>JACGWL010000014.1:840525-1588025 GCA_034509725.1 Sesamum angolense | reverse complement strand
TATCACACTATTTGCTTGTTGCATCTATTGGCCAATACTTCACTAATATTTTTGAATTCTCCAGTTACTATTTTATTGCATCCATTTGCATATTGGTCATATATTTAAGAAAGAAAGCATAAGTTTTATTTATATTTCCAATAGAATGTGAATATCTATTGATAACCAGAAATACACAGATGCCTAAGATTTCATGCTATTTCCAGGATGAAACAACATTAATCTGGTACTCTAAAGGATCAGAAAGGCATTTGAAGTTATCATCTGTTTCACGGATTACTCCTGGACAGAGAACTGTGAGTTAGAAAAATTCTCTTTTTAATGATTATGTTTTTAGAATTCATGTTACTTTCTTTGGTATGACATACAGCAACGTTATATTCGACTTTGGGAGCCAGAAACTAATGCATTAAGAATAAATATTTTATTTTACTGTGTCTGTACAGCCTGTTTTTAAAAGATTTTGCGCCCAGATAAGGAGTACTTGTCATTTTCGCTCATATATAATGATGGTGAAAGATCTCTTGATCTGGTCAGTGTTATTCCAATTATAGTAGTTGATATAAACCCCTTAATGGTAACTTTTCCCTCACTCACTTCATCTTCTCCACCTTTGTAGATCTGCAAGGACAAAACTGAAACTGAGATCTGGCTTACTGGCCTGCAGGCTTTAGTATCAGCTCGCCAAGCATATACCAAACGTACTAGAAGTGAAATTTCTGATGTAAATGTCACTCCGGCACTTGATGTCTTAGCAATATATTGCTCTATCTTTGTCACGTGATATCCTTTGTGAGGATGGCATGGCTGTGCCAACTTCTATATACTTATCTGATATGCATTTAATTATATGAATTTAAGTTTTAGGGCTGTCTACCCCAATCATTTATACCACTGCCTGTTCTCCAGTTATTTTGATGAGGCAACTAAATCATGTGTCATGGATCATTATCTATCTAATCGTTATCTTTTAGAATACATTTACGGTGTCAATCATCTGAAAAGACACTGCGTGCTATTACAGGGACCTGCTCTCCGGCTTCTGGATGTCCTTTTGCACCACTAATTTTATTCAGAAAGTCTACTTCTGCAGGGAGTAGACACTAGATATCTGCGTCACAACTCAATATGGTTATGATCATTGACAAATTTCTCGAACTATGTGAGATCCAACTTCTGAAATGAAAGGGATGGAAGTAGCATTGAGAGATCTTACACGGAAACTAAACTTAGAGCTGTTTCTTGTGCAATTCTGTTAAGGCATGAGTTGGATAGTTTATTGGCAATAAGGTTACTCAGCTGTTCTTCAACAGATAGACTATAAATGCATGAAAGACATTTTTTGCATGTCACTTTGGCTTTTGTGGTTATTGGGAAACTGGAGATCTTTCTTGGAATTGAGTGTTTCTACAAAGAGCAACTCTTAAATTTCTGGACTTTGGAAATTATTTCCAAGGTTTTCTCAAAGATTCTATTAAGCTTTAGCTGCACAGCCCTTTTACTACCTTATTACCTTCTAAGAGTAAGCTATATATTCCAAAATGCACAAAGAACCAAAATTGAATGTACAGTATTGACTCTTTTTAAAACTCTGTGAAAGTCCGGTTTGACATCTTTTCGTTACTCATGCACAAATGGGTGATCTTTTATTGTTAAATTTGATGTGTTACACTTAAAACTACAGTTATAAATTGATAAAATAGTTGGTGTTAAGTTACAGTAAGTCTTTCATATAATTCATATGTATGTGTTTGTAGTTGCATGCTTGTGGTGATACCTCTCAAGATTATCGCCCATTTGGAGCAAGACTGGAACTTTCGTCAAGTATCCGCAGCAGAGTCTCCACCGATAGTCTTCGTGATAATTACTGGAATAGTTCTAGCTCACATGCAGGATCTGAATGTGCAAGTATGCAAATTCGAACAAGTGGTGCAGATGGTTTCCGAATTAGTGTCTCAAGTACTCCTAGTTGTTCAAGTACGGGTTCTGGACCAGATGACATAGAATCACTTGGTGATGTTTATGCGTGGGGAGAGATTTGGTCTGATGGAGTAACAGATGGAACCGGGAAGCCAATCCCAATAAAAAGTGATGTTTTCTCTCCTAAGCTGTTGGAGTCAAATGTAGTTCTTGACGTACACCAAATTGCTTGTGGTGTTCGGCACATTGCTCTTGTTACTAGACAAGGCGATGTTTTTACATGGGGAGAGGAATCTGGTGGCAGGCTAGGTCATGGAGTTGAGAAGGACTTCAGTTGTCCTCGACTAGTAGAAACTTTGGCTGTTACAAGTGCTGACTTTGTTGCATGTGGCGAGTTTCATACATGTGCAGTGTCTGCATCTGGTGATTTATACACCTGGGGTGATGGTACACAAAATGCAGGACTTCTTGGTCATGGAAATAATGTCAGCCACTGGATACCAAAACGAGTGTGTGGATCTTTAGAAGGCCTTCATGTTTTATCAGTTGCTTGTGGCACCTGGCATACAGCATTGACAACTTCAAACGGACAACTGTTTACTTTCGGAGATGGATCATTTGGGGCTCTAGGACATGGTGATCGCGAAAGCATTCCGTATCCGAAGGAGGTTGAGTCGCTGAGTGGTTTGAAAACTGCTGCCGTTTCCTGCGGAGTGTGGCATACTGCTGCTATTATAGAAGTTACAAATCAGTTGGGTCCAAATATTTCCTCAAGAAAGTTATTCACCTGGGGTGATGGTGATAAAAATCGACTGGGTCATGGAAGCAGCGGGATGTATCTTTACCCAACTTGTGTTTCTGGTCTTATTGATTACAACATTCAGCAGGTAGCATGCGGGGATAACATAACTGTTACCCTTACTACGTCTGGCCATGTCTTCACAGTGGGAAGTAATGTATATGGTCAGCTAGGCAATCCACTATCTACGGGAAAGTCCCCTTGCTTAGTACAAGACAAATTAGTTGGAGAGTTTGTTGAACAAATAGCATGTGGTGCCAATCATGTTGCAGTCCTCACTTCAAGAAGCGAAGTATTTACCTGGGGAAGAGGAGCCAACGGAAGACTAGGACATGGGGACTTAGAAGATCACAATGTCCCAACGTTGGTAGAAGCTCTCAAGGACAGGCTCGTGAAGAGCATTGCATGTGGCTCAAACTACATGGCGTGTATATGCATCCACAAGTGGATTTCTGGGGCAGATCAATCAGTTTGCACAGCTTGTAGGCAGGCATTTGGTTTTACTCGAAAGCGACACAACTGTCATAACTTGTGGCTGGTGCATTGCCATGCTTGCAGTTCCAAAAAGGCACTGCGGGCAGCACTTGCTCCGACTCCTGGGAAACCACATCGAGTCTGTGACGCTTGCTATCTGAAACTTAAAAGGGCTCTAGATGTTGGAAAAACAGCAACTTTAACCCGAAGAACAACGGGTCACCGTCGCTCGCTGGATCTCACTATTAGGGGAGATAGGTCAGACGGAAGAACTTCAAGACTTCTGCTTTCCCCCACTGTGGAACCAATCAAGTACCTTGAAGTCAAGTCTGGAATGTCTGGAGTAAGATCTGATAACTATGCCCTAGTGCGTGCTTCTCAGGTTCCATCACTGTTACAACTAAAGGAAATTGCTTTCCCAAGCTCACTTAGTGCTCTTCAGTTGGCTCTAAAGCCTGTTATCGCATCAGCCGCAAATCCTCAACAGGCCCAGCTGCAATGTCAATCCAACTCAAGACCTGCTTCCCCTTACTCGAGAAGACCAAGTCCTCCACGATCAGCAACTCCTGTATTTTCAAGGGGTGTCATCGATAGTTTAAAGAAGGCAAATGATCATTTAAACCAAGAAGTTTCCAAACTGCATGGCCAAGTACAAATTTTCTCTTGTTAACAAGTTGCATCTCCTACTTCAGTTTGTTTATTGTTAAATATTATTTATTACTTTGTTTAAATTCAGGTTAAAAGTTTAAAACAAAAAAGTGAAGACCAAGATACAGAAATCCAGAAGTTAAAGAAAACTGCTGAGAATGCTACTTCATTAGCTGCTGATAGATCTTCCACGTGTATTGGAGCAGTGCAAGCCTTTAAGACCATCGCAGATCAAGTAATTTTGTCGTTTCATTTCATCATTCTTCTTTATGCAAGTTGAAGTTTCAAATTTACATTAATAAGAATCTCTTATTTTTAGTTTGATGTACTAAGATGATGGCATATGAGCATTTGAGTGTTCTCATGGAATGATGACCTCAGGTTCTTGTTGGGAAATTCATTAAACTTTTGGGTGATCTTTCAGTTAATTTTACTCATTTTTTTCCTAGAACAATATGGTGCTCTATTTTTTCTCTGACGTGATACTTGTGATGTCCAAGAAAAAGTGGCAAGGTGTCAAGCATTTCTCTCTTTGGTTTGTGATTTGTTTGTACTAATAAGCACGTATCTTCTTTCTGTTTTCTAGTTAAAAGAAATCACAGGGAAGTTTCCAGCTGATATATCTGAGAGTGAATCCATAAAAGCAATACATGCTCAAGTTGAATCTTTTCTGGATATATATGGGGCTCAAGCTGAAGAAAATTCTCCTTTGCCACCAGAACGGAGACCTGACCAACAGATTCATCCCGAGGAAATGGCATTATCCTTTGTATCAAATAGGAAGGAAGATCATAGAACAGAAGATCAAATCAATCCTAGCGTTCAGGACAGGCCCCAGGTTATTGAAGGAACTCCAGAAGAAATCAACGGATCATCTGTTTCTGATAGAAAAGGCGTGAATCAGTCAAGTACAGACAGTGGCTCCGGGACACCTCCAGCTGCAAAAATCGAGGGACAAAAAGAAGTTATTGAGCAGTTTGAACCAGGTGTTTATGTAACTCTTGTTGTACGTGCAAACGGGACCAAGATCTTCAAGAGGGTTAGATTCAGGTATATATAGAAATCCCATATTTCTTTTGTGGTTTACAAAAATTGTGATTCTACACAATGAATTGAACCATGATGCCTGTTTGCTTTGTTCTTAGGCAACATGACATCATTATACTAATTTGGTCATTTCCATTTAAATATCCAGTCTAACCTCTTCCCTGCAGATTGATCTATTTGCTCAGTGCCACAAATAAATTGAATGTTACTGCCAGATAGGTTCTTTCTCATGCATTTGCATTCTCTTTAAATTCCTGAAAGCTAGGTTCTATTTTAGTTAAGGATAATTACAGACACCCTCCTGAGGTTGTACTACCCAAAAAAAAAAAAAAAACTATTTGAGTTTGAGAACCGATGTCCCGGTAAGAATGCTTCAGATTCCCCCCGCCATTGGGTCCTCAGGGAATGCGCAGTACAAAACATGACTGCCGACAGGAATGCTGTCTAAACATTCAAAACCAAACGAGTTTTGTTATATACCTAAACCTCAGGGGGTGTCAGTGTAGTAATACGTCAACATAATGCCTGCATGTCTACAAACACGGACAAAGGAGACTCGGTAAAATCTTGCTACAGAAACTTGAAAGAGAAATCTTCTGCAGAAAAGTTGAGTTTCATAGCCAGAGTATTATTTGACACTTGATATGCTTGTCAACATTGTTACAGCAAGCGAAGGTTTGCCGAGCAGCAGGCAGAAGAATGGTGGAAAGAAAACAAAGATAGACTACTGCAAAAGTACAGTCCGAAAATAACTAACATGCCGGTGGAAGCAAATGCAGTTCAGCCACAAGCTCAGGAAGCTAATGAGGCAGCACAATCTTCATAGCAATGGACTTTTGCAGATAGATTGTATAGGAGGAGTAACTTGGAAAGATAGGTGACTCTGAGAATTCTCTCTAATTATTCTGGCATGAAGAACTCTTTCTTGACAAAGTATACATATATATATATATATATATATATATATATGAATTGTAATATTTTGGTTCCACATTGATCTTCATGTTCGTGTTCTGGTTTAACGGAGGTAGCACTAGATTTAGACAATGAAAAACAGCTCCCCTTTAGAGAATCTGGGGTCTTGTTTTGGAACGTTTTGGAAAGGACATTGTTGTAATAAATTTGACATATATTACAGAACAAGTAGTCGTGTATAGATTTCGATATATGTTTTGGGAAGAAGAACGAGGTTCTGCAACTAGACTCGTACTAAGATTCTTTAAGGTATGTTGCAATAAAGCATACAGAAAGATGCATTCTGAGTCTGAAAAGAAAACATAAAAGATGCTTCTATTTCTCAGCAACACTCACACTATGCACAATGGCCCTATAAAACTCAAAAGAAGAGTATTTTCCTTTTTATCGCATTCCCTTTCATATATTCCATTCAAGACACACTCTACCCCCCTGAGGTGCAGGATTTGAAAAGTGAAAGGAGAGCCCATAGAACCAGATATGACATTTTCTCTGCGAATGACCAAGTGAATCTTATCAGCAGCGTATGCATTCATCTCTCAGGAATGTTCCACGAGAGTTGTGGAAGTCATTATCAAATTAAAGACTAGTCCGAAGCAAATTTTACCACACACAGAGAAGCTCAGCTTCTATTTAAATTGGAGTAGACTAGCTTTTATTACAGGTTCCAAGTTCTTACACAACAGCTATGTTCTATTCATGAATACTGTGATCTTGGTTCCCATCTACTTGCATCAATTGAAGCTTTTTGCCTTCAGCACATATAACCAGAAACGTCATTTCTATCAAAGAAGCCTAATTTCAAATATTTTTTTGACTTTTAAAAGCTAGATTAATTATTCCTCATTCTTATCAAGATTGAATCTTTTCAATGAAGAATCCATTCAACTGGATCCCATCTTCAACCCTTAAAGCTCATGACAACGAAACGGCTAGTGGGTGACCGCCCATGAACATCGATTTTCACTGGATACCGATGTGGATGATAAGGATTCCAAATATATCTGGATCATCTTTCACCACAAAGAATATATATGTATATATACATGTGTGTGTGTGTTTGTGTAAAGGTGATGAAGTGTGTGCATGGCAAGGAAAGTTATTTCAAGAATTTGCTCTTTAATCCCTGTATTTATCTTAATGAGAAAGTAAAGTACATGAACTAGACATTCTGTTTTAGGACTTGCTTTCGGCAGTCCTGTCAATGTGTGCAGGCAAGAACTGGTAAATACGTGAAAAGGTGTTTGATGATCTTAAGCAATCCATCAACGTTTTTGCAGGTAAAGAAGGAAAAAGAGAAAGATAGTGTTAAAGATTTTATACCAGCTTTCCACGTTTTTAAAAGGTGTGATTTATCCCACATGATAAGTGAAGAACATATTAATATCATTTTAAGGGATGCTAACAAAAACATCTGACTCACGTTTGACTTGTCAGATATTGCATGTACTGTCCTGGTACGGACATGTGAAGCTATATAAAACATATAATTGCACCCTTGAAATTCAAAATAACAACCAGCTTGCACAGACAAGTTCATGGTACACTCGATGCTTTAGGCACCGTGTCTATGATTGATTATTCCCTCGTCGTTATGTGATTATTTTGTAAAGCGCTGATTCAGCCAAATCCCGACAAGGCTTAAACGTAAAGAAAAGAAGAAAACAAAAAAAAAATTTAACTAGCCCTTTTCCTGGTCGAATGCTTGAGAAAAAAAAGTTTCCACCTAGATTTCTCCCACAGGGCAAGTAGAATAACACAAAGACATGCGAAAAGCAGGCAACCTGCCCCTGCCCCACCACCCCCACAACCTCTAAATACTATATATAGAGCAGCAAGCATGCCAAGTTTCACAGAACACAAAGTTAGTTTCCCGAGTTAAATTCCATCAAGATCAATTCTGCAAAAATGAGCTCAAACTCGGGTTGGACAGAAGAGCAGAATAAGGTGTTTGAGGATGCACTGGCAACCTACAAGGACAGGCCCGATTGGTGGCAGAATCTGGCTAGGGCGGTGGGTGGCAAGACTGTTGAGGAGGTGAAGCGCCACTACCAGAAACTGTTGCAAGATATCAACCACATTGAATCCGGGAAGGTACCGGTGCCTAATTACAAATCCCATGGAGAGACAAGCTATGGATACAAGATGGCTAATGGACAGGGCCAAAGGTAGTCAGAAGTCGAATTAAAATACTATCTTGTGGTTTACTTTCTTTCCATATTAGCGAAAGCAATATAGATGTGCTTATATGTAGCTGATGGCATAGTTTATTCGAGTTGTAATAGTAGTAATTATAGAAATATGCAACCTCTTAAAACGAGGAATGAACAACCTTAAGGCCTTTAGCCTTTATACATGTTGAGGATCATCAGATAGACAAGAAAACTGGAATTTCATCAAAGGAGTTCAGGATCAAGGTTTTTTAGCAATGTTTACTCAAGAAACTGAAATATTTTAACATTCACTGGAATATGAAGCAGACAATTGAACAATCATATTTTGCCGAAGCATACATGTTGACAGCAGGTCAAGAATCAAGGAGTCAAAGGTTTAACCTATAGAACCTCCTTCATTAGTCTTCTAGTGAGCTCCTTCGGGAGTCCCATCACGCTATCAGTTCCACCCACCTGTCGAATTAAACATAATTTTTCCTTTTTTCATGAATACATAGATGTGAAGATGTAATCAATGAGTTGAAAACATGCTAGTTATGTAGGTAATCTAAATGCATGAAGATCACATATTAGAACTCTGCAACTATGAAGGATTTTCGGGTGATATTGTTCTTGGCAAGTTGCTCAAATTAGTAAGAACCCAAAAGTATCAAACATTCAAGAAGATATATCCACACATAAGAATTTGGAATAACTTCAAATTATCAAATATGTCCAATCTCCAAATATTGACTGTTGATAATTATTCCATAAAACTAACCATATTCCTCATAGAACCTCCTAGCGACATCCATTGTTTACCAGTCCAGGCCTCTACTTTCAGCAAATCAATGCAGATCATAAGCTATCATCACTTTTTTTTTTAACATAATTTAACTTTTTAGCCACCCTGCGAATCCAATTTACTACATGCCTAATAGCAGTTCTCCAATGTTTGGCAATAGGCTAGGCCAGTGAACAAGAACTTTAATTTCATACCTGTTTGGTTTTTATTATTTTTCTTATTTTTATTTTTACTTTATCTTTTTTTTCTTTTTACCACATTGAAGATACAAAGTATGAGATACCAACCACTTCTTTCACATATGGCAAAACCAGAGGATGTTCAATAATCAGTCCACCAGCTACATTTAGTACATTCCCTTCTTCTATCTGGAGAAAGAAAATAGAGCAGCTTACAAATGTTAATGCATTTTACTTAAGATAAACTATAAAATAATGGGCTGTAAAATTCCATGGTACATACCAGGTTGTCTATTATCTGTTCTGGTATATCATGGAAATGAATCTGCAAAAGTCAGAGGACCTATCATGACCATAGCTATAAAAGGAGACTAAATGAAACATAGAGAAAGTGGCAGGTTTAATTGAAAATACAGCAAAAGAAACAGTAATGAAAGAGAAATACTTTATTATGGATATGGATCTTTATTCTACAACAAGGTTTATAATCACATATAAATTGAGCACATAATGCTTTATACATCAGACTGAGAAGCAATTTCGGAGTGGTCAGTCTACATTTTGCTAGTTGATGAGCCAATTACCAATTTACCAGTATTATCAACTTTATGCTAGCGAAACAGTGAAAAAAGACAAATCAGCATAGAGTAGAATAGCGTATCTTATTTCTTAATGTACCATGGAACAAGAATATTTTTACTGTAGCAACCTGGTTTTCATTAGCTCTGACCAAAAATTTCATTTCTCTGATCTAGCATAAAAGAAAATGGGTGGTCTTAAAAACATAGGAAATCATATAAAATGTTGCATGTAAGTGTTTCTATCTGACAAATTTAAATATGAACTTGATCCAAATGGCATATTACGTAGACCACAAGGTCATGTTTATCAGCCTCCTTGACAAATAGGTGAAAAAGATTGCACCATTCACCAAGCATATCTATGAATTAGAACAGAGTAGAATAAGAAATAAAGAAACCTCCACTTCCTTAAACTCTCTCATAATAAGCCATCAAGAGTTAATTTCAGTTAGAAAATACCTCCACTTTGTCCCAATCCCCTTTTCTTAATCCAGTGCTAAGGTTTGTCACAAGAACAGAACTCACGGTTGCAGCACGCCCACCAGAATAACCTGCATATATCTAAAGCCATCAGAACAAGAAATTAATAAAAGATACAGAAGAAGGATCAATATAGAGATATGATTAAACCTTTTATGAATTCACGTGCCTCCTCTTCGCCGGAAGGCTTTTCCCTTATCATGCCTTCATACACCACCACCTCCAGATCATTTTTATTTAGAGTGAGACAAAAGAAAATATGCAACTATAGAAATTAAAAAGGGCAACAAATATAAAAAATGAAATAAGCATTCAGCACATGCTGATATCTCACACCCGAGAACCATTTATTTCAGCCATATGGTTGATTGGATGCTAGTTTTCACCTATTGCAAATTATCTCAACAAGTTGTTGCTCTTTGTAACGTCAAAATAAGGAAGACAGAGGAGATTATAGAGTTTGATGTGTAGTCTAACACAGAAAATGACTACACAAATTGGCTAGGCTATCAATGGAGAGGGAATATCTGAGATGATAGGATCCTAGGATTAGACTTGATCAAGTTAAGTGGAGTGAGAGTCTGGTAGTCTGTCATGAATTTGAGATGATGTGATTCAAAGGATTGAAGCTAGCCACCTTATGTGAGCGTTGTATGCCCAAATGTATTAGAAAACATCCATGTATACATAATGCACCAGGCATTAAGATGGAAAATGAGACGTGACTTATAATAAGCATATTCCTAAGTTCATTAAATTAGATCCCACCATGAAAGACGCTGAATATTTTCTTTAAGATGATTTGAGCATATTAAACCTTTGTAGGACAATGCTTGTTTGCGACTTATACAAGCGATTACAACTGATGCACATTGTATACTTCCATCCACTTCTAGCTAAAAACTCAAATTTATCACACTGATAAAGACATAAGTTACAGCAAAGAATGAGCAACAAGAACATGTGAAAATCACGACTAGAAACTAGGATGATGAAACCAAGGAAATATCTTATACTTGATCACAAGTAATTAGCAGGGTGGGTTCTGCATCCTCTTTGCCATGACGCTTTGGGTGGACATTTTCTACCTAGTGAAAAATTATAGTTAAGATAAGCAAAGGGATACATAACGAATCTATGTCAAACAGGACAGGCAAAAGGCATTAGATTCACTACTGCGGATACATCGACACCAGAATGTAAAATAACATTCAAAAAGTCAATTTTGCTCCTAAACTCCACACGGTAAAAAGAGAAGCACTATTACATCTTTCCATTATTGTTCATCGAACAAGTCCAATTTCTGAACCACGACAGAAACCGAACTATGTGAAAACTTTTGAAGCTCTCTAACCAATAGAGATATAACCAACACAAAAGAATTCAGATCACACTAAAAGAAATAAAATTCTATAAGCATAACAAGGAATTAGAAACTGCATCCACACTATGTGTAAGAAGACATTGGCCATCGGACCCAGCAACACGAGACTTGTGGTTGGGAGACACTTATAATTAGCATATACAACCTCGCGAGATTTATACATCTTAGGATCGTCCAACATATTCTCAGTAGGAAGTTCAGCTTGATCCTTGACACAACTAACATCGGGTGACAGTGGATGCAAATTGTGTAACAACTAGGTCCGTTATAGCAAAATACATTTAAAGGGGAAATGAAAAAACATACAGTATCAGCCGCTATCACAAGTGTAGACTTGGCATCCTTCTCCTGGTTTTCAACATTCTTGAGTTTTCCCACTATGGCATTTGCCTGAGACACAAAGCAACATGCAAAGATGACATTAAGCAATACATAACACGGTAAAACATAAGATCAACTGGGAACAAATTTCAACGACAGCAAACAGATGAACGACAACTTTAACTAGTAAATGAATTTGCAATGGACCAAGTTGTAATGGCGTCCTAACACTTACTACTCAACAAGATCAGTGGGAATAAAGTACCTTTGCCTCAGCAAGAGCCAAACCAAATCTTCAGGCTTTTCTTTACGAATGGCCTTTTCATCTATATCTGCAGACTACAAAAGAAATCAAACAGACAAACCTCTACGATTTCTTATCCAAAGATATCAATCTCTATACTGCTTTTCAAAGAACAACAGGCAAACAGTAAATTACCACAGTTGTGAATTCAAATCCCATGTCTGCTAAAATCTTTTTACGGGCAACAGAAGATGATCCCAAGATTATCTGCAAACCAAGAATCAAATACCGGGCATGCATTTTTCAGGTTGTAGTAAAAGCGGAAGGAACCAACACAAGTAAACATAGTAAGCTACCCACCTTGAATTCTTGACCAGTAGATGAATCCATTTCCGGGAAAGCTGGAGTCACTGGAGAGAAAAACGGGATTCTTGAGACAGGCTAGAAAAATTCCAGTTCCACTGACTGCAACCCTTTCGGCTTTTAGCGTTTGCTGATCTTGTTTACTGGGCCTGTCATGGATTCAATCTTTAATTCTTTTGGGCCCAAAACCTGTGTCTGAATTTCTGTGTTTTGTTTTCTCGAGAAATATGTGTAGCTAACAAATTGCTGTCTTTTCATTAGAAATTTATTTAGAATCTATACCACTTAAAAGGGATGACACTTAATTGCCATTTCTTTCTTTTTTTTGTCAGTCATTTTATTTATTTACCTTTATATTAATGAAGAGCAATTAATTGTTGTCTCTTCTTTTTTTATCTGTCATTTTATTTATTTTTTAAATTATTTATTATTTTCTTTTTCGCCCCTCAACTTCCAACTCTCTTCCCCCACTATTCTCTCAATAACTTTCCATAATTTTTATTATTTTTCTATTTTATTGTATTGAAATATTTTTAATTTTTTTAATAAAAATATTTTTTAAAAAAATATAAATAATATTTTAAATTTTTTATTTAATTATGCAAACTCATTTGAATGTGTCACACCCACACTAGTATCTATACTATATAAAAAAAGGCATTTTTTCTCTCACAAATAGCGATTGACACTGCAACATCAATTTTATTATTATACCAAAAGTACCCCTAAGTTGGTTTCTCTTTTTGTTTCTTTTGTTGCTTTCTTTTTTTTTTTTTTTTTTTTAGAAATATGATGTATTGGTTTGAATATATTTTTTTATTCATAATATATTTTAAAAACTAGTAATAAGATACACTTGTTGGGAAATCATGATGGATATATATATAAAAGTTAATAATAGCTAACCGTAAATAACTAACTACTGATTAAAATATTTTTGATATGCTTATTGTTTTCACAAAAATATCATCTTTTTAACTACTCAAGCTCCAAATTTTCTACTCAATACTAATCTGAAATCCATTTATTTTTCAACTTTTAAAATTATTTATCAAATGATAGGATGTTTTGCTATTTATTTTTTTGTAATTATCTTTTAATATAATAATTACTACAGGGAGGTAAAATGCTTTAAACTAATTGTTTTTTGCAGCACCCCAACCTCACTTAATGCTCACGTGCAATACCACATGGCCTTGTTATCAACAATTTAACAGCAGTACCAAAAATACAAACGGAGACTATTTTGTGGTAACTTTTTAAATTATTCATTAAAATTATAGTATTAATATTGTAAGGAGATCTAAATTGTAGTATCAATATTGCACGTGAATCCTTAATTATGGTACCAAAATTATATATATATATATTTTTTTTCAACACCCCCTCAAGAATCAAGACGCCTAATTTGCCATTACATTTCCAACAGAATTACCAAAATTACAAATATTTTGTTACTATATTACCTTTTTAATCTATTTTTTAAATTATGATACCAATATTACTAGAAATTCTAAATTATGGTACCAAAACCATATTTCTAACCAATTAAGCTAGTGTATCTATATTAATATAAAAATAGAAGATACTTTACACTCAAAGCAACGATTTGCGACACCACTTCTTTTCACTAACAAGCAACGATTTATGACACTACTACATTATTTTTGTTGTTGTGTAAATTATACCCTTAAATTAACTTTAATTTTTTAAATATATATATATATATATATATATTTAATTTACATGTTTTAGCTTATAACATATTTTAAATTATAAAAAAATTATTTATTATATACATAAAAAAACATCGTGTAATATTAAAATTTTGATCATCCAGATTGAGTGTGCTCCCAACGCCGCAACAGGGCATTAATGGCGGCAACTACTTAGTACTTAACCCAAATGTTAAGCTCTTAAAATAGTTCTTTCTTACATACATTGCATAGTTTAACTTAACATCAAAACCTGCGGTAATTTTGAACAAAACCTGCCATTCGCCGGCGACTCCTGATGGCTACTCTCTACCGCGCCGTTCACTACTGGTTGGTCGACCACCCAATCATCACCCAATACGAGTGGAACCCCCGCACCCCGGCGCCTCCCCCCTTTTCCTCTCCATCACCGTCACCTTCTACCTCTCCCTCACATTCCTCCTCCACCGCTACCCCATCCTTCCCACCCTCCCCTCCGCCGCCGTCCGCCTCGCCGCCGTCTTCCACAACGCCACCCTCTGCCTTCTATCCGGCGTCATGGCCGTGGGCTGTGCTCTCTCCGTGCTCCACCAAACGCCCCCGGACAACCCCAGCTGGTGGATATGCTTCCCCGCAGGTAGCACGACGCCGCGTGGCCCGACGTTCTTCTGGGCCCACGTGTTCTACTTCTCCAAGATCCTCGAATTCGTCGACACGCTCCTGATCCTCCTCAGTGGGTCCCGATCACGTCGCCTCTCCTTCCTCCACGTCTACCATCACGCTGTGGTGCCGGTGATGTGCTACCTGTGGCTGGCGGCAGCGCAGACGCTGATGCCGGTGGGGCTGGTGACCAACGCCGCCGTGCATGTGGTGATGTACGCTTACTACCTTCTGTCAGCTATAGGGCTTCGACCCGGGTGGAAGAGGATGGTGACAAATTGCCAAATTACGCAATTTTTGTATGGATATGTGGTTTCGGGTTTGATGCTGTACCTCCACTTTACAGGGTCGGGTTGCTCCGGATTTTGGGCTTGGGGTTTCAGCACCCTGTTTACGACGTCGCTTTTGGCACTTTTCGTTAACTTTCATCTGAAGAATTACGCCCACGCCCGGAAGATGAAACCGGCCGATGGGGTGGTTTTGGCAAGGATAAACGGTCGTGATTGTACTTGAGACATGCACGCATTGGTGACTCCCGCCAATCTCGGGCTTGTCATTTGATTGGTTGGTCGAAGGCTGTTGTACTTTTTTTCTTTTTTTTTTTTTTTTTTTTCTAATAATAAAGTCTCATGTGTCCCGACGGAATTAGACGGATTCATACTCATTTATTAAAATTTTAAAAAAAATTATATTTAATAAATTATAAATAAGAAGTACTATTCCATTAATATAAAAACCATCGTGTATGTGTGTTTACAATAATGTACCTATTTGATTTGTCATAATACCAGCTGATTGCTTTACTTCCAAAAAGAACAATTTTATTTATCAATTTTAGAGTTTGTAATCCACGAAGAAGTTATTTGAAGTCCATTGATAACAGGGACTTGAATCAATACAACCAATTCACATCTACTATCTATTATTATTATACATATTTGGAGGGTCCCATTGTCCAATTTTGATAAAACGCTCAAATTTTAGAATTTTAATTGTAGAAATACTTTAATTGGGAGGTGAGTATTGATGGTGAATATTAAAGAATAATTTTTGGAAAAGTCTATCCTAGATCTGTTCGATTAAATTTAAATCAATCATATGACAAGTGCAATATTCTTGTCGAGTGATTGGTATAAAGTTAAGAAAAAGTGACAAATCATAAAGCAAGTGTTCCGAACTAAAATTTTCCTAATTTTCATACTCCACCTTCTACTTTTTCAAATTTTCCTTATTTAGTTTCCAAAATGTATACAGTGTTCAAATATTTACGGTAGATAACAATATTAATAAAGAAGAATGATGTATTCTCCTAACAAAATGTAAGATATATACTTCTTCTTTATTTTACAAATTCTAAATTTGACAAGTATGTATTAATGTCTTTTTATTTTTTTAGGTTATGTATATACGGGTTAATTATAAACTCCTCCCCTTAAGTTACATCCAGAATTCCTGTGGTTTGGGAAATTACATCTAGCATTTATGATGTTTACTTTTGTCTAACAAATAAATCCATACGTTAGTCAAAATTCACTGAAATTGTTGATATTATAAAAAAACTGAATGAAAATTGATATTTACGATTGACTCTCACTTACTTATTGTAGGTCAAACAAATTTTTTTTTACTGTATCACCCCTAAACCTTACCCTAGAAAATATTGACCATAACTCAAAAACTGATCTCTTTGTTCTCTTTAATTTCTTCTTCGTAGCTTGCTAAGTTTGATAGGCAGTATCAGTGGATGAGGCATTATTTCAGCTTCACTTTTGGATATGCAGCTTTCCATATACATGTGATTGTCTTCCCCTTTCTTCTCCTCTTTGCCTATTTCCATCCTCCTAATTCATTAATTACAAAACTTATAATCAAATTAAATGGCTACTATTATTTTCTACATTTATAATTACTTCAATTTCAATAAACTCATGCTATTGTACTGTCCTATCTGTTTGATATATCTATGGATCGGACACGAGAGAGAGGCCGCCTATTACTTGTTTTACGTATAAATAAAAGAAAATTATTTTTTTTTTTTTTTTTTTTGAAATTTAATTATTTCTCAAAAAATTTAAATAACAAAACCAGGAAATTTTTTTCTTCAAATACTTTTTTTAAAAAATTATTTTGCTGCGTCATTTAAAATGACATTTGCAAGTAAAACACTCTCGACAAATGTACATATTGCAAAATTTCAATATATTATGATGCCCATAAAAAAATGGATTAACATAAAAAAAGCTCAAAGGGCCCAAAAGGTAGAAAGGGATGCAAAGCCCACGGTGCCTTCTCAAAAGCCTTAGTTTGGGAGATGGCCCAAAATGCCCCTAGAAAGCCCAGTCCAAGTAGAGCCTTCAAGAAATTCGATAGACGTTTTTGAAAAATAAATTAGCTAAAAGAAATCCAACCTTCCCAAATCCGAGAGAATCTGGATGCAAGAGAACCTATCAAAACTCACTCGACATGGCATTCACGGGTGACCTAGGTGGCATCCATGTAGGATCTCTAGAGGTACGCTTCACAAAATCAAATGAGGACCAACAACCAACTCGAGGACACATGGCACCTCCAGCCAGAATTAACCTATAAACCCTAAAAGCTTGCGGGGACAAGATGTCTCCTCAACCACCTCCTTGAAATTTCGAGGAAACATTCTTATTCTTAAAGATACTTTCATCAACAGCGGACTCCAACTATCCCCCGAAAATCGTGGTCCTCCAACCGCTAAGAAATAACCTTCACCCGAATTCGAGAGATCCCCCAACCGCTTGGGACTCTCCACCGAATCTAGGGGATTTAACCTAATTTACCAATTTTAAGATCATGCTCCTCCAAGTTCCTGATTTTCTCCAACCAACCTATGGTTACGTATAAATGAAAATATTAATAGAGAACTTCCCGGCAGGAGAAAACACGTTTTTATACTTTGAGCCTACAGACTACAAATTTCAACTCCATACTACCTAGCTGAAAGAAATTATACTTTCGTACTTATGACTTTCCTCTCATTTGTACACATAAAACAAGATATAACACTCTCAATTTTATTTTTCACTCTACACGGACCGAACACCATATTTTTTACTTGCATCGTATATATTTAATTAAATTAACAAATAAATACAAAATGAATCACCGATTAAAACGAATAAAATAAATTAATTCAGTGTCTCAACAAGAATACGTCTTATAAATTTGAAGGCCCGGGAGGACAGTTATTTGTGACATGTTGCTCTGAGTTTCCGAGTATCATCATTGAACTTTAGTACAGAACAGAGAGTTCAATTGATACGAGGAGGTTGTTGGAGGCCGAGTGCAGGACAAGTGGAATGTTAGATCTAGCTAGGACATGAATGGTCGTCACCGTCTCAAATTTCAGAATCAATAATATTTAGAAGAAAAAGGGAGATGATAATGAAATTTGTGGAAATTTATTTACTTATAAAATAATAAATAAGTTTAATTTTACAAACACCCACAGCCACAGGCATCGATCAAAGCTTTATCTTGTAAGAAACATTTCAAGCAGCCCAAAAATCTCCCACCAAGAAACTCAGAAACAAAGACAATATTGACATCCATCTCTTACACCAACGCAGTCGATACGAACGACAGACGAGAATGGCAATACAAAGGTAAATGTGCAAAAAATGATGCAAAACTGAGAAAAGAATCTCATCTGAAGGAGAACTGGATCTCCTCTAATGTCTTTCCCTTTGTTTCCGGAACCCAAATCGCGACAAATGCTACAGTTAGTACACACATGACTGTGTATAGAGTGAAGGTTCCTGTTAAGACGGAGAAATGCTCGGTTAGTTGCATGTTAAAATGATTAGTTCAGCTGGGTAAGAATGCTGAGGGCCATGCTACTGCTACAGAGTCTTTCTTCCAGGAAAACATTGAGAACGTTATTCTGTTCGTAATGCAAAACATAATTTCAAGAAGTGTAATTGTAACTTTTGAAAAATGAAGGATTTCTTTGTAATATGTTTGAATCTGAAACAAAGAGTGTTTATGTAATTCTCCCGCCTTGTTAATAGTGACATTGTCTTTCTTACAAAAGCCGAAATATGTACTTTTGTAGTAGTTGTATAGTCATAAACAGAAGTAAACACGTGGAAAAATGAAATTATAGAGGGACGTAATTTCACGAACCTCCACTGCTCCAGGCCAGTAGCAGAGGTGCAGTCATGGTGATTGCCCAGGAGAAGGACCAGTTGAACAAAGTTGCAACACTTCCAGCTAGGCCTTTGATTTTAATCGGCAGAATCTGCAGTATAACGATATGATATTGTAAGACAATATAAGTGTAACTCACAATGTTGTTGATTGTCTTTACATTTGAACTGTGGTCAGAAGATAACAGATGTTTTTCTGCATTCAACGAGTGTGAAAATATGGAGCATTTCATGGGCACAGTGTAAGACAGGAAGAAAGGACGGTACCTCAGACATTATAAGCCACGGAATAGGCCCCATTCCGAGTGAAAAAGAGATGATCATGCACTAAAATTGCAAAAAGGTCAGTTGAATAAAGTTAGCAGCTTTTTCAAACGAAATTTCATAAATCATATTATACTTGTGCATCTGTAAGAATACATACCAACACCCCAACTACCGATACGATTCCCAAGATGCCGTGCAGTGTAGAATCCGGAGAAACTAGGCCCTTAAGACAAGTTTAAGAAAGCAGAGGTACCAATTAGTGGCACGTCAGGAGAAAAACAAAGTAAGAGTGTGTGTTAGAATATTTCTATGTTCTATCTATTACCTTTGAAAAGAATGCCACGGCAACTACTAGGAGGCTCAAAGACATTCCAGCCGAAGATACCTGAAACGAGCACTTCCGTCTTTGTAAGGTAATCTAATAACTTGTAGACATTGGAAATCGTGTAGTACTTATTGAACTCACAATCAACAGAATCCTACGCCCTGTTCTGTCCACCAACCATGTAGCCACTGCAGTAGCAATAACCTGAACAAAACCATTGTTTAGATCTTTGTAACAATTTAGAACAGCTAATAAGAATTCCATGTGAGCAAGTAAATTTCTGTAAGGTTAACCTGAATAGTGCCGACACCTACTGTTGCAGCATTGCTCGATGAGATCCCTGTTCAAACACCAATGCCCTTCAAGTCAAACCACGGAGTACAAGGAGAAAGAGTAACGGAAATTCGTTTCAAACTATATATGATAATATACTCCTATAGTCACGAGTTGTACAACGAAATAACATCGACCCATCCCCTGTTTCAGGAAAAGGATAATACTTCTACCAACCAGCAGATTCAAATATATTATTGGAATAGAAGATAACGCCGTTAATTCCTGATAGCTGTTGGAGAACAAGTAACCCGATTCCTATCTGCAGGAAACAAGAAAACAAAAGTAAGCATGTGAGCTCTACACGTGCAACATATAACCAAAGGAAAATCAGAGGTCTTGAAAAGCTATATGCACCATTAGGGGCAACCAATATCTTCTCAGTTTGAAATCTGCAAAGCGGATCGCCGTTCTTCGGCTTGTTGAAGCTAGAGACCTCTGCAACCCAAAAGATATTCTTACAATTCCGTATTTTTTAAGAAATTGACTAAAAAGCGGACAAATGAAGATATATGAATGGATCAAATAATAGAATAATGCAACACAAGAAAGAGTATGCTCATGTGTCCTCTGTTTCGGTTCTTATAAGTCAGTGCTAGAAAATGTACCTTGATTTCATTTACTTCAACGGTAATATCAGTGTCAAAGCCCCGAAGCACTTGCAGAGATGCTTCAAAATCTTCCGTCATTCCCATTTTAGCCTAATTTTCACATAACAGAAATATGTTAGTGCTTGTATCTATGTTAAAAGCGGACTAGGGATAAAAAAGCTCCTTTGTAGCCTCACCAGCCACCGAGGAGATTCTGGGATGAAAAAGAGTCCCGGTATCAGTATCAGACAAGGCAATATTCCTGCAATAGAATGAACATCAGTCACCCCCTGGGATCCTTGTTGCAACCTTTTGACAGCTTATTCACCACAAACCAACTAATTAAAGAAGTTGAGAACCCTCAAATCAACAATGTCATAATATTTCCGAGAATAAAGTAAAGTTGCACATTATGGATGCCTAACAAAATCAAAGCTCTGTTGAGAATTACCAAGAACTGCAAGCACTCTCCAACTGACGAATAGTCCCAGTAGATACGCCAGCATGATTCCAATTGTCACAGAGAGCTACATCACAGAAGAAAGTAAACTTCAGTCGGATGCTGTAATGAAGCAGTTCTACATGGAATAAAAGATATTTACACCAGCAAACCTGGTTCACTGAACCCAGTGACCCTCTCATATTTTGGGGCGCTATCTCAGCTATGTATACAGGCACCTGATTCAAATTATAAAAGGGATAAAATCATAAATAAATCAAGCAGGACTGTAATAAAGTTCAGAAGAACCAGCTCAGTAGTTACCGTGTAAGAGATTATACCCACACCGAATCCTTCCAACAACCTTCCCATGTAAAGAAACGAGAAGTCCTACATTCAAAGTGCAAACCAAATAAGAACCAAAAGCTGCCTAGAAAAGAGGTGGGATACTAACAAAATGGTCTGAAAATCTCACTCTCGCAAATGATATGGAAAGCCAACCAATGATATTAGGTATTGCAGCAATCATCAAAGACTGCAAGTTAACAAATAATCAAGTCTTCGTCATTCAGTACAAAATCTGAAACAAAGAAATGTAAAGAACAAACTCGGATCAGTGAAACAACACATACCCCCTTTCGACCTATGTATTCAGCAATCTGACCACTAGCTATTGCCCCAACCATAGCTCCCACATTGGACAAAGAACCAAATAAGGAGAACTGTACCAATCAATCATTGTTATTGCACAAAATTAACAAATGCCACAAAAATGAAGCAAGAAAAAGTTTACATTCACTAACCTGTGAGACTGTAAGCTTGAGATCTTTGGTGATAGCAGACTGTGTCGGTGAAGAGTAACCACACTTTATGAACAAAGGAATAGACAGTTAATACAACTTATGTTTGTTTATTCGACTCATATTAGTAGCATACATACTCATAGGAGGAACAAGAAATTTGGTATAACTAACGATTAAATTTGGCGGCATGGTAATGCGACTAGGAAATAGAAAATTTTCTTCCATTAAGGATTAAATTCTTTTCATGTCAATCCCGATTGTGAGATTCTAGCCATGTGCCACCAAAAGTATCCCAGGATCAGAGTAATACCCAAGACTTTCACAAACACGATGAAGACTAATGCAAACTCCCAACCAAATTAACCATTTCAAAAATTTCAAGAGTAAAAAATATGTCCCGAGTCACAACAAAGCCCGACCTATCAAGTTCAATTATAGGTCCATGTGATTATTTCAGGCAGAAAAGACGTACTTCGGGTTCTATCTGCAATCACTCTCAGTTTTATAGCGAAGCATACACAAACCTCAATTCGAAGTTGTCAAACTACTCTCGGAAACCCAATAAACACCCACTCATTCTGTTACAGATCAATTCTCATAAGCTGCTTATAGAAAGTCAGAAATGAAGAGCAATGTAAATCGAGCACTCGTCTAAAAACCAACATCAAGAACTACAACATTTCCCTCCACTCCATGATAATCAAGCCTATGCCCTATAAAGTACAATTCTATGACACGATCATTCTATTAAGCACCTTAAACGGGCTTCGGGTTCTTGCTAGAGTTCAGAATCATTTCAACTTCTTGCAACCAAAAAGAAATCAGTTTGGTCAAGTTCAAATCTCTACCTCTTGCGATCAAATAATTCAAAAAGAGCAGTTAAGAAAATGAAAGCAAATGATAAGGAGAACATTACAGTGAAACCAAACTGGATAGGACCCAAAGCCACGATCAAGACACAGGCCAGGACTGAGATAGAACTGTCCCTGATAGCTTGGGCCGAGGCTGTCATACTAGACTGCCTCGAGCCCATCCGATACCAACTCCCTGTATGCAGAAACGGCTTCCTCAGATCTCCCCTCGCATCTTCTACCTCATCTCTGAAACTCATCTTTCCTTCCCCTTTCAACCACTAAGAGATCCAATTCAAGAAAGTGCAAAAACCCAGATGCAAAAACTGATTCTTGATTGGTCTTCAAAACCCTACAAGATCAAAAGACTCTTCTTTTTTTGGTTTCTTGTAGTTGCAGTAGAGTTGAAGAAAACCAAATCCAAGAAAATAGAAACCCAATTCAAAAATTGATTCTTGGCTCTTCTTCACTACAGTACGAGATCAGAAAAGCCGTGCTTTTCTGGTTTCTTGGAGTAGCAATTAAGTTGAAGACTACCTCGGAAAGGATGAGAATTAAGAGATGGAAAACCTGCTGCGGAGATAATTACACAACTGTTTGTCTGAACAGTCGTGTCTGAACCATATGTTTAACGTGGGCAAGATTTTTATGTACCTTTAGCTGGCGGCATTATTATTTTTATTTGGGATTGGATTGGCAGCTGAGCTGGTGAAGGGAAACAAATTGTTGGGCTCCATGAATTCTTGCTTACTTGACACCATGATCTGACAAAGAGACGACAGGTAACGAATCTCTTAGCTGCTGCAAATTTGTGTATTAATTTCGACATAGTGACAACAGAGAAAACAAATCTTAGTACAACAACTTTAATCAAATCAAGAAAGACTGGGACCTGGCAATTGCCTAAGCACGACTAATTATATAAATTTTAAATGCAAATGGATACAAGAAAGAACAGTAAGCACTATTACAAATGAAAAATTATACTAGGAAAGACAACCTAAGTGATATATGTGAGCCCTTCAAATCATATTGTAACTATGAAAATCAAGTTTACTTGAATCTTGGATATATGATTGATTTTAAAAAGTTTCAATTGATGTTTTTAAATTAGTTATTCAAATAAGAATACTTCCTCTATACCAGTCGTGTTCTTTGAGAAAAATTTAAAAACTATCTAAATGTTTGATTTGTTGAAATTAATTTGTGTATTCGACATATACATATATATTTTTAAACAGTACGTATCATAAAATTTAAATTTTAACTGCTAGTATTAAAATATATCCGGAGAATTATTATCACCCATCAGGGAAAAAGGAAATTTAATTATTCATCAAGAGAGAAAATAATAAATCAGCTCAATGAATTGACTTTGAACTTTTTTAGAGGACTAAGTCTTGAAACTGAAAGGCCACCCAAATCCTCTAATCT
Organism: Sesamum angolense; assembly: GCA_034509725.1. Classification (NCBI taxonomy): domain Eukaryota; kingdom Viridiplantae; phylum Streptophyta; class Magnoliopsida; order Lamiales; family Pedaliaceae; genus Sesamum; species Sesamum angolense. The sequence continues at coordinate 1,564,078 of JACGWL010000014.1, read as the reverse complement.
AAATACCTTACGGATTACACCCCTTTTTTCACTTTGGAATTCATAGACATGTTCTTTTTGTTTTTACGGATAACTACAAAGAAAAGAAATTAGGGACAGTTGCATCATCTTCGCTTGAAATTTGATACAATTATATATAATGTTTTTATAATTTAAAAAAATCAAATTTAATATTCTTGATATTTGTTTTTGTTCAACAAAATCGATCATTCAATTAGTCAAATTTTGTATATATAAATTTGTTTATTAGCAAACAAATTGAATAAAATATCATATTTATCCCAATTGACTTACTATTTACTCATTGCAGGTCAAATAAATATTTTTTTCAATCATATTACCTTATACATCTTCACATGCGCCATACATGTGAGGAGGATTTTACCCTTATAAGAGTAGTTTCGATATAAAAAATTTGTTTGACTTGCAATAAATTATGGGTAAATATGAATTTTCATTCCACCTATTTTGCTAATATCAACAAATTTTATGAATTTTGACTAGTGATCAATTTGTTAGGTATATACAAACATAAAAAATACTAAACATGAGGAGGATTACATGTAATTATACTAATTACAGTGGAACTGTCCCAAAAAATTAACATGCTAACAATTTTCCATGACTTTGGCATAAATGGAGAGGCGGTCTCACTGTGGTGATGAGTGATGGTATTGGGTAATATGTATATCCATAATTTAAACATGTAGATGCCACAAAAAGGTTGATGTAGATAGCCGTATCCTCTCTTATTAAACAACTAGCGGACAACCCGTCCTATGCACGGTTATATCTATATTTATATATTTTAAATTAAATACTTTTTTAATAATATATTGTATTGTAAAATAATCTTTTATATAAAATAAAATTTTAATTTTAATCGATGATGTTAATAGTTTTGAATTTTTACTGAACTTTATATTTTCAGGCACATACAACATATTTCTACTTACCAAAGTTTATATATGTATGATGATTACTTTTAAATAATTATGACATTCTATTAAATATATAAAATCACATTTTATATATATCCAACCTTGTATAAAAATATAAAAATTACTTAAATGTATTGTTTGTATTATATATAATCTATCTTCCATAGGAAACTATTAAAGTACGTACATTTAAAATGATCTTACTTATTAGAAAAAATAAAATATAAATCAAGAACGTATACTTACTTTTAATGTGTTAATAGGAATTGGTGATAAGAAAAGTAATAATAGAAATTATGAAATATTATGTTAATTTCTAACAATAAACATATATGTATACATATATTATTAAATAAAACTGTTTGACTATCATGTCATTTTAATCACAAAAAATAAATAAATCAAGGATACAAAATAAAAAGAAAATATTATACATTTAAGATATGTTAAGGAATTGAATTAATCTTTGTATTTATTACTAATCTAACATATGTGTACAAAATTTTCAATTGAAGTAGAATATACATAAGAAGAAAATAAAATTCAAACAATTGTATGTGGCCTTTTTCTGAAAAAAGAGTTCAAATTAAACGAACATGAAAAATACATATATTTATATATGAATGTAAAGTTACAAAGTATATGATCATAAGTCTAGTAGAATCATATCTAGATAGTTCAATAAACTAATTACAATAAAATTAAAATTTGGTGATTCTTTTCATCTTGTAAAATCTTATTAGTAGACAAAAAAAAAAAAAAAAAAAGAAGAAAGTAAAATCTGAAATAGAATGACATAAAAAAATAGAATGAAATAGATTTGGTGTATAAAAAGATACGAAAGGGTTAAATATTAAACGAAATATGTGCCTATTAACACTAACTAAGTATATTTCTTTTTGTGGGAAAACCAAAGCCAAAACAATAACATTAAACTAAAAATAAATCTAAAATATATAGAAAACTATGGTGTATAAAATGATTAAAAGTGGTGAATATTTAAACAGAAATAAAAATTAAATAGTAGATTAAGCACAATCATACAAATAAAGATTAAATGAAATACGTATCTATTAATACTAAATAAATCTATTACATCTTGTAGAAAAACATAAAAAAAATAGAATGAAATAGGAAAAAGGAAAACAGAAATAAACTGTAAAAAGATTAATTGATAAAACTATAATATGTATAAAATATATGGGGTATAAAAAGATACAAAAAAATAAATGTTAAAACAAAACATATACCATTGACACTAAATAAATCTATTCATTTTTTACCAAATCAAGCAATCACCATATAAGTTTGAAAAACTAACACCATAAGAGAAATAAATTAACAACTAATAAAAAAACATAACAAAAGGATAGAGATTATTCGTTCAATAACTTTCAAGTATTATGAAAAATAAAATATAAATATAAAATGCTATTATCATAAAAAACAAAAACACCACTCTATCCATAAAAGATGAGTGTAAAAGACAAATAAATATTAAAAATTAATATACAAAACTTCAAAAATCATGAAAAAAAAATGAAGATAATAAAAATATGTAGAACATCGCTCCAGCCATAGAAGAACAATAAAAAGAAGTATACGGAGTGCTAGATTTTGAGATCGTTTAATGAAAAATATACAATTGATAGATTTGAGCCTATTTAATAAATGAATAGATGCAAGGTGGATTTTGTTCTATTTATAAACAAATATGATGGAGACCATGATCGTTAGATAAGTTTAAGAAAAATACAAATTAAATTTATATTATAATATTGGAGATAAAATTTCAGATAAATGCAAAATAAATATACAATATATTTAAAATAGATGATATTTCTAACTAATAAATTTTTTTCTTGATAATTAAAAATAATTAAATTATAATATTAGAGATAAGAATTCAAGTAAATACAAAATAAATATTTAATATATATTTATCAAAAATCTTAACTTCAATATATATATAGATCCTAATTAATTTCTATTTATCTTAAACGAATATATATTTTAGGATTATATTTTGTTTTTTCATTACTAAAAAATTCTTTTATTGGTTTAAAAACCTTATAAACTTCTCTGTATTTATCTAGATAAATTCAGTTATAGCTATGATGAAATTAAAAATCAAGTTAAAGAAAAAATAATATATATATATATATATATATACGATATAATTAAAAGAACTACAGGATGAGGAAATAATTAATAAGTGACAATTTATATATACATATATATTTGTTTTTTATGTATATAAAATATCAAACATATAAGAATAACAAATTAACATGTGTGAATTGAAAAACATATAAAATTAAAAAGAAAAAATACGGAGTTAAATATAAATATTTAAATAGAAAAATCATTAATCATGGAATAAAAAAATATTATTTGTTTATTAGATTTTGGATAAATATAAATATATACAAATATAATGAAGACCATGATCATTAGGTAAGTTTAAGATAAATACAAATTAAATTTATATTATATATTGGAGATAAAATTTTAGATAAATATAATATTAATATTGTATTATCAAATAAACTTACTCTTAAAATAAAAGCTAACTACAAATTAATATTGTATCATTGGAGTTATGATTCCGAATAAATACAATATAGATATTTTATCAAAATAATGATTAAAAATTTAAAAATAAGCTTTTGGATATATAAAAAATTAATATGCAACATATTTAAGTTAAATAAAATTGTGTTTGGATAAGCACAATATAGATATTTTCATCCATTTTTTTATTAAAAATAATAATTGAAATTTTAAGAATAAATTTTGGATAAATACAAAATAAATATTTTAAGTGATAAGATTTGGATCAAATAGAAAATCAATATTTAATATATTTAAATGAAATAAAATCACCAACCAATGAAATTTTTTCTAGTTAATTAAAAAATTCAAAAACACCAAAAATTAGTATTCGGTCAAAATTAACTCAATGTTGGTCATCCATCGTTCTGTTGTATATATATATATATATATATATATATATATATATATATATAGATGTCAAGTTGTTATCATTACATTGTTGTCTTGGTTATGACCCAAAAGAAGGTTAGTGGTTTGATGTGATATGATGATATGTGGAATGTGGATCTCTCTACCAATTTATTATTCTTGTGTTTTGGGTTTCTATGAAACGTGGTTTCATCCCATCTCTTCAAATAGGAGTAGGAGATCAGACATCAATCACAAGCTTCATAACATATTCTTTTACATCCTCAATTTCTAACCATTCCTTAAAAAAAAAAAAAATCTAACCATTCCCTAATTCACTATTAGTTGCGTTCCCAAGACAAACTTGATCGAGTTCGTGTTTCCTAATTATTTACAACTTCCACCAGAATTTGAAATTATTAAATTAATTGAGTTGACATCATTCTTCTCTTTTAAAGAGAAAGTTTTGAATTATAACCCAAATCATGTTTCAAAAACCCCACTTCCAATGTGACCTATATTGATATAAAAGGAATAATTACACACTTAGCTCTTTCGGTGAAGTTTGGTGTAATTGCACTTAATATTTATGAAATTTGCTTCCACATAACAAGTATCTCTCCGTTAATCAAAATTTACTAAATTTTTACTGATATTATTAAAAAAAACCCGGATAATTTATCAATGGTTGACTTATTAATAATTTATTGCAATTCAAATAAATCTTTTTATGGTCAGATTAACTTTATACATTTTTACATGTTCATGCATTTAATGAGGTATATCTTCACCGTGTGAGACTATGTGTAATTACACTAAATATAAAAAAATTAATTATTTGAACATAAAAAAAAAAAAAAAAACTAGGCGACAAGAAAGAAGAAAGTAGGAGGACTTGGAAGCTATATCGCCCATTTGTCGGATAATAAGTAGGTTTCAGCAACGAAGCTTTGGGCCAGGGGTCCATTAAGAATACTCTGTCGATTTTCATTTCCTTAAAGCCCACAATAATTAGGCCTGTTAATATATGTGGGACCATAAGCGGGGATGATGTGACCATACCTACCCCCATGTAAACAAGAAAATCCCATTTTACCCCTAGTTCGGAGTGGGGTAAATCTTTGGGAATTTAAAAGATGGAAAGTACCAAAATATCCATATATCTGCGTATTTTTTTATTCGGGTCGACCCAATTTAAATCCTATACATTATTGCACAACTTGATCAGGAATGCCCTCAACTTACTAAGTTGACTAAAATAATGGAACACTATAAAAAATAGCATAGGAAGAAAAATGCCAGATAGACAACCAACACCCTTTTATCCGATAATATTTTATTAATTAAATTAAATAGAAAATATATAAACATAAATTACAGATTAAAATCTATAATATAATTAAACATTAATTGTAGATTAATAGAAAGCTATTATTTAGAAACTAATTAAGGAAATAATAATTTGAAGTAAAATTAATGTATGGTTTTGTATTGGGGTAGGAGGAGTTGCAGTCTTAGATCCATTTACTTTGAGAATCTTATTAAATAAATTATATTATTTTTTACTAAATAAATAATAGAAAAAAGTCATGTATAATTAGTCAGGTATTTATTTATATAATATTGTCGAAATATGATAACTATCAAGTGTTTTTTTGATGTATCTACATGCTTTTGATAAGAAAATTACCTTGGAGTTTTTGTTTACAAAATTTAATAGATAACAAAATATTATTATTATTATTATTTAGTCAAATTTCAAGAATGTCGTTCACATTTTGGTGCGATTTTGGGACTATTTTATACCACTTTTTTAGATGATATTAATTATTCAAGTATAATAATAATTAGTACAGAGACTTGGCCTTCTATGGAACTCTCATACATTAATATAAATTTTATATTAATTTTTTTTGTGTAAACTTAAAGATGAGAGTAAAAGGGAGCATAGGATGGTATAGTGAAGCGTGGAGTAGTGGACATAGATGGAGAAACAGAGGCAGCCAAGTGGAAAGACAGAAAGGTGAAAAACATTGGGTGAGGAAAGTATGGGGCCTGGCTGGGGGACCCTCTCTGCTACACTTCCACACACGCACCAACACCTTCTTCAACACACACTAACTACTATTACTATTACTATTACTATTAATACCATTCTTAATTTTAGTATTATTTCAAAATATTTGGGTTACCTATCTCATTTTAGTGTCATTGATTTAAATGAATTGCACTAATTTAATCATAGTTAAATGAATCATAGTATAATTACGCTCTACTTGAACACTAATTTGAATAATAAATGGGCTGAGTGCATATATCTACCTTTAAATCCTAACAATTCAAATTCGAAAAACGACATTAATATATATTTATATATACTAGCACATAGCTCAAGTTTATTGTAAGAAAGACGACACAACAACTTATAAGGCACAAGTCCATGTCATTATGCACGGAAAATGACATTACAATGCAAATAAATTTAATAATTAATTTGTGGTTAACATTTGTAATTATTCCAAAAGGGTTAAAGCCTTGATCAGTTTTATACAGCTCTAATGGCGTGGAGTGGAGTGGAGTGGTGGTAATTTTACCCGGAAAAGAGAATAAGTGGGTGAGGAGGAGAGGGGACTCAAATAGATTGCATTATTGGCGTCATGGTTTTTGGGGTTTCGGAGTGTTAAACAGTGAAAAGGAAAGAAAGGGTACGTTGGAGGGAAGTGTGTGGGAAAGAGCAATAATGAAGAGGGTGGGATGGGACCAAGTGGCAGGGCGTGGGAGAGGACGAACATGACCTTGTCGGTTCTCGTTTTTTTTTTTTTTTTTTGAATTTCATATCATCCATTTTCTTAATTAATCTCATCATCACCTTTTTCCACCGCTCATTCTCTTTCCTTTCCTTTCTTTCATTCTTTCTTTCTTTCTTTCTCCTCAGCAGCTTCATCATAAGCAACCAACTTGTCTCTTGTTGGATACTTAGTTGGCTGTTGGAACCTCTGCAACACACTCAACCCCACTTCACCTCTCATTGGTCCAATTCTTACATTTGAGGACTGCCCCTCTTCTTCTTCTTGTTTTTATTTACAAATAGATTTTAGGTTTGGGAAGTGTAGTGTTTTGGACTTCCGGCGGCCCTTCATTCCGCTGCTTAATTTTAAAGATTTGAGATGGTTTTTGCAATGGATTTGTGCATTTCTCTTATTATTAGTTAGGGTCTTGTTTTTCATGAGAAGGAATGAGTTAAGGATTGTTTGTTGGTGGGATTAGCAGACAGAAAGGTGAATATGATCAAGATCATAAGCTGGGAATTTTACAGTTAATTAGTCGTTAAGACTGTCGTGTCTGATTATTAGTGTCATTAACACTAGAAAACACACACTTGGTAAGAAGGTTTTTTGTTCTTGCCTGAGAAATTTTTAGGGTTTGTTGAGTACAAGAATAATGTCACTAAGTACAGCTGAAGAGAAGGGAATGAGAATGCAAACCTCCTCAGCCGCCTACAACCATAGCCTACTCGAGAACCCCATTTCCCGACAGGAAAAAACAAGACTCCTGGACCCGGATTGCGGCGGATCCATATCCAGGCCCACAAACCCGAGAACAATCTACCGGGAGTGCTTGAAGAACCACGCCGCCAACATCGGAGGAAACGTCACCGACGGCTGCGGAGAGTTCATGCCCAGCGGCGATGAAGGAACTCTCGAAGCCCTAAAATGCGCCGCCTGCAATTGCCACCGTAACTTCCACCGCAAGGAGCACCACGGAGGAGTTGCCATGGTGCACCCTCTCCACCTCCCGCCGCCTCTCCCTTCTCCCTCCGTGGCCCAGCACCACGTCCGCGGCGGCCTCGCTCACTGGGCCGGCTCAATGGTGCAGCCGGTGAAAATGGCCTTCTGCGGCGGGGGAGGTGGAAGCATCGGCACTGACTCGTCGAGCGAGGAGCTGAACTTCAACGCCTTCCATTCACACGCGGTGGCGCCGCCACCACCGGTGCAGTTCGGCAACAAGAAGCGGTTCCGTACGAAATTCACGGCGGAGCAGAAGGAGAAGATGATGGGGTTTGCGGAGAAGCTGGGGTGGAGGATTCCGAGAGAAGATGACACAGAATTGCAGAGGTTCTGTGCTGAAATTGGGGTTAAGAGACAGGTATTCAAAGTATGGATGCACAACAACAAGACATCTTCCAAGAAAACGCCCCAAGAATTACAAATTTAGGGTTTCAAAATTCAAATTAACATTGTCTGAATATGCATGCTCCCATCCATCCCTGTACGTTACTACCAATTATATAAGTACAACCTTGTATTGAAATTCCTAGCTCGAATAAGTTGATGATGTTTTCCATACAGATATTTCGTTCCATCAACGTTCTTTGATTCAATATGTACGTATATATATGATCCAATATTTCTATTGATGTCATAAATTCTAGAGGCGATTAATGCGCTCAGAGGTGCTGTGCTGTGTTCAATCCATGACCTACTTTGATGAAGCTATCAGTATGATATATATATATATATATATATATATATATATATATATCATTGTATATCAACCAATAATTAATTAATAATAATAATTGACATGAATATTTAAATATTATATAGGACTCGAATTCATGATCTTAATGCCATTAAATAAAAATTGGCTGAATTGGTCCCGACAAAAATTTAAGTGAGCCAAAAATCAATTAATCCCAAAAATTGGATTTGTAATTAATGTTATGTGATCAATTGGTCTTCACTTTTAGAAGAATAATAAATTATGAAATTAATAGAATTGTTCGTTATTTAATATATTTATACTATATATTAATTAAGTGGAAGGGGATTTTAGCTAGTAACGATCGATTCGAGCCAATATATGTATAGCTAGATTCCTTCCATTATATTTATTTTTCCACCATTTTTTTTAAACTTTAAAGTTAATTTATACCATCATTATTTTTTTAATTCATGCATATTAAGAATAATTTATTTTTATTAATTTTAATTAGTTATTCATTTTGTACTCTATTTAATTTAATTAAATAAATATAACAAAAAAATTATAATTTTGCATACTCATAAAGTTTGCTTCAATTACTAGTTAAATTAAGTTAGATACCGCCCGAGCAACGTGACTTGAATATCACCATTATAAACTCATAGTCTCAAACCTCGTCAATTAGATTGAAGGACCAGAATTGTGAAAAATTAAAAAATTATAGAACCTATTTACTATATCCTAAAAAATTAAAAGATTAAAACATCGAAACGTAAAAGATACAAGAATTACAAAAATTACATTTAACCATACATTTTTTTCGTTTTTCACCTAAAATCCAATATAAAAATAAAAGTTGACGGCTAAAAATTTGAAGTACTTAAAAATAGGAATAAGATCATTTCTATTTTAGTACAAGTACATTAATTAGAAGACTGTACTATTTTTGTCTAATTAATACAACTCAGTTTCAGAATTTAACTTTTTCGTCTTTGTCAGCGGAGTTGAAAATTGAAATACTAGAATGTATGCTTTGGCTTTGGCGTTGGCGTTGGCCCAGCTGCAGTTATGTCTCTGTTACATCGTTTTATTTTCTTTTACGAATTATTATGAATAATATTTTATTAATTTGTTAAATACGATTCTTTAAAACTATTTTCTCAGTGTATCTAATTTCTTTTTTCCTCTTGCGTAAATTAAAATTTATAATATGACATTTTAGTTGAGGAAAAAATGGCAGAAGAGGAGGGGATGTAGCTCAGATGGTAGAGCGCTCGCTTAGCATGCGAGAGGTACGGGGATCGATACCCCGTATCTCCATCTTCCATGTTCAATAAAGTAACTCCTTTTTATTTATTTATTTTTTGGTTTTCGGGGCTTTGTGCTAACTCCAGACCACTTTGAGAGTAATAACCACCCTTAATTACAACAAATTAAGGCATGTATATGAAATCCAGAGACACAACTCAAGGGACAACATAGTACTATTATACACTTTCACACAACATGTTACAAGATGTGATGAACACATGATGAGAGCTTAGATTCTGCACTTATAACCTTGTAGAAAGAGAAGCATTAATTGCTACCAGTACAGTTTTAATGTTTCTTGGAATAAGAGTGGTAGAGTAAGAAACAGAAGATGAAGTTCTCCTTCAGGCAAGACCACATATATAATATATACATTGTATATGGTAATGATGTATTGAACTCTAGCTCGGGATTCTTGAGAAGCCTGTTGCACATATATAAAGCAGTTGATGCGTTAAGTAAGTATATATGCAACGACAGACAGAGATCTCATGACATGAATGATTGTGATTGTGAGCAACAGGTAGTAGTGAAGTACGTACCTCTCCTAATTGCCATATCCTCTGCCGTTGGGGATGGCCTTGTAATTAGGTATGGGCACCTGATCTGTTTCGATCTTCATAATGTCCTTCTCTAGCGCCTCATAATGCCTCCTGACTTCCTCGGCTGTCTTCCCACTGACCGCTCTGGCTATGTTATGCCACCGGTCGGGTGTATCCTTGTCGTACATGGCCAAAGCGTCCTCGAATTGCTTGTTTTGCTTCCGTGTCCACGAGGAGGACGAGCCACGTGACGATGTCATGGAGGTTGATGCCATCCCTTGTAATAAGTCAGATACAAATACTAATTAATGTTGCCTGAGTCAAAGGAGAAATGTTAATGATGAGTGTGTTGGTTATACCATGATTTTGCAACACAACGTCTTTATATACTGCAGAAAAGGTGATTGCAGCAAAGCAAGTTGACGAATATTATTTCATCTTTTGAGGTGGGGACATGGAAAATAATATGTGAATCTTGTGCTTAAAAGGGTCACAAACAACTAGGAAGACTGTAAGAAGAAGAAGAAGAAGAAGAAGAAGAAGAGAAGACATTTCGATGAATTGTTGAAAAGTCCATTTCTTGTCGTTCTTACAAGATATCATGGTCATGAAGCAAGTGGATTAGATAGAGAATTCTAACCAGCTGGTGGGATTAGATCCCCCCAATCCCAAGTCCCTACTAGTTAAGATAGATGCGCCAACATCACCAAATCATACCCTCCAAAATAAATAAATGACACACATATTCTTTCGTATAGTTATAAGCTTTAATTTGACTTACCATATCATATACTTTTTATTGCATCTGATTGACAATACGAAGTTGCACGTTCGACAAGTTGCAATTTTGTTTACTGCTCTATATTCTCGCAGAATTCATAAGTTGGATAAAATTCTTATCTTCAATTCATTCCCTTGATTTACTACTGTAATTATATTAGTACCATATACTTTTTGTTTGTCAGTGAAAATTTTACTACAAAGTTGTGAAACAATGGACTGAAAAGATCGAAAAATATTAACCCGAATCATCAGTTGTTTCGTTTTCGTTTATCTTTGCGTTGTTTCTTGAAGTTTATCCATGAGTTTTTTGGTTGTACATATATATATATATAGCATGATGATGATCAGTCAGAGTTGGAAATGGTGATTTTATCCTGTTCTGAGCAAGGTTCCAAAGCGTGGTTGATATCTTTGTTGTTGGCTCTGCCCATGTAATTGTGTGTCTTTGTCCGTAAATTAGCAAAGGAGATGCATATGCATCGACCATTATCTTCTTCATTCTTTAGGATATCTCTTGTGTCGGTTTTGGACAGATAAGCAGATCATAGCTCTTGTAATTACTTGAGGGTCATCGATATATATATGATTTGCTGCTACAACAACAAGAACACAGTTTTGATTTCATGTTATCAATTTTCGCATTGCACATCTCAGTTTTTGTAAGCCCTTTTATTTTCCATGAGAATGGATTTTGTTTTTAAATGGTTTTGGTCTTTCGTATGTAGATCATGGATAAATGTACTGTCCTCCCCAGATTTAGTGTAATATATATATCCTAATCAATCGGAAATATTTATTCGAATTGGATTCAATTAAATTTGAATCAATCACTCATATGACTGTGCAATAGACTATCATGATTGATGTAGAGTTTAAGAAAAAACACAAAGCAAGTGTGATACACTAGTTCTGTGATTAAATTGGTTCGACGGAATCAAGTTTGGACAATAATTTGCATATGAAATGATTAGCCACTTGCATGGAATCAAGTAAATAGTGTATATATATATGTTGAGTATATATGTTGCACAGTCTTTCCATCGAAGTAGAATTGATTAATCGTAGATCTTCCCCTTCATCAGCATTGCTTTTCAATATATATTATAATAATGCACACAACATGACCACATTGATTCCCACTTCTCATTCATAAATTTTGACCCTTACCTACGCCTAAAGGAAAATTTCTAACTCATTTTGATTTAAAACTAAATTAATTAATCACTCAATAAGTATGATATATTTAATTGATAATTTTTTTTGAATTATACATCAATTATATATATTCGAAATGTATTATACTTGTTATATAATTAGTTTAAATTTGACCAAACTCGATCTGAATTAAGATTAAACGAATCCATGCCCATCCACTTCATTTAAAACCACACAAATACTATGATTAATTGGCGGCTTCTGAAATAATTGTTTAAATCCACGAAATTAGATGTTGATTTATATATATTGGTAATATACTTTATTTAAAAGAGTAAAAATCAAGTCATATAACACGTACACCCTACCACATTCTAAAAATCCCAATACTATTATTTTTTAAACCTAGTTACTATTCATTCAATTTGACTGCTCAATGCACTCTCCCAAAAAATTCTCTCTCTAAACTAAATTTTACCTGATGAATTGTCGAGTATAAAGTTCTCGTTTCATCCTTTCATCAAAATCACAACCACATCAGATGTCTTTATTAGGACAAAATAATAGTTCCTTCTATTTCCTTTTACCTCTTATCATGGCATATCGTGCAAAGAGGTTGCATTAATATGTGTTTGTGACTGAAGATCGATGCTACAATTACTACATTAAAAATGTGAATCTGCTACATTCTTAATTCATGGCTTCTTTTTTAAGCAATCGACGTATTTTGGTAGCTATGAAGTCTAATCTTTATGTTACATTTTGTTGAAGGTTGGGTGTTTCGAGCTGCATGATTGCCCAAGAAATTCCTTTTGGCATCTGGATTGAATGCATTTTTTATTCTGTAAATTAGGTTATTTGATATTTTTATCCTTTAACTTTTCAGTTATTTCGTCGAAATTCACCTGCACCAGCAAGAAGGGTAAACTCCCGCAAAAAGGAAAAAAAAAAAGGGAATGAAATGTTGAAAATTAAAAAATGATGAAGAAAATGATTCGATGGGAACAGTAATCTCAATTTCGAAAAGTCACGTGAGATGCACATGCATTTTACAGATAAAATTATGGACTCTGGCAGAAAAAATGACTAAAATTGCAAAAATATTAATATACTCTAAAAAATTAAAGAACGAAAAAACACCATATAAAATACCAATTATACCAAATAAATTTTAGTTCCGGCTTCAATGAACGTTGAACCATCTCCGGGGTAAAATCCTTTTTTGGTCCCATTAAAAAAGGTTAGTTTCGTTTTTGGTACCACAATTCTTGGGAGTTCGACTTTTGGTACCATTAAACCCGAAAATAAGCTTTTTTGGTCCCGACTTAACGGCAGACGGCACATGGACTTTAACGGCCGTTAAACGTGACTTTGATTCATTTTTAATGGTACCAAAACAACAAAAAAAGTGATTTTTTGGTACCATTAAAAGAAAAAAATATTTTGACCAATTTTAACACAAACTATATGAACTTTTTTATTTTTTTTTCAAATATAAAAATATTAGGAAAATTTTATTTTATTATATATAATAAAATAACTCTAAAATTATAATAATTTATATTTCAGATCTTTTTTAAGACCTTTTTCACTATTTTTAAAATTAAATTATTATTTGGTCTAAAAATATATTAATATTTGAGCACAAAACTACAAAAGTAAAATTTATTTTTTGAGTGAAAGTATTAGATAAATTTTTTTATTAAATAATAAATTAATTTTTAAATTAAAATTATTTACACTCGAGATATATCGTAGCAACTATTATTTTTTTTTTAAATTGAATTTTTATTTTATTTGAAAATATTTTAATAAAGTTTGACCATAAATTATAAGTGATGCGTGTTGGTCGAGATCCAGTATCTAAGTCCAAAACTGTTGGACCCGTGCTAAAATCGCACGCATCAATAAGAAATAAAATTTTATTTTTTAAAAATTAAAAAAATAAAGAAAATTTATTTAATATAACTAGTAAAATAGTTTATAATTTATAATTATATTTATTTCAAATAAATTCTAGCATATTTTAGTTATTTTTAAAATTAAATTATTATTTTAAAATATTTTAATAAACTTTGACCGAAAAAAGTAAGAAATCAATTTTAATTTTATTTCTTCAATTTATCTCAAATATAAATAATTTAAGTTAAAAATTAATTATTATTTAATAAAATGAACTTTATCTAATACTTTCACTCAAAAAATAAATTTTATTTTTTATAGTTTATGCTCAAATATTAATATATTTTTAGATCAAATAATAATTTAATTTTAAAAAGTATTTTTTTTTAAAAAGTATCTGAAATACAAACAATTATAATTTTAGAGCTATTTTATTATATATATTAAAATAATTTTTTTTAATATTTTCATTTCTGAAAAAATTAAAAAAAAAAGCTTATGTCTTCATGAGTCAAAGTCACACGTAACGGCCGTTAAGGTCCATATGTCTTCTGCCGTTAAGTTGGGACCAAAAAAGCTTATTTTCGGGTTTAATGGTAACAAAAGTCAAACTCCCAAGAATTGTGGTACCAAAAAAAAACTGACCCTTTTTAATGGGACCAAAAAATAATTTTGCCCACCATCCCCGTTACCGTCAGTTGCTGATCAATTCAGTGGACAAGCATAAAAAGAGACGCATGGATCACATATAATGCGTCCCTGTTACATTAAAGTTTCAGAATTTTGAAGAAATGTTGAGGGCATGAGGGTTTGAGTCAGATAGCAGCTTCCATGTGCAGGTGGAGGCTGAGGGCCCTTCTTGTTAAGTAATATTCAGGTCTATATGCTATATATGCTGCTCCACGAATCTGTATCAAAATAGGGCCCCCCCCCCCCCCCAATCTCAGAATCTTTGTCATTTATTTTCCACCTCTTTCATTCAAACTTACACAAATTGAGTGAAAAGGGAATTAAAAATTCTCTCTTTTTTTTTTTTATGGGCCGGCAGTTCAAATAGATCGATTTGCCTGATCTGAATAACCCAGAACATAGGCCTTTGATTAAATATAAGCACGTCAGATTATACTGTACAAGTGACTCTGTAAAATCCCATTCAATATTATTAAAAACACAAAAAAAAATTACAATGGAAATGTATTTAGACCTAGTTAAAAATTATATAAATGGCCTCATCCACCAATTAGGATCATAACTCAATTATTCGAAAAAATGAAAATATTTTTAAGTGACTTAGATGAATTCATAAAAAAGAGTCAAAGACAATGACATGGCATGGCAACATGCATGTAAGGAAGTAGAGTGTTATTTCCATATTAATGGTCCAATCATGCATAAGAAATTAGGTTGGGGACCAAAAATTTGGAAGAATCTTTGAATAAAGTATAAAAATAGACATATGAGAATAGATTTGCAAATAGCTGAATCAGCATGGAAAAGGAGGAATTAATAGGTGATCCTTTTGAGATGAAATGTTCCAAAAGATAAGGAGATAGACTAAACCCCCCTTTTCTTCAGCAAACATATGCTCACCAGATTTGACATTACCTTATTATCATTCCCTATACTTGACCTCCCAATTACTTACAAATTGGAATATTTTTTTTATATATATATGCTCCAACTTTCTTTTTACATTTTAATGTCTAGTTGTGGTTGTTCCCATGAGTAGTAAAAGTGTCTTTTTGTTTTATAATATTCCTTCCGTCAGCAATTTTTTCCGGCTTTATTTTGATTCCTCTCATATTTTAGATAAGATTTTAAAAAAAAAAAAAAAAAGAAAAATTACGACCCGACCCAACCTAACCCAATGATCCGTTCATTTCAACATATGGATCCATACAAGTACAGACAATTGACCTTTATAAATACTTTAGGCAATTGGGGTTAATTAGATAGACCTATATTTTTTGAGTGGCTATATTTTTGTTCTAACTTTTTTGAACTCAAACCTGAACTGATTTATGCATTCATGAGTCTTAGTTATGTGCCCATTTCCTCAAGTTCTCGACTCTGTGCGTAGGAGTTTCACCATCCTCAAAGACCGGTTGGATCTCGAGGCAAATTAATCAGTACTTAAACATTAAGGGCTCTATCCTTTACTTTTCAAGGATTGATTAGGTTAGGATTATTTAAGTTGTGACTGAGATTTTTTACAAGGAGTAAGCTCCTCATTTATTACTCATAGTTTTGTTTAGGAATTTTGAGATTTTGAACTTAATATACTGGTAAATGTCCTACCAAACCCTGATCTAGACACAGATAATTTTAAAAAAAATTAATTAAATTGTTGGTGAAATAATGTCTGAATGCATATGTTAAGTTTACGTCGGTATGTTAATAGGTTATGATTTTGTTATCTTTGGTTTACTTAGCTATTCTTAAATGGTGTGAATGTGCAATTGACCTTTTTACTCTATAATATGCCAAATACGTCTCCCTCAGTTTACTGTAGCCTCCTTACTTCATGTCTTCTTCTTGAACTATTTCAGCAATTTCACTTAAGCGACGCTTTTTGCATATGCTACCCATCCGACCTCCACACCCACAGTGCCGTTGTATTTCCTGTCCTGAAAGTTCGCCTTGTTGGTCTTGGCTCTGAGTGTACTTCTTGCTGTCCCCATCCATGGTCTGCTTACTGTTATTTTGTGAGGATTAATTACAGATGTTCTAAACAGTTGGGAGGAAGTACCACATTAATTGAAATGAAAGGAATTTCGTTCTTTGGGGACACGATACCTCAATATTTCATTGTGCAAATATTGGGTTCAAAATATATAGAGAGTATATTTGAGTGGGTAAAAATAAATGATGGGAAGTTAAACCTCCTTCACGTATTATGCGAGGAACTTCGATATTCAATAATGAGGAAAGAAATTAGTCAAAAAATCTCGTGGTACAAAACTCATCATGGGTGTTCAAACCTTTTCTTTGGAGAGACAAATTGAAGTGTTAAAATGTCATAATGGGTACAAAAAATGAAACAAACGCAATGGGCCATTGGGAATACATAATAGACACCCCTAAGGGTCGGACCAACGGGTCGTCTGTGTTAGTGATGGATTGAAGTCTTCCAAACTAAACAAAATATAATCCAGAATTAAGTTGGATATTAGACTTAATACCAAATAATAAATGGATCCTAATAAATCAGATAATCATGCAATAATTCATCCATTTTAGTATAAAAAGGGAAGAACTTGTGCCCTTGGTCAAAGATATCAGGTATTAACGTTTCAGCATTACTTAATTATGAATGGTCATTCAAAACCCCAAAATGTGCGTAAATTAAAATTCTTACAGCGACGTCAAAAGCCCAAATTATCTGAACTACGACACTATTCAAGAATGTCCAAATCCAAATCCACCCAAAATTGAATCGAGTACTAATTAAATGCCGACAATCGAGCCCAAATCTCCATCCCCCAGACTTAGTAGAGATGAAGCAAAATTGACAAGGACAATAATGGTACTTAAAAATCGGGGTCCTGTTTTCAGACAGAAGCAATGTAGCTCTTGCCTGTTCCATGGAAGCGTAGACACGAAGGATATGTTCCATTTCCGCCAATCAAGTTCGGGTCAAAGCCCATACCCACTCCCATTATTCTTTCCAATAATCCATCATCATCATCATCAAAAGACCCATCTCTTCTCCAATGAGGATTCAGTTACAAAAATCAAACCCACAACGTCATCTCCCACGTACGTAAATCATAACTCCGACAACCCAGGGTTTTCAATGAAACAAAACAGCAGTTCTATACGTACCACATCGTTTTATTTTTCAAACATCTCTTACTTATGTTTCAATTCACCTACATACTTCCCTGCCTCCTCCTTACAACAAAATGGCCTGCATTTCCTCACTCTACAAGGAAAACGTCGTGGCCTGTTCTTCCTCTATGATCATCACAAGAAACTAGAAAAGCCCTTCAATTGTTTCATATTTCCACGCCTATAAATATATATGGTCGGAATCAAACATAAGAATATGCTTAATTTGGACACGAACTGAAGCTTTTCCATTGCAATGGTACTAGGTTGTGGTATCATTATCTCAGTCATCCTACTAGCTTCCGTTCTGGCTGCAGGCGGCGGTGCAGATTCATCGACAGCCATTCTTATAGAGGTCGATCAATCGGGCAATGGGGACTACAGAAAAATTCAAGACGCGATCGATGCCGTGCCATCGAATAATTCAGACCACATTTTCATTTTGGTGAAGCCTGGAGTTTACGAGGAAAAGATAGTGGTTCCGGCGGACAAGCCCTTCATAACATTGAGTGGCACTAAGGCTACTAAAACTATTATCACCTGGAGTGACAGTGGGGAAATTTTTGAGTCTCCTACATTTTCAGTTCTGGCTTCTGATTTCATGGCCCGTTATCTCACAATTCAGGTAAAATAAATGTCTAATTGCGTTATTAATCCTGTAATCATAGTCATTTGACACTTTGATCCTGTTATTTGTTAGAATTGTAAAATGGTCCTTTACCTATTCTAATTTTGCGATAAAGTTGGTCTGAATTTTCAATGTCAATTTTGAATATTTGGTTCTAAAATTGTAAAAATGAACATATTGTGAGTTAATGATATAATAATATTGGTAGAATAATTATGGAGCGGGAGCGAAAGCGGTAGCTTTGAGGGTTTCAGGTGATAGGGCAGCATTCATGAACTGTAGGATTTTGTCACATCAAGACACCTTGCTTGACGACAAGGGTAGACATTACTACTCCAATTGTTACGTTGAAGAGACACTGATTTCATTTTCGGCAATGGAGCCTCAATATTTCAGGTCCAATTCGCAAACCTTTTTTCCTTTCTCGAATTGAAATAGAATAAATTAATTTCCAACTCCATTTAATTTTTCAAGAAATGTATGGTAGTGCAGAAGTGCCATTTGCATTCTCTGGCAGGAGGGATGGGGGCGATAACGGCGCAGCGGAGGCAGAGGGCGGAGGAGGAGACGGGGTTCACGTTTGTCAACTGCAAGATAACCGGCGTGAAGAGTGCTGTGCTGGGGAGGCCGTGGGGGAAGTATTCTCGGGTGGTTTTCGCGCTCACTTATATGTCAAACGTGGTACTTCCTCAGGGATGGGATGATTGGGGCGACTCCTCCAAGCGTAGGTACTACTGCTACCCAATTTCCAATTTCTTTATATGTAAATATTCGCACACTCTGACGTCTAAATTAGTCAAGTGTATATTCCGCAAGAGAGGATTTCATTAGATAATGTTAAATAACTAACTCATTTACAAAAATTTACTTGTTGGAGAGATGCATTATTTAATATTTAATATTTAACCTGATTTAGATACCATGTTAAGTTATTTAAAAGATTAAATTAGTATGAAGATGAATGGTATAATATTTAACTTTGAAATGATTATGGAGTTAATGTTGATTATAGGACTGCATATTACGGGGAGTACAAATGCTACGGAGCAGGTGCGAGGTCCTCCAAGAGAGTGAAGTGGTCGCACAGACTGTCGAGCCAAGAGGCTGCGCCCTACTTGAGAGAGGACATGATTGGTGGGTCGTCTTGGATTAGATCTGCGCCCTCGCATTTTCGCAGAATCTCCGGAGCTATTTCCCCACAGCCTCAGCCTCAACCAAATTCCTGAACAATAAAGTTTGTTCCATGTTGTAAATTTGTGTAATTATGTGCCAACTTGCTTTCATGTCCATTGAGATTTGTGTTGTTTTATTGTACAAATTATTGCCGGATTTTGAGGACTAATTAGTGTATTCTGTCATAAATTATTTTTTCTGTGTACCAAATTTTATACCAGGGATAATTGCACTATCCTCCCTCGAAGTTTGGTGTAATTACACGTAAACTCATATGATTTGAAAAATTATATTTAGCACTTTTAAAATTTGCTTTCATCTAATAAATAAGTCTCTTCGTTAGTCAAAATTTATCGAATTTGCTAATATTAACAAAAAAAAAAATCTATATTAACCTTTGATTGACTTATTATTGATTTATTGCAGATCAAATAAATTTTTTATGATCGAATTACCTTGTACATCTTCACACGTCAATGCATTTGAGGGGGTATATTTTCACTGTTAAAAATAATAGTTTAGTTCAAAAAAATTGTTTGACCTGCAATAAGTCGTAATCAATCAATCGAGGGTAAATATCAATTTTCATTCAGTGTTTTTTTTTTTTTTTTGTTAATATTAGCGGATTCAGTGAATTTGGACTAACGGGTAGACTTATTTATTAGATGGAAGCAAACATAATGGGTGTTAGATGTAATTTCTCAAACCACATAAAATTTATGTGTAATTATACCAAGCCTCGAGGGAGGAAAACGTAATTATCTCTTTATAATATTATGTTTGTGGAATAAGTAACTAAATCAACATGATTTTTTTATATAAATAGGGGGTAAAAATAATATAGGTTATGATATTTTGATGCCATATGAATTTTATTACTGATATGATATAAAATTATAAGGATAATTATGCATAGACTTCCTACGTTTTGAAAATAGTACCTAATGTTTTATTTTTATTGAAGAAGGAGATTAATTTATTACAATTTAATTTAATTGTATTATATTCTTAAAAGAACCATACATCAATTTGATTCTGGATGATAAAGTGGATTGAGGGACTTGATCTCCTTAGCCTTTCAGAATCAAAGATCTAAATATAGTATGAATATAGCAATTCCCGAAAAATTGTTACTTATGATTTGTATTTGTGTGGTAGTAATGTCCTGACACGGCTCACTCACGCCTATTACTTCCAAACAACACATAAGTAGTATGTATATAAAGCGAACAAAACTCACGAATCCCATTGACGAGGTTGTCCTAAAGTTTGTACACCTAACTAATCAAATCATGTTTGACAGCAACGCATAGATCATCATAATTAAATGTCATCCTTATCACGGACAATTAAAAAAAAAAAAAAAAAAAAAGGTTTGAGATTATGATCAAATGATGCGACGTCTAATTGTCCTAGTGATGTATATATATGTGTGTGTGTGTGAATATTATCTTAAAATATATATGTTCCCCTGACATCTATGGGCTGCTAGAGAATTCTTTTGAGTCCCAATATCCCATGTTGTCCTTACCAGCAGATGTCCAAAGTCCATGGTTTATCTAATTTTAGTACTAAAATATTTGGTAGTAGTTCAGTTGGAGATAAGATCAATGATGGCAGCATGAGCATGAGCATGCCCCCACCAACCACTAACCTCTTAGCTCTATCTCTAAATAATATCAGCTGTCTGCCTTGATGTACGTCTATAAGAAGAGGACATTGATTTCATGTTCGTAATTAAGTTGGTGAAATTGAGAAAGCTGTTGTGGTGATGGGTTCTCTTATGGCAGGTTGGGACTCTCCTGTCCCACACCCTAATCTTGGTTAGTTTTTCTTCTTCTTAATTTTCATCCATTCATCTGCAAAATTACCTACTATTCTTCATTAAATATAGAAAAATATAGAGGAGTAAATCATTGACCAAGGAAGAAATTGAAGCCTTCTGGAAGTCGAAGAAGCTGAAAGAGGAGGAGCACCTCAGGGATATTTCTCTTCTCTCCCCTCGCACCCAAGTAATTCTCTCTCTATATTTTTAATCACTTTTTTACTTTTTTTTTTTTTTTTTAAACACAAACACTCCAAGAGCTGGTGGATAATTATTTTCATCTAAAAATTATATACGAATTTGATATTTATGATGCTCGAATAATAAAATATAATATGTTGAAAATTAAATAGTGAACTAAAATTTGGGTGATGTACAGACAAGTATATTTGAGGAGGGAGCTACTACTACCGCTGACCCACAGCTGCCCACAACAGACACGGAACGTAATAAAAGTCTTGAAAAACTAATACAAAAGAATGGCTGGTGCGTATATATATATATATACTCACTTCAATTTTGAAATTATACACATAATTTTATTTTTTTGTATTTATAATAATGATTTGGATGCAGGTGGATAAGTAGTAACTGGGCGTTTCTGAACGAACCTCCCGTAATTGCGACGGAGGGCACCCGACAGAAGTACGCTTCCCAGTTTCACGTCGGGAATATGTCCGGGATCAGCGCCTGAAGTCCCGTCTCTGAGTTTATTTCTGTGTATGACTTGATAATAATGTATGTATGTAAATATGGTTTGTGATTTGGGCTTTTTTGACATTTCGTTTTACTCTTTTTTTCACCTTTTCCTCGTGCTGTATTATATAGCCTGCTGTAATATTCATTTAAGCATCGCTGTGACTGCCGACTTACCAATTTAATTCTTTGTTTCTTTAGCAAAATATTTACTTACGTTTTATATTTAAATTATATTCAGCTTTATTCACACAAATTATCATTTTTCCGTATTATGCCAACTAAATACTAACAATAATATTAATTATTTTTTGGAGGTATATGTGTAATTTTTAAAAAATATAAGTAATTTATGTAGTTATGTTAATATTTTTTATTACATGTATATATACTTTCTTATAAAATAAAATTAATTTATATAATTATAGAGTGTCACGTTGCGCATATTCGTCCTACAAACATCCTCGTACCGATGAAATCTTCATTTAGTGGCTAAAAAAGTTTATAAAGTATTAGGCGTGAATAATTACACGAACAAGATTTTTTTAGATTGTTGATTGTTGATGAATGTATTAAATCATTTTTACCTTTTAAATAAATTATAGGTGTGTAATTATTATTTGTCGGACCTAATAATTTTCAATATTACTCTATATTTTAAAATTTGAATTTCGAAGCTCTTAAAAAATTTATATTTTTTTAAAAGTGCTTAAATAGAACAAGGGATTAAAATGTAAAAGTCGAGGATATTTTTAAATAATAGTTATAAGTAAAAAAGTCAGTGTATTAATATGTGAAATTACCTATTTATCTTCATAGGTGGGTAGAATCTTGCCGTTATGCAAATTGGTTATTTTTTTAAATATATAAAAAATAATAATTAAGATACAAAAGTTATGAAAAGGTTCAACTTATTTTAAAAAAAACTTTAATTTCACTTATTTTAACATAATTTTATGGGTAAACATCACTTTTAATCCATTAATTATGCTATTTATCTAAATTTAATCCCTTATATTTTTCTCTAATCAAATTTAGGTCCCTCAAATTTATATAAGCATGATCACTTTGTATTCTTAAAAACCTGGTGGAGTTGTCTGTAAATTATAGTAACTTTGTTGTCTAAAATGAAGGTAGACAGAAAGAGATCGAAATTCCCAAATTTGCCCCTCCAAGTCCAGAGCCGAGCCGGCACCCCCTGCCCTAGTCACTGTGAACTCCATTCCAACACTCCACAAACGCAGCTGAAAAACCCATCAAACCTCTTTGCATATCGGAGATCCTTTCCACAAGAACAAATCAAGATTGAAATTTGAGTTGAATGGGGAGCTTAGGAAGAGCAGTGTACACGTTGGGACTTTGGATTCGGGAAACGGGTCAGGCCATGGATCGCCTCGGCTGCCGCCTCCAAGGAAATTATTATTTCCAAGAACAGCGTGAGTCCTTCTTGATTTAATTCTGTTTTATTATTCAAGTCTCAACCCACATTTGTTCTCTTATTTATAGTCTCTAATCGGTTTGCCAATTTTCCACTTTTTTAAGGATTTGTGTTGGTTCTGAGATGCAGAGATTGTTTGCCATAGTTTTAGTTCTTCTGGAATTTGAGGGAACTGGGTCTGATAATTTTTGTTCTTTTTTGAGGGAGGGAGTGGTATGCGGAGTGCATATATAGGGAAAGCAAACATTTTTCGGTGACGAAGGAGGAATTATGGAGACAAGTAACGGAGTTCTTGAAATTACCGACTGATCTCATCCATGAATTCGTTGTCTGTGTTTTGACAAACTAGTAGAAGTTGTGTGATTGTTTGAGCATACTTAAGTATGAAAACTGCTTTAACATTGTTGATAAAGATTCATATCTGTTATGGTACTTTCTCTCATGAACTTTTAGTGTTCTATTCTTCTTGCATTTATCTGTGTTCCATTCCATTTCAGTGTCTAGGCATCGAACGCTGATGAAACTCTTTGATAAATCACCGGTGGTCGATAAGGATGCTTTTGTTGCCCCAAGTGCCTCTGTCATTGGGGATGTTCAGGTGGGACAAGGATCATCCATATGGTATGGGTGCGTTCTCCGAGGTAGTTGCTTAATTCACAAGTATGTATTATTTAGTCTAGATGAATCTTTCTTCCCACATTGATGTTGAAAATGTTCTGTTAATGGCCTTTTTCTAATCTGAAATTGGACATTTTGTAATTTTTATGGCATGTTATGTAATTCATGGAGTCTGTGGCCCCTGGACACCCAGTATCCTATTCTCATTATTTGTGAAATTAGTACATCGAGATTGATCAAAGCAGTAACCTTTTTCTGCAGTCTTTAGTACTTATCTTGTCCGTTCAGCCTTTTATCCTTCCTTTGCGATTTAACTTCGGATAATCTAACTAGACTCTGAAAATTTAGGAAATTAGTAGACTTGCCAAGATATTTAACAACTGAATGTAACCACCATCCGGATGTTCGGACCAAAAATGTTACAAGTCGAAAAATTAGTTAGACAACCAAAGAAGAACTAATTGTTCTCTTTTGTGATGTAATTTGTTTAATTTACCTCTTTCGTGGACACAGGTGATGTGAATAGTATCAGTGTTGGGTCTGGAACTAATATACAAGACAACTCCCTTGTGCATGTGGCAAAATCTAATCTGAGCGGGAAGGTGCTACCAACTATTATTGGAGATAATGTCACTATTGGTGAGTGATCTTTATAGCTATTCATTTCGTATGTCTTATATATTTCCATATAAGACAGTAATAGTTCCATATTTTTCCCTTTTAGATTTCACCTTATACTAATCGAAATTGAAAATGCAGGCCATAGTGCAGTTATACATGGCTGCACAATTGAGGATGAGGCTTTTGTTGGTATGGGAGCTACCCTACTTGATGGTGTAGTTGTGGAGAGGAATGCCATGGTTGCTGCAGGAGCCCTTGTGAGACAGAATACTAGAATCCCTTTTGGGGAGGTACGCTTTCATTGCCTTTCCCAAACAAGGAAATACCTCCAATATCGAAACAAATTTAAATTGTAGTACTTGTTTAACGAGTAAAGGTTTTCTTTATTACTCTTGGAAGTGGGTCCCATAGATTTTCTTTCTTTCAAGTCTTCCTCTCGTTCCATCAAATACACACATAAAGTATAACTAAAAACAAGTTCTTGTGCATATTGAGATCCCTCTTCTATGTTTTCCTTCTTAATTGTCTCCTTTTATCTTCTATTGGAAAAACAGCACTATATACAAAATATGATACTGCAGTAAGGGTTGACTAGCGACAATTCTTCGTTAATCAATTATATGGACTAGATTTTAATTCTTGAGTGCAATTTTGTGCATTTTAATTCTCAAGGTACTTTTAGGTGTGACCAAAATCTATATCATTGTACCTCAGGTGTGGGCAGGTAACCCTGCCAAATTCCTCAGAAAGCTTACTGATGAAGAGATTGCCTTCATCTCCCAATCTGCAACCAATTATATTAACCTTGCAAAGGTCCACGCTGCTGAAAATGCCAAATCTTTTGATGAAATCGAATTTGAAAAGGTGCTGCGCAAGAAATTTGCCCGCCGCGATGAGGAGTACGATTCGATGCTGGGTGTACATCGTGAAACTCCACCAGAACTGGTTCTTCCAGATAACATCTTACCAGATAAAGCCCAGAAGGCTGTTCAATAAGAGCTTCAACTTGCTGTCCATTTGCCTTCAGTTTTTACTCCCTCGAAATCTCACACCAAGAGGAATAGCTCTGTGTGGACTTTATAGTAAGTGGTTCATCGCCTAAAAATAAAAGTGCAAGTTTTGTTCGGGTGCATTTACTCAATCGCGATACTTAATTCAAAGAATATGCAATGAAAATGTATTGCTTTCCTTGTATTTGAGATCCCTGTTTGCAATGCAATGAATTTCTTTGATCACAATCTACGATGACAATCGGTGGCATTCCATTGAATTGATGTTTCTTCTTCTTATCTTTTCCAAGGTCGTCTCTTCACTTTGATGCAAATCTCAGCAGCAGCTGCCAATACTCTATTGTAAAATCAGTGAACTGTTGAGCTTCATCTGACTAAGCTCATATCAATTGAAAAACACTATTTAGCTTTCCTGGATTAAAAAATGTAAAAGTTTCAGGCCTCCAAATCAACTAACTCTGCAAGTGGAGAATTATTATTTCTTAGTCATTCCTATTGCATAATTGTTGGTGGGAATCTCTAAAAGCAACTTATGATTGGCTGGTCGGACATTGAAAAGCCAAAGATCTACACGATGAGCCAATCCCGTGAATTCAGCTGAGATGATTGTAAAAGAAGACCAGAAACGGCGTCCCTCACTCATATTCATGCCAATCTCTGTCGAATGATTGGGGTCTCTTTATCTGTTTGATTTTGTTGGATTCTTGTCCATTCTTGTATTCTCGGATATTTTTATGTGGAATATGCAAGAAAGTTAGCATTATCTTGTTGCTGCATCATTGCCCACTTGCAGACCTAACTCAAGCATGTAAACAGTAAAAAAGTTCAAAAAATATTTATTATCTGATTTTCATGAAGAGGTTATATCACAAAATTTGCATACAAATTCTGGTTACCTGTCTCTTTTTAAACGGTGTCTTGGAAGATTATGAAACTCTTTCTTCGTGTTTCGAAAGCAAAATTAGATAAACAAAATATTGACTAGATTTATTTATTCCTCTAATTTAAAAGAATATTTGATATTTTAGAACAGAATCTAAAATTTGTGGGCCAACAACTTATAGAACCCTATAACAAAATAGAAAAATTTGTGTATCAGATATTCAGATGTAGACTGTAGAGGCGTGTCTGTCTATAAATACAAAGATAAAACAGAGCATGGAAAGGGAGGAGTGGAAAGTGGGAGCACTGCATTAGAGCGGGCAATCCTCTTTCAAGAACTCAAGAATCCCACAACACAAATGGGTATTGAAATTCAGCCCAATATTAACAATAGAGAAAATGATTCAACTGTTGTTTTTGCTGCTGCTGCACCTGTGATACTTGGCCTACAGCCCTCTGCCCTGGTGGACCATGCGGCTAGAGTCGATCGGTCCCTCCTCTCCCGAATCCCTGGCGAGCCTGGCGGCTCCTTCCCTGTATGAGCCCTCATACTCTGTTTTTTGTTTGAGTCGTGTCAGTGTTTTGGTGAATATTATGGGGTTTTAACGGAGATTATGGATGCCCATTTGAATTTTGGATGCAAATGTTGGCATGGCTTTTGGGTTTTGTTTCCTGTGTGTTCCTTGAGCTTCAGTTCAGATAATGATGAAGTTGGAATCTTATTGGTGAAATTGTTATGGATGTGAACGCAATTCTTATATGCTACGTTTGATGTTTAGACAATTCGTAGAGTGAAAAAGGATAAATCTTTCTACTCAAGAGCGTTTGTAATCCAGTAGATTATTCATGTAATCACCAGAACTCTGGTTAATGTCATAGAGTCTTCATTTTTTCTTAATTCCTATTGTGAATAAATTTGTGCGCTTGGTGGATAAAATATTGCCAGATTTGTCATTTCTTGTTTGATATTATGTCTGTTAGATGCCTATTCATCAGTTGCATGATCTTATTGAGTAGAATACGTCTTTGTTTGCTGATTGCTGTGACAACTGCACTCTTTTAGGTTGTTTCTCGTTGTCCAATAATAATTGTTGAAATCTATTGATTTATGCTTTCGCTGTGCTAGGTTGCTGTTGAAGAGCTGAATCTCATCTTGGATGAGGTTAATACCCATTTTCTTGCTTCTCCTGAAACTTCATCTCCATTGAAAACCAATGCAGGGGGGAGTGTTGCTAATACTATTAGAGGCCTCGCAGCCGGTTTTGGTGTTACTTGTGGTATAATTGGGGCATGTGGGGATGATGATCAAGGATGCTTGTTCGTAGACAATATGAGTTCTTACAAAGTTAACCTCTCAAGATTGAGGTTGAAAAGTGGGCCCACTGCACAGGTGATACTGCCTCTACAAATGCAGTTCCATTGTACAATGAAATTTGTAGGTTAATGATAATATGTATTAGGACATAATTTATGAAATATGCAATGCAGTGTGTTTGCTTAGTTGATGAATTGGGGAATCGTACAATGCGACCATGTCTCTCTGGTGCTGTAAAAGTTCAGGTATATTTGCCTTAATCTAGTCTGCTACTCAGTGTTATAGCACTAAGAGAAATTCTTGACGTGTTGGTTAAGACAAGCAAACGTATTCTCAAGATGTTATCTTTTACAGGCAGATGAATTGACTACAGCAGATTTGCAAGGTTCCAAGGTGAGACATCTCTGAGAGTTCTTGCTCATTTTCAGTTATGCTGTTCTTTTCTCCCAATTTGGAAAGAGAAAAAACCGAGAGGGAGGTCGGATTGTACCTGCAGCTACAGATATCTCAATTCTTGAATCTGAATTGTGATGTAATTAATGCTGCCTGACTGTCGGATATTTAATAAATGAAATCGCAAAATGTGTTTTTGGATGCTAAGTTTCATCAAGCTATTATCTTCTTTCTGATACACTCTGTACATGTCAGTTAATCCATTTGTAATTGTACAGTGGCTAGTGCTCAGATACGCAATATTCAATATAGAAGTTATTCAGGCAGCCATTACGCTTGCCAAGCAAGAGGGAGTTTCCGTTTCACTTGATCTGGCCAGTTTTGAGGTAATACCAGGGCAACCTTGAAATTTTTAAACTGTTGCTACGTTTTACTTCTTAAAAGAGAGAAGTTGGGATTGAGTTTTCTCTAAGATGTGAGTACTTGGTAACAAGAATTGGAGCTGCTCCCTGAGCATACTTGGAAATTTTGATGTAATATTCTTTGGCAGATGGTAAGGGAGTTTAGGTTGCCGCTTCTACAGTTACTGGAGTCAGGGTGTGTAGACCTTTGCTTTGCCAATGAGGATGAAGCGGCAGAACTTCTGGGGTAATAATCCAGATGAGAATCTTCGGTTACATTCTTCCGAGGTTGGATTGCGAAATTTAGGCAATTCCTTATTGGCTGTTGCTAATTAATTTCAGGGGTGAAGACAACGCAGATCCAGAGTCAGCTCTTGAATTTCTGGCCAACCACTGCCAATGGGCTGTGGTGACATTAGG
Source organism: Sesamum angolense (assembly GCA_034509725.1). Classification (NCBI taxonomy): domain Eukaryota; kingdom Viridiplantae; phylum Streptophyta; class Magnoliopsida; order Lamiales; family Pedaliaceae; genus Sesamum; species Sesamum angolense. Next base: position 1,534,744 of record JACGWL010000014.1, on the reverse strand, counting down.
CTCGAAGGGCTGCATAGCGAAACACAGAAAAGAGGTATATTCTATGTGTTGTATCTTCCATTTGACATTTTAGTTGCATCTTTAACCACCAAAGAGGAAAGAAGAAGCATCAAAAGAACATCAGTACACAAGGACAATGAATAATGTCAGCAAAACCAAAATACAAACTCATCATCATGACAATTATGCAATCAACTTCCATGAGCAAGAAAGAATTGATAAATTTGAAGTAACAAATGAGACGTTATGAATTGTATCTCTAGGTTGTCCGTGTCCCGGCTATTGGGGAGGCAGTAGCGCTTGATGCCACTGGTGCTGGGGATCTGTTTGCTAGTGGGTTTTTGTATGGACTAGTGAATGGACTGTCGCTGGAGGACTGCTGCAGGATCGGCTCTTGCAGTGGTGGGTCTGTCATCCGTTCTCTTGGTGGCGAGGTGACTCCAGAGAATTGGCAGTGGATGTACAAACAAATGCAGATAAAGGGACTTAAAATTCCTGAACCCCAATATGGTGTTAGAGATTACTGGTCATCGTGGCGTTAATAGAGCCATAGAGGTGATTGTGACCAAGCTTACGGAAGAAGGCTGTCTGGAATTCCATTCTGGGGCTGATTCTATTCATGCCTACAACTGCCGTCTTCAACCTTGGCAGACAATCTTTGAAGCTGAGAATTCAATAATTAGACTTACAATTTTGAATGTGTTTCTTGTGATTCTCGAACTTACCATATCTTTTCATCAGCAATTACCAGTTTATGGCCCCAAGGGCAATCTGGATCACAGATCGACAGCAATTCATTTTTCTTTAAGTTGAAAATGTGGATGCAACAGAGTTATCACTTCTTCCTGATATTAAATCCATCAAAATTGCCAGGAAAAACTGCCAACCCCACCTCCTCCCTAAGCATAAATGATGTTCAAGGAAACGAAATCCAGAAACAAAACATTACAGAGTTGCAAGCTGAACTATAAGCGTCTGCTAATATATATATTTCTCATACTGTTTCTAATGGATGAAGTAAGATGCTCGTTCGACTCTATAGAAGATACGCATTATACCTTACTGCTATTTTAGCAAGAGATCTACCAGGCTATAACATCCCCAAAGAGGCACCGATATCACTATTACGACCGGTACGGAGATTCATCACTTGGTCTGTAGTATCCCCTACAAAACTATACTCAATTACCACTAATTATCATAATCTTTCCTTAATGATGATCCTTCTTATAAGATATTTCATTTACCAATGTGATATATATATATAAGTGCCTCACGAGATAATAGGCATATTCAGAAGATAATATTTACTTTCCCCAAACATCCTCGTTTACAAAATCCCAAAGGAAAATAATGCAACAACCACTTGTATAAGGTTTTAAATACAAACTCGGCAAAAGACTAGTATATTTAATAATCACACAACCAAAAGTCTTAACTTCAGATGTCACGGTTGATCCACCTATTAAGATTCACGGCACGACTCAAAATCTAATGTGGCTAGTTAGTGTGACCTATCTCTTGAAAAGTACGTGGCAAGACGTGAGTTGCCTCCTCAATAAGTATAGCCAATATATATTACATACGCCACAAATCAAACAATACAATCATATCAACCAACCAATATTCGTCAATAATATCAGCAAATTTAAGAAATTGGCATATGCTCATAATCTTATATCAGTTTCATAAATAGAAAAATAATCATAATATCTATTAAATAGAATTTTTAACAATATTTTTCTCATCAATAACTTTCCCATTCGATTTTATTCACCAATCAATTATACGATCACATAGTCATTCATCGTGAGTCCGTACAATACAATCACATGTAACACAAAATTTCACTGATATAAAGGTAACCTACAAATAGTCCACGATCACGTATATAAACAATCAATATCTGATACCACCCAATGTGACACACCATCCGTATTCACATTCAATTACCCTAACAAAACTCATATTTATCCCGATAAGATAACTAATATAATCAACAACTGACATACACCTCAAGCAAATTAAGTACTTCATCAAAATCTTAGTATAACATTCTTCACTATCACATGTGAAAAAGGAGATACATGAAGTATCTAGTTATTACAAAATATAAGATACTAATTCTATCACAATTTAATATTCTTGTGTCTATATAAATAGAGCTTCCAACTCACGATGGCACTGCTGACCCACCTATAAGATTGGCTTACGATCTAACTAGATGAGTCATTGTATTATGTCTCCTAAAAAAGTATGTGGAAAAGAATGAGTTGCCAACTCAGTAAATATAGCTAATTGAATTTATATATATACATATTCGTATTAATATAATATAATTGTTGGGTTTATATATATAATATATATATATATATATATATATATGTGTGTGTGTGTGTGTGTGTGTGTGTTTAGATTAATATAATATCTTGAATGTTGGATTTATATATATACTATAGGATGAAAATGAAATATATTAAAATTTGAACAGAGTAAATTAAAACTCATTATAATATTTCGAAGCAAATTATATAATACACTATTATTTTACATAATTAAACTTTTCTCAAAATACCCATTGCGTTCCTCCTAATTTTTTAATTAATATAATTTACTTTCAAATATTATAATGAGTTTCAATTTACTCCGTTCAAATTTTAATATGTTCAATTTCATTCTATAATTTATTTGTGATCAATTTAAATTTCTTAATAATTAACAATTAGCCTCTCAATTATGAATAAAATTTTATGGACATTACATGCTCGCATACAAGAGGATTAACTCGTAAAGTTGCATTGAGCTTCTGTTAATGTCTATCCTTTAGAGATACGCAACAACATGAAAGCATCAAGTTCGACAAGCACTTCTTTCTTCGGGGAGGGAGTTTTACCAACATAACACTTCCACCAAGAAAAGCGGCCACACAAGGTGAATTTCATCAAATATCCATTGGAGTAGCACCTTGATCAGCAGCGGTTCCCTGATCAGCTGGACCCGATTCAGCACCACTGCTTTCATCTGAAGCAGTGGCCTCATCAGTAGGTGGCTCTTCTATCTGAAACTCATCGATCAGAGCTTGCACAGCTTCTTCATCCAGTATATGGAATGGCTCCCCAACTCCCACTACGGCCATTGTGCATATTGAACTCGTCAGTTTTTCTCCCTGTAAGGTTTCCCGCAGTGCAAAAAGGGCATCCTTGATCAAATCTTCCTGTGCGTCCATGAAACCTTCAAACTTCCGTTCTAAATATGTCTTTGCAGCCTGTGATCGGGATCCAATTGCAAATGCTTGATACTCAAAGTAATTACCGCTAGGACAGTTGTAATAAAGGTGAGGTCCAGATTCATCTAGGCCACCAACAAGCAGGCCAACGCCATAAGGTCGTTTCCAGGAGCGTTGCGTGCAGACCTACATGACAATAATGATAAAAGCTGATAGTGAGTAATAAATTTTAGGTTGGAAAAGAAAAGGGTTTTGCAATTAATACACGGAAGAAGGCAAATACCAGAGCGAAATATGATATTTCAGTGGATGTTGGCTTCTCAATTACATGTTTTTCTGATATATTCAGTAGAAACAAGAAATCTTGTTGGTTCAGTCCCAATCATGATCATAGCAGATTTAAAGCAGAATAACATGCAGTGGAAATTAATACAAAGACAACACCAACAAGTTTCAAGAAACGGAGACGAAACTTGATGGGTTTATATATATCCATTTTCTCCATAATGAAACATGTTTGATTAGAGATAATATCAGGAAATCTTCTCTGGAAATATTTTCAAAAAGCAACCCTATTTTTCATGCCCTGCACCCAAGTGCTCAAGGCTTCAAGCCTATTTTCAAAGCCTACACCCAGTGTATCAAAATCTACCACTCATATTCAGAAAATAATCTTTATTTACATTTGAAAATTCAAATATGTTTTAGCATGAAACGGAAAATTAATCTATCAGACTCAAGAGATTTGCAACTAATTCATCCACATGCATTTTCATTTCCACAAACTGTCCGGGAGAATCTTCTCAAACATTTTCAAAAATTATTTCTCAAAATGTAAATGGAAAGAAATCCACACAAAGTGCTTTTCGTTTATCTTTCCACTTCTTCCTCACACATAACCTCATCGGTAAACAAAGAGCTAACCAACATTTCTTTCAATTTTTCAGTTTGTTTACCAACAAGTTCTACATTCCTGCAAAATATCCTAAAAGAGGAGGATAAATCTAAATTTTGCACTGACATCCTCGCACAAGGCACTCCAACTCTATGACAATATCCCTCAATTCCCACAAATGTTAACTTCCTCACTGGACATATATATTGGAGAAACGAAATTTCAATCTCCATATTGAACTTTGCACTAACAAGAACTTCATTATTGGTACCAATAAAAGTTGTCAAATTTTGAATTCAGGTCCATAGCGAAATTATCATGCCACTACTTCTCAATTTTAAACCCGAGTTCCCAATTACACATTTCTTCCAAACCTTCACACGAAAATTCACCAAAAAGCATGAGAAATAAAAACGAAAATCAATTGAATAAAAACTAAACCTGAGACTTGTCTGCCAGCTGAACAACAAGCCGGCCGACGGGGAGCGATGACTCATACGTATACGAATGATTAATGCACTCGTTGCGCATGTATCGGGAGAGGACGCGGCCGTCGGCAGTCAATCCGGCAATGGCGACTCCGATGTGGTCGTCGACCTTGAAGATCTTCTTCTGGTGCAAGGAAAGTTCTGAACTCGCCTGTTCACACATGCCAAAATCACGTGGGTCTTCGATCTCAGGCCTATCGTCGCAGACCCCTGCTTCACCGCTTCCATCGCATACTCCACTTGGAATAGCCGCCCCGCCGGCGACCATGCTGTAACGTCAGTGTCGTATTGGTTTCTGAACATTGCAATATCCGCCGTTCGACTCCCTCTCTCTTTCTCTCTCGCTCGCTCTGTTTCAGTAGGAGAGGGAAGAAGGGAGGGAGGGGGGTTGAGTTTGTATTTGGTTTTCTTTTTCTTCAAGCCAACACTGAACAAGACTGACCACACCAAATTTCACCCAAAGGGCTTTGGGTCACTTTGATTTGGCTTGGTTTACCCCCAAAATTAATCCATTTAACCTCTTCTAATCTTAAATATTTTACACATAACAAATTTAAAATAAAATTATTTTTTATATTGAAAATGAATAATTACATTAAAAAAATAGATAGTTCTTTATGATATTGCAAATAATCAAATTATCTTCTATAAAAAAAAATTATCTTTTTGTATTTTTTTTTACAGCAATTTATCTCTTTAGATATAAAGGTAAATTGCATTGAGCTTTTTCCACAAGTATAGGTGTAATTTTATGTAAAATAGGCCACAAATTAGTGGTATAGATGTAATTGTCCTTGTATCAATTGTTCATTTTTATATAATTTTGAATAGTATAATTGAATTATATTTTAAAAATTTAAATTTTGATTTTAATCATCTACATATGTGGTTCGAAATTATTATTATTATTATTCTAGTTCAATTTCTTTAATAATAAGATTGATATAGAAAATTACTTTTTAAATTTGGATCCAGATGAACTTTAATGGGTCATGGGCCGGAGAAGTGTGGGCTTAAAGTCCAAATTCATATTGGGCTTTAAAATCATGGTTTGTGCAAAACATTTCATTTGTTCTTGAATGGGCTGTGCATATGTTTTAAACTTTTATGTTGGTTAATGGTTATATCAGTTGCCAAGAACCAACCCTTTATTAAAAATTTCTCTATATTATTCCTCTAATTTTTTTTACCTCCTTTTAGTGAAAATCAATTAATAAAGTTTTATATACAAAACATTAGAGCATTAAAGATGTATTTTTCAAACTACACGGATCAACATCCAGCGTGGGGCGTGCCAAGGGTGGTATTGAACAAATAGAATAAAAAAAAACGTATTTTTTTACTAAAAACTCCTCTATTTTTTAATCCTCTTACTAAAATTAAATGAATAAAGTACTCTGTGATGCAAAAAATATATACAGTTGCAGATGTATTTTTCATGTTACTCACATTAGTATGCCCTTTTTTATAAGCCGAGTTCTAAAATACCAAAATTGTAAATTATGGTACGTTGACACGTTGTGGATCAAATTAGGAGGGCTAATTGGGGAATCATATTTGATTTTTATTTTTTTTTTTTTTGAATCAAATGTAGGGTTTATAGGAAGTAACTGCAATTTGTCACCTTGAACGAAGCCTAGGGAGTTGGAAGTAATGTGAGGAGCAGTATACGTGGATTCAACTAATATATTAATGATTAAAATCAGTAAGTAAATCATTATAATTCAATAATAATTAAAAATAAATAAATTATAATACAATAACTCACATCACATTTAGTGATTCAAACTCATGATTTTAAACATGTTCATAAAGTACATAATAACTAATGATGCAAAAATTAGTGTAAATGATTAGGATTATTACTAGAATCAGGGAGTCAATGATGCTTACATGGGGTGGGTAGAGCTTTCAGTCTCCAGGATTGGAGTTTGTATTCATCTTTTTCATGTAATCATTTCACTATCATAAGTACGACATGTCCTCTCAAAATTGTATTAATGTGAATACCAATTGATTATGTTGAATAGCGATTCATGTGGATGGGAGTGGGATTGCGAGAGCAAAATCATTACCCCTTTTGCTCCCATTTTTATTTTTGATTATTGATTTTGACTTCACCTCAAGTTTTATACAATAGGTGAATAATTATAAATATTGTACCAATAATTGTCAGTTAGTCTTTCACAAACAGCTAATTGAACAATGATTAGACATATTTTGAAACAATTCTTACATTTAATGAATAATGACCCTATATGGTGGGTGGGGAGCACTTTTCAACCCTATCTAAATAGAGTTGTTGGTTTTTTTTTTTTTTTTTTAATGGTAAATCAGATGAGTTGAATAGAATATCATCATTTCATACTCAATTTGAACAGGACTGATTTTGGTTAAAATTATCGAGTTTAGGTTTGAAAATGAATTTTTATTTTGTGGATTCGAGTCAAGTTTTGTTTAAAACCCATCCTAAATAATATTTATAAATATATTTATTTTTTAAAAATTTTAACTTTATTTAATACATTATTTACAAATAAATTATATTTTTAACATTAATAACTATTAGGTATTTATAAATAATAACTGTATTTTTTTAAACAACATACTAATTAATTAAAGAAAATAAGAAATTTAACTGAATTTTCCAAATTAGACTTGTTAGATTTAGAATCGGGTAGTATTTGAAATAAAGACCTAACGAATTTTGAATTTTGTAAAAATAAAAAAAGACAAGTCTTTTTTTTTTTTTTTTTTGTTGAGAAGGAAACAAGACAAGTCTTAGATCCAACAAAATCAACCCTATTGCCAATAGTTGTAAATGTTTCTTGAATTTGTTTTTCCAACTCAAATTAAATGTGAAGTAAAAGTGATGATGCCCACCATTGAGGTGAAAGATATAATTATCCAAACAAGTAAAGTTTAAAAGTGATATATGTAGCTACTTTAATGCTTTACTCTTTAGATCTCCTTAATTCTTACATGTCATCATTGTTTCTTCTTTTAGATTCTCCAAAAGCTACTTGCTTTAATCATATTTATCATCAAACTTTTCTCGGATAATCCGTCCTGTCTCAACAACCTCCATCTATTTGGAGTAGGAGGAGCATCCATCATTATAGTCACACCAATCACTCAACCCAAAGACTTTCTCTTAGGATTTCCAACAATTGATTTGAAATATAAACCACAATTATAATTCAATTTCATACTTTTTGAATTATATAATTATATTGATATATAGTTTCTCTTCCAATAAAAACAGATTAAATTGTGGCTATTATGCTATAATAATTAATGGATTTTTAAGACAATCGTGAAAGTGAAAATACGCTTGTTTATATTATTTAGTCAATGTAAATTGAATTAACAAAAGAATCGTAATACCATTAAAGAAAATGAGAAATGTCTAAGCACTTCATAGATCCTTGTATTTTTAGGTTAGGTTGCATCCCATCGTCTGACCCGCCTAGACAACTATTGATTTGACACTCATTCGATGACTGCCTACTGATGCGTGGCCGGTACGGATTCTGACCCATAAAAAACTATTTAAATAACTAGAGGGTCCATTTGATAGGTATGCATTTATTATATGAGATCACACTCTCTAGCAAGATCGCATTGTGAGATCTGTATAACCTTGAATGACTTAATCTTCGAATGGTTATAGCTGAAGACCACATAACTAGTCTACTGATTTTTATATGCAGGTCAACCATCACTAGTCCAGCTTGATCGTTACTTTTTTTATACTATTTTTCATACATATAATGATTGAACTTGCTTGTTCAATCAAATAAAAAAAGAATATATTGATTTAACACCACAAACAATAGAGAAAACAATCTTATCAATTAATTCAAATATACTCTTATTTTATATAAAAATCTGTACAGAATTAAAAATACATATTTCTAATTTTTTTTTCCTTAAAAGGGGGCCTTGGACCATGGTAGCCACTTCTTTATTTGCTTTTTTTTTTTGTCTGATTCATGCAGCATTGTACTGAAACTTTATATTGTTTACCTGAACCTTTCTTAAAAAGTAAAAATAAAATAGAAAAAAATGTAATAACCAATGCCACAAAAAGGAGATACTTCCATGCATGTGGGGTCCTATTATAGATTATGTCAAAAAATATCGCACTAGTTTTTTATGATAATTATATGATCATTACATCCACCATTTAATTATTTAATTCTTTACATATATTTTAAATGCTATTAAAAAATAGAAGACAACAAAAATAAATTATAATAAAATCGTACGGGAAGGGATAATTCAAAATTGTGACCTTATAAAAAGAGTAAAACGCATCTTAATTTTAACTATTTAGGTCAAACATCATCTCTTAGTTTGTTGAAATAGTAATTATTTAAAATGTAATTAGGTAATTGTACAAAAAATAATAATTAATGATAAGACAATTACGTTGAAACAAAGTAATAATAACAAAACTGAGATGGGGCAGGCCAGGGATTTTGTACGTACCACTAATTGCTGGAGGAGAAATAATTTGATGAGATGAGTTCCCGACATTACACGACTATGATTCTTCATCGTTCAATCATTATTATCATTAAATAATTATTTATACCTTTATTATAAAAAAAGTTGGAATGATTAATTATTTATTCATTTTTTCAGCTTCTTGTTTTTGATAATTTTAATACGAAGTTAATATTCCGTTATAATTATGAGAATACGAAAACTACGAATGAGCGGACGTATTGAATTTCGTAGATTCATGCTATATGGATCTTGTTTTCATAATCTTCTTTATTTTATCCTTTACAGAAGTAAATCATTTTCTTATTTTATTTTCCTTTAATTTTTAAAACAACAGTGAGATGAATATGTGTTTGTTTATATGTATTTTACTGTCACGTTTCAATTATTACTTTTTATATACTGCGATTTTAAATTTATTTTTAAATTAGATTTTCTTTTTATCTTCCATCCATCTTTCTTTCTTTTTCTTTCCGTTGTCTTTCTTATAATCATTAAAAGTAAGTATCTGTTTTTATTTTATATTTATTCTTTTAATAAATAAGATAATTTTAGATTTATTATTATAGTATTTTATGAAAGATGAATTATACAATACAAATAATACATAAAATATAATTTTGAAAGTAGTCCTCATATAAATACAAAATTTGGTAAGCAAAACATGATGTACGTGTAGAAAACTATCATTCTCAACAATAATCAAAATAGATTAAAATTTTAAAATCGTTCTGTTTTTACCTATTACAGATTCAGTTTTATTTTACGTAAAAAATTCAATTATAGTCCAATATTACAAAAGATTTTGTTAATGTAAAAAAAAGAAAAGAAAAGATATATAACCGTACACATCACCGAGCCTACGCTAGTTTACATGTTTATAAAAAAGTTATCATAAAATAATAATATAATTTTTCATAATGATTTGACATGACATCCTAAAAATTCTATATAAATTTCATTTAAATAAAAAATACATTCGATTTGACACGACTGACAAAATATAAACCATCATTTTTTTTATATATATATATATTACCACTAACAACATAAAACATAAGCTCATCATAATTTAATTTCAACAATGTAATATAATTGAATATACATAATGAAAATTAAAAATAAAAAAAAATTACTACACATATTGAGGTAAGTAAGATGTAACTTGTTAAAGATTCTATATAGGTTCTTGAAATCGCACTAGATTGCACATATCTAGTGCTAAATCTGCTTCAACATGATAATCTTGGTTAAAAGATTGAATTGCTATAATATGCAATAACTCCACTTTTAAATTTTTTTTTTTTTCCCTCATCAATTCAGTCACCAAAATATTATCTGAATCTTGATAAAAATTTCAAAAGAGACCATCAAATTTCATCTCTAAAATTATTTGCTACCAATTTTGCACAAAATTTCGTGTGGGATAAGAATATTGTTGATTAGTTAAGAATAATTATATATTTATATGATTTAATATATTTTGATTATACATACACAACAAGTGTATATTTCATTTTGATTGTTATTTGAAAAAGAAACACGACCTAAACATTTCATGTGAAACAAATTTGAATTTCAATTTGTCAGAATCTGTAAATTTGGACCCACAAAATTGATAACTATACACCATTGTTTTTTAGCATATTCCTTAATAAAAGTTTGAACTGTGGTGGGGTGGTGAGGTGTGGTGGTCCGGTCTGCCCCAATCAATTACTGTTTTTCAATTTGTGTCCCCTGCTCTCAAGAAAAATTATTTTTTTACAATAAAAATGATAACCTATTATTATAATTCATAACCATACATATAAAGTATGGAAATAAAATTTCACTTACTATTAAAATAAAAATATAATAAAATTTAAATTCATAATTTTAAAATTATATATCTCAATTTTGTCAATTAAATCATAAATGATGAATGAACGAGCAAGGTTTTATTTATTAAATCAAATAATGACCGCGTCATTGTATCGTACAGAACAGAACAACACAAGTTTCACAGCATTTTGGGGCAGAATTTTCCCCTGCATCCGGTCTTCATACACCACCTCGATATTACTGCAATTTCCACCACTTATATTTTCTTTCATTTTCTTATTAATAACGATAAATAATTATATTTATAATAATTTATCTAAATACATGTATCTCAATTTAATTAATATATCAATATAAAATAATAATAATAAATATAATACTCAGATACTCACGTCTAGTGAGACTTGAATTCCCAACATCAAACTTATTCATTAATAATAGTAATAATAATAACAACAATAAAAGTAAAACTATGCACTTGTAAATTCAAATATTTAACACACAATATAGTTTATATTCCATTATTTACATGTGTTTTTTAGCTATTTTGATATGGAATTCAATTACTTTATTTAAATTGGTTTGCATATCGATTTTTAGTAATTCTGTTTCCAAGTATTAAAAAATCAAAACTTTATTTAATATTCTGTTTGATACGAAAATAATAGTATGTGTGCGCGGGTAAAATTAATAAACATGAATTTAAAAATATTTGAATATGTTAGAATGTAATCGTTAGGAAGTGAAATAAAATTTAAACAAGACGATTTAATCACAACAGATATTTATGATTATGCATGGTATAACTATGTGGGAACACGTGTTTATTAATAAAAGTTATTGCGTGTGACTAATTGTATATCATTCATGAAAACAGAAAGGCAATTTAAATTTTATGTTATAAGTAGGATCAATTAATTCCTTATACATAACTTTATTGTTCAGCATCAGAACTAATAAAGAAATAAAAAGTTTGAATGCAATTCAAAAAAACTACAGGCAACATACGTGGCGCGATTACAATGGTCCGGTTTTCCTAGACCTGGTGTAGCAAATAACCAACAGGTGGCCCCCACACTTGTTTTTCTCATATAATAAAGCTTTATTTTTATAATAGTTTTAGTTTCTCTCTCATCACTCATTTGTGTTTTCTCTCTCTTTCTCTGTTCCTTCTTCGTGTTGTCTGACTCTGCAGAAAATTTTCTCTGCAGACAGAAAACCTCACCGAAGAAGAAGAAGAAAAACCAAACAAAAATCCAATAAATTAGACAAAAAACCCTAGTCACAGACACCACAGAGCCTCTCTCTGTTGTTCGGTTTCCATGGAGTCGGTGTCTCGGCCCCCGCACAGAAGAAAGCACTCCACCGCAAATGCCTTCTCGTCCTCGTCCTCCTCTTTCTCTTTCAAGAACCCTTACGACGACGTCGTGTTGTCTAAAGGCGGCAAGGTGAAGTTCGGTGCTCATGAGTACGTGGAGATGTTCTCCGGGTCTTCGTCCATCCCGGTGCTCGATCTTTCGGGTCTGGATGAAAGGGTGGAGTCTGCCGATTACCGGAGCTCCAAGCTCGATTATACTAACATTTTTGGTGGGTTCAGGGACGATGACGTTGCCGTGCCTTATGACGAGTTGGTTAATGCTGCTGCGAAGAAAGCTAAAACTCGGTGAGGTTTTGTTTTTCATTTATTGAGAAATATACCCTTGTTTTTTGGGCTATTTTATGAATTTAAATGGAAAAATAAATGACTTGTGTTTGCTGTTGTTTAAAAGAAGTGGTTGACGTCGCTCTTCTTGCTGAGTGAACGTTGGCCGACTGTTTTTGAATTTATGCGGTTTGGATGTTTGTTCATTCGTTTATTTTTCATTAAAGTCTCTATTTTTTCCTGCTATCCTATACGTTTAAGAGAAAATAATTTGTTTTGTTTCTTACATTTGCCTGAGGCACCAAATATCATAGTTCTGAATATTTTTCAAAGTGTTCTCTTTGGGCAGAAATCGCTTTTGTTCGGTTGAATTGCATCTTCATCTATGGGGAATAAAAATTAATACTGCTTTTAAATCCATGTTTTTGGGGCATTTTAGATTGCAAATTTCATTGCAAGCAATTTTGAATGTTTGTCAAAGTTTTCTTTTTGGTCTTTTCCAACACTGTGATTGATTTGTTTTTCAGACTGGAAAGATAGATATTTGCTTCTGATTGTGCTTGTCTAATCATAGTTGAGCTGTGCTAATTGCTAAGTAGTAAGTTGGAAGATTCCACTTGGTGCGAAAGGGCATATTTAGATCTATCTGAGATATATTGTATTGTCTAAGTGATGTTCTGTGATGATATGGTCTTTCCATTCAACTGCTAATATTATGTTTTTGATTCAACTTTCATTGTTACTTCTTTAGACAGTCGTAAACTCGATAGTCGATAACAACATTCAACTGTGCCTTTGCCGTAACACAGAGGACTATCTGGCATGATTTTGTCTTTGAGTACATGTAGTTTGAGGCTTTCGACCTAGAAGAGAAAAATGTATCCATCAGGAGTTGTCTCTTGGGGGAAATGCATCAGTATTTGCTTGGCACATTTTTGATGTTGTGGCTGGCACACGCTTAATTTTTTATAATTGCTTTCCGGCATATCTTGTTTGGTAAAGGATATTCTGTTTTTCCTTCTTAAGAAAAGGAAATCCTTTTATGATTGCAAGAATGATAATCATGCCGATCCCCTGGATTGTTTACATATAGCTGATTTGCGGAACATTTTTGAAGTTTGCTTAGATTTCCTACGGTAACTATTAATAAGATTCTAAGAGTTTATAAAAGTGAAAAAGGGAACTGAATGGCTGGACTTGAATCTAGTAAGAAATCTGTTGAAATATTGACTTATTACATTACACGTTCTTAATTGCACATGCTATAACCTCGTCGGATAGTAATTTAAGATCTGGAGTTCATAAATATGATGGGATAGGTGTACGTGTTTTTGTGCTCGTGTTCCTATTATCCGGTGTTATTCATGTGCATCTTGCATTTATGTTAAATACGATGCTCGTGCCATTTTCTGTTTCTTTCCTTTTCCCTTTCTTCTTTTGTTTATTCGCTCCCCCCCCCTCCGTCTACAATCATAATCATAGGTTTTTAGAATGTGAACTCATCTTTAGATTGTTGTAATCTTTTGTATCTGAAGCATACACATATATCTCCCTTCATGAACAAACACATTCAAGTTGTATTATATATATTTTTGCTTTTGGTATGCTTGATGAGAAGAGCTGTTTGGTATCCTATTCATAAATCCTTTATTACAACTGCTACAGGAGTCTGGCCGATGCACAGTCACGTTCTCAAGAATCAGTTTTGCTACATTCTCCGGGAAAGGCCAAAAAGCTCCCCCATGGGGCATCTGACCCTTCTAACGAAGGAACTAAGCAGCATTTTAACCTGTCTTTCAATAAGACTGGTGAAAGAAACGCTGATGTATCAAATGGGAAGACACATGTAGCTCAACTTAATGCTGTTCCTGGATTTACTTACTTTGTTGATGGAACTCCTCAGTTGCAGAAGACAGAAGGTGACACGTCTACACCTTCATTGAAACGCGAAGTTAGTCGCACCTGGAGCTTCAGTGCTGGCATTGACACAGTTACGGTTAAAGGTGGAGTAAGTTGGGAAAAGTCTTATATATCTGACAAGTCAGGCAATGTGAATGACATTAACACCAGGGCAAGCATCTCGAAAGTGCCACCGACTTCAAGTCATCCATCTAATCCAAATGATAACAAGGATGCCAGGCGCTCAAGGTTACCAAGTTTTGCTTCTAAGGATGCTTTTGGAGAGGCTGCTGGTGAATGTTCTCCACCTTTATTTGAAGAGGAAGTAGATGAAAATTCAGTTGCTGCTGTATCTGCCGCTGCCTTGAAAAAAGCCATAGAGCAAGCTCAGGAAAGTATAAGAATTGCAAAAATGATAATGGAAAGAAAAAAGGAAGGGCTTCAAGATGGTTCTAAACCTAGGTCTAAGGGTCGCTTGAAAGTTAAGTATAATAAGGAAACAAGGCTTGACCATGAGGCCAATGGGTCAGCAGAAAAAAATGCAAGGGAGACATATGAAAGATTAGATCCTACATTCCCTATATTCACTGGGGTGGAATTTACTCCTTCAGTCAGTCATAGTGAGAAACTTCTTAATGCTGGAAAGGCTGAGGTGGGTAGGGTAAGGGACAATGATCGAGCTGCCAAAGAACATGGAGATGCATTCAACGGGGAAGGTGAGAAATTTGCTCCATCTCGCAGTCAGAGGGAGACAGTTAATATTGCTGAAAAAGATGCCTTGAAAAATATCGGGCAACATCTTGAGGCAGCAGAAGCATGTGGAGAGGGAATGAAATTTAGTGGATTAGCTGCTAATGCAGAATGTACAGCTGCAACTCCAAAATCTGACAATGGTAACTCAGTATGCTCCACAAATAAACTCGGATCTCACCTCGAGGAGATGGAAACGAGCAAGGAAATCTTCGAACAGAAAGAGTTGAACTATCATCAACCAGAAGGGCCTGAAGTCGTTGCTGAAAGGGCAGAAAGGGCTCCAAATACTTCCCAAAGGGCAGGGGAGGTCGAGAAAAGTGTGGATGAAGGCCTGGGACAGTGTCAGCCAACTACTCATCATATACAAGAACCGGAAAATATTGCAGAGCTGTTAGAAGGAGTTCATAATTTTCTCAAAGCACGCAAGAGCAGGAGAAGATTGTGCATGAAGCAGGTGAAAATTTGAGGATCAGGCAGGAGGATGAAGTAACTGAGGAGAGAGATATTGTTGATGATGATACGGAAAAGTGTGAGAAGAAATTTATGGAGAATGAGGAAATGGTTCATGGGGAACACTTCACCTTGCTCAGCTCGGAGTTCAATGATTTGCTGAATGAATCGCTGGATCTGTCCGAGAAAGACATGCTGGAGCACAAAGACATAGAGGCGAAATCTGAAAATGGTCTCCATGGAAGAAGTAGTGATGGAGCAGAAGATGGGGTGATGCAGAAAGAGGCACATACATTATCTGAAAGTGAGCAGCAGCTGAAGGAGTCCCTGACAAAAGAAATAAATGAGAGGAAACCTGAAACCTTTCCAGAAGTAGAAGTTGGAGAAAAGGTAAATGTAGTTCATGAGTCAGAAATTGATGACAGGAAACTGAATCATGGACAAGAATTACCTGGCGAGGATGAGCAGAATGAAATTGCAGACATTCATATGGAAACTTTTGAAGCAGCTGAGAACATACAGATGGAAGCAAATGGTTGTGATGAAGTTCAGAATAGTGACGTTCCTTGGGATTCTGGAGAAACAAATGACATTCATAGAGGAGCAAGGACAACTGAAGAAAATCAGGATAAATTTGGGTATCAAGAGGTTGCTACTGAAAAGGATATTGATGAAGCTGTTGATGCCCATAGTAATGATTCCAGCACCATCTTTGGTGGTACTCATGATGATACTAGCACCATCTTCAGTGAAAGTCAAGAACCTTCTGATGTTCACTTAAACAACAAAGGAGAAGAATATAAAGCAGCAGCTAGAGGCTACGAAGAGAATGATAACTTGCCTGGAGTAACTGAGACATTTTCGACAATTGAGAATAAGGAGGCAGGAAGACAGTTCCACCTGGAGGTTGGTGAAATGCCTGGAACAGATAGCTTGCGCAGATGTGCATCTGAAGAGAACTTTATCGGAAGCAAGCCGAACAATAATGTTGAAGGCCTTTCTTCTGATAGCAAGACTGAAACTGACAGTTCCATGAATGCATCTAATGAAGAAACACTGCCAGAAGACGAGGACACATGCAAACCAGCTAGCAAGATTCATAATGCTGCTCAAGAGTCTGCTCCTAAAATCAATATGCAAAATTTACCTGAGGTCCATCCTTCTGATAAAGCAGCTGAGTTTGATCAGACAAATGTAAGACCTGTGTTGGAACAAACTTCAGAGAGCAAAGAAGAGTCAGAATCAACCTCCATTCCTGAAATTATAGATGGAGTGTCAGCTCAAGAGTCTCGAGAATGTCTAGAAATATGAAGGAGAGTGCCTCATACAAGGAAGCAGTGAGAGATGACCTTGATATGATTTCTGATCAAAGAGAAAATGTTGAGGACCAGAGCAGAGGGGTGTATTCGGAGGACCGAAGTGAAGAGATGCACGGTCAATCAAATAATGAACCCAAAGAAATGGACAAGTCCATGGAAACTGAAACAGAGGTAGAAACAGGTCAAAAAATGGGAAATAATGACGAGAGTCTCAGAGGAAAATCCACCGTAGAACAGAAAGATGCCAAAGGAAATGACCAAAAGCCCGAGACGGATGATCACCGGCAAAGAATTGAAGCCATCAAGAGGGGAAGAGAGCGGGAAAAAGATCGAATAGCTGTAGAAAGAGCAATCCGAGAAGCTCGCGAGAGGGCATTTGCTGAAGCTCGAGAAAGGGCGGAAAGAGCTGCTGTGGAAAGGGCAGCAGCTGAGGCTCGACAAAGGGTTATGGCAGAGGCAAGGGAGAAGCTTGAGAAGGCCTCCGTAGAGACTAAACAGTCGGCTGATAAGGCATCCACTGAAGCCAAGCTTAGATCAGAACGTGCTGCAGTAGAAAGAGCCACGGCGGAGGCCCGTGGACGTGCTCTGGAGAAAGCAATGTCTCAGAAAACTTTTGTTGAGCCAAGAACACAGGCTGAGAGAAACCCTGCAGAAAGGTTGTCTAGTTCCTCCAGAAATAGTGGACTGAAGCACAGTTTTTTCATCCTCGGTGAGTTTGAGTTTTGTCTGCCTTTTTAGTGATAGACAATATTCATTGTATGCCAGAAAAATGATGGAAGAATTTTTCCTGTAGGATCTGGAGAAATTTGATGGAACTGCTAGTGAATCTGCACAGAGGCGCAAAGCAAGGCTAGAGAGGCATCAGAGGATAATGGAGCGAGCGGTAATCATGTCTTCGTTTTATGGGGAATCTAATAGCTTGAACCTGCACTAGATTATAATATCGTTTTTTCCATTTACTTGGTCTTTTCAGGCAAAGGCCCTTGCAGAGAAGAATATGCGTGATCTTCTTGCCAGAAAGAGCAGGCGGAGAGAAATGTATAGTTCCAGAGATTTGAATTTACATATTTGTCTTGTTGCAAATCAATTTTTCTTATGACAAACTTCTTTGTCTAATTGCAGAGACTGGCCGAGTCTCTTGATGCTGATATTAAGAGATGGGCAACAGGAAAGGAGGGGAACTTGCGTGCACTACTCTCAACTCTGCAATATGTATGTGCCCCTGTACATCAGCAATGAGTCACCATCACATTAACTTCAGTCTTTCAGTTTAAATAATTGCATATGAACTTCCAGAACAAATCAAACTGGGGTTGCCTAGTGGGCATCATGCATAAATTGATAAAGTAAATACAAAACAGAATGCAGTTTACTGTTTCAGTGTTCTGACTAGCGTTTTACTGTAGAAGTAATAAGACTCAGAACCTCATACTTTAATAATCACTGCAAAATTCCACAACGATAATCTGCTGCTTTGTGCTTCTTTATGTGAAAATAAAGAGATCAATAATGGAATGAAACAGTCAAGTCCAATCAGTTAGTGAACCATATTGGATTTTACTCATTTTAATCTGCAGATCCTTGGACCTGAGAGTGGCTGGCAACCAATCTCCCTGACAGAGATCATAACAACTGCTGCTGTAAAGAAAGCTTACAGGAAGGCAACTCTTTGTGTACATCCTGACAAATTGCAGCAAAGACGAGCCAGCATTCAGCAAAAATACATATGTGAAAAGGTTTTTGATCTTCTCAAGGTGTGTCGTTTGTCACCATTTGTAAGCGAACGTTTTAGTTGCTGTATAGGGTTCTAAAGGCATTAATGCGTAACATAAGATCCTTGCTAGCATTAAAAACACCATCTGCTCTGAAAATGAAATACAAAATTGACAAGTGCACATTAGGCTGTCGAGTGCGAATTGATCAAATTGAGGAACGCTGAACTTAGTTTGAAGTAAATCGGCTATAGTTTCTATTTCCTGAAAAGAAATTTCTTCTGAATAAAAATTCTGGCCTGAAAGAGTCCTGGTGTTTATAATTAATTTACCTGATGAAGACTAGGGTGAATCACATAACTATAGGAAGTTGGTGACAACTGCTAAAACTGCAACTTGGATTAGTCCACATATCACATGGTAAACTAAGTGATGACCTTTCTCTAGGATGAATCAGTCCCTTCTTTTAGTTATTCTTAGATAAATATCTTGCATTTTTTGTTTGGCAATACATCTTACCTGTGCTCTTGCTTCATTACCTACAGGCTGCATGGAACAGGTTCAACTCAGAGGAAAGGTGAATAGCAGAGTAGTGACAATTGTTACAGTGATGCATCTTTGTATTTAATTTATTTAATTTATTTTTTTCATATGAGAGTTTAGGGCTATTTCCCGTAGATTTGACCAAATAGATTCTGTGCAGAAAGTGAAAAGATGGTGGCAAGAAATTACTTCATTTGCTAATAGCTAGATGTAACTGAAATGAACTTGGATCTTTGATATGCATATATTTAGGTATATTTTCATATGTTTCAAATAAGTCCGCTTTCTATGGAGGATTAGTTATTCAATTGATTGGCAGTCTCAGTGCGTACGGTGTCGAGCGCTTGGGGTAGACAAATATTTGTACAGGAAACAGGAAATCCTTCAAAAACCAGTGTTATTGCAGAATAATCACAGAAGCTTACCAAGATATGAAATGCAAGTCTTGAGAATGTTGGAAAGTGGAAGAAAGCACAGACCCATGTATAATGGGTTGAAGAAGAAACCCAGAATTGTGCTGTAGTTTGACATAGGATTTTGACTAGGAAAAGCAGGATGATCCCAAACTAGTTATTATTCTTAGGTCTTATACATACAAAGGAGGAACTAATGATATACAACTATTTCTATGGAAGCAGGTAACAGTTGAGCTTCCGGTCCTGGATCCACCTGCATGTCAGTATGGTTTTATATGATAGTTCCATCCTTAATCGTGGTTTTCTTTAGTAGGACTACTATCCCAGATCTAATGTAAAATCCTTCATCTGCCCTCTCAGCCTCTTCAACACCCTGGACGTCCGACCAATTCAAATGTTTTATATCAGTACCAGGTTCTCAAACTTGCAGTAGAATAAACTCTTTTGCGCCTGCATCAGCTTGGATAATGATGAACAGTAAAAGATGCACGTGACAAAGAAACTTACATCTTTATTTGCAATGATGACGTCCTTTCCAATCTTTGCATTCTTGTCGATTATACAATTACTTTGAGGAAATGCCAAATAACAGCGAGTCAGGATTAGTCTTGAGCATGTTACAATTCGGATGCAAAGACGAGCTAGTTCAGTTCCAATCCTACCTTATTTTCGTATTATGTCCAACGCCAATGGGAACCTTACCCTCAGCCAGAAGAGATGCAATTTCGGACTCTGTTTGATAGTAGTCTGCACCCATCATCATTGTATCCTGAGAAAACAAATATTTTTCCTGTTATAATCATATTTGTACATTAGCTAAGGAAGTGCAAAGTCTTGTTGTCCATAATTTGCAGCTAAAGATGTGAACATACCTTCAGCTCAACACCATAGTCTAAGCGCGACCGCACACCTACTATAGAGTGTTGGACGCTACACTCCCGCAAGAAGCAACCATGTGAAATTATTGCATCAACTATCTGAAAAAAAGGGCGTCCATGAGATACACCATTACAATAAGCTCTACGGCTGCTATCGTAGCTTACCAGCATACCCTGCATTTTTCGACTTTAGTAGGCGGCAAGAATCTTGGAGACGTGTAGAAAGGGGTCTTTGGGTCATTAAGATCAAACTTCAGATGCTGCAAAATGAACTTCACCATTGAGTCCCAGAGTAAACTTGTAAGGCAAAATGCCCAATCCAAGAAGTGATAGTTGTACTGACCTGTTCTGTGAGGGCCAAGTTGGCATCAAAGAAAGACTTTATGGTTCCAATGTCCTCCCAGTAGTCACTAAATAGATATGCCTGATCGAAGAGAAATCCATGAAAACAAATGAGATTGAAACGAGATGAGACAAAAGCATGATTCAAGTTTAAATTGGGCTGCCCAAGGGTTACCTGAACATTGTGATCCTTCACAGCTGAAGGAATGATCTCAGAGCCAAAGTCATTGCTAGAAGGATATTTTGATTTCAGGAGGTCCAGTAAGACATTGGCTCTGAATACGTAAACACCCATTGATGCAATGTAAGGAAATTTCGTAGCCTCGTCATGAGGAAGTCCCAGAACAGAGGTGTCAACTTGCTGCAAGACAACATAAGATACAGTAAGAATTAAGAAAGTAAATACAAATGAAGAAAGCTAGCTCAGAACTTTTCAAAAACCAAAACTCGGTTCAAGAATGTTGTACACAAGTTCAGTTAACAGGAAAATTAGATCTACCATCGCTTTCAGAGCGGAGCCCTTTGGTTTCTCAGCAAACTGAATGATCTGCCCTGTTTCATCAATTTTCATCAGCCCATAGTCTGAGGCTCGGCTGCGTTGCATGAAAAAGGATTGAACTTAATAACAAATTTTTCATGGAAGTAGTAGATACGAACATAACATGGTGATTTTTCTTTTAGCATGACTAGTTCTTTGCCTTGAAGTGAATCAAAGTTGAAAAGATTGGATTAAACACATACCTATCATCCATGGGCACACATGAAACTGTAATGTCAGCATTTGTATCTATATGTTTCTGCAAGAAAATTGTCCAGCAACATTTAAGTTTTAACAACATAATACAGCTTTCAGAATGAAACATATGTCCAGTAAGTCGACAAAGTACCTGAACAAAGTCCATGTAGTCCATCCGGTAAAGATGGTCGCCAGACAAAATTACTATGTGCTCAATGTTTTTGTGCTTGGCGTCCTAAGCATATGTTAAGATTTACCAAATCAATCATACTCTGAACAGGTTCCTGAAACAGGTCTGATTTCAAACGCTCACCTCAAAAACCCATATAAACTGTCGGACAGCATCTGCAGTTCCTTGAAACCACCTCTTCCCTGTGTCCCCCGGTGTTTGAGTGGCAGCCAGAACCTGTTTCCAAGGTATATATATATATATGTATGAATGAAAACCTCAAAGAAATTCGCAAATATCGAATACAAACCACCTACAGACTAAAGCTAAATAACGGGCTATTATTCGAGCCATACATCTTACCTCCACAAAACCATCCCCGAAATTCATACCATTGCCAAAGTTATACGTCCGAGCAAGATGTCGATTGAGGGAGAAGGAATTGTACTGAGTTAATATGAAAATTTACGAATGCCACTGTTGATGCAGTTACTCATAGGCACATCAATCAGCCGATAACAACCCCCAATCGGAACCTAATACAGATAAGACCATACCATTAGGCCATGAGAACATTAATTTGTTCCTAGCATTACCAAATCATTATTTAATACAGTAAAAATGAAGCCATTTTCTTAATCTCTTGCACCAACATATCAGCAATTTTATATAGTAGAAATCTGTTCTTACAGCTGGTTTTGCTCTTCTGCTGGTAAGAGGATAGAGGCGAGTCCCTGCACCTCCTCCAAGAATTATGGAGGCCACAGTCTTGGGATCTGCCTTTGGATTCTCTTCCAAAAATGATGATTCCAATGCCTGAAATCAACATCCAAAGCATATTTCACATGACCAAAACCAGCAAGAACATTCTATAAATAGAAAAATAACCCCTGTTCAAGATTACAACTTACTGCCAATTCTTTGTTGAATCACGCGTGAGAACGGAGAATGCCACTCCAGGCTTAAATTTTCTGACCCTTTTTTCACCAAGGCTCTTCTTCCAGATCTGAGCCCCCAAAAGATTGTTTTTGATCTCCCTTTAACACTATCTCCCCAAAATCCAGTATCTCTGTCGCTTAAACCGCCATTGATTTGTATAGGTAGAACCTTAGGTTTCATGGTGGATAACAGGCTTCCATTTCTATGTAAAAAATCCTATAAAAGATCACCAAATGATCGTCAATTTACCTGAAAAAAGGAATTTGAGGGACTTTTGCTACATGGACCAGAAGTTAAAAAGCAGAACCAAGAAAAGCTCGAATCTTGAAGAAGAAAAGCAGAAGATGAACACAGAACACTCAAAGCAATAAAACAACCAGAACCCAAATCAAGAAACGCTCACTATAGCACCAATGCAGACTTCAAGAAATTATCACAAAGAAGCCACTTGATACAAATGTTGAAAATCTGTAATAGAGTTTTAGTGCATGTGAAGAAGATGAAGAAAGAGAGGAAAAAAGGGCGTGAGAAGCGTGATGATTATAGTGAAATAAAGACTGGGTTAGTTGAGTTCAGTCCTGGTGTCTCGTGAATCCAACGGGATTACGAGAATCCCCGAAAATGGAGTGTTTTCTATTGGACAAATTACAGAAAGTATTATTCCCAAAATAGTATGTAAGATCTTTTTCTTTCCACCTCAAAAAAGGCAAAAACCAATTTCAGGCATCCAATTTCGAATAAAGGCTGAAGTTTTCTGTCCGGGTCATTTTTGAAGAGTTGGGTTCAGACTTCCATTCCATGTTTGCTTGGGAAGTACTTATAAGCCCTCAAGATCCACCTCCTTTCTTATTATTTTATTACTAGTTATCGAGTATCAGATCTTTTGTCATAGTATTACAATATTTGGAATAAAACTAGTAAGGAATATATTTTTGTCGGGTATAAAAACACGAATCAAGTTTATTAATGCAGATATGGTTGAATTAAACGAAAATTCTTCTAAATTGAATTAAATTAATCATGGAACATGTGTGATTTATCAAATAATTGATCATTTTTTCTTAAAATATACATCAATCACACAACAAGTATATAACACTTTTCATAATATAATTGATTTGCATCATGCCAAAATCAATATGAATCAGAATTTTCCATACGAGCTAAAATGCACATCCATAAAATTTTTCCTTCTCGACTGCAGAGTACTACGTACTGCTTTATCCCATTTTGTCAACACTCTTGCAAGAAACATGATGAAATGGCGCTGATGAGTACTCTATTCAACACAATATTCCCCCAGAAGAACCTTTAGCAAATAAAAAAGAAAAAGTGATCTATGCTTGCTTCCTCCTGCACAATTTCTTTCTTCTTGTTTTAGAATTTACAGGTGATGAGAGTGGTGGGCTGGTGATGACTAGCTAGCTACCGGCGGGAATGTGTTGGCCGGCCACCGTCGCTTCTATACCTCGACAGCCGCTCTCTATGTGGATGTGGTTGATGCATTGCATTCTTGGGGTGATCTTATGAAGAAAATAACTCCTTTCCAACTCTATGTTCCTGTTGGTTATACTGCCCTGGAAATCCTTTTTATTCAAATTAAATTTTATCAAATTTAACAAATCATATAACAATTACAATTACACTTGTCATGTTTAATTTACAACACTTTTTAAATTGTAAATCGATCACATGATAAATATATATATATATACATTTGTGATGTGGTCGGTGTATAATTGAACAAAAATGATAAGTGTATCACACTTAATTTGTGATTGATTTGGTCGACTAATTATATGAACAAATATAATACATTTGTGGTTTGGTTGTCGTATAATTCGACGAAAATGATGAACTGTATCACACTTGATTCGTAGATTTGGTTCTGATTTTGAAGAAGAATTTTATCACATACCATTAATGCACTATACATGCTTGTTAAGTAATAGAAAAAAACACCACTTGTCAATCATGGAAAATCTGCGCGACAAAGCATGCTTCCAAGTTCCAACAGCTCAGCTTATCAGCTGGAGATGCCGCCGAACCCTGTCGCCGTTCGCGAAGCTGAATTCTACCCCTCACCCTTTCTACAATCCTAAAAATGGAAGGTAAATTCAGGAACCCTACTGTTCATACAGTAAAAATCTTGATGATGTGTGGACTTTTAAGCCCAAGGTTGTCCTAGCCCAAATTTGGTAGGGTCCAACAAGTCTAGTGGGCCCAACAAGTATTTGAATTTGATGAGGTTTAGGTATTCTTAAAAAGTTGATGGACAAGACAAGTCTGGGTTCGCAAGGAACTAATAAATAGGCAGGGCATGCAGTTGGGACACATAAGTGAGAGGTGAGTTCGATTGATGGAGACTGTCGAATCTAAGACATGGACGGCCATAGTGGGGGCTTCCACCATGAATTCAGCAGCTGGAATATTAGGGAAAAAAACAGCTTTCTTTCTATCACTACCTACAAACAGAATATTATTGTTCTTGGATGACTTGCATCTCTAAGTAGTAGCCCTACCCCACCATCCAAACTGTACTATGCCACGATACTTCAGTTTCTTAGCAGCAAAGGATTCAGATAAATACTTATCAACTTCTTTTTTTATATATATATATATTATGTTCAAAATGTATTTTTAGTTTTGTAATTGTACCCATTTGGTATTTAGCCTTTTATTTTGTTTGAAGGTTGTAGATTTGTTCGATACCTTTTTTAATTTCTTGAGTTAAGTACATATCTACTCGGAACTTCGCACATGTAATGCATTGCGCAGATCCAAATTTGAGGCTCCCCATGGTTGGTTTTTGTTGACATTGCATTTGGAGTCCTATATTAAAAAAAAAAAATTGACTCCACGTCAAATCTGTTGACATGGATTTGGAGGAAAGAGTTTTCTGGTCGATTTTAATTTTTTGGTCGAATTTGTCTTTAAATTGAAAAATTAAAAAAGATATAGACTGTTTTACAACTATGATAAAATAAAAGATTAAAAATACATTTAAGCTTGTGTGTGTGGGGTGTGGACGTAAGAGAGACCCTTAATGCATTTTGCCCCGGGAAATCTATATATCCATTCATTATACAAAAAAAGTACTAAATGGCGTTAATAATTAATGGTAAGGATGGGCTTACGTTGTGCCGACATGAACATAAATCTCGGATACATTTTGGGTGCAATGCATGTAAAAGATATATATCCCTTTACTGCTTCTTTTGAGCACTAAGTTATGTAAGTTTGATGGATGTGTTTGTTTTGGGCAAGCAAGCATGTTGAGGTGTCCTCACTGGAACAAGAAACTTCATTTGGATATGTACTCTGTTCATATGTTTCCGAATTTAGGGGAATGATCCATGTGATGAGGAGCAAAGTCATTTGAAGTTTGGTTATTCTTGCTTGGAAATTGGACTTCTTCCAACATATGTACCGTCTCATTAAGTTATAACTATCTTAATTATATTACCTAATCACTTTTCATATTTTTTAATAAAAATTATTAATTGCCCTGAATTAAATATGTATAATATTTAAATATCGATAATTAGAGAGAACTCGAATTCAAACCCTTCTAAAAGTCACATTGGCCAATCATTTATCCGTTTTCATATATAAAAGAACAAAAAAAAAAAAAAAAGTGTAATTAAGGTAGTTACAAAAGATTGAGATTTGACCCACTTTCCATCCTAAAGTTCCTAAGACTTCCTTCCATAATATCAAATAAGTATGTATGTGGAACATTCATATTTATTTGCATAATTAATTTATTTTTTTATAATATGTATATTATTATTTGAATGAATAAAAAATAAAAAATTATAAGAAATTATTGAAAAAATAGCGAGAATTAAAGGAAATTGAGAGGAGATGAAAATAAAATAAAATAGCATACCATAAATCAATTATATTGAAATGCTACCTCAAATTAATATACTTTGGTGTACCCTCCAAAAAAAAAAAATAAAAAAAAAAAAGAAAAATGGTATACATAGGGTAGGGGTGGGGGGACCCTGAAAAGCAAACAGCAATCGTGATTCCAATGCAAATCTTTTTTACTTTTACCTTGTGAAGCCCAACACAAAACGCGTGTCCAAACGGGTTTCTCTTTTTTCTTTTTCCCTCTAAAATGTCATTAGTGGATAAGTTTTAAAAAAATAATAAAGAAAAAGGGCAAAAATAGGGTGCTATTGCTATATATTTGAAATATTCAACTAATTATTCTGCCATGTCCTTCTGTCACAGTAGGTAGGAAAGAACACCAACAAATACACCCTCTTTGACAGCCCAAGTATGAGAAATATTATAATTCCAAAAAAAGAAAAAAGAAAAGTTGCACGTGATTTGAGCGTGTTCATGCGAAATTTGGCTCAGCCACACGACTTCACGATCTACCCCACATTTTTATTTCCCTCCCTTTTTTTATATGCAAATAATAATAAATTCCTTCTTTTTTTTTTTTCCTTTTTAATTAAATGAATTATGTTGTGATTGTTAATAAAAAAGAGAAGAGGAAGGATGAGGGACACCTAGAATTTATTCTTAGACTCCATTTGTCGATTCTTGATTGGTGCACTCTTCAACCATTGGAATTGTCTTTTTTGTTTTCTTTTATTGTTTGCATGTCTAAAGTATAATTAAGTCAATTAATTTATATATATATATATATATATAGTGTGTGGATAAGTCTTTCTTAAAGTAATTTTTGGCATCAAAGGATGCATGGCTTTGGAATATTAGGTGGCCAAAATACTTTTTTTTTTTTTTTTTTTGGAAACATTGTGCTGCTTTATTAATTGATGATACTTTTGGAAAATTGTAAGATAAAGTTGGTACCTGCATAATTTTTGTACTACATTCCCTATATTTAACTTCAATCTATGTTATCATGGATGCTTGAAAAAAGGTAATATATATTCGTCAAATGAAATAATAAATACCTATATGATTGAGGTTATGATATATCTCCAATCGAAAATATATTGTGGATAAAAATATCAAATAATAAATGTTCATGGTTTGATTCAATATTATTAATAGTAAAACATGGAATGGCATATAATTGAGAGCCCATTTATTGGCATTTTTGTTGTGGAGGTCAACATAAGTGTCAAAATCACCTAACTAATTCTATTTCTTGTCACTCATTTCCTACGCATCAGCTTCATGTCCTAATATTGCTTTCTATTTATCTTGGTAGAATAATAATAATAATAATAAATGTAGATTATTTATTAGTGTTGGAAAAGGGTGAGAAAAGAATAAAAGAAGAAAAGTTGAAATGGAAAAGGGTAAGAGGAAAGCAAAATGTCGAAATTGCCATAAAGTGAAAAACAAACGTAGCAGGGAGTAACAACACTACGGTCGTGTCCTTGAAGACGGAGGAGCAGCAGGCGTAACCGCCACTGTAATTGCCAGGCCCAGCTCCACTCACCACCACCACCACCACCACCACTACCTCTATGTCTCTTCCTCATCATCTTGTTACTCACACTCATTTCCCTCAAATATTGAAAAATTTTAGTATCTTTTCACTCCTCTATTTTCAGTTATATATGTCATTTTTATTAAATGAAATTATAAGCTTCATATTAAATTGTGATATAAACATACCCAACTTTTGAATTAAAGTATAATAATCTAATTCATCTTGAAAACATTCAATTTAAAAAAATTTACTAGTGGAGAAGAAATAAATTACGCTATAAGAAAAGAAAGACATTGCCTGAAAAGGAAGGTCCAATATCAAACTTGCCAAAACCGTTACAACTTTAGCAACTTACGAAAGTGCCCTCGGAGTAGTATAATTGCATCTCCTCATTTGAGAAGAGAGGAGGATTCTTTTGAAAGAATTCTAGTGCCAAAAATATGTTGAACTGCATACCAATAATATAAATTTAGTCGATCTCGCTTCTTGGCGACATCATTTACAAAACGGAAAGTATTGAATTTGAACAATTCAAAAGCAATTATAATTTTTTAAAAAATTATGAAAACCCACAATTACAACTAATTAACAGTGGTTTTGAATATAATTTGAGGATTAAAATTGAATTTGAAATTTTCAACCGTTAGGCGGAACCCACTCGTAATTAATTCGACCAAATAAATCAGTAAGTTGGAAGTAAATAGATGAGAGTATTTATTTTATGACAAATATTAATTTAATACATAGAGTTGTTCAGAAAAGAATGAAAAATACTACTACTTAAATTTATTATTTATTTTGGGGTAGTAATAAAAAAGCCAATGGTTCACGCATCCACCCCCCATCCCTGCCAGTGCCATCTATAAAACGGTACGCACACACTCTCCATTAGAAGACCCACTCGGCACTCGCGAGCAAATCCCCAGACTCACTCACACACTACACACACCAACAAAGTGTTAAAAAACCGCCAACTAATTAAGGCTCGTCCTCCTCCATCTCCATATATCCGTATCCATCCTTTGATTGTGTTCTTCTATGTACATGGTCTCTCTCTTTTCCATATTCACATGCCTTTCCATTTTCGATTCTCATTTCCCTTTCCCTCCCCTCATTTCCATTCCCTCTGATTTTCCTTCCCCCTTCTACGCTCTGTTTCCTTGCTTGCAACCCCCTCCTCCTTCTGAACCCAACAAACGCTCACCAGTCATTGCCTCCGCCTGCCTCGACTCAGTTTGAATATGGAACCGCGTCATGTGTTTGATAATGTCAAGTTTGAGAAGGAAAAGGCGGTTGCCAGGTTTAATCGCTTTCGCAGATTAGTGAAGCTATGGCAACTTTTCGAGGTTTTCGTGGTGTTTGGGTTGATTTCGTGGTCCTCCGCGCGTGTTCCTGCGGTTTTGAGAATTGCCGGCGGGTATTTTGTTGAGGCTTCTACTTATCTGTTCAACCACCACGTCGTGTTCCTCATCGGAAACGCCATCATCGTCTTGTTGTTCATGCTTTGCCGCCAAAACGACGACGTGAGTCTCTCCGGCAGCGGTGATTTTTACGATGATTACGTCAAGTACAGCGAGGCCGCTCATCGACGTGAGACTACTACTCTGCTGGAAGACATGCCGGCTCAGGAATCCGGCAGCGTCTCTGGGGAGAGGCAGATTGTTCTGCGCACGGATGAGACGAATCGGATTCCGCAATACGATGACGTGGCGGCGGCCATAGAGAAGGCGACGAGGCAAATAAATAGGTTTCAGAGGACACAATCAGAGAAACTGAAGCGAGAGATCGCGGTGAGGCCTCGGCGGGAGCTTCGAAGATCGGAGACGGAGAACAACCGAGAAACTGTGAGTTCCAGTCGGTCAGACGCGTCGGAGATCGAGACTCTGAGCAACGAAGAGTTCCAACGAAGAGTGGATGCCTTCATCGACAAACACTGGATCAGAAACAAAACGAAACGAAGTCAGTTAAAAGAACACGAGAATTACCAGTTACTAAAAATGGCGTAATTCTAGCAAGAAAATGTGAAATCCAGGGTTAAATTTCTGTTCAAAGGTTTAGTTGCCACGGATCATTTGTTACCGTACAGGGCTGCAACTGTCTCTAATTCTCCGTTTCTCCTGAATTAGAAGGCTAAATCAATATTCTCTATTTTTACACTTGTTTATCTTTATGTTAGATTATTTCTTCTTTCATACGACAGTGTTTGGAATTTAAGACATAAACTAAAAATTCTGAGGAATTTACTTCGGTACAAGCCTTCTGATCAATTAAACAGTTACCCTTGTGGATTTGAAATAAAATATGCCCCCAACTTACTAAAGGCCAAGAAGTTGGAAAAACTTTGTTTTATAATCCAACTGTCAGTGATGAACAACGATCAAATTATGAGCATAACTATAATTGTTGTCGTGGAAAATATCATTTCTTCGGAGAAAGAGATTAATATTACTTACAACAACAATGAAATGATTACTGATTATTTAAATTGCCATCTCCATAACGAACAATCATTAATCAACCATAAATCCAGTTTTCCTACCATTTCCTGAAAAAGGACCGTTCCGCACTATTATTGTTTTGATTGCATATTATATCTTTGTCCTAACTCTTTTTGAGTTTGGTATCAGCTAGCAACTTCGTTCGTTAATGATTATTATTAAGTTGTTTAGGTCGTGCCTAATAAATGTACTTTTCTTGCTCTTCCCATCCAAATTATAGGCTATTTATTTTAAATTGAAGGTATTAGGCAATGGCTGTTCATGAGTGTAAGGGACCATTATGTAATCCTCCGTCATTAATTAATCAATAATTATTATTAAAATAGGAAAAAAAAAAAAGATTGAGACCTACACGAGATTAAATACGCCATTGTATGTGGAGATATATAAGGTGGTTGAAGATCCATTGATGCACCAAACAGGATACGGAGACGATCATAATTAACAACTATTATTAAAGGAAACATAACCTCATTATCATTGAACTTCAACGTCGTACTAAAAGGGTATTTAGGTAAGCTTTAAAGCTTTTAAAAAATATATACATCTTAAAAGTGTTGGTTAAAAGTTATCAGAGAATGAGGTTATAAAATCAAAAAATAAGATGTTAGAAAACTTATAAGCGCCTCTTAAATTTTAACAAACTCCTTCAATGCTGATGACCGTATAAGTTATGAAATTATCATTAATAACATCTTATAAACTTTATAATCTTATTTATCCAATAAGATCTAACATCTTGTAAACTACAAAAGAATCTTATAAAATATATGAATTTTATAAAAACGTCTATAACAATTTTGCCAAACCCCATCTAAATGAAGCCGCATTCAGAATTCAAACTTGTATATTCAGACTAATGGGTAAAAACGAGAAAAAAAAATCAATACTATTAAGTACAATAAATAACCCTATACCAACATTTGTCTTATAAAAATGAATCACCATATGAAAATAGAGAAAAAAAACATATTGCAACAATGGATGAAGCCAACAACTTAAATGGATGGTTCCAACATCAAACAAAATTAAAATGAAATCTAACACACACTGTTGCAAAAATCATATATATGGATAAAAGATGTTGTCCAGTTCTGCAGCAAAAAGTGGTTGTACTTAAATAGTTTAAGGGTTGTAATGAATAGTAGGTATGAGTGAGTGAGGGCTTCAAATCCAAAGCACAAAAAGCTACAAACTATGAAATATAAACTAATGAAAATAGAAATGGAGGTGGCATTAAACTATATAACATCTTTACTGCTTTTGTATCAAAATTTGCACTCAATTGGACAAGTGGAAGTGGATATTGTTGTAGGCACTACCACCTCTCATCATTTCTTCATTATGAAATGCTACAAATAATTAAATATTTCAGCTATCTGCTTTCAGAAATGTACAAAAGAGAGCTGGACTTGGTAGGATGTCTGTTTGCTAAGACCATTTCAATATTTATTTTGTTTTTTTGTTTTTCAAGAATTGAATAATTTAAGGCTTATCAACTTTCATTGTAATAAAGAAAATGTATAATTTATATGAACTTATTGCATTATGAATTCAAATTATAAACACAGTTCCAGAGGGTGTTTGTAAACAACGGTTAAAAGTATAAAAAAGAAAATTAAAAATTGAGTGGTTGGGAATATTATTACGTGTATCCAGATTCAAAAGTTGTTAAAGAGTTGTTTATAACTTCTGATTTAAATCACAATTTATTTTAAAGAGCTTAAAATCAGGAATTATATATCAGAAACATTATTTCAATGATAAACATTTATCTTATGTTGTTGCAAGCACTCCCTTAATTACCGTCGTAGTTAAAATCAACTTTTTAACATATATTAGTCGTGTCGTATATAAACACTGAAATTGATATAATATCTCCACATGCCTTTAATTGATACATTAAAAAAAGGGCAACAAAATTATGAGGCAATGATGTTAGATGTACAAACCATAAAATATGTAGGTAGTATAAACAAATAAAGAAAATTAATTGTTGGGATATAAAAATAAAGGAGCATTTGCTGTATCTTCAAGGCGTAGCTCTCATAATAATAATAGAAGTCAACATCAGAGTGGGGAAATTAAAGAATTGCCCATTGCCACCTAAATTGCAACAATTCCTACTTACGAAATACAAATACTTAATCATTTTCGTCCCCACTCTTTGGTTTTTCTCAACTTTGCTAACCACCCAACTCTTCTTCATGTCCCATCACCAACAACCTCGAATTCTGAAGTTCCATGTTTGGGTGAGTTTATAAATTTTGTAAAATATTTTATAACATGTTAAAACGTGCTTCATATAATTTTTAGAGAATGGAATTGTAATCCATTTTGAAACAAAGTAAGGATTTGACATAATTAAAAATCTTCGTATGATTGCATCCGTCTGTCTTTGGTCTTTACTACACCGCCATGCAAAATGATAAAAAATACAAGTAAGTCATTTGGGGAGAGGGAGCTGAGTTTTTAATGTGAAGGGGCTTCAAAAATTAATGAGAATTCAATTGAGACGCATAAATCCATTTAATTCACCGCCAAATTGCAATGGTTCAACAAGTTCCAAATTTTTTGAAAAACATAGTTGCAACTTGTATTACTTACGCGTCATTCATTCCAATTGGGGGCTGTATTTATTTACTTTCTTTTGAATAGTTTGGTTTGGGATATTACGAATACCCTAGTAAAATATTATCAATACTTTTTTTTATTTAACGTTCGTCTAATAATTAGTTCAATACGTTAAGTTTGTATCTGTTTTTTGATGACAAACTAACAAAAATATCCTTGTAGATTAAAATTTATAATTTATTTATTTTTTAAAATTTTATGATTTTTATATGAAGTAAGTGGATAATTTTTTATAATTTTTAAAACTTTTTCATCCACTTCATTTGATTTCTTTATAAATTTTTTATTTAAAAAATACAATAAAAAAAATCAACAATTTCAAACTTCCATATTACATAATTTCATCAAATATTTAGAAAATATTTATAATTTTTCAAACAAAAAAATATTTATAATTATAACAATATAAAAAAAGGTCGTTGTAATTTATGTTATTTTTTTATTGATTTATTGCAAAAAAATATCTGATACTTGTGGTAAATAACTGTATTTATTAAAGAAGAATAACTTGTGACCACCAAATTAATATTAGTAGTAATGCTCACATTTTCAACATCAAAATTCAAAGAATTGCAACAAGTAAAACGTGGCAAGTAGCTACTGTCTTTATGTTTGGTTATGTTGAATTTTAGTAGAGAAGGATAAAGCAGAGGGTGGGTATTTATTATCTTTCAGAGAAAGAAACTATTTTTTCCAGGTAATTTTGTTTACTAAATCCACTGAACCAGAAACAATAGTAAGTATTTGTATACATATTACCTGGGAACCGGGGATTCCTCCTTCACTACTACAATGAGGGAAGGAGAGCCTCTGCTACCAAATTATGCTAAACTGCAAACTTTAATTCACACTAGTCAATCCTGAAAATAGGGGTACAAGGAAACATCCACGACCAAAAGCATTTGCCCTGTAACCTAAATAATGCTTCACACTGCCATTTTCATTTCTAATTTCTGGTGAGGTTCATAATTTCTCAGTTCAAAATCAGCTGCCACAAATGAATCAATGTCCTTTTTCTCTGGGTTGATTTTCAATATCTGTTTCACAATGGAAAAGAAAATACCAAATCAGCAAAAGCCAACAATCATTGACGGGATGAAGATGTCTAAAATGGTAAGTGCCACAACACAGCATGATCTAGGATCTTCATGGTATTTTTAACACGTAACAATGTTGATAGTTAAACTAAGAATGTTTTGTTACTTACTGGGAAGGGTCTCGGGAGCTTTTTAAGTTGCTCCTGCAGAGGGCTGATATGAGTTTTATAAACATGAGCATCCCCAATTACGTGCACAAACTCACCGGGAATAAGACCTGAGGGTGGAATGCACATTGTATGCAATGGTTGATCAGTGACAGATATATAATATGTTAATGTATGAGGCTAAGTCGGAGGGTTCAAAAGCAGAAACTTCTTAAGATGTCAATTGTCATTTGTTAAATAAATGCATACCACAAACATGAGCAATCATGCACGTCAACAGAGCATATGATGCAATGTTAAACGGCACCCCAAGGCCCATATCAGCAGATCGTTGGTACATCTGGCAAGATAGCTCTCCATTGGCTACATAAAACTGCAATATATCAAACATGTTAGGAAATCAACAGGATGAAAAGCATAATCAGAAGTCACCTAAGGCCAACTACATGCAACTAACTCCATCTTTCTTTTTTCACCCTCTTACTCTTCTATTGCTAATTCACTAATTTGGAAATTTCTTTAACTTTCTTTTGTAGAACTTTTTGGTATGGGAGGGAAGGGAAAGGGATGAATGGAGGTGACAGGAAGGTCTTGCCAACCTGTGCAAACATGTGGCAAGGGGGTAAAGCCAACAACTTAAGATCAGAAGGATTCCAAGCAGAAAGGATAATCCGCCTGTCATCAGGTTTATTCTTTATCTTGTCAATAACATCCAGCAACTGATCAAACCCTTGCCCAGTATAGTCAGCATGCATATTGTATCTGTGGAAGACAAATGGCCAAGATAACTCTTGAGAATGCAAGACGTTAAATTTCCTTCAATTAAGTTCTGTACAATTGCTAACCTGGCACCAAAGTGTCTCCACTGAAACCCATATATTGGCCCCAAATCTCCCTCTTCCCTGTCTGTTAATCCAATACTGAAAAGATGAAGACAAACAAAAAGAAAATATTTCTTCAGATTCAGCAAATAAAACAAGAATAATAAACTTTGAAGTTTGTAATTGCCTGTCAAGGAATTCTCTGGATGCATTGCCATCCCATATATGGATTCCTTTTTCTTGTAAAATCTGCATCGAAGGGTAGTCTACATTATAAACACTTCTTTCTCTTTGAGAACTATATAAGAAAAGCACAAACATACATAGAAAATAATGTAATATAAATGAGGGTACCCATGATAATATTTCCATAAGTGAGAGGAGTTGTAATTGCTAATGGACATGTTTAATTATTTGATTTACATGGAGATATCACAACTTAAAAAGCGACATTACTGTTTTCACAATTTCATGCCTGGAAAATAGAAAGACAACGAGCACTCAGTGTAGAAACTTCAATAATTAAATTTGTAGGTATGTGGTTATTAACTTGCGACAGGTTCTGTAAATAAAACATGAAAACCTGTACACATTGTCCTAAAATTTTATTTGTTGTAATAGTTGGGAGCTTGATTTTAAAC
Source organism: Sesamum angolense (assembly GCA_034509725.1). Taxonomy (NCBI): domain Eukaryota; kingdom Viridiplantae; phylum Streptophyta; class Magnoliopsida; order Lamiales; family Pedaliaceae; genus Sesamum; species Sesamum angolense. The sequence continues at coordinate 1,498,781 of JACGWL010000014.1, read as the reverse complement.
TCACATAGATAGAGTAGACAAAGAAAATTGAGTAAATGTTGGCAAGTTCATTAATCATATACCTCCAAAATATTGCATTATTTTCTAAATCTTTAATATTGAGACAGCAGGTAGTTTACAAGTGAGTTCCACTAAACACTCATGTATATGTGGGTTTCTCTGTAAGTCTGTATGTAGAAGGAGAGATGTACATCATAGTGTATGATTGTATAGAGCCAGAAACATAAAATGGTTGAAGATTACCTTAGCATTTGTGTAACCACTGATGAACCACAAAAGCTCCTCAACAACTCCTCGCCAGAAAACCCTCTTTATATGAGAATCAGTCGGTTGGGCCACAGAAATCAATGGGAAACTTATTAATTGGCAATAAATGTATACATCGCTCTAATACAAGTGAGGTAGGAGGAAATGGCTGATTTCACAGCACATGTTGAAGAAGCTTCTACTAGTAACAGAATTGCATAAAATTTACTGTAATGCAAAACTCCTAACAAAAGTCAATACCTTAGTAGTAAGAAGCGGGAAAGATTTACGAAGGTTAAAGCGCATCTGGAAAATGTATAGTACAAGTATCAGAGGGGCAACACGAAAGCACAAATACCATAATAGTATTGAAGCTCAAAATATAATGCCTTTTGAGTTTCAGTAATACCTGGCAACCAAATTTTGAAAGAGTGCCAGTCCCTGTTCGGTCGTCTTTGCTGTTCCCGTTTGAAATAATATCTTGAACCAGTCTCAAGTACTGAAACTCTTCATGCTTCTCAAAAACAAATTTTGGCAGGTAAGTGAAATCAGAGAGTTTGAACCTTTTGGAACGTGAGGTACTACCATTGCAGCTCAACTCATGGCCAGAATTTACAGGTCCACTAGTGGACGTCCTCAACCGCACATATGTTGCAAAACAATACTGGATGCCATTCTCCTCAACAGGGGACGATGAGTACCATGGCTGATAAACTGACATATCAATGGGAGGAATGAAGGTGTCGCATTCAACAGAAGTCTTAATTTCAGTTATGTGGATGGCATCGCATTCCACGGCATTAAGTGCTTCCCTGCACTCATACTCATCTTATCATTTTCCTTTCGACTCCATGTAGCAATAGACCAAAAAAAAAAAAAAAAGGATTTGAAAGGAATTGGTAATGGTAAAGTATGACGCTTACCTCAAAATCTGTCCACCTCCTATCAGAAAAACCTTCTCTACCGAAAGGCTATATGGGGGTTCTGCTAATAATTTTAGAGCTGATGACATGCTACCACATGAAATAACATTCTCAGCAGCAGCAACATCAGAACTTGCAGAACGAGTCAGCACAACATTGAGGCGACCAGGCAAAGGTCGAAACTGAGGGGGAATGCTTTCCCAAGTTCTCCTCCCCATCATCACAGCATTCTTCTTATTGGGATCTGATGTAGTTGCAGTGATCTCTTTGAAAAACTTAAGGTCACCAGGCAATCTCCATGGCAACTTACCATCTTTTCCAATGCCCATATCTGGAGTTGCAGCCACCACAACTTGGTAAGTTTTCTGGGATATTGGTTCAGTACTTGTTTTGACATCAGAAAAGCATTCAATTGCATCACCACCCATCACTAAATATCTCCTGCAGAATCTTTGCGTAGTAGAGGCCTTCGGAGTTTCAGGGGACTGTGGAAGTGATGATCCCCAAGCTGAACTGAGTATATTACTCCTAAAAGAACCTAAAGTAACCTGAAAATTATAAGATATAACAAATTATCTCCCCAACCAACGACCAAGGAATTGACACAACAGAAAACTGACTAGCAATTAACTATATTCAAGAATGTTACAATTTCGGGGTGGCAACTATTGCTTTAACAATCAACTGCAGGAAGGTAGTCCACAGTAAACTTGTAACCATAGAACGTAGTGTACATGGAGTAAAAAACTCACAAATAAGAAAGCAAAGGGAAATCGAACAGAGGAGACCTTTCCTTTCTGTTGGACATGGCAATCAGAATTTGGGTGGGGCGAAAGGTAGCCATCCTAGAATTTATAGAATATTGCCAACTTATGTTCTCTTAACAACAATGTTACATTTATCATCTAATAGTGCCGGGAAGTAACGAGGAATCAACCCTGTGTCACAAGAATAGGAGACGATTTCAGATACCATCTTCAAGATGCAACATAAAGTGTGTAAACATTGGTAATTCGAGAAAAGAAACAAAAAAGGGAAATCTCCCTAAAAGACCAAACATCTCAACGTTCCCCAACTCATTACCCAAAATATTTTGAAAACCTCATCAAACAAAACTCAACAGGACCAATTTTGGCAAAAGAAACAAATATCATCTCATAGAATAATCCAAGAAAAGGAAAAACTAGAAATGCCCCTTTGCATTTGCGAAACAAACCCGGAAGAGCAACGCGAATTTCATCAGAACCTTAAACTAATTATGCAGAAGAAATAGCTTACCTTTCCCTGTGCAAGGAGAGAAGCGAGGTTCCGGTTTAGCCGCAGTTTAGATGAACTTCAAACGAGTACAAGTGCAACGGCTCAAGAGAAAAAGCTGCAAAGTGGCTATTCCCGAAACAGATTTGTCTAAATTAAAAGCCAAAAGAACAGCCTATTTGCTGTGTTATGCTAGGGCGCGAAACAATTTCAAGAATTTTGCCTCCCCTCAAAAAAAGGCGGCTTGAGTTAAGGGGAGGTGGTTGCATTTGCATGGGTCTAGTTGCTCGGGTTCGGGCACTTGGGTCTGAATCATGAACTCTCGGATACTGACCACATATTGCTACCCGACCCGACCCGATATAATTGGGTAGAAGGCAGCACTGTACCTGTACCCCTGCTATCGGGTTCGGGTTTCGAGTTTCTGTTAAATGGGCAAACAAACGCACAGGCACGGCCTACGTGTACCTTAAAACAGAAGGCCACGAACTCTTCCCAGTCCGGCAGTTTCTCCACTCCCACTCCAACCGTAACCCTAACCCTCAAGCAAAACAGGGGCAAACCGGTTTGAAAGAGAAAAATTGTGACGCAAAGGAAACAGCTTACCTACACTGACGCGCCGGAGTCGCCAATGCCGCGCCGTCTCCGGGAAGCATGTGCTGTGAAGCAACCGCTTGAGTGTTGGATATATTATATATAAGGAAAAGCAGTAACCGGTAATCCTCTTCCATTTTATTTCAAAATTTCGGGTATCCTATCAGGTGCAGCCCGCCCAGACCCAAATTACTGAACCTGTACTTTCCAGAATCTGGGTTAAATTACCCGAATTCTTCTGATCCCTCTTCAGAGAAAATCTATCCTAAAAATAACCGACTAATGGGTCGGGTCCCGAAGCATCCAACCCGATAGTCGCTCATATTTGCATAAATTCTTTCTTTTGATTTTGATAAAAATCACTTTTATTTATTAAAAGAAAATATATCTCTATTTCTGTATATATTATTTAGTTAAGTTGATGGGTGTTTTTGGATTGATTTTAAATGTTTCAAAGATGCATTTTCTCTTCTTTGAGGATCTAAATAACGTATTCCAATTATCTTTTTAGATGATTGAGAAAGTATGTAAATTGAAAAATTATCTTAAACGTCACTTCATTTTTTGGTAATGATTGAAAAATATTGAAACTAAATTTAATATTATTCTTGGTTAGGTACAACATATCGTAAAGGTAAAATTAACCCTTCTAAATTAAGATCTAATTATAGGAATAATTAAATACAATTTAGAAGATACACAATGTAACTAATCATATTATAAATGTCTAATCATATTTGGATAGTAAGTTTCTTATAATGTTAGGTATATAAACAACTTAGGATGATATAATAAGATACATTTCACCCAATTTTTACAACATATTTTATTTATAATTTATTATAATTATAGATACTCAAATTATTATTTTAAAAATTACAACTACCCTCTAAAATTAACGACGGCCTAATAAATACTCACTGCAAAGAGTATTCATCAAAAGAACATTAATTTCAAAAAAATATTGATGATTTTTTTTAAATAAAAAATTAGTATTTATATCGTTGTAATTTAGCGTATGTTTTATAGAGGGTGAAGCTTATCCTTAATCAGCCAAAACCACCACCATGGTTCAAAAATGATTTAAAAGATAGAGCCCTTTTCTTCTCATCTGGTGAGTGTGGGGGACTTCACATTGAACCACAATAGTAACGACGAAACAGAGAGTTGATGGACACAAGAAGGGGTCCTTTCCAGATTCCGACCATCAGAGTAAATTCTAAAGTTGCCATCTATAATTCAGTTCAGCATTACATTCTATAGTTTTATCCCTATACACATATTCACAAGCTTTTATCATAACCGGTGGGGAGAAGTAGAAACTAATTACTGAAAATGCCCCACCACACGATCCTATGTACACAAGTCATGTCCTCTATACCACCTGAAACCCCACGCAGAGACAGCAATCTTACAGTGGAGAGAATGCGACTTCAAACACTGTTATGCCCAGTTCTTCTTGGACCTGAGTTGAGTGAGCTTGTCCCTCCACAACGCTGCACCAAACAGGGGTGAATAACGGTCAATGTTGTTGGTAGAGCTACTGATGAAAATGTTCAAACACAAATATGTTGGCAAAGACATGAGTTCCATGATAAATACAAGGGATAACTACATCCAGTTTGGATATATGAATTGGCCACTGGGAATAGGATGGCAGTGGCCGAATCCATAGTGTACAAAACGACAGGCAGAAGAAGCCGGTGTAAAGTTCAAACATTGGCATGTGTAGTAATTTAGGTTTCTGAAAATCAATCACAATGCCTCTGTCTGCTTATTCACAACAAATACCTGCATCCCTGTAACGTTCCTCAACAGCAGCAATTAGCATGTTGCGTAATAAATTGAATTCCTTTGTCTGAATGCACGGCTGGCCAGTAGGTCTGCATCAATAACAAGTATATTAGAATCATTAAGATTGTCAAGACACTGTTGGTCTAAGCTAAATCAAGCTTCCCTCTGCAGATCACAGGTCTTACTAATGTTTGTTAGCCTGAAAACTCAGGACAACGTTTTCTATTCACAGACAAGACACCAACGGAAATAGTTAGTCAGAAAGCATCTAACTATTTGGAATATCAATTTTACCTGTCGAGTTCGGTGAACAATATGCCATCCGAAGAGGAACTCTGGACTGACACCTTCGCGGACTCGACAACCCTCATGCCGTCACTATATGCCAAGAACTTGTTGACTTGTATTGGCACCTGTAGACCATATGACTCTTGATTCACGAGACAGTTCGCTTTGTAAACACAAATTAGAAGGTATCTATTACATTTATAGTTAAATAACCAAACACTAACCAAAAGAAAACAACCATTTCCTGATGCACATACCATGCTTCCATCTAAAATACTGATATGTCTAAAAGTGTAAACCATTTGTTTTGATGTGTAACTGTATAACTAAGGATTATGCTATGACCGCTACGAGACACAAGCATGAAAGAAGGTACAGATTTACGCATCTTTAACAAGACATAACAGAGAACTTATCCTCTAACAAATTCATGGAACTGTCTAAACCACAACATCATAAAACAATGTTACAGAAATACTCTCTCTAACAGTAACATGGGTGACATACATGAAAGGAATTGAGAGAGCTGGAACTTTAAGCAGTGGATAATTACCTTGCATCTCACTGCAATGTTAATAGCATCTGAGGGTCGCAGATCAAAGCTGATGCGGTCAGCTTCATTACCCAACTTCAGTCGGCACAAAGAATTTTTTAGTAAAGAAATCATTGAATATGGTGAGGATACTTACACTTTATTCAACAAGAACATAAAGGGTTTCTACATTTTAGTCTAATCTTCAGTAACAATTTCGGCCTACCTTCACAAGGTGTAGCTCAGCAAAGTATGCCTCATGTACCCTCTTAGTGACACGTACAAGTTTCACCTGCAGAAAAGGAGGACAGAAACAAATGAACGTGTAAGCTGAAATAAACCACAACCCTTACAAAAAAGATCAGCTTAGTGCATATCAGAAACTCACTGTATAGCCCATCTTCTCAATCATGTCCTTCACCACTTGATACATGGTGGGCCTAGCCTGAAAAGTAATCGAACCAATTAGCAAGCAATTTTTTGCACTAGTTTGATAGCTTAAATTAGAACAAGCGAGCAAGGGCAGCGTACAATTTGGACATTGCGTACAGCTGCCATGAGCAGCACACTTGGCATCTCCACTGTAATAAAAAACCCAATAACAAAATAACAAAAGACGAGCCAATTTTGTGATTGTTAAAAGATAATTATAGTATTTCACACATACAAACAATTATAGGGAGAAGCAGCCCAGTCCCATCTTCCATCTTCAATACAATTGCATGATGCGGAGCATAATCCGGGAGATGACCTCCTTGAGGACTATTATGGACACATCTCAAATGCCGACCGTCTCTCATCTTGATCATGAAACCATCTGGGCTACTTCTTACCTCAACTGCTTGGGAAAGTTAGATATACATGTATTAAGTTTGAATTTTTTCACATGTATAATGCCTTCTAATAGCTGCCTTACAATCAAGAATGGCCATACAAGTTCACATGAAAAGAATGATACTCTCATTTAAATTGGACTTCGAACAAGCATAACAAAGTTTCAAACAATTCACTGTTTATATTATAGAGACAATGATGTTTCACTAATACTGAAATGCTCGATTTTCTTATCCCCAGCACATATGTTCACGAACCAAACGCAACAGCAATAATAATTTTCTAATTCTTAAGAACACTGAACTGTCAATCATGTGAAGAGCAAATCCAAATAACCACATATAAAAACTCAACATACCAGCTTCAACCACACTTGAATTCACATAATCAGCATCATTCTCATTGGAGTTCTCGGCTGTGCTACCATTACCATTTGATGATGAACTAAAGCTACACCGAGTTGTGTTCCGTTTCTTCAAATGTCGTCCGTGGCCTACATAAGTCCTGCCGCAGCTGAGCCCTTTTACTCCCAATAATCCACTTCTGATTAATTTAGCTTTCAGCAACGGAGAATTAACAGGCACACCTAGTCCAGATTGTTTCGCGCGAACTACGGGACAAACGACAGGGCCTTGCAGAGAAGCCATCTTAATTCCTTCACGGAGAATCAAAAAGTTAAACCATAAAAACCATGACCCTACTGTGGCGTACACCAATGATATTAAGTACCAAAAAGTAATATATGTATAAACAAATTTCATCTTGCATCAGAAACTACAATCATTCATCCAAACAGCACTCTGCATTACAAAAACCTAGTTCATCAAAACCAGGAAAACGAGTCTACTGTGACCAAACATGCGGAAAACCAAGTCCAAATGTATGACTCATCTGACATGTCGTCTCTGACATGGGCATGAACTGTTAAATATTGTCCAAGTATTCAGTATTGTATATTTCTAACACATACTTCAGTAGAGCAATAATCAATCCTAGATAACACACAACAGCAAGTGATCTATAAACTCATCAAAATATCCAAACTCTGAACTCGACAAGTCAACACACACATAACTAAAACGAGTTGAACTCAATTTTACGAGGGACATCTCATCTTCAAAACAAATTTCTCCCAGAAATAAAATAAATAATCCATTCTTTTACCCTTTTTTTTTTTTTTTTTTTTTTTTGCCTGGTTCAAACCCGGCTGTTCTTTTTACTTTTGGCTTATATTATTGTCCAAACAAGAACCATTCAAGATTTTATGACACCATAAGTTGCAGAACCAGTGTTCTGCTTATGCACACAAAGATCAGACGTGAAGAAAACCCCTGATCCTAAAAGGGTTCGAGGATCAAGAGCAGAACTCACCAAACTCGCAGAAAAGGAAGAATCAAGAATTCTCCAAGCCCAGAAATTCTGGAAATCTTATGGGATCAGGGTCAATCAAGAAAATACTGATCTTGATCTTACAAAATAGAGAAAGAAAGAGAGAGAGATGGATGGTTAACAGCCGACAATAGAAGACTGGATAAAGGAAAGATGAAATGGTGTGAGAGAGAGAAGAAGAAGATAAGAGATTCTTCCTTCCACAGAGAGAGAGAGAGAGAGAGAGTAGTGTTATATTATTAGCGTGAGTGTGTAAGAGATTACGCAAATGAGTATAGTTTGTTGGGACAGAGAGATCAGATTATGACATTCTGACTTCTCCGCATTACAAATTTCTTCTTTCGACTGCCTTTGATCTGAACAAATTAATTATAAAATAATTGTGATATATTTTTTTTAATTATTTTTAAAAAACTTATAAATTATTATATTATATTTATTTATTAATTAATTAAATTTGATTGAGTCAGATTTCAATTAAAAAAATTCCTACGTATTTGCTTCTTGTGTTATATGATTCCTCTTTCTTTTTCTCATATTAAAAAAAAAACTGTGTTGTGCGAACTACTCATAATTTTTTTATTTTTCATAATTACAAAATTTACTTTTTATAGTTAAAAATCATAAATAATTTGTGTGATAGTGTTAGTATTTTTTAAGAGTGTATGTATAATTTTAAAAAATAAAAATAATTTATATAAATAATGTTGACGTAATTTATAGGCGTATGTGTATTATCCAAAATTAATTGCAAAGAAATCTTAGGGTTAAAATTAATAAAACAATGATCGATAAGTCATTTTTGACAAATTTCAACAAAAGTTACATATTTTAACATATTGATGTGGGCAGTGTCATATCAATCTTATATATCTCTCATACGACTTGAATTACATACAATTTTTTGTCTAATACACCTCGTATTATGATTCACAAACGAATTTGATCTCCTTTTCAGTTGTAATGATCTTATGTTGTTTTCTAACATTTACATACTAAATTTTATGTTTTTTTTTAATTGTATGTATGTAACGACTTTAGTATTTTTTTTTAATTTTAACTGATCATAAAAACACATATCATTGATTGTCTTATTTGAATTTGTTATTTATAGTAGAGCTACAAAAAAATATAACCCATTTCAAATTCTTTTGCTTTTACCCGTCTCATCAATCAATAATAAGATAAATTCAGCGATTGTCTATCTTATCGACCAGTGATAAGATAATCGCAAACAATGTCGGTATTATTTATAAATATGAAATGTTTCAACAGTCAACATTGAGTTAAACAATTGAATGATCATCCAATATATCATTAGTCAATCTTTAATAATATTTCAAACCAACCGTAAATGAGTATTAAAGGACAGGGGAAGCCTCCATTTCCCACGGCCAAACCGTTGATTATTGTATTTCTCCTTCTTAAAAATATATATATATATATATATATAATATATTCTATTTTTAGCTAATTTAATTGTTTTTATATCTTGTTTACCCAGTACACGTATCACATATTAATTGTAATCGACAGAGTTGAATAATTTATAAATTGTGATGCCTTATTTTCCGACTGCATTTAAAAAAAAAAAACTTATAATGCCCATAAATCAAAACAATCAGTTTTCATCGAATAAAATATTAATTTGATCACACATTTATATAATTTTACATAATTAAAAAAAAGGGTCATTTATCCGTTCCAAATGCTGTGATTGCACAAATCCATTGATTGGAAGAGTGATGATACAACCAGAAGTTTTTTTGTAAGAAGAAGAAACAATTAACCCAAAAAATGATTAAGTGAAGAAGGGTGATCCTAACTCCCAAGTCCTAACCTTTGACAATTGAGATGACGAAACGAGGTTCGCGGTGACAGATAAAGTAAGAGGTACCCGACACAAACAATACTGCCGGCGTTGGACGCCTAGACAAGTGACACGCGTCTCGGTATTACCAAGATAAGGAGTCATTATTACAAGGTAAATGAACCAAAGTTGAGGTCCTCTTGGTGCAAAATTCCATGGTCCCCTTTCCCTACAATCTCTATCTTGAGCAGTCGCTGTTGTTATATCTGTTCTTCTGAAACACACAATCAAAATATCATAAAATTGTACTGAATTTGCATCTGTGCTTGACGTACGTATTTACATTAAATAAATATATTTGATTATAATAAATAAGAAAAACAAAAATAAAATCTCATAAACCCATTAGAAAGAATCACGGCTGCGTTGTATGTACCGATCAGAATTTTTACCATTGACCATATACATATGTGTACATTAATTATATGGTGTTTCAAGTCTCTAAATTTACCTTAATTCCAAGAAAGCAAGCTCATTTCAATAATTCAGTCTCTCTTTTTATAGTCAATCTTGTTAAAATTAATGTTGGTAGTTACAAAAGAAACAAAATGAGATTCAAAAGTTTATTAACATCAAAGAACTAGTTGGAAATAAAGGTATTTAGCTTTATAGTATAAGATAGAAACAAAGCAGCAGGAAACTACAAAAGTAGAGAGCAATAAAGAGCCATAAATAATGTTGGGTAGAAGAAATTAAGCAATGAGGTAGCTACCCATACCATACCAAATGCTACTTTTGAGTATAACCATACGTACACACGCTGTACAAAAACCAAATAAAGAATAAACACTATTCATGTGAAATATTGCACCCAATTAATTAATATTTCTTGTTAACAAAATAAATTCATCATTGTGTTCTGGGTTTGTGTAATTTTAATTCTTTTCAGTATAAATCAAAGGCAAGTATCAACATTCTATAACTATATATTAGGAGGTTTCTAATCCAACTAGCTAGAATTTCTATCTATATATGTATTTGATTATTTTCTTCCATCATTGAGTTTTGTTTTTTTTTCTGCCATATCTAATTAATTAATTGTTGTAATTGATTGGTTTAATAGAAAATCAGACAAGGACGTGGTAGGATCGATGCAGTAAACAACGTGGAGTTGGATATTGGGGCGCACACGGTTTTCCGTGTTTCTTAGTACCTGCAGACTCCCGACATTCTATCTGTGAATAGGTTGGCAAGTGCCAATACAAATAAACATTTACACTGTTTAGTATTATATTCATGGAATTTATACTATAATTATTAAATCAACTTAGCGTACAAGGAATGGAGATAATAATACAACACGAAATCAGGTTTTTTTTTTTTGGTATTATTTGTTGTAATTTGTACAATGTGGTCTCAGTTTGTAGTTTTCTACCATACACATTAAAAATAATTGTCCAAACACTCAAACATTAACCAGCTAATTTAAGTTACTATAGATCTATGCACTTTTAATTTGTTTTCACAATAGTTGTCATTTCTTCATCAAACCAAAACGATGAGTGTCGGAAAAAATAACCATAGCATTTTTTTAATTATTTTTTTAATTTTCATCAAAGAAATGCGAACATACATCTGGCCAAAAATGGAAACTCTTAAATGATTTAAATCTGAAAATGCTGTTGTTCAATGAGTGCACTGGTGAACTACATAATCTTCTATAACCAATGAAGAGATCGACCTCCATGATCAGTACAAAAGCAGTTATTGCAGGTGAATGAGGCATCGGCTTCGCCGAGTCCCTTAAGGGAATGCCAAAATTAATTAAGTCGAATCAAAAAGAAGAACGGATGGAGCAGGAAAGGGCAAAGATTTCACCTTGACCAGTCGATCAGCCGTTCAAATGATGTAACCGGTTTTGCCATTCTTTGCCAGGGAAGACTGCAAAAATAGGATGGTTGTCCCTCGATTTTCAGCATTTTGATCATTCACTTAGTTTGCAGTTTCGTATATATGGATGACCATAGTTTATATACTTGGTCCAATATGCCCTGTAAGTTGTCATTGCCAACTCTAACCAGGGTTTCATGTTCCCATTGTAATGTATAACAGCTGCAGTCTGAATCTCTGATTGATTGACGCTTGGATTGTAACCCAATCCAAGAACGTGCCATGACTTTTGAAGTGGATGTGTAAGCCCATAAAATGTCATAAGACCTGGAGGTAGCGTCCCCAGCTTCCACAGCACACGATCTTCATTCTAATATCAATAACAGAGGTGTAAGGATGGAAACAAAGAACTCAAAATATTTTATGGTCATGGTTCAAGTTCTGCACCAGCAAGTTATTTTCAGAAAATAGGAAGGAAAATTATATGCAGAACTAGCTTCAAAGTTTGTGCTTTTTCGTAGGCAAACTGTCTCCCCCTCGGAGAAATTTCAGTATACGAAATTACTCTTTTCCGGCGTATGGTTGCATACAAAGGTGCAGTAGAAATAAAAAGCAAAACTAGAACAAGAAAAAGGAAGCAAAAAGAAGACTCACCATATTCTGCCATTTGTGGTATATGCCAGTTATATCCTTTTTCTTCCACACCTTGAGATCGAAAATGTTCATTCCATATGCCCAACCACAAGCATTTGGATCGAAGTTTTGAGCAATATGAGGATTTGAAAAATTTAGGTATTTATCAAACCGATGAAAGCTCTCACCACAGGTTTCAACTGCTCCATTTACGTTTCCATTGAGATTTACTGCCCACAATCCAGTCAAGTCCTTCTGAACAACAATATCATCATCAAGGAAAAGAATTTTGTCCAACTTTGGATAAACCTGAGGGAGATAAAACCTTAGGTGATTAAGCATTGAGAGATACTTTGGGTTCCGATACTTCAGGTTAGAAGAACCTTCAGCCGCCTTGAAATAGTATTCTTTCATGGCTGCAGACTCCAACTGACGCAGCACAGGACAATAGGATGAGTTAAGCCACTTAAATTCATCCACATTCTCAACATGAATGGTTGCTTTACCAGGAGGTTCAATAGAAACCACATATTCATTGCTCCAAAGTTCAACTTATCAGTAACAAGATGGAAACATGTTTCTCAGGGTCCTGCACGCCATGCAAAGCACCAAATTCAGCACTAAAGCTTCTCACTTCTCACAGAAGATCAATAAACACTGCATATGTGGCTCAGGTTCATATAGCATGTCTCTTATCATGGTGAATTTACAGAATGAGAAGAACTTGCATATGCACATAGAACTGTATATATACGTGTATGTCATTTATGTCATTACCAGTTCTGTGTGTATGTAAGAGGTAGTGCGAGCATGCATTTGTGATATACATGTATCATAAATACATGCGGCTGCATATCTCTCCAAGGACCAAAATTCTGGATAATTAGCCGTGCATGTGTGTGAGTCTCTGTGGAGTACATATAAACCATAGTTGTAACAAAAGAAAAAGAAGAAAACCAACCCACACCTTGGCATTCATAATGGTTGAGTTGACAACTACTGAAGCAGCAAGAACATTATCGGAAAAGAGGGCATAATGGTAAAGATTTGGATTTTCCAGATTCTCGCTTCGAGGGAACTTCCTATTCTTCGGTGGAAGAAGGTAGTAGTCTATTGTTAAGCGCATGGACAAACAGTGAAGTCCATTTGGAATTGTCTTCGCAGCTAGTTGACTAAGGAATGTACTCTGCTTTTTCAGAGTACGGACCTGCTCATCTGCAGATTGCAGCATGGCTCTTAGCTTCTCAGTAACTAGCTTGCAGCTATATAGTCGCTCCCTAGCTTTAGACAACACTAGGTCCATTGCTTTCATCATTTCAGGTGCACTGTCATACATACATCCACGTACAAACATCAACTTACCAATCAAGCTGGAATTCAGGTAATTAAAGATAGATAATACCAGACTCAATTACCTGCGATGCAAATGAGCATCAGTAGTTGCCTCTCCTAAAGAACGTTGACTATCTCTCAGTCGGTTCTGTAACTCATGGACCAAGTCAAGTTTGTTTTTGGTTATTGCAAGACTTATGTAGACCCTTGCCATTATCATTTGATCTTGGATCGTTCGTACATTTGAATCAGAATTTTCATTCTCATTTTGTTTCCTCCATAAACTGTACTTTCCCAAAACTGCAGAGTCAACTGATTTAGAACGTTGAATGGGCTCATTTTCGAGCTTTACAGTCACATCATAGTCTTGCTTTACCAAATCGACAGTGTGATTTTCACGTCTTTTTCCTCTCAATTGCTGCAAAATGATTAGATGAATAATGCAATAGATCAATAGATCCAAGCAGTGCACGAGTAGGACAGGAAATTCAGAAACCAAAAGTCCAAAGTCAAAGGTGTTTTTCTGATGCTCTGCGAACGTAAGGATCAAGAGGAAAATTCCGGAAAAATAATTCATTTGCACAAATATCAAACATTAGTGAGATTATATTGAGATGAATGCTGGCCTTACCCTTCTGGGTAGTTTAGAAGGTTTCTCCAGAAAACTGGAATGATCCTCTGCAAAAACAAACTGCTATTCAATAATTTCATATTGAAATGTAATGGAAAGAAGTACTGTATCAACAGAATCTCCAGAAAGACAATACCATTATGTTGAGCTTGTTTAGCTTTAGACGTTTCTTGTTTAGCATATGAAACTACTCCAGTGGACTTTAAATCACCAAAGAAGAGAAAAAATGACTCAGCATCTTTCAAATGAAAATACAGTTCCCCACCAACAAAAGTACCAGTAGCTACAGTCGCATAATCATTCTGACCTCAGAAGAATTGACATTATCAGCAGTAGTTTCTTTACCAACAAATTTCCATGATGCAGACAAATTATTCTTTTTGAGAACTTTGACATTCGGAGGCCCAAAATCTTCTGTGCTGACCTTGCTGACATCAATTACCTAAAATGAAGCTGAAATTAGCAAAAACAAAAATATAAAAGCAGATTTTGAAAGCATGCTGCCACTGAATAAAAGTTTGCTGCTTTACTAAAATGACGATTTAAGGTGTTGCTATGCAGCCCTCCTCCATTTTAGATCCTATTTTTAGAAGTAATTTGTTATATATGCCAGAAAATGTAACCAAAACTAAAATCCAGATGAAGGACGTGCAAAAGAAGCATACCTGTCCACTAGAATCAGTTGAAGATTCATCTTTATCTGCCAAAACTGTACAAATTAGTTCCGGTTATATAAAAAATAGGAGTGTTAACTAAAAGCCAGATGATAAGTGACCCAAAAACTCCTGAAATGTAAGCAATCAACCCAAATAGTATGGTTATTCTCCAACTAATGTCCCTGGTCCCCATGCAAGCAAAAAGAGATAGAGAGATATAGACTAATATATTGGAAAAAGTTATAATGATGAGAACAATCAAACACCACAGAGAGGGGAGAGAGAGAGACAGAGAACAACTTCTGACTCCCCAGCCTAGCTCCACCACACAACCCTTTTTCAGAGGCCAGGTACTCATGCATCCCCTTGTGGATGGCACCAAGCTCGATCATTTCAATAGCAACATCTCATGTACATCTCTTAAGGACACCTTGTCTTCTCGTTAAATTTTCTCCAGTTTGCCCAATCATACTCCTCTGCTCAGACTATTGCCTTGTCTCCATAATTGCAAGAACCATTCTAAATTGTGTAACCTAACTTATCAATCTTCCAACACCCACAATCCTCCTTACCTAAATAAATTGTCCAGAAAGAGATAACTGGTGTTTGCAGTTGGCGCAATTGAAGCGAGTCTACCACTCACCTCTTCAGCTTGATCCAAAATTCATGGCATCAACTCGTCAGACCAACAAGTTGCAACCTTTCCAACTAGTTTCCCTGATACGGTTCCTGTCCTAATTCAAAGTTTCAAAAAATGATTTTCCACCCTCGAATAAGGATACGTATATCTAGCCACCATTTCAAGTTGCCTTCATATAAAGCGGCACGTGAACAGTGAACATGCAATCCACGATGGACAATTTATTAATACCAACTTACATCAACTGTTCATTAAGTAGAGACAGAACTAGCAACACAGCTTATCCAGGTATGCACATTTCCCAGATCTCATCACCCAAATAAGCTCAATTTCAGAAATCGTGAAAAACAGGAGATTCAGGCAAAAAGATCCTCACTACATGCGCCAAAAATCTCTCACCGAATTACAACCAACGCAACCTGTGTAGCTAATAGCATGATCTCTCCACAATCAATCTACAACTACATCACTCGCATCAGGTCGCAACACCCAACGCTAAAAAAGCATCAAGGCTCCAATTTCCATACACACCGCAGCATCAACAAAAGACCCGCATAAAAATATAAAAAACAATTTCGACGCAAACTGACCAGTGGAAGAGGCGTTAAGAGGACGCGGCCGATGAACAAAAAGGAGAAAGCAAGGAATGAGGAGAAGAAGATGAGGAAAGCAATGGTGAAGAGAGATCCGATGGCATTATTCCTTGGCACACCGCAAAATAATCCCCTCTCAGTCGCCATTTCCTATGATAGACCTTCAAAGTACGTTTACAGTGTCAGAGAAAAGTGGATACTACGTAATTGTAAATTGATACATCTAATCAGATATTGAGAGAGAAAGATTACGGAGAGTATTTTTGAAGAGAGATCCGGGAAATCGATGAGCGAGTTGAATGAAGTTCGAAATTCAGTTGGAATCTATACACACACACTAGCGTGTCTCTCTGTGGATTTAGTACACGTGCGCGCGCGGGAGAGAGCGAGAGAGAGAGAGAGAGAATCCGGGTTCGGGTTCCGAATACGAATTGATGATCACTTTGGTTTTTTAAATTTATTGTTTGGGTTATATTTGGAGCGGCCATCCAAACTGTCACCACGCAGGAGGTGGCGGGGGACCCTCCACGGCGGCGGCCCAATCTTCTCTGCACTTCCGCCATTACTCTCCGGCTATGTCTCTGCCATTTTGTGATATTGGGCTTAATAGTTGGCCCAATTATAAAAAGGAATAGTTGCATAGTCCATCCGTCATTTGCTAATAAACTACCCAAGTTGTTTATATTTTTTTTGGCTTAAATCAACTTAGGTCAGAATAAATAATTATAAAACAAAAATACTTTTTTTTTTTTTAACAATAAACTAATAAACACTTATTTTAGTCTCTTACAAACACGAGCCTCCCCTGAGCTGACCCTTCGGCTCAGGCAAAAACTGCTATTTCAATTAAATTGAAAAACATAATAAAAACAACAATTATAAATTGAAAGTGTTGTAGCATCAGGAAGTATCAAAGACTAGTGATGCAAGAGCAAATTAATTGACAAAAAAGAAATAACAAAAACATTGATACATACATAATTAAATTACTGGGAAAAATCATAGCTGATTAGCTACTTAATTACTAATGGATCAAACTTGGTCCACTCCACAAATTAGGATGACCAAGTTTGCTCCACTAAGCTTAAAAGCGTTGGAATAATGTATTAATTAGGTGGGGAGAGGACTGCTCCCCCGTCGGTTATGTAGGACAAGGGGACCAAACACAGCCCTCGGCTTCTTAGGTCGCGCTTCGCCTCCTCGCTTTCATTCTCATCACCACCACCCGCCTCCTGTTAAATCATTAATATTTTTTTTATTTTTTATTTTAACTGACGAACGAAGCAAACTCGATCCTTATATTACTGCTCAATTAAAGAAGAAATGAAATTCTTACCGCTTTAATTATTGTAGTGGTGTTGGTGTGAATATTGGTTGATGTGTTGTTCATGTAAGGAAGGCTCATGAGCGTCTGCAATATATAACAACTCAAATCATTATTAATTCACTATCTATTTATGAATTAATAATGGCAGACATACGGGGAGAAGAAAAATAATAATATATATATATATATATATATATATTTCAAATAATTAATAATAAAAACATGTTTTAATAGATTATATTTGATAATATATGAATATTTCACTTCATGATATTTCTGTCTAAAATTGTTTAAATTACAGCATGAAATTTTGATCTAGCTATTATTAATCAAAATTTTCTACATTACAAATTAATTACTTAGAGTTTATGAATAATGACAAATCGATACTATTTATTACGATTAAACAAATTATAAACAACCATTGATAATAGTTACGCAATTGTAATTAATTAATTAGTATTCTTCGTAATTTTTAATTTGTTTATAGTAATTAATGAGTGATAAAAAACAACATTTGTTGTAAGAAGCATGGTTGAGGTGTGAGTAGGTATACCTCGACCTGGGTCTGAAGGAATTTGATGTATCCGATGGCCTCCATTAGTACGGATGCTGTGTCTGTCTGCAATTAATGTTCCCAATATTTGACGCATGCATCAATTAGTTATTATTCTTCAGCAACCAAAAAGGAAAGGTATAAATATTATTTAATATATCATTATTGTTATTTTTATGTATTTAAAATATTTATATAATATAATTGTGTCATTTTTATATACGTATGGTGAAATATGAATAATATCGTTTATAATAGACCAATCTTATTTTTAAAATCTTACAAGTTAGTTCAATTTTGTTATAATTAATTACAAATTTGTCAATCTCCCCAAATTTTTTATTTTATTAAAATACTTCAGTAACTTCCTTTTAAAATAATATTTAACATCTGATAAGGTAAAAAATAATTAAATTTGTAATTATTTATAAAATAAAAAAATTAGCTAAACTATAATTTAGTGCATGATTAATTATGAATTAATAGGCAGTGTTCTAGAATACACTCTGCGTACGTACCTTGCCAAAAGGTGCTACTAACTGTTGAAGGGCTGCAATTCTATCCCCCACTTTCTCTTTTCTCACCTGCTTTGTTCAGCTTAGAATTAGTAAACTTAATTAATAAGCACAAATTAATCATCATAGTTAAGTTTATGATATTGATTACTATGAGAGCTAACACGAAGAAATATAGTTTTTTTTTTTTTTTTTTTGTTATGATAAAAATGTAAATTTTTGCATACATTTAATTTGTTTGATCAGATAATTTTGATTTGTCATGGTTTTCAGGTCATATTTTTTTAAAATGCAAGAAAAACTTCATTTTTTTATACACTAGGAAAAAAAAATTACTATTGACTACAATGTTAATGACTATGGCTAAAACCATGATAAATAATAATTTTTAATTATGGTTAAATAAAAAGAAAGAAAAATTAATTTTTTCTACATGAAAAAATTATTTATTGTAGTTAAGAGCTATGGTAAAAATATTTATCACAGCAAATATTTTAGTCACCCTCGCAAAATAATGAAAAACAGTCGTTGCATGACTGTGATCAATAACTATTTGTTACAATTAATCATTAATACTCATAATAATTAATAATAATAAAATATTATATTTTGTAGTGATGCTGTGAGTTTACTGGAAAAAATTTAACCTAATTTTATCAAGATGACTAAACTCTGCAGCATATGTCGCGTTTATGTACCTTAAAGGGTGGGCAAGAAGCGCGTGCTTCCACCCGCGATTTCTTCGGTGCAGTTTGAAGTGCCTTTGCCTCCATTAATTTACTGCAGCTGCTTCGTTTTGCTTCTGCTGCTCCATCACTTGACATCTTTAAAATTTTCAAAAGAGTAAAGTTCAAAAAATTAATTATATGCATGCCCCTCTTCTCAAATTATCCATTAATAAAAATAATTAATTTCTGAAAAAAAAAACAAAAAAACAAAAAAATCATAAAGTTGAACATATAATGCATAAAGCTGAAATTGCCTTTGATTGGAAAAGAAAAAAAGAGTTGTAGCTTTTCCCTGTTTCCTCGATTGAACAAGAAATTGTTTTTGGTTTAAATTCCATGAACTGTTTGAGTATATATATATCTCAGACATGATTTTATGTATCCATATTTTAAATTCCATGATGCTAAAATCAACTTAAATTAATTAGCAAATAAAACTTTTGTTGCTAAATTCACAAATAAATTTTTTATATTAAATAATGTAAATTAGCGACGAGAATTTTACTTGTTAAATTTGCTTTCTTTTTTTTTTCATTGCTATTGAGCCATTTTTTGGTATTGAAAAGAGAAAAGAAAAAGAATTTAGGGTATGTATGTATATGTACTGTAACCTTGTTAGAGCTGTGCAATGGAATTTGATATGGTTGGTGCACGTGATCAAGGCCATAAGAGCTGAGCTGAATACTGAATCTTGAATACGAAAGGAGATCATCTACTGCCTGTAAGTTCATGTCCGGGGAACCAGCTGGATTTGTTTGTTGATTGAAATCTGAGAGGTTTGCTCCTGGAAAAATCTGGCTGAATCCTGTTCGACTAGTGAAAGATAAATCTCCTGGAGAAAGCTGATCAATCTTATTCGTAAGGTTACCTGAAGAGAAGGGCTTAAGCAAGAAATTCGCGCGGATATCATCTTTGCAAATTCGTTTGCTGGCTGCTCATCAGGCTGAATTCATGATGAGTTAATGATGATGGGTTGAGGGTGCTGCCTAAAAGTTCAGTGTACTTGAGGTGATCATAATGGTCGGAGAAAACTTCCTGAATCCTTGAGAGTTGGAAATCTTGTGGAGACGAGTGATTAGTAGTGGTTAAACTCAGGCCAGTGGTGTTAGCCCCCCAATGGAAGCCCGAATTTGGAGCCATGTAGAGTGAAGTGAGTTGAATGCTGTGTTTCGGGCTTTGTTCTCGGGCCTCAAATTGGATTCAGGATTAGGGTATGAAATTATATTTGTAGCCATTTGTGCTCCTGTAAGATGAGGGGAAATGAAAAGGGAAAATTCATGAAACCCTAGTTCAGGAGCAAAGAAAGTTACACAAGTACAAAAACCCTTGTAAGATTCCAGTTCATTAAGGTGCAGTATATGTACGTAATCCAGAAGCATGATGATTACCTTAGCTTCTTCAGTATGTATAAGAATATTAGGAATGGGGGCTTACAAGATGGAAGTAGTAGGGGTGGAGCGCCAAGTATGAGCGGTCGTAGTGCTTCCAACTCCATAGCAGCAATTAGGAGGAGAAAGTGATGAAGATGCAGAAGAAAAGGCAACAACTAGTTGATGGTGATGGTGAATGTTTGCAGACTCCATCCACTTAATGATAATTATTATTTTTAACACTTGAAATCCCAAGATTAATCATTTTTAAATTAAGCTCCATAACAAGGAATCTTGTGTGTCGAGCTCCATCACTCCTTTTGCTTTTAGCAGCTTTTCATATAGTCCATCTTTACTCTTTGAATGTCGAGTGAGATGATCATGATCATAAAGCAGCTATTTATGAGCTACCTATCTATATATCCTCCTTGTAAACAAACCAAATTAAATACCAATATATTCAAATTGAAAAGACTCTTGCTACCTCTAAGATCCAACCACCCCTCCTCTCCTCTCCTCTCTATGCCTGTTTGAAAATTCAGGAAGATGATATAAAAAATATGCCTAGTGTTTGGATTTGTTTTCTGAGTGTTTTGTGGAGATAGAGAGAGAAAAACAAAGATAAATAAGTATGTGTTAGAGATAGTGTGTATGTTTGGATTTGTTTTTTGAGATAATTTAAATAAGTATGTATGTTTGTCGTGTTTTTTAGACAAAAATTACTATTCATTGTCAATCATATATTTTTTATAGGGTTGTATGTGTAATGTTGTGTTTTGGGAGATAAATCACTGTTCATTGTCAATTCATTGTCAAATCATGTATTTTTTTATATATATATTATATGTGTGCATATATATGTATGTATTTATATTAAAAACAGTTAAAAACATAAATAAGGTGTTTCTATATGATGGCAAATATTGGGTATGTTTTGATTTGTTTCGAAAATAACTTGAAAACGAAAACAAACATAGTGATGGTCCTTTATTATATATATATATATATATACATGTGGGCATGATTAATTAGAATCCCTACCTTCAATCCCAAGGCTTTCAAGAAAAGTCTCTGCAAAGAAATCATGATAGCAGCCACTACCTATATATCTATATATATGTTTAGGGTTAGTTAATACATATGTATATGTTAGAAGAGAGCACAAATTAAGTGCTTCAAACAGTACTTATTTTGTACCTACATATGAAGTAAAAAAGTGGTACAAAAATAGAATATATAAATCAAATTAAATTATCAATGCAACTTAATTTAAAATCTTTCATCCCATTTCAAAGGGTATCCGAAATACTCAAGAAAGAAAAAAACAAAAAGAAGATACAAAATGAATCAGAGAATATTCAGAAGAAGGTTGATCAGATCATGATTATTTCACAGAGTAGATATTGAATGGTGCAAACTGAAAGCTGAGCCTATATATGGATATGTGGGAAAGGACACATCGCATGAATGTGGGTGAAAACTAAAAGCAAAGGCCATGGACTGTTCGGAGTTTGATCAGTCCTACGAATGTGATGTATGTCTACTGTTATAATAATTTTTTGTTTGAATGTAGATGCGTTGCACCATATACGGGTACAATAAATACAAGGAGAATGAACAAAAGTGTTATTATATATAAATGTGAATTCTTATTTATATACATACATATCTGCAGGTAGCTATCAAAGTTAAAGCCTGCAAAACGGCATATATACGTATCTATAACACATCCATGCATCATCATCAACAACATGTTTGTTTTATGGGTATTTAGGCTAAGGACAAGCGTGGCAGCCCACGCCATACCAAGACAACCATTACATTGGATGATTTATAATGATGTCAAATTGACCTTTCCATGACATCATTCATCATCATCATCTCCATCATATCTGCATATATTTTTTGGCTTCTTTCCTGTTCACACCCTTCTTTTGTTCTGCTTCCATCATACATCTATTTACCCTTTATAGTTTATTTCTTTTTTCTTTTTTAATAAATAATTATAATAATTTAAGTTTAATATATACAAACTAATTAAACATAATTTGATCATTCAAATTGGCCTCTTTCGATCCAACCTCAAAACTCATACATGAGTTCTTACAGTAAGGATGCATTTCCTTTTTTAATAGCAAAACAGTATTAAATCTTAGGAAACATTGCAATTTACCCTATGTGATATGAGAAATGAGTAAAAAATTCCTATAAAAAAAATAAAACAAATTATCTTGTGTATTTTGAAAAATGAAGCAAATTATATCTTTCTATCTAAACTATTGATAGGAAGTAATTTGCTTTATTTTTTAAACCACAAATGATAATTTGTATTTTTTTTTTTACTTGAAGGTATTTGCTCATTTCACATATCAATTTTACCCTTGAATCTTATGATGATTTTGTTTGTTTGTGCGACCACAATTTGTTGAGTCATCGTAGGATGGAAAAGAAATAATTATAAATTCTGAGACTAATTAGGATTAATCTGTTATTAAGTCCACCAAAAAAACACAACTAATTATTAATTCGTTTATTAAGTAGGATTAAGATGTGATTGGAGCAGATAAATAATTAATCTCAGTTTAGGCCCACAGACAATCAAATCAGATGAAAAAGTGATGGGGGTATGTGAAATGAGAGCAGAATGTGATGGGCCTTTTTCTTTTATTTACCTTTACACCCTCGCTGCACGCTTCCACATTCTCCACCTTACATCTACTACTACTATATTACTAACATTATGGATGTTTGTTCAATGGTTTTAATTTTATTTTAAAGTAATTTGATAAATTAATTTCACATTACATATTTTTAATTTCTGTTTATATATTTATTACAAATAATTCAATTTTTGTTGACTTGTTTGAACTATATATACTCGTTAATTATTATACTGATATGGTAATACATCTAATGTATGCAGTGATGACACTTAGACATGATGTAGTATTTGGAACAAGCTGCAGACATCAAACTGATTCTTTTATAAAAGTAAAGATTTATAAGCTATTTGCCTTCTAAAAATTGGACATCACCACCTTTTCAACATTATTTGTTTAAGCCCAATGATGTTTTAGTAATAGATAATTAAGGTTGAGATCCTATAAATATGTTTGAAATTATGAGTTCGAGTTCTACTAGGCATATAAATATTTGTCTCACTTAATAAGTGTGTTTAATAAACCCTTTTTTTTTTTTTTCTCTTTTTACTACGACAATGTTGGTGGAGATGTGGGAACCTGAGTTTGAACCCAAGACATCTCATTTATTGAGAAGGCGTGATGTTATGTTTGAGTTATAATGGCTATGTTGAATTCTATCAAACAAACTAACGTACATGTTATAGGTGTAGGTCGAAGTATAATATTTTTGCTCTCATAATTATTTCCAAATTAATGTTGCGCTGGTTAACTAATCACAACAACTTGAATGTATGATGGTAAAAGAAATAGAAAACACTTTTTTTTTTTTAAAGAAAAGTACTCATTTTTCATTTCCATAAGAGCTACATATTAAGAGCGAGTTTTATTTGCCAAGAAGAGTTAAGAGCGACTTTAGCTAGGGTTTACAATGGCCTTCGAATTGGGCTTACCTTTAATAATGGGCTGTGTCTTATTTTCTTCTGCCAATTTTTATGGGCTTTTCCCATTTGGCCCACCAAACTTACCGTTTGTCGGTCCAATATTAGATGTAGCCTTTCCGTATACCTTAGCATAGAGTTTGGTTTTGTTTTCTATTAGTGTTTTGGAGATAGAGAAAGAAAAATAGAGATAAATAAGTGTTTGTTGAAAATAAGTGTGTATATTTGAATTTATTTTTAAAGATAATTTAAATAAGTGTTGTATGTTTAATATTGTATTTTAAAAAATAAAAAATATTGTTAATTATCAAATCATATCAATTTTATATGTATTTATATATATATATATATATATATATATGTGTGTGTGTGTTGTGTGTGGTGTATAGATTGTATATTTAATGTTTTACTTTTTTTAAACAAAAATCATCATTCATTATCAAATTATACCTATTTTATATTATATATATAGAAAGCCCAATACCAAAAACACACACAAATAAGTTGTAAAATAATGTAGGTAAATATTAAGTACGTTTTGTCCCATTTTGAGAACAGTCAAAAAATGAAACCAAACATAGTAGATATGTGGATAATTTTTTTTATCCATCCTGTTCGATTTTTTACCTAAGTTTTTATTTTTTTAAAAAAATAAAAAATACAATAAGAGTAAAGTTGACAATTTCATACCTCAATTCAAGGATTACATAATTTTTTCAAACATCAGGGGTTATTTATAAATTTTCAAATAACAAGAGAGTATTTATATTTATGACAAACTTCAGGGAGGATGTTGTAATTTATCCTAACTTTTATATTAATAATCAATAATGACAATTTAAATATATGTACATATAGTGCTACTCTTTTACATATTTTCTTCGAAGTCGTTTGATTCGTTGCTTTGTCCGCAAATTAACTGGTACGTGCAGGGGAAGGACATACTTATCAGACTTAACACCACAAAGACAAAAACTAAAGAGTAAAAAGGTGAAATAGCTCCTTTGCTTGTTTCTTACACATAACTGCTAGCTAGCTGGCTAATGGTGGTTATGTCCAATTCATAATTTCCCATCCAAACACACGTAATAAATTAATGTTAAATAAGAAGCTTGGAACTAAGAATTCCATCTTTAACAAACTGTAATTAGCATTGTCGTAGTCAGACATGGCATTGCCAATCATTCTTCTCATTAACTGTCATCAAAGAGCTGGTTTCAACTTTTATACATGCATGCTTATTTGCCCAATAGGGAAAAGGAAAAGAAATGTAATTTCACTTCTATTTTGGATAATTGTTGCAAATTATTTCATACTTGAATTATGAAAAAATAACTTTTTATTAGAACTGTTGACAAATAATATATTATCCTATTCAGGTCCATATTCAAAGCTCGAAAGAGGCTCGACTCTACAAAATTTCATGTCAATGAGACCTTACTCGATTGATTCATATGTTAAGGCCTCAAAATAAATTTAAAAAAAAAATTGTGAGTTCGAGCTCCGTGAATATGAGTGTATGTCTACTTTTATAATACTTTGTTGTTTCTTTAACTTGTCTTCTTTGAATATATTCATTGATTTGAATTATTCGTGTATTAAATTAATTTTTAATTTGAATATATGTTGAATGACGTAATGAATCACATACTATATATATATCAATCGAGAGAATTTCATAGTTTAAGGACAGAAATAATGAATCACATACTATATATATATCAATCGAGAGAATTTCATAGTTTAAGGACATAAATAAATCATTTTCACACAAATTGTATATTTCTTGCTTTTAGTATTTCGATGGTTAATTTATCTTGAAATTTTTTTATTATAATATAGTTTTTTTAAATAAAAAAAGGTATGGAAGCTGCAATGTAAAGGAAAGCAAAGAGTGGAAACGTAAAGTTGTAAACAATGTTGAAATACAAGTCAAATTGTATCATTACTTTTGAGAAGTTGAGTTTTTTTTGTAGATTATTATCAAGTGCATGGCTTTGAACTTAATTGTTTCCCACTTATGTTTGTAAAGTGTCTTAATTAGGACAAGGTTAAATTCTTATCCGGATCTGATTCGATCGAACAAATTCAATCACAGAGTAAGTGTAATACACTTGTTCTGTGATTAATCACTTTATTTAAACTATACACCAATCACATGTCAAGTGTATTATATTTGCCATATAATTGGTTCAGGTTCGATCGAATCAAGTTCGGACAAAAATTTCCCTTAGGACGAGACCCTTTCGCCAACAAGTCCCACAACACTTCGTTGAATACAAGATATGCATAGCCCCTCTTATTTATCTTCTACAATTAAATCATGTATTCTTCCTGACTTACTCAACGGTTAAAAAGTTTGAAGTATTGTTAAATAAGAGGGTGTTTGGCTAAGCTTATAAGCTTCTTCAATATCTTATAAAATGTTAAAGAGCTTATAAGCTCCAATAAAGTGTTTGGCAATTTAAGTTAATTTTCCTAATTTTTTTTATAATATCTTATAAGCTATAAGCTGTATAAAATTAATATGTCATAAGATAAAAAATATCTATATTCATACAATTAAGCACACATCCACACTCTCTTAGACTCTCTCTCTCTCTCACACACACACACACTCGCACACACAAAAAATAAAATAAAATCAAACACACACTCTCTTTAGGATTTAAAAAATATTTTATACTATTTCATTTTTTTAACATTTGAAAAAAAATTATTATTTAATAATAAATTATAATAGTTAAATAAAAACAAGATTGATAGTGATATTATATTTACTGAAAGATATAAATTCAAGATATTATAAATTTTATGAGTAGAAATAACTATTCCATTAATAAAGAAAATATCAATTATATAGCTACATTAATATTTGACTAGCATGAATTTGTCATTTTTTATCAAAATTTAGGTAATAATTCGTCTTTTTTTTGTTACTATAAAAAGATTATCTATTAAATTTTTATTTGGAATTAAATTAATGTGTACTATTTATAAAAGTGCTTTATTTTTTTTTAAAGCAAAATATATGAAGAAAACAACTTATTTGATTTCAATGGTATCATGTTTATTTTAGTCATTTTATCAATAAAAAACCTTATTATGCAAAACACCCTAACCACTTATATGATGTTTTCAGTTTTCACATCTTATAAGTTTTAACATCTTATTTTATCCAAACACTTTAGAAGTTTCTTTTTTAAATAAGATCCAACATCTTATAAGCTCCTAAAAATATCTTATAAAATGTAGAAGCTTATAAAATATTTTAAAAAGGTTAAGCCAAACACCCTCTAAATTAAAATAATTATATTTACACCCCTAGTCTATGGTCAATTTACACATTATATCCCTATTTTTTGCATAATTCCATAAACCACCTATACCAATGAAAAAACATGGGTAGTTTGTATAATGATATATGTGGAAGGTTTTGGGAGGGTCTATGCATATTTTTTGAAAAATAAAGGTGATTTGTGTAAATGATACAAGTGTTAACATTTTTTGTGGTTGTATGCTTAATTTTTCAAAAGATGGGAATAATTTGTATAAATAGATCACATGTTAGTAGGTGTTAATGTAATTCTCTCTTAAATAAAAGCTAATTACTTCAGTCTTCCGCTATAAGAAAATTGATAATTATCTATATTGTAATAAATGACTTAAAAATCATGATAAAATGATGTTATCCAGTATAGTTCAAACAAATTAATGTAAAACTTTCAAGTAATGGTCATATTTTTAGGGTTGTTAAATTATGCTCCGTTTGGTGGATATCTGGAAATACATTAATTATAATGATTGAGGAAGAAAACATACACACCTACAAATTAATTGTAATATATATAACAAAAATAGTTGTAAAACTAAAATAGTAAGTGAAAATGATCAAAAGCGTCAATGAACCCTAGTTTGATTGGTAAAATTAAATGTATTGAATAATGTAATGAATCGTATATTATAAAAAAAGTTAGCAAAAGAAGACATTTGATTCTTAAAAACTCCAAAAATTGTAGAAATAATCAGAATCAAATGTGTAATAATATATATATATATATTTATAGTTTCATTTTTTAATTATATTTCAGTACATATATATTAGATTATATATGTTCCATTATTTTATATTTCAAATTCTAAATTATTTATAATCAGATTTATTTATTTTATTAAAAGTATACTTCTCCCGTACTTTAACACATGGTAATAACAAATGTATGTATGTATATATATATAAAGTTATCAGGCAGTTTTTATATAAAAGATTATAAAATAATATCAAATTGAAAATTATAAATTTTAATAAAATAAAAATATTATTAAAAAGTTATACACAAATACTGTGTGCCACAGTACCTAAGTATTCAGGAAAGGAAGTGAAATGAACAACGTGAAAAATGAAAAATGAAAAATTATGGGGAATTGACTTTGAATTAATTTTGTTGTTGCAATGGCCAAAATATTTTCAACGTGGCTAAATGTAATTAGTTGGGATCACGAGCATCACATTTCCCGCGTTACACTCAATAATGGGCCGGCCCCTTCAAGAATATGCCTAACAACGATGCCCATTTCTCATACGTCGCCGTTTCCTGGGTTACCTCCTCCCTCCGCAACGGCGTCGTAGGGATTCCCCCTGCAAAAGAACTACTTTCTGGCCAGAAAAAAAGGTAGGCCCAGATTTCATTAAGACACACACGGGAAAATTGCACTTTTAGTCCCACCGGATATGTACTGTTGCAATTTTGGTCCCACACGTTACGAGCTCAGCACTTTTGGCCCCACAGAAAGAAAAAGTATTGCACTTTTGGTCCCAATCCCATTAAAACCGTTAAATATGGACGGAAAACCACTTTTGAAATGTCAAAACTGGTTTTTTTATGATTTGAAAACCACTAGGCTTTTTGGAGGGAATCAAAACTGATTTTGTTGTATTTTTTTTATGTATTTCACTATAAAATGACAAACTTTTCCACTAAAATTAGCAAAAAAATAAGCTGCACAATTATGATAAGTAAAAAAAAAATACCTCTGTCAAAAAATAAGTTGCACACTTACGATATATAAAACAATATTATTATGAATAAAATATTAAATTATGTGATTGCAAAATTAAAATGACATAAAAAAAGCACTGCAAAGTTAAAAGTAAAAAATAAACTAATTGCATTTACGTCAAAATTCACTGTTTGCAATATACAGATTTAGCCTGTTTTTCTCCCTGCCAACTATACACATA
Source organism: Sesamum angolense (assembly GCA_034509725.1). NCBI lineage: Eukaryota > Viridiplantae > Streptophyta > Magnoliopsida > Lamiales > Pedaliaceae > Sesamum > Sesamum angolense. The sequence continues at coordinate 1,469,424 of JACGWL010000014.1, read as the reverse complement.
TATGCAATTTACATCCCAAAATAATTATCAATATTTGCAATTGCTAAAACCCTGTTTTTCTCCTTGCCAGCTATACAGAGATATGCAATTTACATCCCAAAAGAACTGTCAATGTTTGCAATTGCCAAAATCCTATTTTTCTCCCTGCCAACTATGCACACTATGCACAGATATACAATTTGCATCCCAAAAGAATTGCCAATGTTTGCAATTGCCAAAAAAATTATAAATTTACCCAAAACTAATTACAGAACCAAACACTGCCAAAATATTCGAACTAAAAAATCAAGTGTTTGGTTTCTTTTTCTTGGTTGCATGAATTGCAGCTGGAAGGTTTGTCATGGTGACAAACCTTTTTCCTCCTTTTGTTAGAAAAGGTACTTGACTCCCACTCCCTGATGCTTCATTAACATTGGAATATTGTGAGAAAATATGCCTAAGCGGGTGAGATACCTGCACATAAAGAAAAAATGTCATCTAAAATGTCATAAACTAAATCCAACGTTTTAAAATTAAGAGATTACCTGTTCTTCCATAACATTAACTTCTTGACTTTGGATTTCTTGTGTAGGGGCTTCCAACCTGAAATATCCAAGAATCTCAATTAGTTTTTGAACTTTAAGAAATCTAAATCCAACGTTTTAAAATTAAGAGATTACCTGTTCTTAACAACCCTCCTGGCTTCCAACCTGAAATATCCAAGAATCTCAATTAGTTTTTGAACTTTAAGAAATAAATGAGTTAAGAAGAATGATACTTACAGATATAAACTCCTGACTTTGCAATATGGGAGTTGAAATGGTCCTTTTCCTGGCCTAAAAAAACAAAATATGATAAATTACATTCAGTTTTGAATGAATCTTCATATTTTTTTGACAGCCATCCACTATTCACATTTTTCACATTGAAAGATCTTGCACATGTATGCACAGAATTATACTCTCTTATCTGAAATGTGGTTTCACCTATCACTTTCAAAACATTTATCCTCCACTCACATCCTTCCCCATCACATCTGGCATATATTCTCCTACTATCATTTTTTGTAATTTTCAGGCTTCTTTTTGTTTTAACAGCATGCCCGTACACAGCATCTTTAAAATCAGATTTTGAACTGAAACTTATCCCAATTTCAAAATTGGGATCATATTTTTCAGATGCATTAAACACTGCTTTGCAATCACCCTCTTCATTTTCATACTCACTTTCAAAATCATCCCCACTTCCTATAATATCCTCATCTGATATAAATTCAAAACTAGATGAGGCATCCCCAGCCACCCCCCTCTATTTTCAGCATCATCATCAACTATCTCAATCTCCCTGTTACCCTTCCCATACCTCACTGCATCTGCCACATCACCCTCCCCACCCTCATTGTCTCACCCCCTTCACCCTCCCCACCCTAACTGCATCACCATCCCCACCCCTAACTGCATCACCCTCAGCACCCTCAGCCACAATATCCAATATTTTAAATATTGTTTCCCAATCATTAGCCTCAAATATTTCCATTTCTTTTTCATTTTCAGCAGGAGGTTCATTGGGACCAAAATCAAATTCTGGGGTGTCTTGTATTGCATCTAAGTACAATACAATTTCCCTATTGATTTGGTATGTACCACAAAGCTGCAAAATATCAGTTTGATACAAAATTTGAATGAACTTATTACATGTTTTATCAATTCTGTAGTACTTTTTGTCACCAAATAACCTATTGCTTCACATAATTTATTTAAAATTGAGATTGATAACTCAGATGCATCCACATAATCAAATACCCTTACAGACCCTCTTACATACTCAGGAACTGGAGTATGTACTAGTTCCCCCCGTTATGTATTCTTAAAGTTACATAATGATCATTAACAGCTGCAACAAACCAACAAAGAAACCAAAAAAAAAAAAAAAAAAATCAGAACCCCAATATAGAAACCAACAATACAACAATATTTTATTTTACATAACCAACATACAAAACAATACAACAACCACTAATTAAAGTGAAGTCGCGTCACTGATATTTTGGGTTGTAACCTTTGGACAATTTTATAGATGTGTTGTAATATATGATCCCTGTTTTTCCATGGGTTATCAACATTGCAAAGATACCAAATACCATCATCTAAATCTACCTTCCTACAAACTAAATCACGCGAGGATAGAGATAGTGGATTCCATTTGTTCTCAGGCATATAATTTTATAGCTGGAAAACTGCTGATATCTCATTGTTGTCTTTTTGTATTAAGTGTTAACATGATAAGATTTCTTGTACTAAATTGTGGGCTAACATCAGACATTCAGTTTTACATCATTCTCTTTGCAATTGATCTTTACCTATAACTTTGTCAGAGACTTTTTTGTGAAATCATTTGTCACATTTCTAGTCATTTTCTGAACCAGGGCCTAGGTAATCTCCATCGTGCTTCACAGAGCACAAAATATGTAACAAAAAAAAAAAAAAAATATATATATATATATATATATATATATATATATTTATCGTGCTTCACACAACACCAAAAAACAAAACAAAAACGAAATAAATATATAACAAAATCCAAACCCTAAACAATATTTACAACTCACCGTATTGCAAAGGCGGGAGGTGGTTAAGGCGTCTACTCCTCAAAGCCATGGCCACGAACCACCTTCAGTGTCCTTCGGTATCCTTTAGCAACTCAATACTTCAGTTTCAACCGATTAGTTTATGAGAATTGGAAGATTTGTTTGGAGAATTTTGGAGAGAAGAAAGTTAGGGTTTTTTCAATTTGGGGGAGAGAAGAAGAGAACGACGAGAGAGAGAGAGAGAGAAGAGAATGACTGACAATTTTTTTTTTTCTAACTTTTGTGTTGACTTCTTCCCACGTGAGAGGCATGTGAGTGGTTTCAAAACCACTTCCGTTAATTAACCCCTGGTTTCCGTCTGATTCTTAACCGCCGTTAGCACTTGGGACCAAAAGTGCAGTAATTTTCGGTCCTATGGGACTAAAAGTGCTGAGGTTGTAAATTATGGGACCAAATATGCAACACCCTATGTCCTATGGGACCAAAATTGCAATTTTCCCAGACACACACACACACCCGTTGCCGTCCAAGGGCATCCTCCCCCTACTTCCCGCGTACCTACGCCAACCAATCAGCAACTCCCACATAATTATTGAGAGGTTTTCATTGTTCAACTACCACTAGCCCTTTCACTTAATCTAGCAAAAATAATACTTATATTAAAATAATTAAAGATCTAGGAATTTTTAGAATTTTATATATTCATCCATTTTGATAAATGCTCTATATATTCTGTTAAATCATATTAAAATAATTTGGTTCAAATTCATCGCTATAATTTGAATCAATATTATTATCACTAAACACACGGATCAATTAAATTATGATTAATATCATATTATTCAGAAGGAAAAAAATTCAATATATTAATAAACAATATAATTTTCTTGGGTATGAATTATAAGATCATACTCTTATATCTTATTTAAATATTTATATAATTTTTTGTTATGCGTTCACATAAATAATTCTAATTATTTTCTTAAGAAATTTATATAAATTTACTAAATTTTTGAAGACTTCTTATTTTGAATTAGACAGTGAAATCAAGGAATGATTAATGAATCACATATAGTGTAGGGCCCCACAGTGGAACTTGGCCTTCATAGACCAGGAGTAGCTGAATGATAAAGGCTGGCCCACATAATAAAAACAACAAAAAAAATAAAAAAATAAAAAAATGGGGAGTGTGTCTGTGTGTGTGTTTACTTGATTACTGATCCATCCATACATACATATATACATACAACGATAGATACATACTCCCTCGCTTTTGATTGCGACCGCATACGAATCATAACATTTACTCTCAAATATCTTTCTCTTGAAAAAGAAAGAAAAAAAATACAAATACAAATATCAATATTATCCGTAATTTATTGATTGCAGTGAAAATTAATCGACCCAAATGCGATGTAATTTATTGCCGTAGATCCTGCTGATCCGATTCAGTGAAATTCAAGCAACTTCAGGTGAATTTACCCTCTCGACTGACTGAAATTAGGTGGAGAATCGGAGGTTAAGATGGGGATTTAGGTGTGATTTTTACAAGGAAGTGCAAATTCGATGGAAGCATGAAGGATTTTGAGCTCCGTGGGGGATTTGAAGATATTGCGCAAGAATTTCTGTGCAAAAGGTGCGTGCTTTTTCAATTTAATTTTCGTTTTGTTGTTTTGGGGAAATTTTCAACTTATGTTTACTTTGTTTCCTTTTTTTCTGTAAAATTCCGTACTTGGTGTATAATTTCACTTGATTGTTTCCTTATCTTTTTCTTTATTCAATCTGTTTTCGGTTTCTAGTGGGAATATTGTACGCTTTTGAATTTTCCGGAAATGGAGTAAATTGGGAAATTCCAAGAACTTTCTTTTCCTTTTTCTTGGCTACATATTTTACCTCTTGTTATATTTGTGTCTAATGCTTAGCTCTGAATTATGAGTAAATAGCAGATAGTTGAATGTGAATTATTTTCAGTTCTGTGTTTGGAGTAAATATGCAAAGGAAATAAGTTGGAAAGTTTTTCTCTTACCTTTTTTTTATATGGTAATAAATATAATAGTGGAAGCTTACAATATATATCTGATGTTATGTTATGAGGTGACCTGGGAATTTTCCCTATTCAGCACTACATTGAAGAGATCTATTAATACTTCTTTTCTACATGGAAGGCTTTCCGGGAAGATTTTGTAGTTGGTGTTTTTCCTTTCCTTTTTTAATCTATTTTCCTTTGTTTCTTGCATGGTTCAGTCGCCAGAGTATATTTTCCATCATAATGTCTCAAGGCAAGATGGTCGATGTTCTCTTGATCTGCTGTTTCCAAGAATATCTCTTGTCTGTATCAAACTGTTTTAACATTGTTGCAACTATAAACATGGTGATGATTGGTTGATATTATTATCTAAATGAAGTACAGAGTCGTTTTTCTGCTGAAAGTGGAGAAGTTTGTAATGTCTGAGCAGGTTTTGATGTCCATGATAATAAAAATGGTTCCTTTCTTCTTTCCAAGTTGTTTATAGCTGCATCCTTAGGTTTCAACAGATGTCAAGTGAGTACGGATATTCTTTTTTAGTTCCCAGTCAAATTCTGCATAGTTCTGGAATCACATGCTGGGCACAAGTTTGTATGAGTAATTACGGGTACAGGTTGTTTGTGATATTTTTTGGGGTATTGCTCTGTGCATAGTTGGCAAAATGTATGTACGGGTCACTTTGTCAAACTCTAATTTTTGATATTGATTTAATAGGATGGCAACTCCAGTGGAACCTCCAAATGGTGTTAGATCTCGACGAAAGCATTATTTCTCCATGTGGCAAACACTTTTTGAGATAGATACAAAATATGTGCCAATCAAGCCTATTGGTCGAGGGGCCTATGGCATAGTGTGCTCTTCTGTCAACAGGGAAACCAATGAAAAGGTTGCAATCAAGAAGATACATAATGCCTTTGAAAATCGTGTTGATGCATTGAGAACCTTGCGTGAACTGAAGCTTCTCCGGCATCTTAGACATGAAAATGTGATAGCTCTCAAAGATGTAATGCTTCCTACACAGAAGGGAAGTTTCAAGGACGTGTATTTGGTTTATGAGCTTATGGATACTGACTTGCATCAGATCATTAAGTCCTCTCAGACACTTACAAATGACCATTGCCAGTACTTCCTTTTCCAGGTATAAACAGCGGTCTAAGAGTTGTGTATGGATTATTTTTTCAGTTTTGCTTTATTGGATTATTTTTGTTCCTGTTCTTTATCTTCAGACCACCAAGGGGCCTATTGTTTCTTATGAATGAGCAGGCTAGACCTCTTCAGTACAAGTAAATAATCCTTTCAGTGCCAGGATGGTTGTCATGCCTTAATGTATAATTTCAAGGGAAGATTGTACTAAGATCATTACTGGTGACAGAGTTGTTATTTCCCACCTCCCATCTATGAGTGGGAACCACCAAGAGTGGTATTGGAAAACCCAATACATATAGATGATGCAGTACCACAGTACTAGACTTTGCTCATGGATGATATCTGATATGAATTATGTCATTTATCTTTTAGTTTGTTCTTATTTATTTAGTTTATTTGGATGAATCTTTGGCAAAAGGGAAAAATTAGGACAACTATGACAAGAACTTTTAGCTACTGCTACCTTTTTAGACCTAGAACTTTGGATAAGGAGCAGGCTTCAAGTCAACTTGGGAGGCTAAATTTTGATGCCGTTTCTTATTATTAGTGATGTATGTGCTTAGAACTGTTTTTCCGAAACCTTACTATAATTTTCATGAAGTTTCTTATAATGGCTTATGAACATCCCTTAGCTTCCTTGGACTCTACTCTAGCTGTTAAACGTAGGGACTGAATCATGTCTATTCTAGTCATTTTAGCTTATAGATGAGCTGATGAATCTTCTTTTGCTTGTGTCCCAAGATATCATATTGATACCATTTCTTCTAGGAAGCTAAGAATCAGAGAAGAAATCACCACTCTCTTTTTAACAAATATTATTCAACTCTTCATGCACAATCAACAGAACCTAGTACAAAAACATGTGATGGGTGATTTCTTTCTGTGATTACCTTTTTGATTTTGTGGTACTTGTAATCCTCGTTGCACTGCTGTATTTTAAAACTGAAGAGTACTTACTGCATCATTACCTACTGTCTCACCTTTGTATTACTTTCTGAATGTCTAATTGCAGTTACTAAGAGGTCTGAAGTATACATTCAGCAAACATTCTTCATCGTGATCTGAAGCCTGGTAACCTACTCATCAATGCAAACTGTGATCTTAAAATATGCGATTTTGGGCTTGCACGCACGAACAGCAGTAAAGGTCAATTCATGACTGAATATGTCGTCACTCGCTGGTATCGGGCTCCAGAACTCCTCCTTTGCTGTGACAACTATGGAACCTCCATCGACGTGTGGTCTGTTGGTTGCATCTTTGCTGAACTTCTGGGTAGGAAGCCCATCTTTCCTGGTACGGAGTGTCTTAACCAACTTAAGTTAATTATCAACATCCTTGGTAGCCAAAATGAAGCCGATCTTGAATTTATCGATAACCCCAAGGCAAGGAAATACATTAAATCCCTACCTTACTCTCTTGGAACCCCCTTTGCCCGCCTTTACCCCATGCCCATCCTCTGGCAATTGATCTGTTACAGAAGATGCTCGTCTTTGATCCTTCAAAGAGGATTAGTGTAACTGAAGCACTTCAACATCCTTACATGTCTCCTTTGTATGATCCAAGATGTGATCCTCCTGCCCAGGTTCCAATCAACCTGGACATAGATGAGGATTTAGGTGAAGAGATGATTAGAGAAATGATGTGGACGGAAATACTGCATTACCATCCAGAAGCTGCCACAACAAATCTGGAAGTTAACATGTAAGCCTATGTTTTTCTCACAAGGTTGAAGACCTAGAGTTTCGGTTGGAGCCTAGTATTTTGTTTTCTAAACGTCGTCGGAACATTTGTATTAGCCTTTTCTGCACTTCTTTTTTTCTTTTTATGTTTTACTTCTCTCTATTTCAATAATCAGAGGAGCAATGCATTAACAGTTTGGGCTGCTAATGTGCTACTATTTTCTGATTTGGGAAGCGGTTCATGGGCTTGAGCTTTTTATGACAAGTGCCTTCTAATTTGTACATAGGTGTGTTGTTGTATGCCATGAACATTCTCTGTACATTAGTTATTATTATTATATGAAAAATTAGTCGTGATGTAATGTACTTGATTTTCATAATTGATGAAGAATGCTGTAAATGCTATTGCCGCTCGAAACATCATAAGTACTATCTAATGTAGATAATATTAATCCAAGGTTTTTGATGCTATGAGAATAAAATGGAGTGAGCAAAAAGAGAATTGTGGGGTCATCATACAAATAAGTTTTTGGAACTTAGGAAAAAGTTGAAAACATTATTGACCCTCTGTCAGATCCTTGGAGCTTTTTTCCTAATATCCAATATGTTTTAATTATTCATTTGAATTTTGGTAAAAAGCTACTTTCTGGTAGTCTATTATTGACTGTTTGCTTTTTCTTTCATGACGACATTCGCGAAATTTTAGTTCGGATTATGTGTCTGGATCTCAACAAATTACATAACAAGGTATTTATTGTGTTTTTATAATTTAAAAAATAATGAATTACACACGATCGTTTAAACTTGACACGAATGACAAATTCATGGATCGTAAACATAACAAGGATTGAGGAACTCCACAAACAATTTTATTACCTTATTTTCAGCTAAAAGGTTTAGCTAATTTTATTTAAGACACTATTTGGTGGAAGCTACTAGATTATATAGATAACCAGAAGATGATTAGCATTATTTTTCTTTTTCTAATTTAATTGAATTTTCAAAATTTGGAGCCACTGGGAGCCTGATAATGTAATGCTTTTCTACTTTTGTCAAGCTGTCACCTACAATCTTTCCATTACCTATATTTATATCAATATCTATATCTATATTATATATAAAAGTATAAATTTTTCATATATTTATTCTCATTGTGAAAAAATATTTACATCCTTACTTAAATAATTTTTTAAATAATAAATAAGAATTAGTTTTAGAAGATAAAATTCGATCAAAAGAAAACTATTTAAGAGTCTTAATTTCTCTAAACTAGTTGGACATTAATGATAAATATATCCAATTAAAAATAAATATATAGAATATTATTTCTACATGATAAATTATAGAAGTTATTCTTAAGTACTAAATTTAGTAATTTAGGCACAGCAAAATTTAAAACGAGTAGTAGCAGATAATATATAAATTACTAATATAAACTTCAATTTAATATATATATGAAAGAATAACTACCACAAAATTTTAAATAAAAATCATCAATTTTGTTAATTTAGAAATGCTTTTAAAAAATTTAAAATGGGTGACTTCTAGCTAATTAATTTTAGAAAAAAAAACTATATTTTGGTCCCATATGTTAGGGTCTTTTTTAATTTAGTCCAATTTGTTACAGTTTTCTCATATTTTATTTCGTGAGTTAAAAGTTCCTCAATTTTAGTCCTCACATGCATTTTTCGACCAATTATTAAAGGAGTCATTAGTATTTTTTGTAATTTTTTCCGTTAATTATTGGGCATTTTCAATTTGGTTCCATTTATTGCGATTCTCTCACATTGCATCCATAAGCTAAAAACCATGTTATCTTAGCAATTTCGTACATTTTATGCCCATTTTTAGTTAATTATTCGATGGAAAATGCACGTGGAAACTAACATTGGAAAATTTTCAATTTATGAGATGCAATTCTTCCAAAACATCAAATGGGATTAAATTGAAAAAATCTGTTCCATATGGAACCAAAAATATGATATTTCTTGATTTTATTTTTAAGTATAGTAAAATTTATTTTGATATTGTATTTTAAATTACGTACATTTGATTTTTATCATAATACACTAGAGAGAAAATAATACTAATAAGTGTGACTTATCATTAATATACAATAGTGAGAATCTCTTGAGCATTTAGTCTTATTATGAGAAAATATTCGTACTCTTAGTGGGGTGGGTTTTGATACTTCCATTATATATATTAGTGATTACATAATTGCATTAATATTTGTGATACTGATGTTTCACATAATATATTTTAGGGTAAATTACATCTACCTCCCCTGAGGTTTGGCATAATTACAAATACCCCCTCGTTGTTTGAAAAATTACAAATACCCCCTAATGTTTGATAAAATTATGTAATCCTTGGATGGAGGCATAGAAATGTCAACTTTGCCCTCACAGTATTTTTTATTTTTTTTAAAAAAAATTAAAATCTTATAAAAATATTGAATGGGATGGATGAAAAAAATTTAAAAATTATAAAAAAAATTATCGCCTTAGTTGATAAAAAAATATTTTTTTTAAAAAATAAATAAAATTATAAATTTTAATTCATAAGGGTATTTTGGTCAGTTCACTATAAAAAATGCATAGATTGGGGTAATTGTTAGACGGTCCTTAAAATTAGGGGGGTATTTGTAATTTCTCAAACAACGAGGGGGTAGGGGGGAGGTAGATGTAATTTACCCTATATTTTACAATCATCACCACATGTGTAATCATGAGCTACAATTGCTGATGGACACTACCTTAACATTGATATACCTCTTTGTATTATAATTTGCTCCAATTTGTTGTTTTTCTCCGCATCATGAAGAGTTCAAAAGTATTCCAATTGTAAGCAGAGTACTCTTAGAAGTATAGGAAAAAACAAATTCTCACAAAACAATCGATTTGAGTTTTAATGATGTACCAACTTGTGTATATTGTTGAGTTGTGCTGATTTTGATGTGCTCTGGGAACCAATCAAGTAATAAATATACAGCTAGAAATTGATTTTGAATAAAAAAATTTATTTCTTTGGCTAAAGGAAGACCCTATTGGAGCAAGGCAACAATTTTCCCACGTAGTACAAAGATGGTCAAAGTGCAACAAAACACACTTATTCTAATTTACAATAGACTCATTACATAGATTTGCTGATTTCTTCGAGAACCCAGGAGGGTTCATACTTCGAACAACTTGAACCCGAGTCGACGTGAAAACTAGTGCAAAAGGCTCATACTTCGAATTTACTTGAACTCGAGTCGACATGAAAGCTGGTGCAAGATTATCTGCACCAACATTAAGTTGTTAGAATGAAAAAATAAACAAGAAAATGAGTATAGAATCAACAATTAAAGAGAACAATGTGCAACATAATGACATGCAATAACATCTTCTCACTAATAACTAATTTAAATACTCAACTGTTTCATGTTGGCTGCTTAAAAAAGAGTGCACCTTTGACATCATTTAGAACCACATGATAACCTATATATCCATATATTCCTCTATGCCATTTCTAGCCCAAAAAGCAACCTTTGTATCAATTTCTTCTTTATCAATTTTTCCCATATTTAGAAATCAAGGAAAGTTGAAACCATTGCAATTTCCTTTGTATAATTCAAACCCAAAAGTGTCTGATTTCTATGAAACCCTCACGTTCTCAACATTCTAATTTGGAAGCGATGGAATTACAAATTTTGAGGCCGCTTTCAATATGACGGGCACGAGGCAGTTCAGAGTTGAGGCCTAAATGAGAAGTAACCCTCCACTGTTTCTTCTTTTGTTTATTCTCGGTTTGTTCATTATATCAGGTTTTGTTCCCATGTTGCTTTATCAAAACTTTTTGTTTGTCGTACATTTAAGATTCCTGTATAAATTTTACAGAAACATCATATTTGTTCATATAATCGACATCTTAACTTTGCAGGTATATCTAAGTATTGTTGAAAATTCTATAGCATACAATCACAAATTAGTTCATTTGTGAACTTTAAAAATAAAATATCATATACTAAATTGCACAACGGTTCTAGATGCCAATCTCATGATTCATTTTTAAATTACTGATAAAAATATCTTAAAAGAATTTTCAACACATTTTGACAAGTTCAACACAATCATTTATAAAAAAACAAAAGTTAATAATGTACTTTCTTGAAAATCTGAACAAACATGGCGATGAATGCAATTTGACCAGAAATAGTAAACTGAATGCTTCTTGAAATGTTCCAAAAAACTTCAAAAACTGTTTCAAAGTCAGTCACTTTTATGAAAATAAAATTCAACAACAAATTTCACTTAAAGTCCAAAACATATGACTTTTCATGCATTTATCCAAAAACAATTAAATAAATTCATCTATAGCTAATCAAAATATTTTGTTAATTTGTCTTCAGTATTTGTAAGTGGACTTCAAGCTAATTCTAAAAACATGAGTTTATTATAAGAACACTTGACAAGAAAAACAAATCTTTGAGTAAAAGATAAAAATTGATTTTGAGAACATGAATTGATAACAAAAGAACACTTCTTGACAAGGAAAACAAATTTTTTGGTTAAAGAGGAAAACCGATTTCCAATAATATTATTTAGAAATAAAAATTAAAATGTTCTTCAAATACTATTTAAATTACCAAAACTCTTTGTTCCTCAAAAACCATTTACCAACTCATGAAATTACATAATACTCACAAAAGATTTACCAAATCCTCTTGAAAAGCAAATTTTAAATTGGCATCTAGACAACCGTTTTCATTTTAGCATAGCATTCAATTTTCAAAGTTCACAAATAAAATAATTCATGATTGTACGATATAGATTTTTCAACACATTTTTCTATGATACACCTGCAAAAATAAGAGGTTAATAATAACATGAACCAACATGGATTCTGCAAATCCATACAAGAATGTCAAATGTATTAAAAACAAAAATTTTTAAGGCAAGCGCATGAAAAAAGAACCCAACACAATAAATGAACCAAGAATAAATTTACAGAAAGAGGAGGGTTTGTTCTCCAATTTAGGTCTCAACTCTACCCTTGCGTCCTTCACATTTTGAGCAGCCTCAAAACCCATAATTCTTTTCTTTCCAAACAAGAATGGTGATTGCGTGGCTTTTCAAAGAAATTAGGGCAGTAAAATTGGGTTTGAATTATACAAAGTGTAAAATCAATGGTTCAACCTTCTTGATTCCAAAATATGGAAGAAAAATTGACAAAGAAGAATTAATAGGGGCACTGGTTACTTTTGAGTTAGAAACTAGAGAGAGGAAGATGAAGATAGGTAGGCTACCACAAGATTCTAAAAAGTCGTCAAAAAGCACACACCTTAGCAGCCAACATATGTTACAATTGAGCATTTAAATCCTACTTAACCTTTTGATTCCACACAATCCTTATCGATATGAGGTTATCTACTATGCACGGAATTGGCAAACCAAATTCAAACTCTAGCCCTTGCTCTTGTAAAAGACAAGTATGAATAAAAGATTTCCTGATAATTACAAGTAACAACAAAACTTGCACATAAAAGATTTCCTGTTAAATTACGAGTAACAACACTTCTCTAAGAGACTAAAAATAGTATGACATCTATTCTTTGCATTAAGACAGAATTATCAAGTAAGACATAAAAGAAAACAACACAAATACATCATTGCGGCATGCTCCAACTTAAAGGCATAAAAACAGATACTGCATAACCAAGATACCTTTCTAGAAGGCACTTCAGAGAAAATTTTCTGTTGGTCCATTAATTGGTTTAGGAAGTTTCATCACAGTCCCAAGAGAATATTAAGATACTTAAAAGTCAAGTTACAAAAAAGAGTAAGAGAGAGTGGATGGTGGCACTTAGCTTTCAGTTCATCACATATAAGAGTAAGATACTTAGGAAGTTTCGTCACAGTAGCAAGAGAATATTTAAGATACTTAAAGTCAAGGGCAAATAAGAGTAAGAGAGAGTGGACGGATGGCACTTAGCTATCAGTGGATCACATATGTGCATTAAGAGATGAAGTAGGCAAATTGATCAGTAAACATAATGTTAGTGCTCCTCAAGTAGATCAAGAGTCACCAACCAAAGTGAAGATATGCATGGCTTTCCATTACCTTTACGCAGTAGTCTTACTCTAGATTGTGTAATTGACAACATCTGCATCTTGCTCATATAGCTCCATATGTTAACAAGTGGAGCCAAAAAGTTTCAGCACCAAAGTCCTACGTGAACCAAGGATCATTGGCAGAATTTTCAGAAAACTTGAAAAGGTATCATTAAACTAACCTCTCACAGATAGAAAATCATTTCCCAGAAAAACCTTTCGTGAAAAGCTTGAGAGTGTACATATGATTCTTTTACATCAATGCAAATGACCTTTTCAAAAAACAAAAAAAATAAATAAAAAAAAATCATTTCAATAACATTTTTGCATGCATTTAGATTATATAACTTCCAGCAAAGAACTTCCCAGAACAGAAAATGCATACATTTATGGCTTACTTGTCTCTGTAGCTGTAAGCATCAACCATAGCAAGACCAGCAAAATTCATGCCTTCTTCAAACGCTCAAACCTTTTTGAATAACTAGGAAGAAGCCTTAAACAACTTCACACGCAAGTTTGTCTCATTGGAGTGAGAAGCCTTGCAACGCGGATTGGAACATGAGCTCTCACCAAAGCTCCATTCTCGATGTATTCCTATCAAATGATTGTCAAACACTGAAGTTTCTGGGATTATATTTTGTTTAACAACTACAGAAAAAGTGGAATATTGAGTCAAACATGGACACAAGTACACCTCAGAATGCTACAACCATTATCATCGCATTGTCAGAATTATGGTGAGTTTGACAGACTCAAGCATGGGCAGAAGACAACCTCTGACTGTTATACCCTTAATGTTGCATTATTACAATTGCACTAAATCATACCAACATATTATGTGAAATCCTAGGTTCTTCTTTTTCTCTTTCTTCAACCTGAATTCACAATTTAGCTGTTTCCTTATTATGAATCAGTCTAGCATATCCTTGTTCCTATTACCTCTGAGAGAAAAATCAGATAAATTTGGGGAGAAGAATGTCATTTTAGGTTGTGCATCTATTCACAATGTACAAGTTGGAGGCCCTTGGAATTTCAGGAAAGTGCAGACAAGAATAGGAAATGTAGAAGAATGCTTACCGTTTTTTCAAACAAGCCAACAGAACGTATGGTGCTCAGGAGTTCCCCTTTATCAAAGGGAAAATCAGAGCTTCCACCTACACCATCATATCCTGTTAAACGAAAAGGTGAAGATCACATAAGCACATTAAATCTACTGGCAGATATGTCCCATTTAAAATAGGACAGGGAAGAGAAGATTAGAAACCAATTTGTAATTATGCAAGATAGCCATGGAGAAGTACCTTTAGGTTTTTCTGAACTGCTTTACAGAAATCATCTAACCCTTCAATAGTTAAACCAGAGATGCATATGACATCTGCCCTTTTCTTAGCTTTAGACTTGATTTTTTCTGGATCCTTTGCATTATCGACCTGTAGAAATACACATTAACCAGTCAAGAAGTGATTCTCTTACACTCCATTGCTAATGGAAGTATGTTATAAATCTAAATCATCAATAAGTCGAGAATTAAGAACAAAACCAAGCAGATTCAGTCAGTGACAACAACTAGGTTAGCACACTGTGTTATGTCAATGTCAGCCCAATGACGTGGAAGAAATCAATTACTACCAAGGGTATGTATCAATAAGTCATGTTCATATATTAGAGATAAACATATATAAGGCAACTCATACTCAATGAAGTGGATGGAGTTAATCTGAATGCCTTATCCTCAACCACGGAGGTATCATTGCGTAGTACAATCTTGAGTTTTCACATTATCTTATTGGGTTGGCCATATTGTAAGGAGTTATTAGATAGGAAAATCAGAAACTATAAACAGAACATAAGAGTGATTGAGCTAACTTCAACTGTCACTCCCCAAATTGTGCAAATTTAAGAACAAATGACAACTAAATCCCACTACCTTGTTCCACATAATTAATTTGGAGAAATGTTCATACCAGTGTTGTTGGTAACTTCTGAATGAAGCCAACAGTATCAGTTAAAAGAAATTCCTTCCCATTCTTCATCTAAACAAAAGAAAGTACAACAATTCCCTACATTTAGGGCATGCAAGGAAGAAATATAGGAAAAAAGTACAGAAAAAAAAAATAGAGTAAGACCGTGTAATTCAAGAATTCATTGATCTTCAAGAAGTACTCGTATCAAGTTTTCGTCGGGCAGACAAATTCATTTAACCAAGATACATTTAATTTCACAATGCAAGAACCCTAAATCAAGAAACTTAAAATAAAAAAAAAAAAAAAATCACTTGCTTTAGATTGATGACTTTCAAGAAGTACCTACCTAAAAGAAATAAGAAACCGAGACTGGAGGCTGGAGACTGGGGGCTGCCGGAGAAGGAAGGGCTGTCGGCGGAGGAAGGCGGCCGCCGTTAAAATAGAACGAAATAAATTTTGTTTTTTCATCTCTGTTGTTATTTTTCTACTTTCCTTTAGCCGATGTTCTATTTTTATAGTGTTCGAGTGTGTGTTGTGCATTTCACAACGGTAATAAAATTTGCACTTTACAACCCCAATCTACTTTCAATTGGGCCAGGCCGGTCACTTCCTTTAAACTAAGGTCCAATAATAAACAAACATTGGGCCTTAATGGATAAAATGAGTTTGCCATAACTTGGGTTTCCAATTATTATTTGGCATTAATAAAATTATAACTACAAGATTTTAGGTTATAATCTATGATACATGGATACGAACACGATTCGATACGAAAAAATATAAAAAAATTAATCCACGGCAATATATAATATATATTTTCATTATATATATTCTTAATTTCTCATAAAATTAAAATATCCAATATGAAAAATAGTAAAAAATAAATAAAATAAATTTTAATTATTTAAATAAATCTATAAAATTAATATTAATCAAATTTTTAAAAAAAACACAATGAAAAAATTTTAATAATCTAAATTAGTTAAATTATTATGAACATCTCTCGAACTTTTAGTAAATTCATCCTAATACTTTTAGTTAAGAGGGAAGGATCAATTATTTTTCTATTTTATTAAGTCTAAAATTCTTTTTTTTTTTAATTATAAAAATAAAAAATAAAAAGTAAAATGTGTCTGACACTCCTCCAAATTAATTGAGGTAGAGTTGCATAATAGTCCATTATACGTATGTAATTAACCTTGAATTGTTACTTTTCACCAACAAAAAACTACGACTTTCTTTGCCTTTGAGGTGAAGCAAGTTACAAGAGTGGGTACGGGAGAACTTTAGAAGCTAATTGGAGAAGTACGAGTTTACATCAAGAAAGGTAACGACACTCACACGACTTTAACGCTTTCCCCTTTTTCCATCGTCACCACTTTTTCCCCCCCTAATGTTGGGAGCTCAACTCTCACGAATTAAGTTTATTTTTATTTGATATAGATAAGCGTCTTATAATGATTGTAGATGATGAGCATGGGTGATTTATAAATTCGAAGGTCTCCTCTTTTTAATGAGGCGCCTTTTCCGAACAAATTCGTGAGGCTCTTGCGAAGTTAGAGCGAACAATACCTCGAGGGTGGGGAATATTGAATTGCAAGCAGCATAAGTTGTGGGAACATGGGAAATTAATAATGTATGAGTAACATATAAGCTCAAAAACCTTCTCTCTCTAGGGAGGTGCATTTGAGGACAAATCTGTAAAGCTCATACAAGATCAAAACAGATAATACCTCATGCAACAGGGTACCTATCGAGTCACAAGGCGTATTAGTATTTTGTTAATTTGAATTATTAATTTATTAAATCAATTCTGTTGAAGTTGAATGATTGACTTATGTAATGAACATCATATTTTTTAAACCGTTTTGATGTAACAATTGATATTTCTAGCCATCTTAGCGATCATATAGTAAACTATGTAATATCATCCATATGATATTAAAAACTGATAAGATTACAAGTACCATACAAAATTTAGAGGGTGTTTGACTAAATTTTTTGAAAATATTTATAAGCTCCTATGTCTTATAAGATGTTTAGGATGTTGGAGCTTAATTTACAAATCATTTGAATAAAAATAAATGTTAAAGCTTATAAGATATTTTCACATCTTATAAAATGTTAGAATATTTAGTATTATAAGGTTTTTATTGATAAAATGACCAAAAAAAAATGATACCATTAGAAGTAAATAAGTTGTTATCTCTTGACATATTTTGTACGTACTTAAATATTTTTAAAATACTTTGAATAGTTCGCATTAGTTTAACTTTAAATAAAAATTTAATAGATATTTAAAAAAATAAAAAATGATAAATTTATTACCTAAACTTTCGACCATCTTTTAAAATGTTTTGAGAAGTTTATAAGATTAACCAAACACCCATTTAATTAATTAAAGAATTGAAATGCATTCATTAGATGTCTTTTTTTTTCAATTTGTTTAAGAAAGTATTGTTATTGCATAGAAGAATTGATTCTAGGAAAGGTGAAACAATTAAAGTTGTTCAAAACCCTAATTAACAAATACTGTTGTCTTTAATATTGAAAGACAAATAGGTATAGTCCCAATTCCGACCCTACAAAACCGACCATCACACCACCTTTTCTCAGTGGCTGTTAGAACACAACAAAAGCAAACTAAAGTACTCTTACGCAATTATTGATAATGTAATTATATGCTATGATAGAAATATATACATATATATATGTCTTTCCTTTTTTTTTTTTTTTTTCTCTTTTCTTCTTTTGGACCTATATATATAATAGTTGTGGCTTCTGTATATATCATGATGATAAGCAGTTGTTATTTTCATATAAGCAATCAAGCAAAGAGAGAAACTAGCTAAAAGAAACTGATCAGGTATCAAAGTAATTAATTAATAATGTATAATTTTCAGGAAGTAAAAAAATAATGTTGTCCTTTCTAATTTAATGGTTTTCCATTTTCTAACGGGAAAAATGCAATTCATCTCTATGTAATATTGTAATTGTGCAAATTATCTCATATGAAAAAAAAAAAATAATTTACTCTTCTATATTTTTTAAAATGCATCAATTTACCATCTTTTTGTTTTTTAAAAATGAAGGATAAATTGCGTTAAACCAATTTCCTAACCTTATACGTACCATCACAATTAATCCAGAATTTTCACCACTAGTAAAAATAAAATTACCTTCTTCTTGCACTTGAGTTTATATATATATATATAATATATATATATATATATATATATGTAAAAAATAAAAATAAAAAATAGACAAACTTGAAGATGACTTTATGTATATTTAATTAAGAAATGAAAGTATAGTAATAACGCTTAGAAAATACGCAAAACATGAGGAATATGATTAGCATATGGTACCTAATTAATTATAAATGAAATATGCGTTTGGCAAAGTTTGTATATTATGCCTAACGTGGAAATTCTAGCCCAAATATCATATTTAAATCAATTACATAATAAATATAAAATATTGATCATGTAATTGATGTATAATTTAATTAGAGAGATAAGTAATTATATATGATACTTATTTTATGATTAATTAAATTTGATCAGACCTAATCTAGTAAGATTTTATAATTGGTTGAATAATACTTTTGTAGAAGGTAAAAAATGTAATCAATATGAATACCTATTACCTACCATATGCAGAGTTAGTGAAAACTCAACATTATAAACTTGTAGGAGAATCTGATGGGACTGATGGGGTCTTTGGTTGTCTCCTTTTCTTGTGCTGTCAATTCCACTTTCATTTCAAAAGATATTATGTTAGATATTAATTTAGAAGGCCGTTATTGATATTGCAAAGGCCAAACTGGTGTCTATGAAATTTTACTTGAATTGTGCTACGAGATTTCACAATTAAAAAATTATATTTAAAATTTTAAATTTGAGACAAGACATCATCATCTTGCAAGTGACTAATAATTTCACTATATACCATCAGTTGGATTGATGAATCATGACCATGAATGGATAATTTTTGATTGCGTTTCTAAAATGATTAATCCTTAATTAATATCGGGTTCAAACTTTTGGACCCATCAAGAAAGATGCATCATTTTGAAACCAAAGTACATAATAGCACAGCAATTGGTGTCTGCCTTTTTTTTTTTTACATCATTCGGCATTTTTAAATATAAATTATTAATGGACGTCTTTACAGAAATAAATCCTTATTTTACAATTTCTGATATATTGCAAAATTTTGATGAAGCTGGAAGAACTATTGTTCCTCTCTCTGTTGCTGTTTAGCAGCTTTTATTTGTGTGAGTGGTTTTTTGGGGCATGAAAGACATCTTTGTAGATGACTTGCCTATACTTTTATCTTTGTGCATGCTGCTTTGTTGGGCCTGTTGCTTGGCTGATTAATGGAATGGTTTTCTTATGTCCCAAAAAAAAATATATATATATATATCCGTGCAAGTCGTAATTTAAATAATTAAATATAAAATTCAATATACCTTGCGCACAACTCTTAATTTAGATTATACCGAAATCAAATTTGATTGAATTAAATTATTATATAATTAATTTAAATTAGAAATTTCCTGTCAAAACCCACTTTTCAGTGTTCCCACACAAACACTCCTGTATAAATGAGGTCCCTACCCGCCCTCAAAACCCTCTTCCTCCTCCTCATCTTCTTCTTTCCTCTTTACATATTTCGGTTTCTTCCCACAGCCTTAATTACTCCCATGTTCTTGTCCGGCTTTCTCATTCATTTCTTGGGGAGATTCTGCAATTGAAGTTCTTCGGAGGAATCATTAATTAATTAATTTCAAACTACAATGTTGATGGTGCAGCTGCTAGACAGTAGTAGTGTTGATGTTTGAGATTGATGCCTCCTCCTGTACTCAGTGAAATCCTGCGTTCTGGTTTTATGATCAAATCCTCCTTCAGGCGCAGAACCCATCTCCTCCAATCTTTCTCACTTGTATTCCTCTACTGGTTCTACGTCTTTTCATAACCATATATAGCTAGCACAAACCAGAATTATGGCGTCTTCATGTGTCCTTCTTCAGGTTCACCACAGATTCAAAACCCCGGTTCACATGAAGTGCTACTTCCTCATCATCAGCAAGTGATGAGTATGGATCAGAGGAAGAGAAAAAGAATGCAATCGAACCGGGAATCGGCGAGGCGGTCCAGGCTGCGGAAGCAGATGCACTTGGAAGATCTCATGAACTGTATTTGTTTGCTGAGAAAAGAGAAGAGTCGGGTGTTAACCAGTATAAATCTCTTCAAACAGCATATCTGGAAATGGAGGCTGAAAACTCAGTCTTGAGAGCTCAGCTCATTGAGCTCACAAAAACACTCCAATCCCTCAAACATATTTGCATCACATCCACAACACCAAGACCACCGCCTCCGCCACCCCCGCGGCGGGTGGTGCTGCATGTTCTGGTCTTAGTAATTTCAGCATCAGGGAATTGGTTGATGATTTCATCTTGAACCATCCATGGAACATGATGGGTCCTAACCTGCAGTACCCACTCATATTGGCCTCTGCTGAAATGTTGGATTATTGATCAGGATTGGGATTGTTGGATCAAGAATGTAATAATGGTCAATGGTCTTTTGTCCATTTCTAGTTGTGGTTGAGATTTGAGGAAAATTCCTGGTTTACAAGTTTTCGAGAATGTCAGGAGGAATTAACGTTTGTCGCATTTTAGTTTTTTATTAAGTTTAAGTATTAATTAGCATAAGGAATAGAAGGATTAGTTTCATTATTAGGGTCTACAAAACCTGTCCAAAAGTGACTAATTTGAGGGTTGGCTTCAATTGGTGTCTGTATAGTAAGTGATCAATATATGTCTGTATGTATTTATTATATATGGGTCTGTAGCAATGTTAAATTTGCAAGGTTGTGCATGTAAAATTTTCAAGGGCTTATGATTTTTTATTTGCATCTTTTCCCCACTGTGTGTTCTGAGTTCTTTATAAAGGTTAATCTAATTGCAATATGCATGATAAGTCAGTTCATTATCAATATGTGTTGAATGCAATTAACAGATTTCTTCAACATGCATACATATTATTTTTCATATAATTCTTATCCTAATTAAGTTTAGTTGAACCAACCAATCACACATACACTTGTCATATGATTAGCCATTTATTTTAAATTATATACCAATCACACGACAAGTCAAGCGTATCACACATAGGTTATGATTTTCTTACAAGTCAAAACACGCAAATCCAAACAATATCATTTTTCTGAAAAAAATCACTTCCTTATTTTATATGTAATATCAAACCTTTATGTATTGGTTTGTTCGATAGCAATGAGACTACGTGTAAAGAACTTTTTTAACCCTCAGCCAATTAAAATTAAAAACATGTAAATTTTCTTTTATTAGGGTCTATAGAATGATTAATGATATCTTAAAAGAGGAGGACATGATTAACTTAAAATACGCACTTTTCCATCTTTGAAGTTTGATTGCACATCTAGGAATAAAATGGTTTTGATATTAATTTATACTTCTCTTCATCCCAAAAAAAAAAAAAAAAAGAGGAAAATTTGCTTTTATTTGTATATTAAGTAGCCATAATTGGAGGATAAAGCTTAATTAACCAGACTTAACATCATTGCGTCCCCTTGTAATGTTTCTTGTTTGGTGGAGAGTAAGTGGGTTTCAAGTTGCTTTTATAGTGCGAGTTAAAGTTGTGATGGTAATTTTTGGTTCCTTCACCAGAAATTTTAGACCGGACTCAACTTGTCGAATTTAAATTAATAATTTGGCAAATGTAATATACTTGTGGTGTGATTGATGTACAATTCATAAAAAGTGATCAACCACATAAAAAGTACAATACATTTGCTCTATAATTAATTTGGATCGACCAAACTTGACTTGAAAGAAATTTTCCCTTTCATTATTAAGAGTTGATTAGGGGGAAGAAACCAGCAAATGCAAGTTCGCATTACATTAATTGGTAATTGTAGAAATATAATAGCTAAAATTAAATTTTAAAAACAAAACTTTATTAAAATAGTCTTAACCAGAACATTTTCGAAAGGGATTTAAGTGTATTTTTGAAAGATTAAGAGGGCAAATAAAATATAATTATACTATTCTAGAGAAAACAAAGTATAATTAAGTTTAAAAAAGAATAAAGAAAACGGTGGTTAATTATTAAGCATAATAAAACCACTTTAACAGCTTTATTTAATTACTTGGTTATTGAAGTTGGTGGTGTGTGACCTCATCCTCATGCATACACAATTTTTAATTAAGAAAGTGTAGGTAGTAAGTGCATTTGGGACCAACCAGCCCTCAATATATATCTTTTTTCTTATCCAATATAAATCATTAGTTGTACACTCCCCATGCAGGGGAATGTCTATCCTCTTGAGTAACACTAATTAATATTATCTTTGTCAATATTTTTTGCTAGGAATAAAATGACATCAGACAACATGAAAACCTGCTTGAGATAATTACATCCACACTTTAATTAGGGAAGTATTAAAAATAAAAATAAGTCTTTATTTTGCTCCTTTTATTTAAAAGACAATATTAATCTAAGTGGAATATATTAACGCAATTAAATCACAAATTGTGTCAGCTCATCTTCAGTTCATTTAGGATAGCCCTAAAGAACACCCTCAGCATTCCTGTTCAATAAATTCAATAGCAGGTTCTCCCCTTTGACATCATGAGAACTACCAACTCATAAATTATCGATCACTGAACAGTTTTTTCATTATCATGTGATATGATTCAATAGTGTAAGTGGCCGTTGTATCTACACAATCTCATCCACAAAACTGAACTATGACGATAGTAGGTGATAATTTGTACACATTTGCCTGCCCCGGGGGCTGGGGGGTGGCGGCGCTTGGGAGGAGGGTTGCACCTGGAACACTGGAACAAGCCTTCCGAGTTAATGAGTTCCTTTCTTTGCCTTTTGCAGAACCTCCTTCAAGACCAAGGATATTCTGTGCGACATATGGTGTTCCAGAAATATCTCTTTGACTCTATTGTAACCTTTCATTCCCATTGTCCTCCTCGTCTCCATGTCTGTGGCTAGTCGAATGATGTTTCCTGCAAGAGGTGTTACACCCTCTTTTCCAGCTGGATGCAACCAACCAGTGGTGCCATTTACGACAATCTCCATTGTACCTCCAGCTGCAGTACCCTGAAGTATATGATATATATGCTTAGTGATGTGCCGAGGGTAACAAAAACTGGAATCAGGAAGCCATTGACAAACAAAAGCCCAGTCATTCAAAGGAATACTACTTTAACGATCAAGAATGTTGGTCTTTATATTGTTGGAATTTTTTGAGGGGAAAAAAAAAGAATAACCAGGGTGTAGATAAAAACTCATGCAAGCATATACCAATAGCCTAAGGTTTCAGTTTCAATCAGTAGAACCTGGTTCCCACTGATGCATTTTCCATTAACCCAAGATGCTAGTCCTCCACAATGTGGGTATCTTTTCTCAGTGCGAGCTATGACATTCAGGAGGGTAAGAGGGATTTTGGGGGGTGTAGGGAGAGGGGGATGGGGAATCTTTTTCTCTTCATTATTTCCTCCTCCTAGTTGGACGACTTATGTATTGCACCTAGAAATTGCAAATATTTCACTGCAGGGGTGTAGGCTGCACCCCCAGCCCCATCTAACTCAACCTATGGTTTGTCTGTCTGTGTGTATTGCACCTAGAAACTGCAAATATTTCACTGCAGGGGTGTAGGCTGCACCCCCAGCTCCATCTAACTCAACCTATGGTTTGTCTGTCTGTGTGTACATGATTGTTCAGGATAGATCGGCTTAAGCTTCAGTTTGAAGTAGAAACCTCAGGATACAAGAAGGTCACCGAGGAAGCTTTCCCCCAGAGGCAAACAGAAGGCACAACAGAAACAAAAAATAAGTGCTGATGCAAATGGTCCATAGCCTCCAAGAAATGCTTAATTTGGAATGCGGATCCTGCTTGCTTGTAAAAGAATGGATGAAAGCGTGCTTTACGATAATTTCAATTTTTTTTTTTTTTTGTTACAACTTTATGATGATTTCTGGGCTTGGTAGGAGTTGAAGTTCATAAGACAAGATTGATACCTCAGTCATCAACCACCCAACCCCTGCATGCAGATGCCAATAAGAGGGAAGGACATTCTCCTCCTTAAGACTAGTATATGATCTTCAGTAGGTAGTAATTCCTCCCTCGACAAAAGCAGGTATTTTTAAATAATCAATATTTGGAAATGAGACATGGGAAGGTCATGGGGATCTCTAAATTCCGTATGTGATAAATGAACTCAGTGATGCCCAGAATGCATACAAAAACTAAAAAGATAGAAACAGGAATAAGCTCACCAATACAGGCAGCTGAAAAGCCATAGCTTCAATGGTTATCCTCCCAAAGCACTCTCCACGTGCCTGCATTTAACAGAATGTTAAGTTCTTCCAAGTACAACGAACAGAGATCAAGCTCATCTATATATGCAAGTGAATCATACTTCTTAATATCACAGCCAGATTATCATTCTGAAGTTGGCAATAAGAACACCAATTGCATAACATCAAGGAAGTCATGACTTCATAAGTTCCCTATGTTTTTGATAATATAGCTTAATACTAACATTATAAGAAAATGGTCTTCATGCAAGAAAGGCCCAAACAACTTTCATTCTCATTGAACTAATTCATCACTTTGGAGATTGGAGCTTGGCCTTTTTCCTTTCAGTCTGAAAATTTAGTCTAATACAAACCGTATAGGTCGGCCCAGGAAATAGAGAGAGCCAAGTCCTAACTCCAGGCCGATAATAACTGGTTGAGCTTGTCAAAACCAGCAAGTAGCCAGCTGGGCCAGCACATCATGGAAGAACTAAGTTTGCCTTCTTAATTTTGCCAGCTACATGCTATTGAGATTGTTGGGACAGACAGATGATCTGAAAGTGGCGGAAGTGGAGGCAGGAGAAGCCAATTATGCACACATCCACTTACTGTTGGAAAATTTGTCATAGAGCCAGCTCCAAGTCCAGTTTAGGTTTGAGGCTATTAGTATGAAACAAAAACTACTCCACTTTAATTTTAGTTCATATAATCAGTAGATCCAAATTGATCACAAATAGATAGAGCAAAATAAAGTTTTTTTTGCAAAAATATAAAAAAGATTATGTGATTTCCTTTTCTTTTCATTTCACCTTCAACAAATGTCAGCAATCTTAAACAAAGTTAAAAATACCTAATAAACTAACATGAACAACTCATAAATGAGTGCAAGGTATCATAGATAATTCTTCCATCAATGAGAAAGGAAGTGATGGCATTAAATTGGATCAGTAAGCCCCTTAGTAGTATCTGAGTGATATATGAAACATAAGTATTGTGTGCATGAATAAAACTAACAAGACAATGTGTACCTGAGAGTTCTGGACAAGAACATCAATGGAAGCCAGATAGGGAGCAACATTCAGTGTTTTGTTCACAAAGCGCACACTCTCCTGAATTTTCTTGTCAGAAACAAATTTCCGCAGTTCTGTTTCAAATTTTGTCTGGGCACCCATGTCACTTCCCACTATAACCGCATGCATTGGTGGCACTTTCAGTTTCTTTTCTTGGCTGAGTTGCACGGCTTCATAGAAAGCTTTAAGAAATAGATCCTGACCTTTCCCTCTTGAAACACCTATAGCAATGCAGCATCATAACTCAGAAACTGTCTAGTGAATATGACCATGAGTAACATACTTGCATGCATACATAGGCAACATACAACATATAGAATTAACTTATCTCACATGTAATACATGTGATCAAATAAAGGCCACTTGATAAAATGCTCAGAACTAAGCAACTATGATGCATGAAAAATTAGGAGCTTAAAGTAGAGAAATACATATTTTGTTCCTTTAATTAAAAATTGAAAGAGGTTCCTGATTAAATTTATCATCAAACCTTTTTAGCAAGAATATAGCAGAGAGAAATTATAACCAGCAAATATTTCTTTAATTGCTTTTTTAATGTTTGAGCCACAGGCCCACTCTACTTTTTTGGTCACTATCATATCTTTGCTAAGACATTCTAGAATTTGTTTAATCAATCACAAGATAGAAGAAGAGTGCTTCTTAGTTTGATGGCTGCCAGAAATTATGCAGGACTAGCAAATTATCAGTCACCTCTCTAAACCATGAAGGTTCTTGTCCTTGCCATGGAAGAGCAAATGCTCATTCATGATAGTTGCAGCAAGATATTTAAACTAGCTTTAAGTATCAAGCAAGTCCGTGGTTATTGCCTTTGTCTCCACTACATCAGATACATATAAGTACTGCATTTTGTACAGAAACAAGTCTTATCTTGGCATAAAGAGTTGGACAAGAAAACGGTAAAATAGACGAAAACTAGCTCTTCTGAACTTTCAGGGGATATTTGAATGGTAGCCTAGTCTTAATGCTTCATCAGAATTCTTTTGTTTTTTATATTTTCAAAAAAATAACCTAGTCATAATGCATGCACGCGACTGTCATGTTAAACACAAATTACTTTGACAGCAAAACCACAACTACAGGGAGGGTTGGACGTCAAACCAACCCCAGAAGCAGATCGAAAGCACTTATTAATAAATTAAAAAGCACCCAAAGAAAACTGCTGTATAAGCAATAAATTCTGATGAAAAATGGCCGAGGATAAAATACAATTTCATAGTTGGTAAAGCATACTGTTGATAATGGCAAACAGAAGATCATCTTTGCGTACTCCAAGTGATTCCCTGATATGATCCCGGAGAACCCTTCTTGCAACACGGTCTTCAGCTACTTCCATCAAGTCTTTGCTATTCCCAAGGTGCACAACATAGGTGTCAGGCATCTTAATCCTGCACCAACCAAAAACAATATAATCTATAATTATTGCCTGCAGGGAGAATACCCCAAAGCGAAACAGTCAGGAAATCGCAAACGTTACACCGTTAGAGGGGCTGAATAATAGAGTGTTGAATCAACTTAGACCGAAATTAGGTTTCCACAATCTGTTGCATATATACAAAATTTTGATGACACAGTAAATGATCTGCAACATAAGCTAAGTTTAGTTTCATGCTCCAGAACTTGTTCTCAATTTTAGGGAGATGGATGAGTTCGTAAATGAGTTTGAGGATGAGATTATGTGGGGGCCGACATCAGGAGTATGATAGAAAATCAAAACGTGTTGCTATAGTATTTTAAATAGTTTTCCATTAAGTCAAATGCATGTTATCCATGGAACAAAGAAAACAAACTAACAACATCTTAAAAATGTCCAGAAACGGGAGACTTCTTGAAAATATTTGCCTATAATATTTGAAATGAGGAATCAGTACTGAACAACAAAAGACATTTCTGATACACGGGCCCACATGGATCCACTGAAACATCTTCTGGAAATGCATATGTAGAAAATGAAACAAAACCATAACTTAACTTTTCTATTTTTGGGAACAACGAATTTATTAACTTCTGCATCTCCAAAGGATATAGACATGCATAGTTTTGAGCAGTTGTTAGAATTATGCGCGAAACCATCTTGCAACAAATAGGGTCATATGAATCATATATAATATGCGAAGTAGCATACCCTAATCGCTCTCTTGTCCTGTTCTTCCAGTACTCAGCAGTGGTGTGAGAATCAATCATGGCACCTGCAACAAAAGGGAGGTGCTTAACATACTCCAGTTTAAAGTAATGCCCTCGCATTTCATGAATCCACCACAAAACCTTGGGGAGAACACGAGCTACATTATCTTGGAGCACAGCATCCAGCCATTTGCCAGCCACGGCAGTATTTAAAATGACTAGATCAGCTTTAAGAGCTATATCAACAGCTTCCTGACCCTTTGCAGGCATAACCTGCATTGAATAACAAAATCAACTATTTATCATTCTGTTGCCCTAGTGACAAATGACGTTGAAAAGAATGGCCATATGGGAAGATCTCGACATATGAACTTCATCATACCTCCACTCCTTTGTCCATCATCTTTTGCTCCAAACTGTAAACCACTTCATCAGGTTCAATGGGCTTCTGATTAGTGATCCAGACAACCCGTGTGCTAACGGCTCTTAATAAAAAGGCAAGCTCCATTAGTAGTAACGGCCCACCTACGAGAATTTGTTAAAAAACAAAATTAGCTTCTCTATAGACTCTTGGATAGAACTTTTAGTCCCGAAAGATTGGTTTTTTTCTCAAAGCAATTTCCTGGACAACTAGGAAATGCAGTATATAACACAGTTCAAATTTCATCAGACTAGACGATTAGGTTATTCTTCATTGTCAAAAGTTGATCTTGTATTGTCGCGACAGCAAGTTGTGTCCATTCACGACACCAATCAATCACACTTGAAAATCCCAGTTCCTCTTAAGCTAGTTTCATAAAAAGAAGAGGGTAGAGTCAAAGTTAAAAGTACCGGAGAGCGAGAGTTCGTGCGAAACCATGAGCACGAGCTTCGATTTCATAAAACTGAGAGGATTTTCTTCTTTCGTAGCAGCCGTGCCTTCTGAGTTGAAAGAGTGAATGGGAGTATTGAAATTGTTGTTATCAGAGTAATCACGAGAATTGCAGGAATTGAACGAAGCTCCGATAAAGAATGCAATGGCGGTGGAGAGGGCGATGCACAGTAATATCAGCAAAGGCCATCTCTTCTGGACTGAAATTGACGACGTCGTCAAATGCTTCGCCATGAATTTGTTCATGTACAGCCGCAGCCACAATTAAAGATCAAATTCAGAGTCGAATTGATGCATTTAGAGCACCAATCTCAGGAGTTGGAACAAAACAACTTCTGCTCACTGATTAGATCTACAACTACAAGCCTTCACACTCCATTTCCAACTCTTCACTCATGAAACGACGCCGTCGCGTTGGCCAGACAGAGAGTTTAAAAAAAGCAGAAATGAATTACATTTTTTGAATGATTAAAATAGTAAAAATTAGCTGTTTTAGTTAACTAAAAATTTAGCTAGTTAATGAATTATTAGGTTGAATTTACGAAAATTCTTGAGGATTTGATTGAATTAAACCAATCACACTGTAAGTATATTATATTTATTATATGATTAATTTAAATTCGATCAAATTCAATTTGAATTAGAATATCGTGGAAAGAAAAAGGTAATATATTTCACACATATGTCATAACTTAATAGTACCAGTCTGAATTTTGTTATTATAAATAATATTATGTTTTGTATCTCTTTAATATGTACATATAAATATGTATAAAATATATTTTTAAAATATATAAATGACATGAATCTTATATACATAATAATGTACAATATTAAATATGAGTTTATTATAATTTATTTTATTATTTACAGTATATTAATGTATTAGTCAAATCGATGAATTGTCGATTTATTGAATTATTAAGTAATTATGTAATTACCATCTAAAAAAAAAAGGGTGTTTTTGTATTTGATTTTTGTTCTTAATTTTGTACAAAACTTTCAGTTTGCCCTGAAATTTTCTAATAGAGAATTACTGATTAGTCATATTGAAAATATTGGTAATTGCATACATAAATGACAGAACTTCTCTACTTCCCTCCCAAGAGAAAGAACATCTTCAGAACATTAACAGAAGCAGCATACACATAAAGGAAGCAGACTTCACATAGACAATGACTAAGCGATGAATTCTCTCATTTCAGTTCAGTTCAGTCTGCGGCAATTCTTCCTAATTTCGCCTTTGGAGCCAATGAGAGGACTAATGTTCCCCATCTTAACCATAGACTTTGCAAACTGGTGGAAGAATAGAGCCTCGTTTTCTGCATAGCTTCTCACCAGTTCGATGGTCTTCCCCACGTTTCCGGTGAACAAAACTTCGTCTGAACTGAGAAGCCCTTTGCCCCACAACAATAGCTTAAAGTATGTGTTATCAAATCTCACTGGGGATGCAACATCAAGAGGTGAAATGTTATTGTCACCGCCTACTTTTAGGACAGGCTACTTTTAGGCCATTGTAGTAGTTTTTCTCAAGGGTGACGTCTGGTTGGTTGTTCCCGTTCTGATTGTACAGCCTCTGTCTGAATGTCACACATCGTGCTGCTCCTATGGTGTGCCCTCCTGCAATATCTTACTGTTGTTAATATGTTTATGGTTTATATCGTTAGTTTACGGTAGGTAAATAGGAAGAGTTGATCAACCAGAAAGAGCAACGAGGTCTTCTACATCAAGGCCTTGGGCCCTGAACTTCGTTATGAGTGTTTGGATGGTGGAATTAGGAGCAGGAATGTTGGTGTTAGATTTACTCAGACTTGCTGTTCTTGAATCCCTTCTCCCTAACGGCACTTCCCAATGAGGGCCACCACTCTGTTGCACATTATTCCAGAAGTTAGACTGATTTTTCCCAGGAAAGATTGTCGTTGATCTGGTAATAGATTGGAATGTAGCTTACTAGGACAGTAGAATCTCTGGCAGCAAGAGTAAGAATGTCTGCACATGAAACAGTATGAGGGCAGACCTGCTCCAGTTTAGCTTTGATTTCATCAATCACTTCAAATCCCCTGAGGGAGTTTTTGTTTGGCCCTGAGTTCTTCTCGCTCACTATTGCCGTGCTATCATCTAGCAATACCGATGCATCACAGCCCTTTAGAGAGCACAGAAGTTTAGAATCAAGAACAAGAAAAATGAGTCCTAAACCTTGGTCTTAGATAAGGGAAACACCTTTTAAAGACAAACCGGATATTTTGATTTCTTGATGAATTCAACCACGTAAAATAGTGTACCCCTCAAAGAAACTCTTATGAATGTTACCTGAACAAAGCAGTCGTGAAAGTGGAGTCTGAGCAAAGAGGCAGCCATTCGTGGATCTTTGGCAATGGCATTTTCCAGTACAGACATTATGATTTCATTAGCTTGTGGGCATGAAAACCGGTAGAAATCCGGGGTAAGACCTGCGTAGCCTCCACCGGCTCGACCAAAACCGGAACCAGGGAAAGCCTGAGGCTGAGAGCATGAGAGTAAAGCCACTGCCAGAAGGCTGAAAATCAACTTGAGAGAAGCCATTTCTAACTCAAATGACTATCAGATACGATGTTTTTTCTTATTTGAGAGTGAGGTCTCTGTGCAGCATCCATTGATTTATATAGAGCTCAATTTTAGTAAAATCAACTGCTCTGCTACATACCAAATCCCCTTGGTGTTACATAATATGCCTCTTGTGGATATTCTGACCATGTCCAATGTGTGTCAGAGTTTGAATTTTTGGGACAGTGTTTCTGGTTTTAGTTTCACCTGCTCCATGAACTGCATGAATAATATGTCAGCCACGTTCTGTTCCAATGATCAGTCTTTAAACAGCTAAACTTGGCATTTTGCCTTATCAGTTTCTCAATGTTGTTCAGTTAATGAAGCATGACAGGCTAACATTGTTTCCTCCGGGTAAATTTCCTGTGATGAAGCATTTTTTAGATTAATTAGGAGAACTAAAGTGAGTGACACCTTAGCTTATGGCAAACCAGAAAAGAAGAGTTCGAAATCTGAACTGAAATTAATATATGTATTTCCTGCTATGCATAATCGCATCATTCTGGAAATTTTCATCAAGGCCTAATTGTAGAAAACAACCGTAAAAATCAGAAGAGCGAGTTCACTCCAAACAGTAAATAAAAGTGTTATTCACAAGAAATCATAGTTGTACCATTGTAGATCAGTTTTCTTAAGCGAAATAGCATATGTCAAGATACATAGATTTCATTCACCTCCTCGACATTTTCAGGAAATGCATCTTGGGAGTATCTTCACAATATAAGGAAGCGAATTGTTGCTATATACAAAGGAAATTGGTCAAAACCAGAGAAACATTTACAAGGATCTTCTTTTGAGCCTAAAGGTCTTATGATCTTCTGGGAAAGAAAGTCACCACGATTAACCTGCTGGAAACATGGCCCACTTGTCTCTATAGCTGAAAGCATCAACCATAGCAAGACCAGCAAAAATCATGCCTTCTTCAAACGTTCAAACCTTTTTGAATAACTTGGAAGAAGCCTTGAACAGTTATGACACGCAAGTTTGTCTCATTGGAGTGAGAAGCCTTGCAAAGCGGAGTGGAACATGAGCTCTAACCAAAGCTCCATTCTCGACGTATTCCTATCAAATGATTGTCAAACATTAAAGTTTCTGGAATTATATTTTGTTTAACTACAGAAAAAATTGGATATTGAGTCAAACATGGACGTAAGTACTCCTCAGAATTCTACAACCTTTATCATCTCATTGTCAGAATTATGGTGAATTTGACACTGACTCAAGCATGGGCAGAAGACAACCTACGACTGTTATACCCTTTGTATTGCATTACTATAATTGCACTAAATCAGACCAACATATCATGTGAAATCCTAGGTTCTTTTTCTCTTTCTTCAACCCACATTCACAATTTCTAAAGCAGAAAGCTGTTTCCATATCATGAATCAGTGCTAGCATATCCTTGTTCCTATTACCTCCGAGAGAAAATATCAGATAAATTTGGTGGGAGAAGAATGTCATTCTAGATTGTGCATCCATTCATAAATGTAGAAGTGGAAGGCCCTTGAAATTTCAGGAAAGTGCAGACAAGAATGTAGAAGAATGCTTACAGTTTTTTCAACCAAGCCAACATGATGTATGGTGCTCAGGAGTTCCCCTTTATCAAAGGGAATGAGAGCTTCCACCCACACCATCATATCCTGTTGAACGACACAGTCAAGGATCACATAAGCACATTCCATCTATTGGCAGATATGTCCCATATAAAAGAGGATGGGGAAAAGTAGATTAGAAACCAGTTTGTAATTATGCAAGATAGACATGGAGAAGTACCTTTAGTTTTTCCTGAACTGCATTACAGAAATCATCTAACCCTTCACCAGTTAAAGCAGAGATGCATATGACATCCGCTTCTTTCTTAGCTTCAGACTTGATCTTCTCTGGATCCTTTGCATTATCGACCTGTAGAAATATGCATTAACCAGTCAAGAAGTGATTCTCTTACACTCCATTGCAACCAGTCAAACCTCTCGTATTTTGAATGGAAGTATGTTATAAATCTAAACCATCAATAATTCGAGAATTAAGAACATAACCAAGCAGATTCAGTCAGTGAGAACCAACTAGGTTAGCACACTGTGTTCTGTCAATTTCAGTCCAATGAAGTGGAAGAAATCAATTATACCAAGGCTATGTATCAAGAAGTCATGTTCATATATTAGAGACGACCATATATAAGGCAAGTCATACTCAATCAAGTGGATGGAGTTCATCTGAATGCCTTATCCTCAACCATGGTAGTATCATTGTGTAGTACAATCTTGAGTTTTCAAACTATATTATTGGGTCGGCAGTATTGTTGAGGAGTTATTAGATCGGGAAAATCAGAAACTATAAACAGAACATAAGAGTGAGTGAGCTAACTTCAACTGTGACTCCAAATTGTGCAAATTAAGAACAAATGACAAAATAAATCCTACTACCTTGTTCCATACAATTAATTTAGGGATTGATGTTGTATCAAGTTCTGCAAGAACTTTTTCCACAGCGTCAATCTGTAGCTCCGCCAGTGGATGGCTGATCCAAATTGAACAATGTAATTAGAAGCTGTATAGTTGAGATTTACAGTCTACTCTTCAAATGGTCAATCATACCTAATATCCACCACATGTACTAGAAGAGATGACTCAGATATCTCTTCCAGAGTTGCCCTAAAAGCAGCTACCTAGAAGAAGAATGATTGGTTGAAAGAAACATCAATTAAACAGAACAGCCAAGATTTAACTAACTGAAAATAACAAAACATAATCAGAAATAATGGGGAATGACCATGACATAACTGGAGAAGTGTTCATACCAGTGTTGTTGGTAATTTCTGAATGAAGCCAACAGTGTCAGTTAAAAGAAACTCCTTCCCATTCTTCATCTAAACAAAAAAAGTACAACAATTCCCTACATTTAGGGCACGCAAGGAAGAAATATAGTACATAGAACCAATTATTAGTATAAAAAAATGAATTTGCCATCCATTTGAAATCATAACAATCATACATTCATGCTCTATTTGCATCTAGGATCTAAAGGAGGAAAGTGAAAAGGAAAAGCAAAATGATTGAATACTAGACCTCATTATGTGTTTCTTTTAGACCATAATAGGTACCAATTATGCAAATTCTTTGCATGTAACTGAGTACTAACTCAAAGAAGGAAAATATTTTCTTTAATGCTTTGTCAATTATTCAAGGTCAAACCTAGCGTGAGTGAACCTGTAAAAGATTCTATTTTGTATTCCAGCTGCTAAGTTAAGGAATTTCACTCTAATGAGAATTCCGGAAATTAAAGCTGCAGTGATAATCAATTCCCGTAGTAAATGTTGAAAAATATTATCTCATAGAGTATAACGTGAAACATCCCTGGATAGAGTCTTGCAATTAGCAGTTTCTTTAGGGACATTGTACTTGCCTGCACCCTTCTTGTAGTAGGGTCAAGTGTAGCAAATAGCTTGTCCTCAGCAAGCACGTCAGCTCCAGTCAATCGATTTAACAGAGTACTCTTTCCAGCATTTGTGTACCCAACCTGAACAGTAAATTTAACGGTCATCAATCTCATCACATATAAGGCCTTGACAAATATTAAATTGTAGCAGATGATGATAATATACAAATTTAATTATATCCGCATGTAATAAATCACAAAAGGTCTATTTATATAATCCAGAAACTATAAAACATGCCTTGCTCCCAAGATAAAACAAAAAATTCAAAGTATTACCTAAGATTTAGAAGAAAGTCATTTTTCCTTTCAAACATCATACTTGTTTCAATGTCATCCTTACATGGCATGCTAGCACATGAAACAGAATTATAACTTCTCTAGGAATCTTCTTAAGCATAGAATAACCATACATGTTCCACCAACAAATCCTTTTGGAATTAGCTGATAAGCATCACTAAGTTGTCTTCTGCAATAGTAAGCAATTTACTGCTGACAATATACATGATATTTTCTACATGACGCAATCAATTAACAATATAGGCAGAGAGACTCATCAATCTGAAGCAACACAGATCTCTAACATCATCTGGGAAAACGGGAGGTGAGGCAGCCGTGCGGCTCGGATGGGTTTCTCCTCAAGAACAAAACATTACTATATTGAGGGTAAGAAGGTATATTTTGGATCCTAATACAAAATTGGTCAATGAAAATCAACTCGTAGTAATATATAGCGAGCTATAGCATATAACCTAGAAGTATTTTACAGTATAAATCACTTGAGCTGCCATTATAGACAAGCTTCAATCTCTGACATCATTCCTACCAATACAAACAAAGAGTATTTCATACCAGAGATACAACAGGCACAGGTACAGCAAATCGCCGGTTTCTGTACTGCTTGCGATGTTTACGGACAGATTCAATCTCTTTCTTGAGAGCAGCAATCTGGAAAGCCCAGAAAGAGTGTACATTTCACGTATTGCAAACGACTATACGAAGGAAAGTCAAGCGTACAGGCAGCAGAGTACATCCATAGAAACATGCTA
Source organism: Sesamum angolense (assembly GCA_034509725.1). NCBI lineage: Eukaryota > Viridiplantae > Streptophyta > Magnoliopsida > Lamiales > Pedaliaceae > Sesamum > Sesamum angolense. Next base: position 1,433,437 of record JACGWL010000014.1, on the reverse strand, counting down.
AACGATTCAAAGTTCTCAAAGAAGCATCGGACTGACAGAGAAATGTGGAAAACAATATACATTATACATGCATAGAAGAAGCTGATAGGAAATTGGAGTACAAAAATTTCAGTTAATGATTAGTCATAAAGATAGGTAATACGAAGGGGACGGTAACTAGCAATTCTAAAGACAAATGTAGAAGGGAACAAAAAACATATAAACTCTACATGCCACTGAAACTACTATGATTTTAGTTTGTAAGCATGAATTTACTTCTAACGTAATCAAAACTGTAAGAGCAATGAAGCTACTAGAGGGAGAAACAAGAAAACTATAACGGGAAAAAATGATGTTGAGCCTAACGAGTCAACCTCCACATTCCTCTAAAAGAGAAATAACATAGCATAAAGAAACCAATGTCTACACATTATTGATCCAACTCTAAATGTAATGATGCATCACGAGTAATGCACTAGGGGAAAAACCTATATACGAGGAAAAGGAAAGGAAATAAAGATGACTCCCATTCTTTGCACCTGCTGAAAATGTATGAAGATTTATGAGAGTAGCAGAAAGCAAATTGCATACCTGGTCACGTAAGATACGCTTATCAACTTCAATTTGTTTCTCACCCATACCCTTCACCTGTCCTCCAGCTTGTCGTTCAAGGTGGGTCCACATTCTTGTTAATCGGGGTAGTTGATATTCCATCTGAGCCAATGAGACCTAAAAATATTTTTTTCTTGTTAGCGCCAACAAAATGATATGCTGTGTCACACATTATTTTCCCTTAAAGATAAATTGCCTGTAAAGCAGCTTCACGGGTGGCTGCTCGTTGGTTGAAGATATCCAGGATGAGGGCAGTGCGGTCGCACACCCTAACATCTCCACCAAAGGTCTTCTCCAAGTTTCGCAGTTGCCTGTCTTCAAACATTTAGAAGAAGTTAAAAGAAGATTAGGAAGAGGAAGAAACCACTTTAGCCTCAAAATTCCATTCGGAAATGGAAAAGTAGAGAAGGCACACTCCAGCACCATAAAATCTTTTCTCTGCTGACCAAGATCACCAAAATAGCTGAGGTTGGGTAAAATACATTAAGCAAATTACTGCCCCCTAGTTGATGCATAACAATAGCCCGAGGCAAAAAAAAAAAATTGTGCAGTGGCCGAGATGGCACAATCAACAGAATAGAAAATTCAGGCATGCATAAATGTCTTATGAAGTGATCAGAAAACAACCCTGGTGAAAGTTCATCATCGAAAATTACTGTCTCAACACCAAATGCATGGATTGCGCTCTTAATTTCTGCCACCTTTCCTGATCCTATATATGTCCTGGGATTTGGTGATGCAAGTCTGTAGCAAATATAACCATCACCTGAATCAGTGCATTATCATTCAAATTTCTCAGAAATTACCAAAAAAACCGGAAATTAGATAGAGCAAATCATATTAGCAAAGTAACTTACTTTTGATAAGTCGAACCAACAACAAGTAACCCAGCAGTATCAGCCAGCTGCTCTAATTCACTAAGTGATTCCTCTATACCAAAAGAACCATCGCTATCACCTTTCTTTGCCACACCAACTAAGTAAGCTTTCTCTTCAAACACCTAGCTTAAAATTCTCCATTTAGTAGACAAAAATATATATACACCTATACATCATTATTTGAACAACACTTTAAAACTTTTTCAGGGGTCTCACATGTCATAGTTCCACAGCATACCAAGTCTAGAAATTCCAAATACGGCACCCAACAATGAAGGATTCAGTTAACAAAATCAATACGTTACGGAAGGCCAAACAACTGGCAAAAGATCGAAAATGAAACACAAACTTCATTGAGAAATTTACTAGGATAGAACTAGAAAACAGACCTCTCTTCCATTTCGCAGTTTGAACCGACCTTCTTCATCACTTTCCTCTACACTTCCTTTCTTAGCTTCCGCCTTTTTCAACCGAATTTGAGTTCGTTGTTCATGAGTTCCTTCCGTTACAGTGCCTGCCACTCCGTTGGCCTGACCCTGACCCTCCGGTTCAGCATCAAGAGCCGCAACCCGCTCAGAAACGGTGTCATCGGAGTAAAGAACTCCCACGCCATCATTATGCACAGCCTTGAAGCCATAAAATTTCCCATGATGTTGAAAATTAAATAATTGAATGGGTTTGATAATAGGGTTTGGACCCCATCGGGGAAGGAAAATCAGGTTTGCAATTGAGATAAGGTTTCAAGATGGAGCAAAAACATATACTATTCATGATAAATTCTTCTCTGCTCCAATTTGTTTAAAATTAGTGTTAAGTGGAATGAATAGTAGAGGCAGTGTTGGAGCATCATCATTGCTGCTCTTGCTGCTTCAATATTTATAGCGAACGCGGACTTTTGTGGCTGTTAGCCGTTATGGACGACGATTATATGGATGGATTTTTATGTATCTATGTTGATCTTCTTTCTCTCTCTTTTTTTTGTGCTTTCTTTAAGATAGAAATGGAACTTACTTAAATTACTAAATTAATATTTTAATAAATTGAGTATAACAAAGTAATACATATATTGAATTAATATATTTTATAAAATAATAAGCTCACGCATATAAACATAGAATAAATTTCAAACCCATGGCATAAGATAAATATAACACGGGTAAATTGCATAAAACCCCCCTGTGTTTTAATTTTTTAGCTAAAAACTCCCTGTGTTAATTTTATAGGCAAAAAAACCTCTGTATTTTTTTAAATAATGCATACTTTCCCCCTCCGTTAATTAGTGTTAACAGCGTTAAATTTTTTAAAAAATTGATCGTTATAGCCTTGTAGTGATAGCCATTGATCTTCAATAGATAGAAATGGACGGTCCAGATTTTAGTTTATTTAAAATATATATTTTATACTATATATATAATTATGTATATATATACACATATATATATATATATGCTAATTTATATATATAGATATATTATACATAATATATATAGATATATATATAGATATATACATTGCCGCCGCCGCTGCGTCGCCGCCCAGACCCTGGGCGACCTCGTCGTCGCCCTTCTGCAAAAAAAAGGGCGACGGCGAGGCGTCGCCCGTCGATCTGGGCGACGGAGGTCGTCTAGGCGACCCCCGTCGCCCAGATCGTTGGCGAGGGGGGAGGCCCTCGTTGGCCGGAAGGGAAGACGACTGTGTCATCTTCCTCCCCCTTTTTTTTTTAATTTTTTTACTTTATATAAAATTTATTTATAAATCTTTATAATATTAAACAATCTAAATTTGAAATTTTTATTTTTTGAAAAATAAGTAAAAATAATTTAACTTTTCAAATTTTAAAATAATAAAATAACTATTAAATTTTATTTTTAAAATACGGTAAATGTAATTAAATATTATTTATAATAATATAATTTATTAAAATATATTTAAATTAAATAGTAATCTAATATTGTTATTAATATATTTGTTATAAATTGACTTTTATTTATATTCATATAAATATTTAAACTTGAAAAGTTAATTTTAGTATATTAAACTTTGTATTATGATTTGTTAATTAAAATTTAATTAAAAATGATATATTTTAAGTATTTTAATATTTTAATTAATATATTTTTATAAATAAATAAAATTTATTAAATACATCAAACTAAATAATAAATAAATAAATCAGTAATATACAATTTATTAAAATATATTTAAACTAAAATAGTGATTTTCTTTTATATATCAAACCAAGGGGTAAAATAGACATTTGTAAATATAAAATAATGTTAAAAAGTGTTAAAAAGGAAACCCACTCTCATTTAGGCGAGTGAAATGCACTCTCCGTTAATTTTTAAATGAGAGGGGGTATTTTGCTGCTTTTTAAATAACACAGGGTTTTTTTTGCCTATAAACATAACATAGGGGGTTTTACACTATTTTCCTAAAACACAGGGGGGTGTTATGCAATTTACCCAATATAACACACGTAAAATAAGACTCAGACCCACATGATGGAACTAGCAAATGAAACATCATCCTTATCCTTAGCCATTTTTCTTTTTCTTTTTTTATTTTTGGTGTTTTATTTGTTCATATAATCTTAGCTTGTACCAATCCCAAAGTGGTTTGGAGCGGAATAATCTGAAATATTGTGGTTAGCTTACTCACATAAATCATAACGCACTGGTTTTCAATTGTGAACAAATTTCAAAACAACAAACAATTACACGGTTCAGGATATCAATCTCATTTCAGTTTTAGGTACATAAGAGATTTAAGAAGGGTAAAAGGCTTACGCTTGACAGTGTAAAACTGTTATGTCCAACAGTTTTAGCACAATATTAGACAGAACCACTGATAATTTATATATATATATATATATAATAGATACATCCATAGACATTCGGCCCGCGGCTACTGAATGTTTGATGCCATCAAGGCATCCAGAGCAGTTAACAAGATATTTTTTGTTCTTTCCGAATATTTATATATATTTTTCCCGTCTTCCCCTAATCTTTAAAGGGAAGAAACTATCCTCCAGCCTAGAGTGAGACGGTGTCACAGGTTTCTCCAAATTCAAGTTATTACACTTTATCATCATGGAACCACCATCTTGTCTCCTTGGGGGATCTACCATTTTTACAGTTCTTCACATAGCGATCATTATCAGCTGGGCGTTGCTGCATGGGGAAAAATTTCAGGGGTCAATGTTATATGTAAAGAATTTAAGAGGGTGAGTTCCTGATAAGCAACAATGTGAATCAAAATCGTATTTCAAAGTCTCGACAACTGAGAATTGGACAAACCTTCACTGTGGAGCTTGACAGCATAGAGAGAATGCTGATGCAAATTGAACTCACAGTCATGGCTGGGGACCAAGAGTCATATAAAATATCTGCATGGATACATCAGGAAGAAAAACAAAAAGTAGGTGTTCAGTGTAGTTATCAGATAAACCGACCAGAACAGAGATTTCAACTCTGAACCCAAAAATAAAATAATTGTGACATTTTGATGTCAGTGATTGCTGAACACCTCACTGATAGCTACACCAAAAGGCAAATATGTCATTGACGAATTCAAGACACTAATTTCCGTTCAACAGATGATTTACTATTTGGTATTGCTACTGCTTATGGCTGCCAGTTCAGGAAAAGAGAAAGACTATCTGCCAATCAGATAATAGAGAATATCGAAATGTATCATACGACTGTTAATACCTACATGTTCTAGTAAAGTTAATATCATCGTGATGCTTCAACAGTTAATGCATGACGCAGCACTATGACCGAATGAAACAACTCATTGAACTTATGACCAGTAGCATTATGCTAGAATAAGAATTATTATCTTTCAAGCACCAATTTATTTTAACTCTGATGCCCATTGATCCTCATGCAGTACATTAGTTCTTTAATTTTCACTTATATGGCACCAGAACTAACAACAATGGCTTTACCACAAGAGACAGAACAATATCTTTCCCATATCTGCTTGTGAGGTTGCTTAAACCCATCACTGTATAACAAATTGTAAACCTCTGGGAAGGGCTATTTTTAGCCCTTTGACATCTTCAACCGAAAACCAGGAGAACATGTTCTTTCCCCCTAAGCTAATTGCTCAACTTCCAGAATACACAAAAAATTGGATTTTACTCATTCAACTTTCAGAAAGTCTAAAATCAATAGAAAGGCTGCTTCAGAACCTTATTGGGTGTTTTTTAATACCAACCCTAAATGAATTGCTTACTACTACAGACCAAAAAAATAAGTAAATAAATGAATAAACAAGCAAAATGATTAAACAAAGAACAACAAAATATATGGTGCAAACAAAGTTCAATAAAAAACCCAAATTGAGAGAGCATGGAAAACATACCCAGACATATATGGCCATTGCTATAAATGTGAGGATGCAGAGGAGCCGGAGGAACAAATATAACCTGCCAAAGAAACAATGGACAATTCAATTAAACTAAATAAACCGTGATTAAACATTGGAATTTCCACAAACATGACGATAAGCAGCAGTAAAACCCTACCAAAACTCCTCAAATACCAGAAACTCAAAAATCCTATTTTTCTCAATAAGCTACAAAGACAATCACACATAAAGCACAATAATCAAAATAGAATCTCCAAAAAAACATATACCTGCGGCGCTTCCATGGGGTAATGCTCCGGAAAATCAACCTGAAGCTGGTACGTTTCCCCTGCATAAAGCGTCCCCGGAGCACCGTTGACTTCAATTATCCATCTAATCACACCAAAACTCAATCAATTGCCATAAAAAATCTCCGATTCCCAAACCATCCAACACAAACTAAGAAAAACCAACAGCTCAAGAGAACAAAAAAAAAAAAAAGGAGGCAGAAAAAGAAACCTCTGAAGATTATCAGTAACTTTGTGCTTGAAACCCGCAGGTGGATTCACCTGCCACTCCACCAGCTCTTTCTGCAGCCGATTGCATGCGATCTTGCTCAACGCCTTTTCCCCAAATTCCAATCCCACAAAAAAAAAAAAAAAAATCAATATTTTCGTCAAAGAAAATTAGAAGAAATAATCACATGTATTTCAGACGCATACGCATATGAACTCGAGAATCAAAGAAAAGGACCTTGCGTGAAGAAGCGGAGGGGGAGGTCATGGCGTGCGTACGGTAAATGAGAATGTTAGAGAGAGAAAAAAAGAAAGAATTTCCGATAGAATGGAAGACAAAACGATGCGTTTGCACTGCAAAGGCCAAAGGGCTTAAATTTATTTCAGGTATTTGATAAATTCCATTTTCCTAAAAAATAAAAAATAATAACAAAAAGGAAAGAGAAAAGAGAGAAACTTTTCTTCTCTGCCTTCTCATCTCATCAATCCAGAATGTGCTTAAGTCAAAGCAGCAGATCTAACGGTCAGTGATGAATATGATCCACACGTGTGGTTGGTTATGATTGCTGCCACTTGCCCAGTGTCACGTGAGCAGGTGGATAACACGTGACCCTTTTGACCTTGCCTTTTCTGCTTTGGATTTTGTAAAGCTATAACTATAAGCTAGTGGGAAGTGTGTCACTCTACTTTAATTATTCATTTATTTATACCTACATATTTAAAAGGAAAATATATAAATAAATACTGACATTGACAGCATCTCACCTGAAAAATTCTTAATCGAATTATATTTCATCCCATCAAATCAATCACATAATAAATACGATATACACATAATTTTTTAATTATATATTAATTACACAATAAATATCTTATAATTATTATATAATTAATTTAAATTATAATAAACTCAATTTAAATTAAAATTTTGGCTAAAATGCATTTTACCCTCATGTGTTTTTGTTGAAAAAGCTAAAAACCCCCTGTGTTTTCGAAATAGGCTAAACCCCCCCTGTGTTTTGTAAAACTCAGCAAAAAACACTCTTTTCGTTAGTAATTAACGGAAGGTGTGTTACACGCGCCCCTTGTGCGTTTGGGCATGTTTTTTCACTGATTTTGACTTTATTTTTGAATGTTTTTTACTAAAATACCCTCATGGTATTTATATATTCACATGTATGTATTTTTATTTGTTTTGAGTGATTCTTTTGCATTTTCATCTATTAAAAAATAAAATAAATATATTGACCTAAAAACTTGAAAAAAATTATATATATTTTTTGAAAATTTATAATTAAATTGAAATATTAAATCAAATTATATTTAAATTTAAATCATTTTTATAATTGTAAAAAATTGAAATTTAAAAAATTATAATTGTGAAATCTTTTTAATTATTTAAAATATCTAATTAATTCAATTTAAGTATAATAATTATTATAATTTTGTAAATTATTTTTAACTAAATAAATATATATTTAATTATTAAAATTATTTTTTAATTAATTAAATATATTTAATTAATTATTATATTTATTTAAAATTAGTGTTAATTAACTAAAATATATATAATTAATATAATTAAAATTAAAAAAAAAAGAAAAAACTGTGGCGACGGCGATGGCCGCCGCCCCACAAAAAGAGACGGCGACGCCGTCGCCGAGCGACGCGACGCCGTCGCCTTCGCGGGTCTGGGCGTCGCCCGTAGAAGGCGATGCTATCGCCATCTTCCTTGTTCTGGGCGACGTCGTGTCGCCCAGATTTCGGATGGAGAGTGGACGAGGGAGGCGGTGGGAGGGTTGCGCAGGGGGGGGGGGGCGCGAGGAGAGGAGGTGGGAGGGTTGCGCAGGGAGGGGCGCGAGAGGCGGCGGGCTGGCTGGGGGTGCCGTGTCGGTGATTTGGGGGGTGGGGGTAGGGGTGCCAGTGATTTCCTCTGCGCACGGCGAGAGGCGGCGGGCTGGGGGTGGCCGCGTGTGCCGGTGATTTCCCCTGCGCACGGCGAGAGGCGGCGGGCTGGGGGTGGGGGTGCCGTGTCGGTGATTTGGGGGTGGGGGTGGGGTAGGGGTGCCGGTGGTTTAGGGGAGGGGGAGGGGGAGGGGTTGGGGGATTAATTTCTTTTTTACAATACATATTTTTAAGCAATAAAGTATCAGCCCTTGATACATTTAAAATCCAACGGTTAAAATTAATTGATCAGATCTGACGGTTCTGATATAATTAATACAAATCTAACGGTTATTAAAATACGAAATAATATATATTAAATAAGGGTATGATGGTCATTTTCAAAAAAAGTTAACGCCGTTAGTTATGTTTAACGGAAATGGGCGATTGAGCTACATTTAAAAAACACAGGGGAGTTTTTAGCCTATTTTTAAAACAGAAGGGGGTTTTCAGCGGACTTTTTAAAACACAGGGGGGTTTTATGCATTTTAGCCTAAAATTTTCTATAAATTCTTCACTCGTCTTTTAGGTTCTTCATATGGAAGGGTGAGGATCCAATAAATCTCCCACCTTGAAATGTTTTTTTTTATTATTATTATATGGGCCATATTATATATACTCTATTTATTTGGAGTTAGGACCTAAATTTAAAATCATGATAATTGATTATTGTTCCCTATGACCACCAATGAAATAAATACATTCTTTTATGATCATCCTGACGTGGTTTTTACGACTCTAATCCGAACTATATTTATTGAGTTACTCCTGACGATCGTGACGCTATTCTTTCAAGTTGAAAATTTATTACAAAGTTCATGTTTATGAATTTTTATTGAATTTAGAGGGTGTTGGTTTATAATTATAAACTGCTTAAAATATTTTATAAGAAGTATTAAAGTTAATGAACTTTTGAAATTGTTTGACAAGTTTTTTAAAATATTTTATAAACTTTTTAATTAACAACCAATAGACAAAATCACACTCATAATTTTATTAGTATTTCACTTTTACTCTTCATATAATTGACGTACACCCTCCCTCCAACCATGCATCAAAGAAATATTATCTATTTATATGATTTTGAGTTTTAATAGTTGCATAGATTTTTCGGTCATTATTACAATATGAAGAGCTTATAATGCTAAATACTCATTTTATAAGTTCTAAAATTTTTTAAACTCTAAAAACATCTTATAAATGATTTAAATAAGGCTTAGCCAAACGCCCTGGTAGTTGTCTCGCAATAATCGACTCTAATAGAGAATACTATAGTCTATAAATGGAGCCCTGGAAAGTATGAATACCGTCTTGCTCAAAACTACATCTTTACTATTGAAATTCGTAGTTAATATCTTTGGGTAAATTATAACATTTATTGAGATTTGACATAATTACGAATACATCTTTATTATTTAAAAAATTACTACTACTCCCATAATTTTAACGATCGTCTAACAATAAGCCAAATTCGTTAGGTCTCCATTCATTTTTTATGATGAACAGACAAAAATGTCCTTGCGAATTAAAAATTATATTTTTATTTATTTTTAAAAAATATTTTTTTGGACTAAGTGAATAAATTTTTTTTTAATTTTTTAAAAACTTTTGTCCATCCCATTATTTTTTTTATAAGATTTTATTTAAAAAAAATATAGTACGGACAAAATTGACAATTTCATACCTCCATCCAAGAATTACATAATTTCATCAAACATTAGAAGGGTATTTGTCATTTTTTGAATAACAAGTAGTATTCGTAATTATGCCAAATTTTAAAAAATTCGTTGTAAGTTACCCAATATCTTTTCATTAAAGACATGATGCTATTTTTATCTTGTTTCTTGAGGGCATATATACAGAGAGAATAACTTTTGTTTTGTTTATAGTACTATATACTCTTAATTTGTAGTGGAGTCATATAATAATATAATCATATGTAATAATATTATTAATGTTCTTGTTTCCAAGTTGTACTAGTGTTAGTTCATGCACACACTAAAATGCCTAACAGATGAAGATTTTGTCGCTGTTACCTTGGTGGCATCAAATTAGAATAAAAGTGTGGTTGGATGAGTATGGAAGTAAAGGGGGATCAAAACCTGAATCTTTGTTGGGAGTGGGGTATTTATTCCCACAACAAAGAATTCATGATGTTTGTTCTTTGAAACAACTCCTCTTTATTACACTAAGTTCAGTAAAACACATCAATTAAACTGTGTGTTGTTCGAAAATATGAATAAACGTTCGTGATTTCTTTGGATGACAGCTAAAAATGTCTTCAAGAAACGAGAGACAGTGCTGCCCAATTATTCAAATCTCTTATTATCAGAAGCATGCATGATCACGACCTCGATCAATCAACTGAAGATTTTCATGAGAGAAGGGGGCTTAGACGGTTTCTGATTCCCCAACCAATGCTGCATGTGCACTCCAATAGCGTCCAGGTACATGCTGCTCCTCCCATGGAATCCGACCACCTTTCCTTCTGTTGTGCCCGACGCGAAATAAGTCCCAAGCTCTTGTCCGAAGGGGCCGTATTTTCTTCTGCTGGTATGAAATGTCAAGGACTGAATCACTTTTGTCCCCTGCTCTTTTTTTATGGGACCGTAGTATCCACTTACGCATGTTAGGACTTCATGGGGATAGTCTAACTTCACCTGAAAACATAAGCGAATGTATATAGCTTCATAAGTGTCTTCTGTTTAATCTAAGTTCACACGTTTAATGTACGTTTTACATTGTCGGGATGGTGTTTTGTTACCCGGTCTGCGGTCTGTCCGCTGCTGCTACCGTGCTTGACCGACCAGATGGATTGCCCGTTTCGATCATACTCAATTTCAATGCAGCAAATGGCGTCCGTTTTTGTCAAGATGATCTGTTTGATCCCCGTGAACACCCCATCATCCCAGGGCTTCCCACCTTCCCCGCCCCACGGGCCTGGACCATAAGGAGCAGGATCCTTGACCACCAGCCGTGGAACGGCCTAAAACAATTTTTGCAAGTGTCAATTTTTGATCAAATAGACTTACATTTCATGATATTATAATGCCAAGTACCTCTTCAGTTTGTCCTCGCTTTCCTACTTTGAAATGCCACTGAGAATTATCGGCTTTGTTAGCTGAAACAGCGGTTTGGTAGCTGGACTTGGATGGCGAGCTTGAAGCGGATGTTTTCGTATTAGACGTGGGAGAAACGACTACAGCCGTCGTTTTGGTATTATTTGTGGGAGAAGCAACTGCGGCTGTTGTTTTGGTATTAGTTGTGGGAGAAACGACTGCAGCTGTCGTTTTGGTATTAGATGTGGGAGAAACGACTGCATCCTTCATTTTGGCACTTGAAGCAGGCACAACTTTCCCTTCTAGCACGTGAACACCGACAGCATCCACAAACAATCCCTTCCTCCCATGAAATCCAACGATCATTGATCCTTCCTTCAACTTAGTCGAGAAGAACTCTCCTTGTTCTTCTCCATACGGGCCATATTTGCCCTTTGTGGTGTGAAAAGTGAGTGACTTGATCACATCAGGCCCCATGATCATCGTTGGTGCATGGTAGCCTGTCAAGTGAGTCAAGATTTCTGATGGATAATCAAAGACAATCTGCAAGGAAAGAAGTCTTTCTTGTAATCAAGATTCTATGTATGTTACCAATGAAGTTAAATTAGTATCTTCGTAGGGTAGTTTACCTTATCAGACTTGAATGATCCTGTGCCACCATTTTTGTTCCCCCAAACAGCCTTCCCATCCTTATCATAACAAACTCTAATGGACACAACTCCCACATTGCGATACACGTTGATCTGTCTGATCCCATCATATACTCCATCATCAAACAAACTCCCTCCACTGCCACCCCACGGTCCATAAGTCACGACTCCTTTGATATTTTCAGAGGGAACCCTCTCAAGTTTTTTCGGAACAATAGCAGTCTGAAAAATGTCTCTGATCAAACTTCATTCTGCTAGAGAGATGCAAGAAAACAGTGCAGATAATTCGTGTAAAGATAGCCAAAATAAGTACCTCTTTTTTGGGTTCGTATGGCTGAGATCTTGTATAGTCGGCTTTGGATGATCTTGTATTGTTGGCTTCCGATGATCGATTGGGGGAGAAGGTTTCAGGTTATCCTTTTGTCTGACAGCAATAACGAGATCATAATTTGTACCAAGACTTCCTTGGATCATTGAGTACTCATATTTCTCAGTCCCATTAGCAGCAACAAATTGCTGAGAATGATAAAGAGCATGTGATTCAACAGGTTTGTAAAGAGGCTCTATGTAAAATCCAATGGCATCTAGGTACCAGCCAGCCTTTCCAACAAATCCGACAATCTTGCCGTGCGTTGTAGAAGACGTGAAATACGTCCCTTTTTCAACACCGAAAGGTCCATATTTTCTTTTGTTGCTCTCAAAGGTAAGTGATCGGATAATGAGATGTCCCCCTTCTTGCAAGCTACCGTAATATCCATGCACTGAAATAAGGAACTCGTCTGGGTACTCAAGCCTGACCTGGTAGATAAAAGAATCCCATAAGAACAGTCATCTAAGACAATAAACATGAATTGATGATGATCATATGCAACACCCCATGTGTTAAATCTCATTAATCCTGACACATGCTAGAACAACAATATATATATATATATTATATATATATGTATATATTGTCTGAAGAGCGATTAGTTAAAAATCAACTCTTGTCTGAGACCTTTGTGTCTGAGAAGAGCCTATACGATTTACATCGAACAAGATAGCAACTGGAATGAGATATATAGGACATACATAGATTATAGGAACTTACCTTATCAGTTTTAGTCCCTCCACTTCCACCATGTCTCTCCGACCAAACTGATCTTCCTTTGCTGTCATATTCAATCCTGATTGAGTCTACACCGTCTCCATGACCTATCTCCAACTGCCTTATTGTGGAGTGTACACCATCGTCCCAGTAATATCCACTTTGACCTCCCCATGGCCCAACCAATGTAGCGCGTTTTTCAAACTTCTCCAGACTCTGCACGCAAAAACAATTTATGCACAGCTCATCTACGAAAGTGTTGCATATACATGTACTTAGAGAATGTAATGTAACTTACCATCTTGGACAAATGACTTGTGGAGCTATCGGCGCAGAGATGTGAAAGAAACAAATGAGAGCTGTATGTCTCTTGAAACTGGGGGAACAATATATAGTCGTCGACCAAGAATAGAGGAATTTTGTATGCTGAATTAAGTTAGTGAAATAATGTCTTCAGGATGCTCGTATAATTAGCAAATTCCAGGTTCCACTATGGAGCGAAAGCATTCAAAAGAAGAGAATTTGATTCAAAGAAGATGAGCCTTTCTGTTTATAATGTTAGTAAAAATGTCACGCAACAGCAATGAATTGGATCTTCCAGCAGGTGTGGGTTGAGAATGGCCTCCACGGGGAATGGCTCATCTCCTAAGCCTGGAAAAGACAGTACTAAAAAAGGGAATCGGTGAAACATTGTTTACAATTGTTTCATGGCAATGAAATCACATCACTTCGTACTTTGCAAGAACGTGAGATGCTTCGGGGCCCAAATTGCAAGGCACCTTAGAATGTTTCATGTCAGTGGGGAACTGATTCTGTCTCCTTCTTATCAGAATATGATGTACCAATATCAGAAGTTCTTTACAGCTGGGAAAAGGGGACTAGCATGCATGATTGGCTCAATGTATGAAAACATAAGGGACAACATCGACAACAGGTGAAGATGTACACAGGTTGCATACCATGCCTAGAACTTAACCACAACAGAATGAGGCCAAGTGAATTGATGCCGGTAGTACAGAGTATAAAGTGTTCACTCAGATTACATCTTTTCACCAGATTGGAAAATCAAGAAACTTCTTCACTCTCCCTCTTTTTCTTATCTGGTCACTACTCGGACTAGTTCCAAGGATAATTTGTAGCGCTAGACCATACCAAGCTATTTATCAAGAAACGGTGCACTTAACAAAACCAAGTGATGCCTTTGATCAACTCCAGCTGATTCCAAACTTGCAACGTGTTTCTCCTTAATAAGGGTAAAATTCTAGCTTCTTAATCTATAACCGAAATAAACTTTGCTTCACCATGCTTGGCCTTTGGGGCGTTGTGTACCGTGACTTTGATCAGTAGAAAGAAAAGAAACATCTAAAATCCGATGCATTAAGTGATTCAGGGTTGTAGGTTGTCATGTTTGATTTTCCAAGATTTTTTGCAAGTCTGCAATAACAGATTGACAAGATCAATTTTGTGGAGCGTGGACCATGAGCTGATCGAGTACAATAGGCGTTTCAAACCTCATACTAAATCTTATGATTCTTTGAAACTGCACAAAACTTGCAAACATGGCAAACAGTATCACGTCTCATAACGGGATTTCTTACATTGAAATGAAGGTGGTCTTAGGCCCAAAAGCAGAGTTCCTTCACCCGTAAATGGCGCTGTCTGAATGGAAGACGTTAAGACAACATGCCCAAGAACACTACCAACGGCGGATAGTTGGATATAAACGATTATTCAGACAAGATCCACCCAAATATAGCTCAAATCCTAGTACTATCGTTATTGATTTACATTGATCAATATCCTCTGTAATCATGATATCAACACGATACTGTTATACGACCATGGGTGCTGCCCCGGCCGGGTCCGGGGCGGGGTACGGGTCTTGTCTCGAACCCACCCCATTGGACCCGGGCCCGGCCCCGGTCCAACCCCGTTTTGTTTTTTATGTATATTATTAATATATATAATATATTATAAATAAAAAATTATCTTATTATATATATATGAATCATAAATAATTTTTTCATATACCCAACTATATATAAAAATACCAAAAATAAAAAATTAATTGATAAGAAATTTAATAATTTATATGAACGTATTTTTGTCTAATCCAATTCATTTTAGATTGAAACTTATATTAAAATATTTAAATTTAAAATAATATTATTTATTAAAAAAATATTAATTTAATATATTTTTTGTATAAATTAATTAGGTCGGGATGGGGTGAAATTTTTAGCATGACGAAGTAGGGCGGGGGCGGGTTATGGGCTGGCAAAATTAAATGAGGCGGATCTGGTACGGGTCTAGGCGGGGCGAGGGCGGATTATGGGGCTGGCAAAAATGAAATGGGGCGGGTCTGGTACGGGTCCAAGCGGGGCGGGAGCGGGTTATGGGTCTGACGAAAATTAAATGAGGCGGGTCTTGAATCCGGACAGACCTGTACCAGACCCACCCCATTGCCATCACTAAAAAAACCCAAACGCTAATTTGTTACTCAACTTAGAGAGTTACATTGTTATTCCCACTTGCTCATAAACATGGACAAGATAATTCGAAGACTGATTTCAAAGAATTTACAGAAAACCACAGAGAAAATATAGAACTTCAAGTAGTCACAAATACTTGGAATACTCCATTACATTAACTCACATAGATTAATCCATCAGACTAACAAGAACAATCCACATAAAACGTAGCATACATCCATTACAGAAGGCCGTAACCTCATAATTATTACAAGCATCAGCAGAAAGTGCAACTATATCTTTAAACAGAAGCAGCTAGAGCACCATGCTTGGTGATTAGGGTCTGCAGATCTTCCTTCTTGGCACCCACAAGCCTATCCACTTCTTCGCCACCTTTAAGGAACAAAAAGGTCGGCATGGCCTCAACGTTGTATTTCTGAGCAACAGTCTGCAGGCAATTTATTGAATTCAGCAAACTAGTTTCATGTCTACCCTAGAATCTCAAAAATTACTGACAAAATACTGGTGCCTCAAAATATAAATGTCAAGATACGAACCTTAAGCTCATCAACATCCACCTTCAGGAATATAACATGCGTTGTCTTCTTGGCAATCTCAGCCAAAATAGGAGCAATGAAACGGCATGGTCCGCACCATGATGCGGTGAAATCTACCACCACCTGATCAAAAGGTTTTGGCGTTTCCCATGTTAAAACTTCAAGGCTTGAAACACATAATACAAACAACAAAACCCAAAGCACAAAGATGGTACTAGCCATATAAGGGGTTTTTCTACTCGTTTCAAGTTTCAGAAACCAAGCAAGAAGAACACTTATTTTCTTGCTCAAATCAATTTGATCCGTGAATATTTAGTCTGAATCTCAACCTCCGCACAGGGTCAAATATACTCTTCACTTGTTCTATATTTTGCATAAGTCATAGCTGCCTACAGTTCCCACTGTATGTCCAACAGGGTCCCAGCGGCAAGCAGTCGACAGATTCAAAGGGCACTCACAAAACACAATCATTTCATCTTTGAAGAACAAAAATCCAATGATCAACGTCAACGGTGTAAGGTCAGAAAAATCCCAGCAGGCCAGCACAAAGAAAGAGAAATAAGAACAAGAACAAGGGAAATCACAAATCGTTCAAAAACCCTGGAAGTATGTGAACCACAAATCAAGACAACAGAAAATTAAACCCATCTCAAATGATTCATCATCAACAACTAGAAAGTAATCCACCCCACCAAGAAAAGAACTTGTCAGTTACCAGTTTTCCAGAGTCACGACCCTTGTTGAAGTGCTTCTCCCACTCCGCCTCGGTGTGACAGCCAATCACTTGTCCCTCCTCCACAGTAGACATCTCTCTCTTCTTCCCAAACCCAAATCACAACAGAGATTGTTACGCCTCTTTTTTCTCGAAAATGTGCCAAAAACTATGCGTAGGCTGGAAGCATGGCAAGATAAGCGTTTTATAGAGCCCCATCATCACGCGGCGGGGAAATTGACCAAAACGTTACGGATGTGGGAGAATAATTACGGAAATAGCATGGGGAAAGATAAAGACGCGGGAAGAGGCCGACGTGTCTGCGGTGGGAACGGCCAGGATTGAGTCAGAAATACTATAGGGCATTAAGTAAGAATCTGATGCGGTTTGGGTCGACTGATTCTGGGCAAAATTGCATTTTTAGTCCCACAGTTTAGGGGGGTCTGCACTTTTGGTCCCGAGCTTTACGGGATTGATAACTCAGGTACCAACTTTTGAAAAATTTAGCATTTTTGGTCCTTTTCCAAAACGGCCGTTAATAAATAAACGACAAAGTCACGTTTTTTTCACGTGGCCGTTAGTCAAAGAGGCTGGAGGTCAAAGGTCAAAATTTCTCCAGCCCCTTAGTCATTTTCAGCCAAATCGAAGAAAAAAACTTACTTTTTCTCTCTCAAATCTCCCCCAAATCGAAACCCTATGTTCACCAAGCCAAATCTCACCCAAAAAATTCAAGTTTCTGGAACTATATTGGAGATATACGCGACGGAGTTGCTCGAAGCAGTGGAGTGAAGATGAGTTTGAGAAATTTACAGCTTCTGGACTTCCCGAACCCAAAATATGATAAATACGGTAAGATTTTTTTTTACCGTGCTCAATATACTATTTTTTAGTTTTAAATTGTTAAATATGTGTAGTGGGGTAGGTTATGTTGAATATTGTAGTTTAAAAATGGATTTGTGACTGCGATTTTTTTAAGGTTTTCAATGCATGTGTCACTTTCTGTCCTTTTTCAATATATTAATGGGTGTGGTCCCTTACGTGTTTTTTGTTGTTTTGTTGTATACCTTATTGAATAAAGTTTCTCTTTTTTTTAATAATTATTTTTTATCTCTGTTGTCTGTTGCTTTATTTTTTAATGTCTGAGTTCAATAATATAGTATGTAATATATGAATATTTATGTTTTCAGGCCTTGACCGATTTGTCACTATTATACTTTACCATGGTGGTGAAGTAAAACATAGTCCTATTGCTGAGTTTGTAGGGGGTAGTCAAAGTAAGTTTGATTTTGTTGATGTAGAAGATATGTGTATATCATACTTGGATGGATTAGGTGAGAAGTTAGGGTATATGGGACCAAAGAGGTTTTATAGGCTTGATAGTAATAGGAACAAATTCAGAGTGATTAGTTATCAAACTGATGTTCTAGCACTATGTGATGGGTATTCCTCCAAAAACAGAGAATTTACTCTGTATTTGGAGGCTAATAGTGATGAACCTGCAACCCAAATATGTTCATCAAATCCTATTGCAGTAGTAGGAGATGAGAAGGGCAAAGGGGTAGTAATAGAAGGTGGAGTCAGTCCTAGGTTTGATGAGGAGCATTGGGCTGAGGTATTCAAACTAGTTGATAGATATGGAGAGGGTGTTGGATGGAATTGTGATCAGGGTGTTATGCAGGTTGATCTCCAGAGTGAAGGGAGGGTAGTGGGCATAGTGAAGGGGTTGGTGAGGGGGACAGTTTACATGAATCTGAATATGGGCCAGAAGATGAGGAAGATGGGGAAAACAGGGATGAGGAGGGGGTACAAAAGGGTGAGCAGGAGTCATCTGAATCTGATAACTCTTCAGATTCAGATTTTTATGTCAGTGAAGATGATTTTGATAGTGAGGTGGGGTCTGATGTAGAAGGAAAATAATCAAATCCTGTCTTTCATCCCATAAATAAATATGAACCAAATTTTGAAATTGGGATGATCTTTAGCACCAAAAAAGAATTGAGAGAGGCAGTCCATTGTCATGCAGTGAACACAAAAAGGAGTTTAAAAATCATAAAAAATGACAAGAGAAGGATTTATGCTAAATGTTTGGGGGAGGGTTGTGAATGGAGATTGAATGCACTAAAATTGGGAGATCAAAGCACATTCCAAATTAGGGAGTATAATCCAAAATACAAGTGTGAAAAATCTTTCCATGTGAAAAATGTTAATAGCAAGTGGTTATCTGGAAAATATGAGGAATCCTTTGGGACTGATCCTAATAGGAATGTCAAGGGGTTTAGAAAAGACATCATCAAAGATATTAGGTGACATGTTTCAAAACATCAAGCTTATAGGGCTAAAAGAAAAGCACTAAATGCAATAGAGGGTAAAGCAGAGGATCAGTTTCAACTGTGGGACTATGCAGCTGAATTGAGGGCTAGCAATCCTAAATCAACTGTTATAATGGCTATGACTGAAGGGGATGATGGGACAGACAGGAGAAAATTTGAAAAGTTGTATGTATGCTTTGATGCTTTGAGACAGGGGTTTTTGCATGGGTGTAGGCCAGTTATAGGGGTGGATGGGTGTCATTTGAAGGGTCCTCATGGTGACATATTGTTGACTGCTGTGTCATTAGTTGAGTAAGTCTGACTGCAACATAATTCATTTGTTGATAAATGCATCCATATTAATTAAATGTGTAATTTTGCTGCAGTCAATAAGGATTACAAGGAGCACACCACTTCCAGCTGCTACAGAACCCAACCAAGCAACAACAACAGGGGTAAGAATATGATATTTCATTCTTTGGCTCAAACTGGTTGCAATGTGAACTAATTTCAATTTCATTTACATGTAGGGAACACAACCTTTATTGCATAGATTTACACAATGCTCAACTGTACAAAATGCGTCATCAAGTGGTGTTCCATACCTAACACGAGGAGGCAAAAAGTTTGTCACTATGAAGAACTTGAACAAAGTTGTTGCTGCAAAAAAAAAACACAGCAATTCACAGTAAAAAATATGATGTAGATTTGTAGCATTTTTTTTTTAGATTTTGTCTAGCACAAACTTGTAAACAATTCAGTTTTTTGCTAAAATGTTGTAAGTTATTTGCACACCTTGTGGGAGCAGGTTTCCCAACATTTGCAATCTTTTGGGCAGCATTTTGGTATAGAAATTGTAATATTGTTTTGAGCAGATTGTAATGAATTGTGTCATTTTGGTTATTTGAATGAAGTTTATTTCTTTGCCATCTTTTCCTATTAATTCTTCTGTAAATTAATGAATTTATTTATTTTTTAATGTAATGAATTGTTGTCAAGTCTATTTTATATCATATTTGTAATATATTTTGGGAATGTATTGTCGAAGCAATTTTTCAAAGAAAAAAGTCAGTTTTAGACACTAAATGAAGGGGAAAATGGTTTAAGCGCTATTTTGTAGCTCCAAAATGCACTAGGTTGGTAGTCAAACAGTTATTCTGGCTCCAAGTTGTTTGACCAACAGCCACATGCAGGTCACATGCATTTTCCGTCTATTTTTTAACAGTTGAGTTAACTCAAGACCAAAAATGCTAAATTTTTCAAAAGTTGGTACCTGAGTTATCAATCCCGTAAAGCTCGGGACCAAAAGTGCAGACCCCCCTAAACTGTGGGACTAAAAATGCAATTTTGCCACTGATTCTGATTGAGACATCATTGCACTCCACCAATAACAATAAAATCAAAATGTCCAAACTTGCCGATGTCGGCTAGGAGAACACACACACACACACTCTTTTGTTTGGAAGTTGGATTTTTTTGAGATAAAAAACACTTCACAATTTCTTCCTTTTGCTTTAATGAAAAAAACATAGTTACATGTATTTATGAATTTATTCATTTATTGTTAAAAATAAATAAAAAATATTTTTGTTTCACATCTTCATAATAAAACCATAAATATTAAAGTATTTTCTAAATATTTCAGTTTTAGTTTGTTTTATTTAATTTTTGTTATCAAACACCTCAACTTAACTTATATTTTTTTTTTATAAATTATTTCCACTACAAAAGTAAAAGATATTGCAAACACCCTTTTATTTCAATTTTTGTCCAAAAATTTTTATCCAAATTTAAATCCAATCAATCACAAAGTATGTGACAAATTTTCATACGATTGATAAACTGTACACCAATTAAATAACAAATATATTATATTTATCATATTATTTATTCAAATTTGATCAAATTTAATTTAGGTTAGAATGTTGCCTCTTTTTCTTTCTCTGATAGTAATTATGTTATCTTATACATATTATAGTTATGAATTTCTTAATCAGAAATACAAATATAAAATTAAAATTAAAGAAAAATGAAAATATAAAATATTGGGAGAGGAAGAGCAAAAACCAAAATGTTGAGTGCCTCGAATTTTGTGAAGATCCGACCCATTTTTCGGAAGTTCGATCCAAAAGAGATATAAATATCGTGGTGGAGCGGAGGGTTTGGGGCCCAAACCCAAACCCAAACCCAAACCCAAACCCAAACCAAACCCGTAGCTCACTACCGACCTTGCGGTACGAATCAGACCAGTTTTATAATTGGATCGAATATTTCAAATTAATTGTCAGATGTGATATACATTGGATTGGACAAATTCGTTCCCTCTTCAATGCACAGATTCTCTCTTTTTTGGGTATGATATGATATAAATATATAATTATGATAGAAAGAGAGATTAATGTGAAATTGAATTATTTAATAAAATATATTTCTTGTTTATATAAAAATAAATAAATAATGTCTAATTAATATATTTATTTGGTAGAATAATTTAAATTAATAATTTCAAAAGCTGAAAATACCCTCTTGGTTTTTAATTTTGCCTACAAGCTAATTAGTTGAAAACTAGGATTCCAACATTGATACTACCTAGATTTTAATGAAATTGATCTCTCAGGTTCAACACCACTCGCCTCATTTACGTGGTTGAAAATATGCAACACCAAAATTAAATAATTATTTGGTACGCAACAATCACGCAAAAATGATCAATTTCTAATTATGATGTGTTCCATTAGTTGTATGATGTATTTGTTTTTTTTATTTTGAAAAGATATGTTATTAATAAGAAAGGATATTAAAATTTGTAAGTCACTCAAATTCTTTATTTACAATCAATATGGGAATACATCGTTCACCTCCGAATGAAGAACTTTGAACGAATGCATGACCTCGTTCCTACAAAACGAATCCAAAAATCATAATTTATTTTGCAATGATCTCTTAATTATATTCTAGATTTTTCTCTTATTATGTCATAATTTCGTGATTATATTTTTAACACAGCGCACGTGGCGTAGAAGCTGAAGATAAATACATTTCCACGTGTAAACCCCAACGCCATTCTTCTCAACGCATAATGATCTTCCACTTCTCCCATTATCCACACAGACACAGCACCCACCCCACCCCACCCCACCCTGGGCTGTTCTAATTAATAAATCACCATCCATGGAGTACTACTGAAAGATTTTTCCACTCCTCACTCTTCTCCGCCCTCCTCCTCCACATGATTCTCCCAATTCTAAATGCCAATCATTAATTTTCTTCTCAATTCTTGCATTAATTCCCCCTTTTCCCATCCTAAATCTCTCTTTCTCTCTCTCTTCCCCCTCATTCCTTCAAATTCAACAACACAAACCCTCCACTGCACTATGGCTTTGCCTCAACTCTTACATTCACCCCCCTCTTCCTCTTCCTCTTCCTTAATTTCTCACAAATCCCACTTAAATCCCACTTATTCTGCAAAACCCATCAGTAATTTTTTCGCTCCGTCGCAGCCACGCCGACTGCAGCGGCGGAGACCCAACTCCCTGTGCTGCTCCGCCTCCTCCTTCTCCGAGAAGCACCACACTAACTCCCCCAAGTCCGATGACGTTGTTGAACTCCCCCTTTTCCCGCTCCCGCTTGTTCTCTTCCCCGGTGCCATCCTCCCCCTTCAAATCTTCGAATTTCGCTACCGCATGATGATGCACACGCTCCTCCAGACCGACCTCCGCTTCGGCGTTATCTACACGGATGCCGCCACTGGGACCGCTGACGTTGGCTGCGTTGGCGAAGTCATCAAGCACGAGCGCCTCGTGGATGATCGATTCTTCCTCATATGCAAGGGCCAGGAGCGTTTCCGCGTGACCAAGTTAGTCCGCACCAAGCCCTATTTGGTGGCGGAGGTGACGTGGCTGGAGGACCGCCCCTCCGGGGAGGTGGAGGATTTGGATGCGCTGGCCAATGAGGTGGAAATGTATATGAAGGATGTGATCAGGTTGTCGAATCGGTTGAATGGGAAGCCGGAGAAGGAAGTTCAGGACTTAAGGAGGAATCTTTTTCCGACACCGTTTTCATTCTTCGTGGGGAGTACATTTGAAGGGGCGCCCCGGGAGCAGCAGGCATTGCTGGAGCTGGAGGATACGGCGACGAGATTGAAGAGAGAGAAGGAGACTCTGAAGAATACGTTGAATTACTTGACAGCTGCTTCTGCGGTTAAGGATGTGTTTCCATCTTCATGACAGTGTGGAGATGAGATGACGGGTATTATTTGTTTGATTAATGATATGTATAACTTGTTATAGTTATGCATTGATACACACATAATTATCTTCATGGAAATGTGTAAACTTTGATGCCTAATAGATAAAGGGAGTTCCTTATCATCGGTGGTGCCTTTTAGCTCTCTGGGCTGTTCCTTTCTGTGTACTTGTGTGTTAAAATTATGGGGAGTCTGAAAAGGATGAATCTTTGACAAGGATGTGATTGCCATGATGTGCAATTTAGAATCTTCATGAAGACAATTATTGGTGTTTGAATTATCCTGTATGAAAAAGTGTGAGTTAGCATCAAAGATCATCCGAATTCATATTCTGCTCTATTATAATTGTTGAATTGTTGGTGGCTTTTGCAAGGGCCGTAATTGAGGATGTGCCTCAGATGTTATAATCTTGTCTATATGTTGGTTTTATCAGGCTGTTGCTTTTCAGTGTTTGAAATGAGGACAGCTATGATGTTAGATTCTCCATTTTGGTTCATAATAATAAAAGTGATACTTGTCAACTGGTGTACCATTATGTTGCAGCGTGAGGGCTGGATTGCACTGTGGGTATATATGTGCATCCACTGTAAAACATATGTTCTGAAATGGAACTACGAAGAGATGCATCTTTCTTGCTTTAGAAGGAGAATAAAATAAGAGGAAAAATCTTATAGTTGCTGCTTCTTTTCAGCTTCCTTCCATGGAGGAATTAGAAGTTTAAAGAAGCAACAACATATTGAAATTCAAATCCTCATAATGACATGAAAATAAGGGTATGGAAAAACCAAAGCAGCCATGTTTTCCAAATAGTCGGTGAACTGGTTTTCAATTTATTTTGACGTGTGAAGTTGTGAATTCTATTTCTACTTCTATGAACAATATATGCCCATAACTTTGAAGTATTGTTTTCTCATTACAGCATGCTGAGGTTCATGACTTCATGTAATTGATTCAATTTTTGTGTTGACTGCAATTTCAGACTAAATTTTAGCAGTAGAAGGTTGTGTTGCAGTTTAGCAGTCAGACCTATATAACTGGCAATCCATCACTTATTATACGGAGCCAATTTCACCAGGATTTTAGAATGCAATATATGCTGGTTTAGAATCACAATCCCTGGAGCATATCATGTTTTCCTACTGATTGCTTGAGAAGGAACTCTGGTCTGAAACCTTGATCCATGCCTTCGTGCTTTTTCTTCCTGATCCCTTGGCAACACAGGGGAAACATCAGAGCATAACTTTTATACCAGCCCATGCCTTGGACACAATCTAGTATTTTTTCTTGCAACCTGGAATTATATACTAGTTACATCTGGACTCAAGCCTCTTTAGTCAAATCAAATCTGAAGTGCTCAAAACTATGCGACTTTTAAGATTTCAGATCACTTAAGCTCTTATGTGTCTTAAGTGGATTCATTGAGCATTGAGGTCTACAATTATTAGTCACTGTCCGGGAATCACAGGCATCATATTTCATATTAAATGAATCAGTGAGCCAAATCAATGAATTCTTTTATTCTAGGAGGCAATCAAATCCAACAGAACAAGTCTTGAGCAGTACCCTAGGAGCATCTCTTTTACGAGGCAATATGCCTGTGTTTGAGGTTCCCTTTCCAAAAAAAAATAAAAAATAAAAATAAAATGCCTGTCTTTCAGGATGATGAATTATATGAAGTCAATGTCCTTGTGTAGCATGACAGTTATTTTACTTCCCAAGAGGTCTAAACCATGTCAATGCGCCCTACCCGTCAGGTATGCCGATTAGGTTTTCAAGTGTTGCTATTACAGTAAGACGCACTGTAATCTATTTTCTTTTTCAAGCATTCTTTTTTGTCATTTATTTGGCGTTGGCCTCTGAAGAGTTCCTTGATGCAAAATGCATTAACATGTGCAAATTTAAGTACGTGATGATGACTGTGAAGCGTAAATGTGAAAATGCAGAAGAGCAAAAATATACCAGTAACATAAATCCAAAAGCCAAAACAAGTAGTGTCACGTTGGCTGCCATGACAAAACAACCCTGTGTATAATACATATACTTGCTACCAAACCCTATAGTTGGCGAACCAACACCAGCTACCTCAACTCATAGACTATCTCAATATGTGTAATAGAATTAATACGTAGCTCTAACACTACGGCAACATTGTTGCAAACTCTAGTAACATGAGTGCGCTGCTCTAAGAATATTGCTGGAGTGTTTCAAAGGTCATAAGAAAGCTTCAGCCACCTGACTCGCAGAAATGCTTTTCTTGGCAAGTGGCTGTGCTACTGTAGAATTCACAATCCGCTGCCAACAAAGAAAACAATAAACGGTGAGGCATGGAATGAAAAGCAAACAATAGTTAAAAAGCTGATCATGAATGAAAACTCAAGAACCTTAACTAAGTAATGAATCAACAAGACCTTTTTGAAGAGTTATAAAGTACAAATTAGCCCATTGTGATTGTTTTTATCATGAGAATTCTTTAGGCAGAAGGGACTATGAGAGATGAACGAACCTTGAGGCACATTTACTTTTAGTGTCACAAACGGGGTAATCATGTGGACAACAATAGCGACGGTCTTGGCAACACACTGCCGATTCTGCTCCACAACATTTCCATTTTAAGCATATTCCAAAAATATCTCGGGTACAGCAACAGGTTTCACCACTGGAGCAATAAGTGAAAAAATTACATCTGACAGGACCAGGGGACGGAGAGGGTGGAGGATTTGGGCTCGTCTTGATCGGATATGATGCCAGCATGTTGATTCCACAGAGCCCCTCTCCATTCCCAGTATTGCGTTGCATGTGCATATAGCCATCCATTCCCCAGTATCTTCCCCATGAATTCTTTATAATCCAATAATCCTTTCCATCTTTAGAATCATAACCCACGATGAGTACTGCATGATCCAAAGCAGCAGAGCATGGGCCTGTAAATATCCCCTGCATTGTAATCATATATAAGTGAATTGAAACTATATTTGAATGAATTAACACGAGATATGTTGAAAAAGTGGCTTGCAGAACGGACCCCCGAGTACAATTGGAATGATGTTTCACTACCACATATACCAACACTGACAGGTTGAGTGGCGACAGCCTGCTGTAGCTTCTTCTCATTTTTGGCAGGTATATCAGCATAACTATCAATGGTTACGACGTGTTTTTTCAGCTGGAATGTAGATAAATAAAGGTTATTAAAACAGTAAATATCATATAGTTATGCATGCTCAAACTATGAGTAAAAAGCAACTAGATTCTTGATAGAAAAAGATGGAAGTTAAAAAAATGAACAAGAAGAAAGAAAACATGGATACAATTGAGAATGCAGAGAAGGGCAAGAATGAAACTTGAAAGGGTATGAACATATTTACTTTCTCTTTGTTGCAAGTTCCTTCACGGCCTCGATAGGTGTAATCCTTCTCCGAGTCGATCCCTTTATTTTTTATTATGAATTGATAAGCATAATCCATGAGCCCTCCCTCACAGCCATCATTGTAAGATCTGTCACAATCAATTAGCTCTTGTTCGGACAGACTGATGAGAGATCCTGTCACAATCTTATTAATGCCTTCAACTGCACCGGTGGTTGAGAATGACCAGCATGCACCTTCACCACGAATACACAGTAAGTTGTTTCCTTTTCTTTAACTCAAAAGCAGGTAAGTTTGTCATTGTAGTGTCTAGTTAGGGTATGAATACATGCCTCAATAAATGAAAAGGAAATATACTTGTCTGGAGGTATACCCTGCAACTAGAATCATAGTCTGAAAGATGGAGGATGTATGATTTCTGACTACTTTGAGAATAAGTCCATTTTGTGTCTCAAACAGTTTTTTCTCAGATATGCAATAGATCTAGATGCCACTCTTCAGCACCGTATATCAAAGTTACAAAGAATAAAAGCCAAGTGCGGAGAACATTTCCCATGTCTTCAGTTATGTTGCCTCTTAGATCTCTAGTATTAAAATGATGAACACAATGTCATCATGCCCAGAAAGGAATACAAATAGGTGGAGTAGCGCAATGGCTTGAATATAAGCAACATTACTCCAGCAAAGAGTATTTAAATATAACATACTTTTCTCTTTATAACATCTCTACATCAATCGATGAAAGGGTGGAAAAGGAGGTACATATGTAATGCATGTTCAACAATTAGAATATTCCACCAAATCTGCCTGCTATAGAAAATTTGAGGCAAAACTGAAAACTAGTTGAACATGCATATGTATGAACATCAGGGAAAGCGTCCAAAAGGATACAATGTGCCCTCTTGGGTGCCGAGTAACAAAGGTAAAAGCACAACCTCCCTCAAAAAATAAAGATTTGATGTGGAAATGAATTAACATACTAGAGTATTTCCAAATTATACTATTCAGTCCAACACAATGCTAATTTTATACACAACTATTTTGAGCAGAGGAAACTGCAACAGAAAGGCCGTTGGTGTCGACAATTTGGGATGAGTGGAAGTACATTAGTTAAGATGATACAAGAATTGTTATGCTGACTTTAGCTACATAGATTCTTGGGAATAAGAATAAATAAGCGGTCTCCAAATTTAACCATTTAATCATAATTCAACCATAGCATAAAGAAATGGCAACAGAAAATTGAATCCACACAGACGCAGCAAGGAGAGAGCAACAATTTCAGGAGCCGATTATCCAAAGCTCTAGTCTTTACGCAGCAGAATGAGATTAAAAGAGAAACTTCTACATACAATATCAATCAAGAATCAAGAAAAAGTGAAATCTCACATACCACAACTGCCCTGATCTTTCACCTCAGTAACAGCCCCTTGTTTCCTCCAATCAACAGAAGATGGAAGATCAGATTCTTTCACAAGATCGGGCCCTTCAACGCCAACCTGCTCACTATTCAATCTGATAGCTAAGTCACTTGCAGAGAGCGAAAGCCCCAAATATTTGGCCTTGAACTCATGGATAGTGAGATCAGCGAAGGCATTGAGAGAGAGTGTGTAGGGGGAATTAGGCCTTGCATTATGCCGAGTAACATATTCATAGTTTTGCTCGAATACTTTGAACCTCTGCTGTTTTTCTGCTCGGAAGCGTATGTCTTCCCATACTCTTTGCACCAACTATCAAAAAGATCAGAAATTGATGAAGATTTGCATGTGGGCAGTTGGAAAAACAGCAGTATAAGATGCAGAGAAGGCAATAACCAACGCATTCTAGATAGTGGAGATTAGATTGAATTGCGTCCTTGTTTTTTCTTCTCAGTTCTTGGTTGGGATTGGACTTGATTGTCCTAAAAGCGTGGTAAACCAAGGGGCTGCGCGTTTTCTATTGGGAACTGGCAGTAAAGGGTATTTGCGGCTTCAAGATTTGTTGTAAGAAGAGAGACCAATCATGAATGCACAGGCAAGGGAGCTGAGTCAATTGGGATCTTTCGAGTATATCTATGATGTGTCTGTTAATTTGATCACTCGCAATCTCGTGGTTCAGGATTACGTGTTAATAGGTTTCCTTTTAATAGAGATAAGCCTTATTCATTAACTACGCTTTTAAAATTTAAAATTATCTATATATAATTTTGAATTTTGGAAAGTATAAATTGGAACCAACAAGTTCTTCAATAACATCTTAATCCCATTGATCCGTCAATATCTAAGTTGAAAATGTTAAAAAGAAATGGATCAACGACGGTGGTAATGAATTTCGTTCAATCATCTTGAATTCATGCTTATTTAGTAATTTTATTCTAAAATTCAAAAGTCTTTTTATTATATCGTACATACATCTCTAATAAAATTTAAAATTTTGTTAAAACATATAACGTCGTGAGTACAATTGGAATCTCGAAAATTATAATTGTATACGGATCTAAAACTTAGCCGATTGGTTATCACCCCAATTCATCTGCCTACCCTTTTCTTGCATTCATGGACTTGCACTAATTGTACCAAAACTTGACATGCTTGTAGCCTATACACATTTTGACAATCAACGGAGTAGCGCAACCCAGCCCAGTTAGTTGTCCTTACCAATTATGCTCATCGTGGGCTTTTTGCCTCTTAATATGGACTACCAAACAGTGCATCGCAGCTTAATGACTTTTAGTCAAACTTCATAACTTTATTCTTACAAGTTTGTAATCATTTTAATTTGTCCCTAATAAGTAATGTCAAAGGATGTAACAACTGTGTGTGGGGAGAAAAGTAGATGGAGAACTGGATCATTATGAAACACCGAAAGCGCTATCTGTGATGATTTTATGCAAAAATCCACTTGCAACTCATAATTATTCTCTTGTGCAGTGTTTTTATCATGAAAAGTTCTAACCCAACAACAACAACAACGAAAGAGTACGGGAATGTTTGTAATTGTTTTTGTGTTAATTACGCTTAATGTCACCAATCACCATTATGTTTGTATTCATAACGTATTCCTATTTAATTTATACATGCCCATATATATTTTGTAAAAATATATATGAAATTCACATGAGCCACGGTTATCATACTTTTTTAGTTATAATTTAATGAAGTACCAATACAAATTGGTAGTAATTAATTAATATTAATATATATATATATATGATAAATTATATTTTGTCATTCAAATTATGTCTATTTTTTATACATTGACATCTTTTTTTTTTTTTTGTCAACTTGTCATACCAACTTTACGAAATTTGCACTTTACCATATATGATTATTTTTTTGTTGATTTTTTTATCGAAAAAATATCACATACTGTGCATGTGTAAAAAAATCATATCACATAACCCTCTAATATCACATGAGCATTGCATGTGATGTTTTTTTAACTAAAAACTTGATGAAAAAATAATTATAAATGACAAAGTGCAAAATTTCGTAATGTTGAGATGGTAAGTTGACAAAAAAAAAAAAAAATTAGATGTCAAAGTGTAAAAACGGTCATAGTTTGGATAGCAAAATATAATTAATCCTACTATATATATATATATATATATATATTATAAAGAAAATGGGGTTTATAAACTCAAAGTTGTAGCTTTGATACCACTACACTAAAATTTTTAAATGTCAAAAGTGTCATTCCATATTGAATTAACTACTCAATCACCTTCCTTAAGGAAATTAATTCCATGCAATTACTACACTCACAAATTTAATTTACTCGCTTTTTTTTTTATTGTTGATTAAATTAAACACAATATATTAGTATTTATTTTACATATAAATATAATCATTGCTACTGATATAATATATATTGTAAAAAGTTTCAACTTTTAATTAAATTCAAATGAAAATGTATAATATATCGATAATTAATGCATTAAAAAATTTATCACCAATTTTTATTTGTAGGTTGTAAGACAATAAAAAACTTTAACATATTAAAAAATTATGAATTTAATAAAATAAAATAAAATTATAGGCACAAATACTGCATATACAGTATAGTATATATATATATATATATATATATATATAATGTACCATGCAAAGATCTAATGCAGGTCACAAGATCATAATCACCATTTCCTTCCCTCAAAACCCTCTTTTTTTCACTCTTCTTTAAATCCAATCTCCTACCTACTACATTGCTATATTGAAAAATTAAAAAGAAAAAACGGATACGTGACACTAACAAAATAGTAGTTTCGAAAGACACTCCAAGCCATTTTTATAAGCATACATATAAATAATCTGCACTGGGGATTTTTTTGCTGGTCAAACATTTTCTGCTGACTGAGACAGGAGTGGCTGAGTAGTGGACGATTTGATATGAGGGATGGTGGTCCCGTTGTCGCTGTGGTCTATTGGGGACTGAATTATCGTCTTTTGTGTAGCGAATTTTCTCTCCTCGTTCTTGCCCCATAGCACAAGGTACAATCCAGTTATAATCAACACTGCCCCAATGATCCTGTATATTAAATTGCAACCACAAGACGAGTCAATCAAGATTCTCCTAAAATAAAATGAATGGTTGTGTTGATTGACTTCAATTTATTGATTAGGGCTTAATTAGGTATACACACGATCTCCCCACATATTAAGCTTCTTATATTAAATAATTCTTAAATCTGAATTTTGTTAATTTTTTTTATTTAATAATATACCTCACGTTCTAGACAACTAATAGAAATACAGAATAAAAATTTCAGTGGATCGTAGCAGTAATTATCATTAAATTCAAGAGAAATAGTATTTATTTCTAGTTGGTCGGGAAAATGGCATACATTATTAAGAAAATGAAATGAGTTGCACCAATTGTTTGAGACATTCTCGGCAGTAAAGATTTGGACGACAATAAACAAATATCCGACGGCTAATCCTATGGCTGGGAATTTGCATGTGGGACTCAGCCAGTGGCTAAAATTGTAAATTTAATAATATAAGTACAAGGAAGTGATAATTATAGTCGTGTTAAAATCTATTTTAGTAATTTAGTCCTGTAATTAAAATAAATTAACAATTTAAGGTCGATTCTGATAAAAAAAAAATTATAAATTCCCATATTAGGGTATGAAGTACACAACAACACATGTATTTTAATGGCCAAATTATGATGTTTGACCAATTTTATTTTATTTTTAATTATAGGATCAAATTATCAAAATTAATTTTAATAAAAACAAATACGACATCTTTTTATATTAATGGGACTAAAATTTTCCTGGTCAATTTTAGTGCAAGATTCATCGATCATAAGCTAAAATTTGGAGGTAAATAGAAAGAAAAATATATCTCGACTTTAAAGTGTAAAAAAAAACAAAAGAAGAGTAGAGTAGTAGTAGTAGTAGTAGTATAGTACCCTCCCAAGTAGAAGTGCTCGCCCAAGAGAAAGGAAGCCATAATGGCGACAACAAGTGTCTGAACCGGCTGATAAACCGCCACGAACACGGGGCCACCCCTATCAATACACCATATCTGTACAGCGAATGCGATCCCCGATGCCACCACTCCCTGCACCACCACCACCTCCATCATCATATATAATACACGCACGCACACGTGTTGGTGTGTGTGTTTCTATACATACCTACCATAATGCGTATTGCATACACACCCCCATCCATCTACTGAATAATAATTTGAGTACGTACGTGTGGATGGATGGCGCTTTCACATTTAATTCTCCTAATAAAATATAACATCAACATGATGATGACCTGGGAAGCAACAAGGGTGGGTGGGTGGGCGCACAACCATACATTGACTATTCACATATATATGGCACTACTTCACGTGGATTAACTCAAAACTCTCATCCATCTACATAGCTTTATGTCCCACTTGTCTTTTGCAATTATATATGTTTTCTTTTTTTCTTTTTCTTTTTCTTAGTTTCGTACCCTTTTGCAAGAAGTAATGCATATTGGTTTCGAATTTTAATTTATTGTTCACTTATTTTGGTCACGACATAGTTTTCTCAACGTTCAGTGGATGTGCTAGTAGTACATATCTTATTTTTTTTATATTGATTACAAATAAAGTACTTAATTTAGTATGATTTTTTTTTTATAAAATGGATTAGTTGTTCATGGTAACAAAAATAAGAGTTTTACTTAGATCCCCATTTTTAACTTAGCTAATTGAGAGGATTAGATTTTCTGTGGCCAATCCTGTTTCATTTTTTACTCTGTTTCGACATACATTCGTCACGTGTATAAGGATGGCATCATCTATTTTATTTTAGGAAAATTTTATACACATGTCGTATGTATGTTGAATGAAGTAGAAGATGTAAAAGATTTTGAAACAGAAAATCTGACCCCAATAAGAAATTTTCTTACTCGGACTAGGTTTGGTTTAATCAAATCAATTATAAAGCAAGTGTATCATATTTGTTACGTGATTAATCATTTTTCATGAAATGTACATCAATCACATAATAAATGTATTGCATTTGCCCATATGATTGGTTTAAGCTTGATCAAATCGAGTTTGGGCTAATTAAATTTTCTGAGCAAACAATTCAGCTAGATCTTCACTTCAAATAATGATGAAGCAAAATTTGGAATAGTAGTCTTTCGATCATATGGAATGACCCCTTTGCCCGTGGAGCCATGCAATGAGTTTTTCACATAGGAATTGGAAGAATTCAACAGGTAAAGAGAAACATTGAAGAAAAAGGAGGGTTAGGATCACATACAGCATAGAATACGCTGAAGAGCTCGGCGCCGGAGTGGACGAGCCATGCCTGAAGGTCCCTCTCCAAAAAAGCCGCGATCCCTAGAAATTGTATGACCCCAAAGAAGCACTGGTAAGAAGTGAAGGAGAGCCGAGCCGGGTACTTCTTCAGAACCGGCGCCTGAAGCACAAGCCAGGCGGACCACGACAGGCAGTGGCCGATCAAGAATATGCAGCCCAGGGTCCAGTTCTTGCCCTTTGCATCACCCAGCATGGACAGAAACTCCGTCGAAGCAGCCACCGCTGCGGCCCTCTGCAGCGGCGGAGCCGGGCTGTAGATGGTAGGGCCTTTGTAGAGTGTGATGACGGATGCACCCCCACGCAGAAAAGTGTCCCCGCCACCTTTGACATCCCATCTTTTCTGTCCAGTCTCACTTTTTCTATCCTGGAAGATGAGTAGAAAATTAATTCAAAAGAAAAGGTCAGATCCTTTAATATCTAATTTTAAGTTAAAAAGATATTGACTTTAGTCGTAATAAAAATCAGGCAAGCTTGCCTGAGTATGGCAGCCATGAGAAATGTAATGGCAGGAACTGAATTTTGTATTGCAGAAGCAAAAGTAGGTGATGTATGGGTCCAATCCCAACAAGTAGAACCCTTGGTTTGCTGTAATCCTGTCAGGTTTTGTTAACAATCTCTCAGAAACTGTTCTTGCAAACATCAACGTATACATAATATAAGGGCAAGATTGATTATTGTACCCGACAATTGCAAGTAGGAAGAACTGGACAGCGAAGTTCCAAGTAAGAGGCGGCCTCTCTTTCCTGTCCGATCCATAGATATATCAAACAGATAAGACAGTGTAACATCATGAATTTCTTGAAATTGAACTAATTATAAATGTACAAAATCGTAGTAGCTAGATTAGGCATTTAATTTCATTATAATCAATGACGAGGATGCATGGACGTACTTCTCAAGGAAATAGGCAAAGGGCAAGAGGAGAAGAAAGGCAAGAATGTTCCTATAAACGGGGAAGACGATCTTGCTGATGCCCATGTTAAGAGCAGCTCGTGAAACCACATGGAAACCTGCATATCCAAACTGCAAGGCTAACATAGACAAGTGAAGCTGAAATTTCTCTGGGATCGACCACATTCTTCTACCAATAATGGCTGATCCACTAACCCCACCATCCGCCATTGCTACCTATCTATCTATCTATCTATCTATAGAGCTAGCTAATTAAGTATCAATGCAATTAGCTAGGAACAAGAAAAGAGAACAAAGAGATCAGTCTTGAATTATGGTGATTCTAAGGGTAGAGTTTAGGGGTGATATAAATATAGTTGATTATGAGAAGGAAAGGAGGGTATATGACCCTACAAGAGGGCCCTAAATCAAACCCACATTCTTCTCTTCTTATACACAACAGCACCTTCAATTCATTTCTGCTCTCTTGGCTGACAAGATAGACAACCCTCCATCGCACTACAGAAAGAAAAAAGGAGATCCCACACGCACGCACACGTACACACATGTATGTATGTATATGGAAGAGTACTGCTGTATATTAAATGAGGATGCATGTATAATTGTAGAGAAAGGTGGGAAATGGGAGGCCTACATGGTGTTGATGATGAGCCGCCACCATCCATGTATAGCGCGCACGAGGGGGCGGGGGTGGGGTTGTGTTTACACCATCTGTTCTCCATCGCCCACCCCATCACCACCCTACCTAGCTGCTAACTCCCCATTTATTGTGTGTATTTTCTTGTCCATATTCCATTCAACTCTCTTTCTATACAATTAATTAAAGGACATAAGATTGATGTAGAAAGAACAAAAGTTAAGGAATTCTTTTTTTTAACTAAACAAAATTTGATCGACTAAATACTGTGACGTACTTATTATATGATTGATATTTTTTTAAAATTGTACGTCAATCACACAATAAATATATTAATTAAATTTGTCATATAATTAATTCAAATCCGACAAAATCTCATTTTAGCATTTCTCCAAATTAAAATTAATCACAACTAGCTATGATGAAGTAAGCAAATGGGGACATATACTTAATTCTTGGTTGATAGAGTTGTGCCATTGTGAAGGGCACTATTATATTTATTAGGAGTTGAACAATTAATTAATACTTATCCCTATAAATAAATGACTTGAATGAGGGAGATGTAAGTCTTTGATTTTAAACCAACTAAGGAAAATAAAAAGACAAAAAGCGATCGCGAATGAGGCTTAATTTAATTGATGAATTTTAGGCTTAATTATGGATTCGTGGGATCTAATTTAATAGTAGTTGTTAATTTATTATAATAATACTTATTAATTAATTATACATATTTGATGTTAATAGTTGTATATTTGAAATTTATCATGTAATTATAAATTCAATCCAAAAAAAAAAGAAAATAGCAATTATTGATACCTTAAATCCAATTGATTACACGATGCATGCAGTACTCTAGCAATAATAGCAAATGAAATTCATTGATTAATTGCATATTTCCCACAAATTGAAAGAAGAATAAACAGCGGAATTATATTTTATTTGCATTGGCCGTACAAGTACGTCTGCATCACATCACATGTATCCGTGTAATCGAAAATTAGTTGTTGACTGGATCTTGTGATATCCCAGTCAAGGATATATATATATATTATATATATATATATATATATTTTCTCATTTTCGTACTCATCTCTTTTAAATATTTAATAATATATACTTATCATATAATTAACAAAAAAATTATCAAGACATATACCTAAGTAAATTAGACAACCCTGTCTGGAAAAAAGAAAAAAAGAAAGAAAGAAGAAACACTGATTACAGGTGATGAGTGCATGTTTTACCATAGGGTCCTCTGCAAACAAAAAAGTGTTATTATGCTTTCTATACACCAAACATATGAAAAGACGAGGATTCCTTTTTCCCTAGTTTATCGTTTTTTAGGACACAAAAATCTATTTCCCATTGATGGTTTTATGTACGAAAATAATGATTAATGAAAATTATATAAGGACAGCTTAAACTTTAATACATCACGAGCTGTGGACATTCACTAATCATATATGTTTGTTTAATGTAATAATTTAATTAACAACCCGTCAGCTTCCAAGATGGGCTGTACGTACTCTGTTATTAAACAACTTTGCTTTAATTAGCGACACCATCATTCTATATATATATATTTATATTAATCTTTCAGAATTCCAATGGGTTGATCGATGCCTGTCCCATCCACAACAGTGCAATCTACATTGGTCGCTAGACTTTTTTTTGTAATCTGAGTAACTTTTTTTTTCCTTACAGTCATGTTATGTGAAACTCAAGATTTTTAGTGACTACTCGATTGAGGTCGAGGTTATTTTTTATTTTTTATTTAATTTTTGATTGGAATACCTCAATTGAAAATGTAAAAAGGAGATTATTAGAGTAGCTAGCTTCAATTAAATATTTAAATAAAATTCAAGAATTAAAATTTAAAAGTAATATATTTAAGTGTACGTAGAAGATGAGAGTATTTATAATTGGGCCCTACAAGTATCAAAGGAAGTACACAGGGACATTTCGAACAATTAATCTTGTTCTACTGAGTAAATATTTATATTTATGGTTAACCCTCCGCCAATTATTACCAATATGCAGTGATCATCATGACTTGTATCAACTGTCTGTTAGTTTAAAGATCAGTTCATATTTTGAAATTAATTATGTCGGATTAACATGTGATTATTAATTAGGTAATAAATTAATGAGCACAACAAATAGAGAAGTAGATTAAATTGAGGTGGGCAGAATGAGAATGAATTAGCGGTCGGACACCACCCTGACCAATACAGGTGGAAACTTGATACATAGACATGTCCGATCCATATATGATGATGATGTTTGTTGGGTCCTGTGTTGGTCATTTGACAGCTATATTTGGATTAGGGTTGCACGACAGGATCTTGTGGCCAGCCTCCCTCGCTCACTCACACCCCACCTCCTTCAATAATAATAATTTACCATCCATTAATATGCCTTTTTCTCACTAATCAACCTCTATTTAACTCTTTCTATATATCTTAATTAGCTTTCACATGCATTAATTAGTATATCTGATGATAATCTTCACAAACGACTATCATTTTCACAAAATAAATACTTTAAAAAAAAAAAATAGTCTGCTCTTAATACTATATTGTTTTCCTGTTTATTCTGAATTTGTTGATTGATTTTGATCTCACTATTACATTACGTATTGAATATTGTAATAATACTATATTGATTAATTTAAAACCATCGATATATTTTTAAAAATAATGGCCCTGGATAATTATTAATATTTGATTGAATTGATACCCCCATCTCGCCACCGAAGAGAATGCTTTGGGTTTAACCCAAATTCCTTCACCCCACCCTGTAAAATATTTAATAAAAAATTAAAAAGAAAAATCAGTAACGATGGATCATTGAAATTGTGTGGATTTAGACAATATGGTCGGACATGAAGTATATATATAGGTGGGTACGTGGGATCTTAATTAGCATATCCAACTAATGTAATAATTATGAGATAAGTGGGATTTGGTAATTACTGATCATACACAAACATATATTGATTCAGTACAGACATGCGAAGAGTCGCCAAATCATAACCACGATTCTGTAGCACAGCCAACCCAAAAGGAGATTTACATTCATTGAGGACGCATGCAAGTGCAACCATTAATTTTGAAAAAGGAATATTTGAATTCACCGTCTACATTTTTCGGTCACTACAAATAAATGTAATATTTAACTATGGTTAATAACAAAATAGCCGTAGCAAATAGTTATTGACCACAGTTGTTGGCCGTAGTATCAGCGAGGTGGCTAAAATATTTGTCATGGTTAAAAGTCATTAAAAATAACTTTTTGTGGTGGAAAACCTATATTTTTGTATCGATTTTACTTAACAATAGTCAATAAAAAATACTTATCACGATTTTTAGTTCATAACTATTAAAATTATATTCAATAATTAATTTTTTTCCTAGTGAGTGCTTTCTTTTATATAATAAATAGTAGCCTCATTTATAAATTAATGCCCTAATTTTACTCTTTTTTTAAATAAAAACATTAAAAATTAATTAATATATCAATAAATTCAAGAACATATCAAACTTATATATATATATATATATTAGTGTTTTTACATATCTCAAAGTATTTTGTTGTGAATGTGGGTGGGGGGTTTTTGGTCGGACATGTGGTGCTGACACACCTGGCAGTATGCCAATAGTTACACTTACATATGACAGCCCCAACCAACCCAACCCGGAACCTACGCAATCTATCCTCCCTTCCTCAAAATTTTTTTACACAAATTAAGTTTCGTGGAATTAAATTAATTATAAAATAAATATAATATATTTTTTATTTAATTATTGTATATAAGTTACACAACAACATATTATACTTGTTACATAATTAATTTAATATTGATTAAACTTGATTTGAACTAAAATTTCACCATTTACATTAATTTTACAATTTCTCAATTAATTATTACTCAAGTTCTTGTTTCTTCTAGGATTTTGATGCATGTCCCGCCATACTATATATTTCTAGCGCATGTAATTTATTATTTCAAATTTTGTTGTAACACACAGACACGCCACATATATAAAATAATATTATTTATTTTATTAAAAAAATAAATAAAGACATAGCGTGTTTATGTTAATTGAATAAAAATATCCAATCTACATATTTAATGCCAAATTCATTTTTCGTATCGCAAATTGATATTAATAAACAATTATTAACATATGTTACTATGTTACACGATATCATTTAAATAAATATATATATAAATTCATTAACATTGTGAATTAATTCACAATCACCTAGTAATATTATGTGACCGGCTACGTTACATATAACCTTATAAATTCAAAAATTCAAAAAATTAGCCAAAAATAGATTAAAAAAAAATAATGAGAAGTTGGTTGAATCCCAGATTCCATGGACAAATAATGTGAAATTAAAGCGTTGTTGCAAAGTCTAAGGACATAACAAAACATTTATGTTTATTCTCAAGTGATGAGTGCAGGCATCACACTGACGATCCGTCGCCTTCATTGTTTGGCAATTCGCATGCCAACCCGACCCATATTTAACCGATCCCAATTCAATTGTTTTATAAGTACGATTCAGTTTATACGAGTTGTATAATTGATAGACCTAAAACAAGTGACAAGAAATGTCCGAAACGTTTTTGTTACATTGTTGTCAAGATTTTAATATCATGGTTGGCATTTTTTGCAGCGGGATGACCCTCCACGGCAGTAAACAAACAACTTGTTTTCTGCGCTTCATACATTGAATAGATCTATCATTTACTTGATCAAAACTTTTAGTATAGTTCGATGGAAGTGATGCTTTTATTACACATACTATGTACATTAGAATCCAAAATAGAGTACAAAAAATGATGGGCAGGTGTTGTGAGTAGTGTATTAAAATCTGAAACTGCATGCTTACCAAGTGCATCTGCTGCCCTGTTAGCTTCCCTGTAGCAAAACCTCAGTTTAGGTTCTCAAAATCAGTCGATATCCCCATAGTAGTATTCTTGTATTTGTAATATGATTGATCATTTTTTTTCGACAGAAAAATTAGAAAATCAATTACATGATGTATATAATTTACTAATTATATGATTAGCGTTTCTTGATTACTTGTCGTATGGAGTATTTCTTGATTCTATTTTGGGCACAAGATAATCTTTTTCAATTACATTCTGCTTTCCCCATATAACTACATAGCTGTTAACCAAAAGAAAAAAGATTGTGTGATATATGTGTAATATGATTGGTTGAACTAAATCAATTACATGGTAAGTGTGATACATATGCAATATGATTGATCACTGTTATTAAACTGTACACCACTCACATAGAAAATATATTATACTTATTATATAATTTATTCAAATTTGACCAATTCGATTCAAATAAGAATTTCCCTCACAAGAAAGCA
Source organism: Sesamum angolense (assembly GCA_034509725.1). Lineage (NCBI taxonomy): Eukaryota > Viridiplantae > Streptophyta > Magnoliopsida > Lamiales > Pedaliaceae > Sesamum > Sesamum angolense. The sequence goes on along the minus strand of JACGWL010000014.1, from coordinate 1,392,954 downwards.
AAATTGATGGGGACAGGAAAATAGCTTTTCCTTATCGTATAGATTATTGCACAATCCCTCTTTCTGAATATGTCCAAGTGCTACTCACAGAGCCTGCTTTCTAGCTCCATCCCTTATCTTTAGATCATAAATGGTTCATTTTAAAGCATGACATCCAGATATCCCCAAGAATCCAAAGTTTACTCAGATTAAGATACCCACATCTTTAACGACATCCATATCATGCAAAATATTATTCAAAGAAATTTCCCTGAAAATTCTAAGATGCCGTTTACCGGCCTTCTGCAGCTCGAGCTGTCGTGTTTTTAACGTACAATCGCAATCACAGTCGCTGTCCGGCACACAACCAACATATTCAATTTTAAGATAAGAGTTGATAATTACGTATGGCATTAGAAAGCTGATCAAACATAGACCCAGGGACGCAGCTAGAATAAGAAGAAGCAAACAGGGAGTCCATTTTTAGGAAGGGTGAGAGTGACAACTATCAGAACCATTATCAAGATATCATGTAATACCTAAAAATCAGGAACCTTTCGACAAGTCTTTTGTGGGGAAGAACCACCACAAATCATCAAAGAAATCTTTGACTAACCTTCTCTCTCTTCTCTTATTTGACATCCATGTTCATGGGAGAGACAGGTCTCTATTATCATCCCTTTTTTGCATGCATTGTATGGGAAAGAGGGGGTCCTTTAAAGCCTCCATTTTACAAAGATAAAGTTCCAGTCAGGTCATTATATTAGTACCAAATCACCCCACTGAGAAGCTGGGGCAAACATGTCCTGTCTCAACAAGCTCTAAAGATCTTCCAAAGGGGACAAAGACGATTCCTAGTTGGTCACATCCATGATCCTAAAATCAGTGGGGTTAGAGCACATCGGTCACCATTCGCCCGCAAATGAGATGTATGATGCCATAAGACACTATATGTTAAAAATGAACAGGCACTCATTAACGAAATAGAGAAAAGAAGATGTTATTGCTATGGAAATTGAGTTCGTTCCTGCAAAGGGCATAGCCTAACATAAGACGCATGATTTCCAAGTAAATTTTTCACGGACAAAATGAAAATCAAGGATTCGGAAACATTGAAGAGAGCTTCTCTCTTATTTCACAAAAATCGTTGACAAGCATAATCAACTTTGCTTCTGCAGCGTCTATTGACATCAAAATTTGTACACCTCGACTGTGGAAGAAACATCATCTTTACAATTTTAGGAAGCTATCTCATGCTAGTCACGTTAGCAAAGACAAGGAAATATTTTGTAAGGAAATCATAAAACCATCTTGCTTTGCTACAGTATGCTCACTGTTTAAGTCTCTATATCACACTGGAAAGCAAATGAAACAAATCCTTATGGGACTGTTGAAAAGGCACCATGCTAGGGAAATCATAAAGAGAGGTTTTCACACTGATGCAACTGAACTAGATAACAATCCTGCAATCAAATTAAGGGAATCAAACTTTCAGATTGACATGAATGCTGCACTAACATGAAAGTGAACCCATAACGAGCAACTAAGAAAGGATCGCCGGTATCATAAGTTTCAGAAAGGAAGCAATATTGTCGGTTTAATGGCTCTCTCTAAATGTTGCTCAACCAAAAGTTAAACTTATCAGCGACTCAAGTGCAAATATTGCGGAAACCTCATCAATGAACAGAAGAACCTTCATTTCGTTACCAATTAAACTACAGAATCTCACTCTGTGCATACATTTGTACAGAAAATGAAAGAAAGGTGTGACCTGAATAGGCATTTTTTCCAACTGGTCATAGACACAGCAAATAAATGAATTAAGTTGAAATATTCCTTGTAAATTCAAAGTCTCACTAAATCCGGATTATTGTATCCTCGATAAGATAATTGGTCATACAATACAGCTCTGCCATTCAAGTAGTTATCTCAAGCTACAATTATAATTTGAACACAAAAGCAATGCATCCTAATAAGACACCAAAACGTGATATACGAACACAAACAAAATACAAGATAATTATTATCATCTGACATAACCACGACCAAGATATTCCAACACTAGCAGAAGGGCATGTCTTTTAGCTATATCCCATCATAAGCTGCAAAAACTCAAATGAGTTTACATTATTAATGCTCCTTCAATAAACAACATTTCAGAATAGGCATGTTGCACTAAATGCAATACTTTTATAATGTTCATTTGCAAATTGATTGATGACCCAACCTAATGCACGACTAGTTAGACAGGCATGGAAGGACAAGATATTAGATACAAAATATATCCATGTAAATGTAACTTTCTCCATAGGACACATAAAAACCTTCATAGGTAAACATTATTAGAAACCCACACCACATTAACGGAAGATGGGAGTGAAGAGACGAGAAACAATGTCAAGCATGATTTACTAAGAAACTAACTCCGATAAACATTCAATGAAGTAAACATAGGCGGCAACCTAATCCATAAATAGACACGATCTATGGTTAGCAACTACACGCTTCTTTGGCATCAATCTATTCCTTTCTTGAGTTCTATGAGACTAGTATCCACCCATGTCGCCACATCTGAAGGGACAGATGTGCAGCTCTAAAGACTGTCTCCTTTTCTTAACAAACAAAATTTCTCTTCATTTGCAATGTAATATACAATGATGCCAGTCACTAGACGGCACTGGTATCCGCGACAGATTTCTTGTACTCTGGCTTGAGCTCGTATGTACCTTGGTTTGTTCCCCTTTTATTGTATACACAGAGCTCATTTAAGATCTCCTTCAAAAATTGCTGTGAAGAAAGACACAGAAAAAGACACATTAGCTCCACTAATAAAAAACAGAAATACAACTGTCAAACAACAAGCATATCATATACAGTGAGCTTTATAGCCAAAAGCACTTGTAAAAAATCCTTTCGTCTATATAAGGAGCGGGAATATCAAATAACACCAGAAACAGAAAACATCCCCACATATCCACAAGTCATCTAGTTCTCGGGCTTTCACAAAATAGAATGATAAGCAGAGGTGTACCGCAGGTTGATCAGTCTCCTGAACAAGCTGCTTCAGTGCCCAATTAGGTTGTCTTTCAAAAAGCTTAAACATGATATCTTCCAGCTCCCCACGGTCCCTTCTGGTTCTTTTCACTTCTGAACTCTTAACTGGAGCTGCTTTTTTCTTATCCTGCACAAGAGCACAATAAATTTGAAAATTACAATTTCTGTTCTTAGAATCAAACATTTAAGAGTTAGTTTGTAGGATGTAAGTGAACTAATATTGATATATTAATTTAAATATGTCATGGCCGAGCAGCAACAGAACCCTGGCTTTCCAATTCCAAATTGCAGAGATTGTCTTCATCCTCTTTATAAGCATCATTTTATGAGATCCCGGTTTAACTTAATTAAGAATTCAGATTCTGTCCAAATGTCAAAGTAACAATAGGCACCTCGAACAAAGTTTTGTAATTCAGACACAAGGGAAGCAGAATGAAATCTCGATGATGATTAGTCACTAGTATATCACAATAGTTTCAATAGAAAACTCCCTCTAGGGAAAATGCCTCCTGTCCCAACATTCATCCCTTCTCCATAGTTCCATCTCTGTCAACATATATTCATACTCCATTTTTCAGTGTTGAAAGGAATCACAACAAATTGCAAGTTAATGCTTCCATTTGATGATAAGATAAAAGCACACAGCATGGGCACAGAATCCGGAGGTTGTGTCAGCAAATTGCTGCTTCGGGATTATATTATAGTGCATCAACACCCCATGGCAAAAACATTGTGTGAACTTTCTACTCATGTCATGCTGCAACAAGAGTAGTTCGGGCATTATGCCCTTCTAACAAATTACACCACTTCACACCAGAGGAATTAGAATGTCCCTCATCAGTTCCTAGACAAGAAAATGATTAATGTTCTTACATTTATGCTTCATAAGTTAACATTTCCTATTTAACAAGCTCCTTCAGGAACTACCATAAAATTTTCAGTCCTGGAACATGAATAAAGTGAAACAAGATATAGCAAGATTCAGATTTAAAAATTTTAAGAAACAGTCCCAATTACCTTAGAAGTTGACGTAATGAAGCCCATCATTCCAGGCATGGGCCTCATGTGCACACCATTATCATTATTAATTACCTGATTTGGAGAAGGGGGAAAAATGGGCAACAAAATTTTAGCATCACGTGTCAAGAAAAAAAAAGGCCACTCGAGAGAGGCAAAAATAAAAAGCAAAGTGGATCCATGACCTGGACTTGTCTGTTCTTGATCATGGACTTATTTGTCCTTTCCCGACACATTTTGTACTCTTCAATGTTTTCATGGTGGGGCTTCATGTCAAATTTGTGTTCCATTTTCCCTTCCACTGCAATTTCCTTTAAAAGAAAACATAACAATAGATAGAGAACTGACAAACAAAACAATGACAAGTTACTTCCAGCCAACTTGGCTACACACATCATGCAGGATGAATAGAAGCGTAGCAAAAAGGTTTACAGAAAGTTGGACATTCATGAAGACAGCACTTGAAATTCAGCAACAATTAAACTGAAACTTGTCTAAAATACATGAAATCATCATATTAGTAGTGATAGAGTAAATAAGGGCAAGGTAAAAAATATCTAAGCATGTTATGCACAACATAGAGCTAAAATTCCTAAAGGAATCGGAAAAGAAAGTATTTTGCTCTTCACCTATCATATAGTTCAGAAACCCGGGCTTTTCTTAGCTGTTACTTCCTTAATGATCTTAAGTGTCTTGCACTTGTAACAAGAATAAAATAAATAAACATGTTCTGACATGGAGCAAGATGTACAAAAACCTTGCTTGTTCTAACAGAGTGGCTGATGTGCCAAACCTGCCCTAGCCAACCATTCCCTGTAAGGCTGTAACAGACCAAGTTGTCATCATGTAATTTAGGTGTACAGAAGTTTAGCACTCCGTCGTAAAACCTAGATCAGAAGCAAGACCACCCTACACATGACCCCAAGCAGTTAAGGGGAAAAAAAGGTAGTTCTGCCCTTTGTACAGCCAACCAAGAACTAGCATACGGCCCAATCACTGCATAAACCACTCAAAGAACTTTTCATTACATAGGATCTAATTTTTGCTGGGTATTTCAGTTAATGTCTTATTGATTGAAGCATTTGAGGATTTTAGCTTCCCAACTACCTATTCTTTTGCAATTTCAAAAGCTTGCTGGTTAGGAGTTCAATTTGATTGAAAAGTCAGTTTATTTTTACTTACTGCCAAGGTCTGAGGGGTGAAATCTCATAAGCATCAGCCTTGTATATCACTTTTTTCAGCCGTGTTATGACTTATGACAAAACATTATTTATAATTGAACAACTCATCCATAGTTTCCTCTATAGGATCACAGATCCAAAATCCATGGGCAAACTTCCACAACACGGCATCACTAGCTACGGCTCTAACATCCATTGCTCTTCACACTCTTACAAACCATACGTTATTAGCAGCTCACGGTTAAAAGCAACATCAACACAAGTCCAAATTTTAAAGTAACATATCATAAGACAGCTTATTCACAATCTCATGCAACAGAAGTCCTTACTAATACATAAATTTATCCAGAATGGGAGTTTAAGTCCATTCATAAGCTCATTACTGCACGAAAATTAACTTCATCTGAGATCCGAAATTTTCAGAATCAGAAAAAACAATAAAACAAACCACCTAATGAGATGAAAAGAGCAATGCACGTAACTTGGATACCGAAGAATTAGGCAACAAATACTTGGTATTCAAACCTCATCAAAACAGGAGAAAAGATTGAAAAAGAAAACGGCAAATAAAGATGATTCACCTTGATTTGTCTGGGAGAAAACACACATGGGAACAAAATCCTTAAACATGTTGAGAGAGTAACTCTTGGGCATGTTCACAACCTCATTCCCCGCCATCTCCATTGTAAACTGACCCACATATATTATAAAATTAATCTCGGAAATCACATCCCTATACAATACACAATTAGTTCAAACTAAATAAAAACCGCAAAATCTCATCAAATCACTCAACAAAGGCACACATATATCACATCACACAAATAGATCGTACACAGGGAAAAAGAGAGCCGATATTTACTTGAAGAGCGGACGGGTCCTCGGATTGTAGAGGATCGAGGGAGACGACGACTTTGGCGAGGGGCGGCGAGTCGCCGGAGGCGGCGGAGGATTGCCAGGCCTTGGAGACAACAGGCGGACACTTCATAAGCCAAATGGATCGGTCGGCTTTGGCAGAGTCGACCGTGGTGTTGTTACCTTTAATGTGATCATCCTCCATGGATGGGACCTTCTGACGTTTCTGATGCAGCGTAAACGCTTTCTGTGTGAGAATCCGTTGAGAGGATGCGACTCAAATCGTCTTGCTACGAATGATCAGATCGGGTCGACTGTTTGTTATTAAAATCGTGTATGTCTTTCAACGTTTCTTTCTTTCCAGGTACAGAAGTCCACCTTTATATTCTGTCCCCATTACTGGGCTTTGTATTTTGATAAAGATTTATTGGAAAGTACCAATTTATCCATGTACTCTAACTCAAAATTACTATCTAAACACGCTTAATTGCATTACTTTATTTATTTATTTATATTTTTAGATAAGAATAATTAACTATTATTAATCTATACTATTATAAAGGGAAGGGGGTTTATAAACTCAAAGTGGTAGTTCTCATACCACTACACCAAACTTTTTAAATGTCAAAAATGCCCTTCAACTTTCCAACCCATGTTAAATCAACCACTCAATTAAGTTCATTTAGAATACTAATTTCATGCAATTACATAAACTCAAAAATTAATTTACTCCCATTTTATTTAAGCTTATATTAAGAAATTAAAAAATATATTAATACTTATTTTGCATGTATATATAATAATCATTATCAATATGATATATATTATAAAGAATCAATTTTTTTTGTATATAATATATATTGTAGAAAGAGTAAATATGTCTTGATAATTAATGTATTAATAAAGTTAGTAGATTTTGAGGTTGTAAGGTAATGAAAAATTTAAATATAAATGAACAAAATGAGCTTTAATAAATAAATAAAAAAATTACGTGCACAGGTACTGCGTGCCACCGTATCTAGTTGAAATAAATTCGAACCTATAACCTTTAAAATCATGGGCATCAGTTTCACCAATTAAACTAGACATCATTAACTTATTTTACTTTATTTATACATGGAAATGTTGCAACTAATGAGTTATTGAGTTATTGGAAGTTCTTTTCAAAACAAAAAAAAAAAAAATTGAAATTGTATTCACACCTCATTCGTAAATTCTCCTGTTTACATCTTACCTATTTTTTCTAGAGTTTAGATGAAAAATACTAATGTAAGCAGAAAAATACATAAATTTTTAATTTTCCATAATCTATCATTTTCATGTATATTTCGTACTTATAAAGGGATAAATATAATGTATATATACAGACTGAGGTTAATATTATAATATTTTTCCTTATAATACAAAATTACATGAGCATATGAAATAGGATAAAATAGAAAATATATGTTATTATTTTTGCTAGCGTCAATATTTTTCGTTCAAACCTAACAAAAGGAGATTAAATATAAATAGTGAATCTCGGAGGGGGTGTAAGTTAATTTAATTTTTTTAGAGAATAATTAGTATAATTTTATATTTTTAGGGGCAGTCTAAATATATATAGTTAATCCTTATTTTTATAAAATCATTCAAATACTACTCTTCAATAGTTAATATTTATTATAATCAATGAGAGAATCATAATTTTGTAATTTTAAATGGCCAATAAATTTTAAAATGCAATTTTCCCAACAAAAAAGAAAAATGAAGCAACAGACGTCAACTTGCACCTACAGATCATTCATTCAATAATTTTTTTTTTTTAGCATAATTATGAGAAAGTATCAAAATGCATTATTTTGTGTACGTAAATTATAACACTATGACGCTGATCGAGATGATGATGGCCAGCAAAATTATTCATTGATGTGTTCCAATTCGAATAAGAAAGGCCTTTAATATAAACAGTGATTTCAAATATATTGTAGATTGATGTATGATTGTGGTATTGATTATTTGTAGTTTATGGTGATTTTCTATCGAATATTTATTAGTTTGTGTCATGGCATGAAACTTATCTTATCATATTATCTATGAACGTATATAGGTCAATGACTAGTCATATTGGATTTATAGTTGTATTGTCACTCTTATTACTTGGGTAGCCGTGACATTTGAAGTTGAGGGTTCAACTATATGATTATTGAACATACTAGATGGGTTCCATTTAAAATTTTGTACAGTCGGATACTTCACTAATTTTTTTTTTAGGTTATGTACATGTGTACATCTATCGAGAATAAATATAAATTTTTTATAATGCCAATTATATCTTACGAGTAATGATATCTATGTATTGTACTGTTTAAAAAAATAGAATTTATTTTGTTGTGTAATCATTATTGAAAATAAAATAGAGCATCATAGAGAAAGCTATATTTGATGTGTGATTGATTATTTTTCTTAAATTATATATCAATTACCGATAAATATATTACACTTATCATATAACCAATTCAAATATATATAACCAAATCTAATTTGAGCTAAAAATTTTCATACCACCACTTCTACACGTACAATTAATTACAACTCATGAGGACTCCATTGCCCAATATTCAAGGAAAAATACAACCAATTTCACTTCATGTCGACGCCCAATTCACAATATTATTTAAGTACAGAAAATTAGTCCGACGACGATGATGATAAATTAAGATGAATACTTAATTATTAATATTTATACGTATAATTGATGACATTAATCAATGGAGCTGAGTAGTGAATGAGAAGAGAAGAAGATATATAGCATTATATGGGAATTATAATTAGTGGGAATTTGGACCACAATTAATTAATTACCTGGAAAAGCAGCAAGCAGTATATATTACTCCATCTGCCCCTAATTAATTAACCCTATTATATATTTCTCCCTAAATATTAATTTCAAACCAGACTAACTCGTCCTATGGCTTTAATAACACCTATATAATTAAATAATTTACCAAATTTAATTTCTTTCTGATATTTTTCTCAATAAAAGTAGTTCTACTAAAATTGAAATTGATATTAATTAATGTGATTAATTAGATATAAGAAGTAGTAGTCAGAAAACTCAAAAAGAATGGTCTCGATCTACTTATTTTTTAGCATTATTGTAAACCATGCATTTGAATTTTGATCCTAGTCGTCTTGCATGCGTGGAAGGAGCCAGATGACACTGCTAATCTAATCCCGACGTCTTTGATCCTTACAAATTATCTATGAGATCTCTTTATTTTCTTTGTTACACAACACTGAACGTTTGGCTCAAAAATAAAATAGAGAATGACTCTATTTTCTTTTAAACTGAGCACTTTTTGGTGATAATCGAGCATGGGCTTCGATTCTTGCGTCATTAGGGCAAAGTGACGAAAAAATTACGCTAATTAATATACATGAAATGATAATATACAGTTTAAATTTCCTCAAAACTTTCATGGATGGGATTAGGTTCCTATGCTTTTGTTTCGAGTTACAACACATGATCATAAGGAAATTAATTAACCCCAAAGATAAATAAAATTCCAAGTACACGAATATATATATATATATATATATATATATATATATATACATCTATCGTATCACCTTCCGGACATGTTAAATTTGACCTGCTGTTGAGGATGTAATAATACCATTGTGTATAAATTAAAGAATAATTTAGAAATACATGATCCAAAGTCCAAACTAAAGTTAAATTATCAATATATATATATATATATATATATATATATATATATATGATCTCAATTTAGATACTAAGATTTAAATACTATGTATTTATATATTCATATTCCCACAGTTTTAGCAAGTTTTTCCCCCAACTCCCTGTGTAATAATTCGATGGAGTTCCTAGCAAGCCGAATTGAGGATAAATAATTATACATACAAAAAAACAAGGTAGTTAGCCAGCAGACCAACTCCAGAAAATGGCCATCCTATTAAATCTTGATCACACTTTCAATTAATTACGCTGTAAATGCTACTTCAATTGTTCGTGGCAACACTCTTAATACCACACTGTTTCGCTAAACTTATTTGAAACATATCTTATGATTAAGTTTTAATTTAAAAGCCTAGATATATGTTGAATTTTATTTTAAAAAAATAAGATACAAATAAAATATTAAGAGTGTTTGACATTATTATGAACTCTTCATATTGTAATATAATCGAGTAATTAATTCATCAAACTCCGACATACATTAAGCTTTTCAAACAGTACCCTATACATCAAAGAAGAAAATATTTATTTCACCACTGCACTAATTAAAATTAAAAACCTAGCATCGCTGCAGTCAGAAAAACCCCCTGAGATGAAACAATATATGCTGATGAACTTGAAAGTTACGTATTTCGATTATGACTAAAATGTTGAGCTGCATTTAAAAATCCCAAGCTCTAGGTATACTAATGGAGGGAAAGTTTCTAAATGTTACTATATTTTCTATGCACATTGCAGTACCCCTTGTGGATTTTCTTAAAATTGGTGTTGACATCTCCTATTACATTTCACGTATATATAGACGCCATGCAATGCAAATCTAGCAGCCTATATAGATATAAAAAAAGCTCCGATCCTCTAGCTAATTTAATCTTTACCATATTATGGCTACCTTAGCCTAGAGCAACATTTACATCCATGTGCAATTATAATAGGCATCACATGCATACATATACACTTGCAGAAAAATTAAACATCAGCATTTAGGACAACAGCATCCCATCCTCAATAATTAATTTCTATGAGTGATAACACCTATAGATATAGGTATGAGACTTAAGGTCATGAGGTTGGTTGATTATGGAGGTCATTTGCTGGTTTTGGATATGAATGACAGAGAATTTATATTTGGATTGATGGATTTGAAATAAGAGATTTTGAATTTCTAGTAACAAATCTTTTGTTAGACAATGATGGATTTCAAATTTTTGCGATATGAAATCAATTTTTTTTTGGGAATAATACTTTTTCTCAAATTCAAACCTTCACTCTAGATATAGACAAATGAAAAATGTAATGTGGCAAGAAAACGGATAAAAGGGAGGAAAGGCAGCATCGAGCTGAGGACCAAGAAGCAAGAAACGCATAAAGAATGTTGAAAAATTAACATACAGCATGCGAATTGCACACGTCCATATGTATGCACAAATTACCAAAAACCAAACAGTAAAAAAGGGTTATGGGATAAAACCAACAACCTTAGTATCTAAGTGAACGAATCAATGCACAAAATCAAAATTGAAATTCGAACAAAAATAATAAACAACATGCGATGCGGACCAAGATTCAAGATCCATTTGATCTCTTCTTACATGCACCTTCTTGAATTGGTCCACCTTTTTCCTTCAATGGTTGCTTAGAATAGGCTTAGATATATCACCAATAATAACAAATTATGTCAATCTCAAGTTAGCTAGAATAGAAGGAAAGAAATCTATTACCGTAGACGACCCTTTTCGAAAGATCAGTAGCTACCAAATTTCTACTTCTTAAGGCCTTGGTGGTGGGAAGAATTGCGTACCCGCCATGAAACCGCTGAGATGAGGGGGATAAATTGAAGGGTCAAGCATCGTGGCGGTCTGGTTGGTAGTGGCCGCAATGAGATCATGCGACTGTTGTGATGATCCTGCGCAGGCGGAGGAGCTCTCTCCGCCACCACCGTACTGGCTTTCTGGGCCTTGATCGTAGAGAATTCCCTTGAAAACATGCCCTCCAATGTTGACAGCCGTCTGATAAGCAAAATGCTCCTCGGCGTCGTCTGTTGCACTGACCTTCACGCAGCGGAAGAAGGCAGAAGAATTCACTTCTGGTGGGAGATGTCGTCCCAACTCACGAAACCCTAGCCATTGATCAGAACAAAGAATTATATATGTATGTATGTAAGTTTCTTTCTTCCTCGTACGGATCAAGAAATCTCTTGAGTGAAAAATCTAAAAAGTGTTTTTCTTCACAGATTTTGTCTGCGTCAGCTTTACTCCGTAGGAGTAAAGAGAAAGGGAAAGGTGGAGATTGCGGTGGTTGAAGCTGGGGAAGTTGGGGTTCATTCATATCACGCAAATGATTTTACCATACATAAATGATTTTAGAGTTCGTGGTTTCAATTATTTTGCTGTCCTTCATAGAATTTATGAGTCCAACTTATAACCTATTTTTCAAGAACTGAAAACCCCATCGATCAGATCGATGGAGCCCATGTCTGAACCTACAACATCACCTGACGTGGTGGAGTACAATTAAACGTGAAATAGTAGTGGTGTAGCAAGACTAGAATTACCTCCACCTGGATAATTTTCTCTCAGCCGTTTAGGGTTTTCCCCTCCGACGGCCAACTGCTGTTGATCTTGCTGCAAATTAGAACCCGGCTGCGGCTGCTGCTGCTTCTCGCGGCGTTTAGCCGCCGGAACCCAGGTGCTCTTCACGTGGGTTTGGCACGGAAACCCTCGGCTCTTACAGCAAGTCCTGCATCTCATGTGCACGCAATCTTTCTTTGCTTGGTTGCCACAATCTTGACAGTTCACTCCGACGTCGTTCTTACCCCTACCTTGATTCATCACCCTAAACCCTGCTGCTGATCCGTAGCTATAATCGGAAGGCTCATCACCAAGATTACTCGGCCCGATGGAGAAGTGGACATCTTGGATACTGTGATGCTGCTGCTGAGAGACAAGCCTTTGTTGGTGCAATTGATTGTACTGCTGCCATAGTTCAAAACCCTTGTTATAGATCTCCTCGTTCTTGAACAGGAACAAACTATTATTGTTGTCTGTTTGGTGATCTTGGCCTTGTTCTTTACCACCACCTAGTGAGAAAAACTCGGACATTTTCCAACCCTACTACAAGCTAAGCTCAACCTCAATTTTGAGAGCAAATCCATAGCAAACACAAAAAAGGACTTATTCGGGCAAGAGGGGTCCGGGTAGAGGAAGGGTAATTATCATGTAGTAGCGTTTCCTAGGAAGATCCGAGCCACTGAGTGTGTGGGTTATTTTGTAAATTTGCAATTTGTCGATTTATGGGACTAGCTAGCTAGTTTTTAATTTCCCACTATATACAGTAAATATTAATCATACTTATATATCAAGTATATATTACATATTATTATGTGTATTTCGTAGGTGGGAAGAGACTGGAGAGTTCCTTGTGTTGGGTGTGTGTTTGTGTGATTCTTGAGGTGGTGTTCTCTGCTCGCAGCTTCTTTCACTATCAAAACTTCGGAATTATTCAGGTTCCCAGAATGGAGAGATGGAAAGGAGTTCGTTGGATTTCCCTTTCTCTCTCTATCTCTATCTCTATCTCTATGAGTCTTGATGGTGATGAGTTGAATTGTATTGTTTGTGGATGCATTAAAGTCACAGCCCTGCAAACGCCGCCATCAGCCACTGCAACCACCCCTCTGCAACCTCAATTTAAGACATCCACCCCCCACCCCACGCTACCAATTTTTTCTCTCTCACACACAACACACACTTACTATAGTAGTTGACTGTAGGAGTGAGAGTGTTAGTGCAGCCGGGGTGGGGGGGGTGGGGGGAACTGATTTTTCCTTTTTTGTTTTAGCAGAAAATCCTGCCACTTCTTCTACAGTTCTCTTGCAGTTATTGCAATAAAAAACCCTACCTCATCAAGAAATTGAATCCCAGCCCTTGCATGGTGATCCAACGGCTCCAAGACATGCCACCATGGCGTTGCATCAGCTTTTGCTTATTCGTCCTTGCACCGGAAAACACGCTCTACTTTTGCCTTTTCCCCTCACCATTTCCCATCATAATTTAAATTCATTACTTACTTAAAAATAAATTAGAAATAATCCAAATCAGGAAACAACAAAGTCACAGCTATTCCCCAAACGCAGAATTCTTTCATCACTGACCAATCAACACGCGATCATTAACGATAACATGACCATAAGCGTCACAGTCAGTAAGATTAGTGACTCAATTCGTCTCCATCGGCCATTGGGAAATTCAAAGAATTCCTCGAGTCTGCAGAAATTATCCGTTGGCCCTCGTATTATTACTACATTTATAGTATCAAATACAACACACCTCGTATTCCTCTCTAATTCTTCATGTCATCGTTTCCAAACAATTAACACTTGCAAGCAATCCAACCAATTTTTTTTTTTTTTCTTTTTCTTCAAACCATAACTACTTCATAAAAAAATAAATGCATGGCCATCATCTCACCAAAAATGCAAAATAAACTTAAATCACTTCTCGCAATTGAATTATGAATTTACTAATAAAATAAATAAATTCTTATTAAAATCGACACCAACGCTTTCGATGTGCTAACAATATCAGTCATGTAGTAGACTAGTAACTCAATTTTAAGTAATGTTGTTAATATGTCGAGTGATGTAATAATGAAGAAGTTTCTTAAGTCGAGTTCGAAATTATGCCTTTTCTTTTAACTTATAGTGTACGATAAATTATATTATTCAACATATTCAAATTTAATTAAAACACTATTATTTCAAATAAAAAATTAAACATGTTGAACGAGAAAAATAAACAACAAATTATTATAAAAACAGACACGTACGCTCCCACATGGATCACCAACACATATAAATAATGCAGCTGGGACCAATGAATTAATATCAGTTGTTAAATATGTAATGTACTTGAGGAGAAGAGTGAAGTGGTGATGAGTTTATCTCAGACGGAAGACAATGAAATGTAGGGAATATTGAAGAGACGGGTGGTAGATGAGACATGTCCAAAAAAGGACATAGAAGCTGCAATTACTTGACCTTTATGCATGCATAAAATCTTGGATATGTATCTATGTCTACATATATAGCATTAGCATATATATTCTTATTGCCACTGAAATTGACACTTCATTCCCAAGACTTTATATTTTTTTGTATCCTATTTTCATTGAGTGATTTTAATTTTAGGTGGTTTGGTAAATACGTATTGGATTGGTTGGGTTGAATAATTTAATTGTTTATACATTTAATATATCTTTTTGGGATAATTACATAGTTTTACCCTGAGTTATGGTGTATTAATTACATGTGAATTTTATGTGATTTTAACTATGATATATTTTTTGTCTAATAAGTAGATCTATCTACTAGTTAAAACTTATCGAATTTGTTGATATTAGTAAAAAAATTGAATGACAATTCATATTTATCTTGATTGACTTACTACTTACCTATTGCATGTTACGCAAATCTTTTCTGACCAAAATATTTTTATAAAGGTGAAGATATGTCTCATCGCATGTATTACCGTATGAAAGTATATAAAGTTAGTTTGATCAGAAAAAAAAATTATTTGATATACAACATGTCAATAATAAGTCAATTGAGCGTCAATAATATTTTTATACAACCTTTTCACCAATATCATTAAATTTGGTAAGTTTTGACTTACAAAATGGTGAATTTATTAGGGAAAGAAAGAAAGAAACGTCAAGTGTACCAAATGTAATTTTCTAAAATCGCAGAAGACTTACGTATAATTACATCAAATTCTGAGAGAGGGTAAAATATCCCAATATTTTTCAATCATCTCCTCTTTGATTTAGGGACAACAATAAGTTTTTATGTACTAATCTATCATTTTAACGCTTCATCTATAGTTGTAATGACTTGCAGGTCAGGCCAAATTGATGTTAATTTTATTTCATATTTCAACACAAATACACTCTCGATCAACAGTCTGCATAACAATATTCATGTCATATTAATGTGACGAGTTAAATTAAAATATATATAATCCTCAATTGCCACATAAAAACATCACGCATTTACTGCACTGGTTCTGTACTCAATCGGTCCAACCTTATTCAATCAAACATTAGAGGATTTTGATTGTTCTTGCAGGACTTGATCAGAACTATACTAACAACCAAGAGCTGGACCAAAATCAAAGACGATCGACCTTCATAAAGGAGCCTTTATACCATACTCATATCAGTAATTAATTATTTTGCTGGATTTTTATAATTGAACACAAAAATTCGACTCCAACATATATGTAAGAGAATGAGAAAGTTGCTACTTATACAATATTCTGGCCATCTCCTTCATTAATGAAAAGAGGAAGTCCATAACTAGTTGCGATCATAAAAATTAATCATAGCTTGTTCGATCTTTCATAATTAATGATGTTTTGTATCTGCAGATGCATGAGCAATAATACAGAATCCTGGTCACTGGTCAGGACATAGTGGTCTTGAGTCTCGACACTGTAGTCATAATAGACAGAAAAGTGGTTGCTGCCGCTTGAAAAGACACATCCTACAGACGGGTGATCAAAATAAATAAAAAATTTAAAATAAAAGGATAAGTACACTATAAGCTCATAAGTCCAGTGTAGCTACGCAGGAACAATTGTAATTTAAGTTTCATATTTTATATTATTTGTAATTTTGATCTCATTATTTTATTTTTTATCATATTTTATTTATAAGTGTCAAAAAATTATAATTTACGATCCACTCACGTTTCTTGTTAGATTTTTTACAGAAGAAAGCACGTACTCCATTAATTTAACCAACGGTTGACTGCAATAGTATAAAAAATTACAATTTACTTCCGACAACTTATTATATTTGCGGTTATGGTCCCAAATGGTGTATGTTGTGGAAGGTAAATTGTAATTTTTCACACTATGCGGTCAAATATTGGTTAAGTTAATTTGCATGTGCTCCTTCTATCAATAATCTAACGAAAAATGTTAGTGGAATGTAAATTGTAATTTTTTTTACACTAATTGTGGAACTAAATGTTGCGAGAGTAAAACAATGGGACCAAAAGTAAATGGTGTAAGTTGTGGGACGTAAATTATAATTTTTTCTAATTATTCTTTAACCTTATATGGTTTGATAAATTACATTTAGTATGCCTGATGTTTGTTTCTATTTAATAAATAGATACATTTTTTAGTTAGAATTCAACGAACTTTGATGATAGTAGTAAAAAATTGAATGAAAATTTATATTTATTTTCAATTGATTTATTACTAAATCTTTACAGATCAAACATCTCTTTTTTTTAACAAACTACCGTTGTACATCTTCAGTATGTTAATGCATATGATGAGGTATATTGTTATCCAAAAAATCTGTCATACCTATAATAAGTCAATTTGGGGATAAATAAGAATTTTTATTATTATCAATAAATTTAATAAATTTTAATAAATAGAGGAATTTTTTTGTTAAATACGTTAATAAATATCATATACAAGTTTGAAAATAATAGAAAATTTGCATATAGACACGTGAGTTCTCCCCAATTGGTGCCCATAAATTATACATTTTATTGAAAATCTCCAAATTGTTCTATAAAATTGGTACGGACCAACGGCGGCCCTAATCACCCGTACACATGCAAAAGTAAGTTATGGACATCCACACGAAATATGAACAACAACAAAAATGTAATAACGTGTGTTGTTTAGTATTTGACCGTTTCGTTGTAAGATGGTGTGTCTGATTTCTATATTATTATGGGACTATATTGATAAATAATTGTAATTATTTTATGCAATTGATGTAATATAGTCATCAGGCTCGTTTTATTTTAGAAATAGTTACACTCATTTTTTTTTTTTTAGGTTTGATATAATTGTATTTAAATTATTTATGGTTCGAAAACATTTAACATTTGTAAATTTTGTTTTTATATAACAAATAAGTGCCTTAATTAATTAAAATTTATTGAATTTGTTGATATTAAAAAAATTGAAAAAAAAATATATTTACCCCAATTGACTAATTACTAATTTGTTGCATATCAAATAAATGTTTAATTACTCTCATACGTATTCACGTGTTAGTGCATGTGATAAGGTATATCTTTACAGTTATAGTGTAATTTAGTAAAAAAAAATTATTTGACATGTAATAATTCATTAATAAGTTAATCGAGAACCAATATTAATTTTCAGGCAAAATGCTTTTTAATCCCATAAAATAAGGGCAGGATTTGTTTTTGTACCATAACTATGACAAGCGTCGTTTTAGTCGCATAAAACTTTAATCATGCATTTTTAGTCTCAAAAAGTCATATCCGTTGTGATTTTGGGCATTTTTTAGACTACAAATGCGTTGTTTGGACTTAAAAGACGTGATTTTGGGATTTTTGATACTATAAAGTCTTAAAATACATTTTTTGGGACTAAACAAATGTAATTTTAAATTTTATTGGACTAAAAGTGCCACATGTCATAATTGAGGTACAAAAATAAATTCTACAATTGTTAGACTAAAAAATATTTTGCCCTCAATTTTCATTCAATTTCGTTGTTAATGTCAACATATTTAGTAAATTTTAATTAATAAATAAACTCATTTGTTAAACGTAGCAAATATGAGAAGTATTAGAAAATATGATTATCCATTTAACTCGGGGAGATTATTGGAGTTGAAATTATTTAAATATTATGTTAAAAAATGAATAAAGTAATAAAAATAAAAAGAAATGTATAATAGGATGGGTGAGAGTCCCAACAAGGAGAAATTGAATGAGTGGCAGCCTTGTGATCTCGAGCCCTGCGTCCTTGGGATAGCCGGGTTGACCTGTCTTGTGTTTCTTCCTTCTTAGAATAAGAAAATAAAAACCAAAAACGTCTTTTCAATTACGGATCTACTGCACAGATACATGGCGTAGAGGTAGAACACATATGTCGATGTTGCTTCACAATCACACGCTTTCCGACTACTCCCAACTCAATTTTTGTGATATTTTCTGAATGTGGAGGAGATCCTGTGATGTGATTGAAAGGTTTAATCAATCATTAATGCTGCTGCTCAAACATCCTTAAATTAAAATGCAGTGCAGAGTTTGAAATTTTGTTAATGTTGTTGCAGTTACCTTCTTCTTTTTTGTAATAATTTTTCAAGTTTTTTAATGTGTTTAGGTAATTTTAATATTTTCGTCATGTTGGAGATGATTCATGTTCATTAATCCTCGCTTTTATACGCCTTAATGGTCCCTTTTAATACCTTTGGGGGCGACCCATTAATGTCACCTCACCCTTAACTTCCATGCACATGTCTCTCACATGAGTGCTTCTGCTTTTGTCTACTGTATATATACCTCTTCATTTTGAAAAATGAAATATATACCAATCGTCTATGTAGATTTTCAGTCTACTGCATAAAGAATATAGTATGTACAATATGAGACTACTCAATTTGCTGATTAGTATTGAAGTTCAATAGCGCTAAAGGTGGAAGGATTTTTAAAGAAAAATTAAAATTAATAGAGGAGTAAGCTACAAAATAGAAATTAGACTTCAATATTTAAGCCAGTAATGAGTTTACTAAAAGAAATTAAAAAAAAAAACTTGATTCAACGTGAAAATATTGGTTGAAAAATGACGTTATAGTGATATATTCCATGCAGTGCAAAGAGTGACGTAAGGATAGCTTGAAAACTGAGAGAGAATGAGAATTAAAGTAAGATAAAATGAGTTCCTAAAATGATTGCATCATGTCTCATTTTATAAATGTTCGTGGAGCAAACCAGAGAGGTGGTTACAGTGAATCATGCATCATTGGATAGTTGCATGTGTTTAGCTAAATAACAGAAAAAGTGATTTAGGATTTGGACTTATTTAGATGAAGATATGACCTTCTGACCAAATCTTATCCAATTTGTCTGAGTATTCAGGGACTTATAACTTAAATGTTTGAGAAATTGATTTCAGCCGGACTACTTGGATTTTGTTGGAATCTTTCGTATGCTATGTCGTAGGATGTCAACAATCCATGTAATGTGTTCTCCCTATTGTATGTTGACTCAACTTGCTTGATTGGAGTAGGCTTTTGAGAGAGTTCTTACACAAAATTTGAATTGGCGAACTAATCAAATCACAAAGCAAGTGTAAAATATTTGCTATGTGATTGATCGCTTTCTTAAATTATATACCAATTACATAACAAGTATATTGCACTTATCATATCATCGATTCAGGTTTGATCGAACTATGTCTAGGCAAAAATTTCTCAATTTTTTAAGATATACTATGAATTTAATGCCTTGATCGTAAACCAATAGAACCTGCCTTGTTGACCTACTAGATGGGGGCCTACTAGATGGGGGCCCACTCCTTATCTTTGGACTCTTTAAGGAAAAATGTTTAAGGAGGCATCATTCTCCTTAATTGTTACCTCCTAGATTACGTAGCCCGGGTCCCTTTGGCCCTCAAAGTGCCAAACATCATGATTGAAAATAATGTAGGTAAATTACCATATAAAATTAATATACTTTGACTTAGGTAGTCATTTTGGTATTTTTAGACCAGCTTAGGTTTCTCTTTGAGCATAATTATTGGTTTATTGGGATTCCTCGGTCATTATTTTATATGTGCCTTAAGAAAAAGGAGTGGAGCCGGCAGAAGTCACATGGGGTTTCAACAACTTTTGACAACCCTAAGACTATTTTAATGAAGGCTAATAGGTCTCTACGAATTTCTCATGGGGATGGGCCCCGTGGCCTAGGTGATCTTGTAGGACAAAAAGCATCGTCAACAAATCTCCCTGAAAGCAATTCTTCATATCTTCAAGAGAGCCAGACTTGGCCTTGTGGGTGCTCTGAATTACGGTATTGTACATGATGCTTTAGCTATTTGGACTCTTTCAAGATGCAGGCTCTCTATCGCGGGCTTTCCCTGGAAAAGAATTTCTGCTCAAATAAACTGAAAGCATGAGCATCTTCATATTAATCATCCACCATTTAAGAAGTCTGGATGCGCAATTTAGTAAATCTGAATGCAAAGAAATATGGCAAAAAGAAAAATTATATATGCCACCATACTGGATAGATAAGGGCAACAAGGTTGCCACATTTTGGGCAGGCACACTAAATTACCACACTGCATAAGAATGGTCTCAAAATCAAAATCTTACATGACTTTATTACAATGGAAACTGTAATCATAAAAACCAAAAAGGGCTGAGGGGTGGGAGATTGATGAAACTGATCCTGCAAAACAAAACCAAATATTGAACAGAAGCATAAATTCGGTCGTAATCTCTTTGTATGGAGCTCCTACCTCTTTGTTTCTCAAGATGGCAAACATTCCCTGACTTCGTGGTTTGTCTAATTGTGAGAGGTCACAAACAAGCAAATCGTAAGGTCAATTCATCGTATCTGTGAAGGAGAACAGAGCAAACCGGATGCATCAGCTCCTACCCCTGCAAGTTCACAAACAGTACATAGCTGCCCTTGCTGAGATGGAACGAAATGAGTACTGCAGTAGGGGCAAGTTATATCTTTCTGCCCCCGGTAAATTGGCACGTATGTGGCCCCACACACAACGAAAGGATTTCTGAAGTCGTAGTTAAGCTGTGTAGCATCTTTCATATTCTTCTCGGCAGCCTGCAGAACTTGGCGAGCGGTTCTGGCTTGATTCTCATTACTAGGATTGGTCTCCAGAAGTCGCCTGGCAAAGTTGGCTGCAGTGCTCAGATTTTGTGCCTTGAAGCAAACGGTCATAGCATTCAATAGTGCAAGTCTCAAGTGCGGAAGCTGGAGGTTACAATGGGTGAAATAGGCAGCAAGTTCCTGCTGACGGACTGGGTTGTCCTTCAGTTCCCTCCTCTTAAGCTCCATCTGCAAACCAAGAACATATTCTTTGACAATGATAATCAATTCCTTGACTTCATCCACCTCTCTTCGTGTTTCAACAACAATCAGTGGAATTGTGTGAAGAATAGACAGGAATTGTCGAAGAGCCTCAGAGAAACTTTCCAGCAGTTGTAGCTTTGTAGCCAGCCTTGAGCTTCTCTTCCAATTGCGAGAAACTGAACACTAGAGCAGGGGGACCTCGCACATTAGGACTTGCTGACTCATTCCAACCCCTCTCAACTGCAACTGAGATCAACGGCGCTGAAGTAAAGGCACGTAAATAACTGTGACTGCCCAAGTGAAGATCAATAAACTGCGACTTCAAAGGGGTGAAATTACGTATCCCTAACTGACGGCTCAATAAACGCATTGCTGTATCGAAGTTGCCAGCAGCTGCGTGTTCGGCAGCAAGAGACGATTTCTGGACCCAAATCTGGCTTACAGGCATACCAGGTGTGGGGGCCACAAATATAGCAGAACGTCCAACTGCAGCTGTTTTTGGTGTCTCAGCATCAGGAGGCAGATCCAGATCCTCAAGATCCCATCCACCCTCCTCATCATTCTCCTCGTGCACAACCTCGTCCTCTAGCATCAGACTAATGTCTCCATTCTGCAAGTTGTCCACCTCACCAATATCCAGTGCCTCACCCCAATCAGCATCTGCAGCCTCTTCATAGTCTTCAGTTTCTCCTCTGCCTGTATCATCAAGGCCACCCTCAAATATGCCTTTACTGACCATTAACAAAGGCCAATCTCCAGCACAAAGCACTGGACTCGGGGGTATTAAAAGAGAAGCTTTCTTCCCTGCAGGCACAGAAGGAACATTATCCCCCAAATCTGCAGCTAATCGCTCAGCTATATCATGGAGCCCATGGACTGCAGCTGTTATATAAGCCAGGGGCAGGTGACCAGCATTCTCCAGAATCTTAACACGCTCCCGTACATCACCAAGATATAGTGCATCATGAAACTGGCCCATTACATCATTTTTTACCTCAGCAATTTTCATCATTTTCGACAGTTTCTCTAGATTACCAGTTATCAGATAATGGAAAGATAATCTCTCAAAGTTCTTTGTTTTCTGGTATGCATATTCAACAATCCCTGCATTTCCCTGCCGAAGGGCCTCCACGCCTAGTCTGTACCAGTAATCTTTCTCATCTATCTTTTTAGCGGATTCAAGGGCTTTCTCAATGTTACCACTTTCAAGGGCTAAGTTGAAGCGAGTTCTCTCATCCTTTACGAAATAAAGAGCACTTGTGGAAAGCCCTTCTGCTGTAGGTAAGCAATCATGGCCTGTCCACAAAGTTCTGAATTTTTTATCATGCTCATAACCTGATCATATCTCTTCCTCATCAGGGATAGCTTAAATATATACTCCGTCGAATCAATGATGATAGGACGGTTTTTCCCCATCTCGGTCCAAGCAAAATTTGTGTTTCCATATATTTTTGTAACATATACTGGGACATCCAGTGTCTTGATAATTCCACTATCCCCATTGGGAAGGCAATACTTAATGTGCGTCAGTGTAGTATAGATGAAAACACCATTATCATCCCATGCTCCGCTCTTCACGCGAATTGTCTCGTGAAGAGTGCAGCGGTGCACAAGCTTCTTGTCAGCAATAACAATTGAATGCTTGCTTAGTAAAGCAACACTCTCCATATCCTGAGACCATACCGCATACCTAACAAAAGACGTTTGAAGATCCCCAAGAACAACCCTTTGTTGGAGATCAAAGATGACAACCCTGTCCTCAGCCCTGCACAGCAGATTTCCAGTACCCGCATAGAATATAGCATCAGTGGCAATTGGCAGAAGACTCTTTTTAAGTATCTCATTTTTCAGGTTCTTGACCAGGACATGGTTGGTGCTCTTCTCAAGCACAGCAAACCTATTTCGAGCCACAAAAACTGCCGCTGCCCCAACACCTCTTTTTGACTCTTGAACCATGTCGCCTCTGCCATAGCTGTCTTTGGGAATGACATAGAGTTCATATGAACCACCATCCGTGTCAGAGCAAACCAAAACAGCATTTTCGGTAGGACTGTAAGAAAGAGTTCGAGGCCCTTGATTCAAACTACTGGACCCTGGACGGCGGATTGGTATCAGCTGAGTATCTTTCTGAGTTGAATACTCAAAAACACGTAGAAACCGGTCCTTGACATAGAAGACTGAATCACCACTGACAGAAAAGGCAGGACGTTCTCTCTCCAACTTAAAAACAATCATGCCACTGTCATGACCAGCAGCCAGAAGATTCATCTCAGGATGGGCTGCAAGAATCCAGAACCTATCATGCTCTCTACGGAACGTCTGCAAGCCAGTTCGTTTAGTAGCATCCCAAACCCGGATACTCTTATCTTCTGAATTTGATACAATAATGTCCTGCCTTGCATGGAACAGTACACAAGAAACATTGTTCATATGGCCTCTCAATGTGTCCACCTCCCAAGCCTTAGTATCTGAATGACAAAATAAATCAGATATCAGCCATAAAATCTATAACTTTTCAGCAACTAAAAACATTCAGATAGCTAATGTGTAGGCCTGTACAAGACAGCTTTTCAATCAGAGACAAGTTGAAATGATCACAAACTTCAACCACCTAATTCGAAAGACCTTCGCTCAGCTGTCCCTCATCGAATATATCAATTGACCACACCTCTTTCACCTACCTTAACTAAATAAACCCCAGCTCCTATAGAAAACTCAAACAGAAAACAACTCCAGAATTAATACAAAATGAGAACAGGAAGTCTTAGAACACCAGAAAGCTCGTACACCAGTTTATAGCACGGAGAACAATGTTATATATATACAAGAATACTTCAAGGGCTACTTTCCTTCTTAATGGTAAAAAGCTTTGCCCATTACCAAATTTTAAATCCTTCCAGGAGACTGTACATCTTTTAACAAGATAATTGGTAATTAAGATGGCATACCGTTCATGCGCCATATTTTCACTTGACGGTCATCTGCACCAGAAACAATCAGAGGGAGAGTTGGATGGAAAGAAGCCCAGTTAACCCCTCGATCATGGCCTTCCAAGACATACTTCACAACAGCATCAACCCCACCAAAGAAGTCTGTATTCATTTGGGACAATCGCAGAATGTCATCAGCAGGAGATACTGTTTTCTTCCTCAAGGCACCAATATCCCAAACACGAACAGTCTGATCCAAAGAGGCTGAAACAACCAAGTCCTCCTTGGGGTGAAATGAGGCGCACATGACATAGTGGTTATGCCCCGTTAACACAGAAATGCAAGTCCGTGATTGCCAATTCCATATTCTAATTGTCTGATCATCACTCGCACTTACTATCCACGGATACTCGTGATGAAATTGAACTGTCCGGATATAATCAAGATGCCCAAGAAGAGTAAATAGACATCTGTGCAATTTATAATTCCACACCTTGATTTTGTAATCATCACCTGCAGAAACCAGCATTAGCATAAATAAAAAAGATACATTACTAGATCAATCCAAGAATAAAGATGGCTTGAAGCAACCAGGCAGAAAATTGCTTTCCATTGTATAAATCAATAAATTTTCTGAATACCTATATATCTACATACATATATATATAATGATTTTTCAAATGAATGTAACAATTGATTCAGCAACCTATACAATCATCATGGGAGTAAGTTCAACTTAAGAACCCATATGAATCAACAACAATCGTGAATAACTAATGCAAAATCCTATCCAGCATGAAAGTTCGACAAAATCGAATGGGACATAAAAATGCTGATCATTGACATAGCACTTACCTGGAAACCAAATTCTACCAATATCAGTAACATGCATAAGATAATGAGATAAGAAGGGTTCAACATTCCCCAACTCCAGCATGACCAAAAAAAAATCCTTAGCCTAAGATTGAATAAAGCTTCATGCATGCATTCTACTAGCAATTAGTTCACAGAAAAGAATATTTAAAATATGTAACAAACTGTAGATAGGTTCATTGCCTCGTCAACTAGAGTCACATATGGCAATGGGTGAATTAACTCCGGTTGAATTTAACAAAATACTAAAATACATGTACTTTAAAGAAGAAAACCATAACATAAAGACATCCAGTGACTACATTAGCAGGAATCCACAAATTCAACCCTCCAATTCCAGGATCAAGTTCACTACAAATTTGGTTTTATTTCAATAGCAACAAACTTGCATTAACAGAACTAATCCTAGCTTAAATCAAATACCAGTGATCTCATATTTTAACACGTATCAGATCATATACAACTACAATCCCACCAGTAGCGATCACCAAATCTACTCAACGATCACACCCCATAAATCAACACTGAAAATTGAAATTCCACAAGCCACGGATCCCAGAGCCAAATCTCCCCACATTCAATAATGTCCCGCACAAGCAGTTAACAGAGAAACCAGCAGATCCGAAAGCCCAAAAAAAAAACTATAAAAACTTCTCCAAGCATCCAATTGCACTAAATTAGCAGGAGATCACATTGCATGAACAAAAATTCAAAGAATATCGAAAGAAAAAAATCAGACCTCCGGAAACGAAAAGCGGCTGCGACTTGTGAAAATGAACACCACGAACGGGTCCATCGTGCTCGTCGAATCGATCAATGAGGGTGCCCATGCGATAATCCCAGAGCTGGATCACTCCGCTGTGGAGACTCGCCAAGATCCATGGCCTCTTGCTGTGGAAGCTCAAACCTTTAACTCTATTGCTCTTCGTCTCAAACTTCGTCAACATTGCTACAATTGTTTCCCCCTATAATCACACAGATACTAAGAAACAAGAACAGAGAGATCTGAATTAAGTGTAAAAATTCCAAACCCTAATCGAGATTCGTGATCTGAACCCAACTTTTAGATCTGTGAAAAAATTGGGGATTTTTAACTAGAGGGGGTGTGGGATAAGAAGGTGGTGTAGGTTAAGGAGAGCGTTATTTCTTTGTGCTTGCAGGTGGTGGATCTAATTCTACTCTACTCGGGCAAAAGAGTGTTTGGATCCGCTTCTTCAAAATTGAATCGGGTCACATTTTTTACAGCTCCAGTGATTTAAATTTTACCAAATTACAATTTCCCCCCGTATAAATCATTTTCTCTCTTTTGATTGGAGAATTGAGTTTTACCAAATTACAATTTCCCCCCTTATAAATCATTTTCTCTCTCTTGATTGGAGAATTGAATTTTATCAAATTACAATTTCCCCCCTTATAAATTTTTTCTCTCTTTCGATTGGAGAAAAAATGAATTTTACCAAATTACAATTTCCCCATTATAACTCTTTTTCTCTATTTTGATTGGAGAAAAGGAATTTTACCAATTTACAATTTCCCCTCTTATGACTCATTTTCTCCATTTTGATTGGAGAATTGGATTTTACCAAATTACAAGTTTTCCCCTTATGACTCATTTTCCCTCGTTTGATTGGAAGAACTTTAAGTGAATCCGAGTGGTGTTTGTTTATTCAAATTGTCTTAGTCTAGGGCCTCTAACCCCAATTGAAAATGTGTAACTTCTCTAATAATTTTTTTAGTTTCAATACATTTACACTCCTAACTTAAATCTATTTACAAAAATCACCTTCATCTTTTGTAAATTATAAAACTACCCCTAACAGCTAAAAATATGAATAATTTGTGTAATGATGCTAATATTTTTAGGGGTGTGGATGTGTAATTTTTTTAAAAAAAATAAGGAGTGGTTTGTATAAGTAAAAATATATTTTGGTGGGTGTATGTGTAATTAACTGAAAAATAGGGATAATTTGTGTAAATAGGACATAAATTAAGGGGTGTAAATATAATTATTACTTTTTTTTAATATATTTATTTTGAATCACTATATGAAATATTAAGTTTGCAAAAGAAAACAAGAAAGATAGAAAATAAAATGTGTTAGCAAATGGTCAAAGACGACAATCCAATGGTTTAGAATACGAAATCTTTGATTGGAGTTCTTGAATTTGAACATTGTTAGCGTGTTTAATCTATACTAAAAAAAAAAAAACAAGACAAAACCTACTTTTCGATCACAATTAGTGATTTGTGAACTATAGCATTTAATTTTAAAAATACTAATTATACCTTTAAATGTATATATATATATACACATTCATATATATAATTATTTATTTATTTCAAATGGTCTACGTAATCATATTTTAACTATCAATATACTATTATATTTATTTTTCACTTTCAGCCATGTTAATCACTTAATTCACTTCTAATTGTATATCCATTTTTCTTCTTAAAGTCTGTCTGGCATGTAATTATATGCGCACAAATACTACACCATACCATGTGACAAGTAATTAAAAGAAAAGGGTTAGGAAATGAAATTTCTTGAGCAATTTTATTGGTTTTGGTTGATTATAATTAGAAGGTAGGTAGATGCTTCATAGCCCAAAAGTCCCAAGTAAAAAAAAGCTTGAGAGTAGAGCCATAAATGGTAAAGGAAAGGCAATTACATGAAGATCCAATGGTCATCAGAATGCAATCTCATTAGGAGGAAAGGATAGGTCCATTGGGCCTATTATTCTTTGTGTTGAGAATTCAAACAAAAAACAGCAGTACCCATCAATCACATGTTGATGTAGTTTTTGTTTTTGACGGTGGGGGAGAAAGATCGAAATTGAACTTGAGAGAGAGAGAGAGTGCAGCGCAGTGCAGAGTGGTGGTGGTGACTGATAACAAGAATCGACCGATTCTTAAATTACTTTATCAACTCCTGCAACCCTTTTTCACACATTTGGTAACCCTTTCCATTTTTGGCTAACACAATAGCTCCCACTTCCCTCTTTCCTTTGTCATCAAAATTCAAAACCCCCCTCTTTTCTTTTCTTTTTCCTTTTTCTTAAAAGACCATTTAAAATTAATTAAACTCCAAATAAAGGAGTTAATCCTCAAAAGTCAAAAATAATATTTTTAATCAAAATTCATCTGAATATTAATCACTATTAAATAAAACATTATAAGTCGATCGTTGGCAGCTTAACCCATATACATTTTGAGATTCGAACTCATGACGTTGAACTGAAAAATTATGTACGGTGGTTGGACCGGTAAAGTGTAAAGTGTAAACCCTTCTTTTCTTCTCATATTTGGAATCTCATTCGTCACCATATGAGAAAATCAAAATCTCGAAATATAGAGAGAGAAAAGGGGACATACATACACACACAAACACAAGAAGTGAGAGGTTTGTTTGGGAGGGGAAATCAGAAATGGCTCGTGGGAAGATCCAGATCAAGAAAATCGAGAACCAGACGAACAGGCAGGTGACCTACTCCAAGAGAAGAAATGGGCTGTTCAAGAAAGCTCATGAGCTCACTGTTCTTTGTGATGCAAAGGTTTCAATCCTCATGATCTCCAGCACTCAGAAACTTCATGAATACATCAGCCCACCATCACGTACCTACCTACCTACATCTCCATCACAATAATTTCACTAGCTAGCGTTCTTGGTGCATATACACCTGATTAAATCTAATCTTGGAGATTCCTTCCTTTTTTCTTTCAGGACAAAGCAGTTGTTTGATCAGTACCAGAACGCTGTCGCAGTTGATCTCTGGAACTCCCACTACGAGGTGTTTCCATTCTTTTTAAATTTTTTGAGTTTTTTTATGTGGAAATAATGAAATTAATATGAAAAATTGTGCAGAAAATGCAAGAACACTTGAAGAAACTAAAGGAGTTAACAGGAATCTGAGGAGGGAGATTAGGTATGTAAATTAATTAATTACACTGTTAATTAATACTGAAAATATTCACTGGTTTATTTTCTTTCTTGATTTAATTATTTTGAATGAATTAAAAGGCAAAGGATGGGAGAGAGCTTGAACGATCTGGGGTACGGTGAAATGGTTAATCTTATTGAAGACATGGACAACTCTCTGAGGTTGATTCGTGAGAGAAAGGTTTTCAACTTTCATATCTCTTCATTTCCCCAAGATTTTCATGAACTCTACCTAGCTAGGGTTTTCCAGTTATCTTATTATATTTTTAATTCTGTGTTCTTGGTTGAAAATTTAAATTAATTAATCAATAGGGTAATATTTATCACTATAAAATCAATCATTTTTTTTTTTTGGTAATGATCTAGTTTCCCATTATTAATTTGTTCAAAAACACTGATTAATTACGAGAAGGAAAACGAATCGAGAAGAAACTAATTAATTCCTGATAATTAAGGTTGAAAATATCATCAACAACTTGGGAGTTTGGGAAATTATCAAATTTCCCAGATAAAAATAATTATCAAAATTATATTATATACACATTTTAATTACTTTTTCGAAAACTTTCTGTTTAGTTTATATATAATTAAAACTAACAATAAATAGATATTCTTTTTAAAGAATATATATATGTTTTTTGCTAAGGTTAGTTCTGCAGTACTGATCTTAACGTGTTAATAATTAATGCATGGCAGGAAAAGGCTATTACGTACAGATTTATTAAAAAAAAAACCAACAAAGCTGCAACTTATTTATTTTCTGTTGGCTCAAGCTCATGATCAGTACATATATATATAATGTCTTAACACTGACCAATTAGTGGTAAGAAAGCTACACACATATATATATATATATATATGCCTTTACACTTCCTAAACATATATTATTCTACCATTACTATCTCCATGTATAATACACTTCATCTAACGTAAAATAATGTTCTATTTATTCATCTTTTTCCTCTAGATCAAACTTATTATAAGTTTATGTAAGTCGAATAAAAAAGTATTCAGTCGAATTAGATTATAAATATAAGCTATGTTTACTTTTAAGTGATTGACTGGATATTCCAACATATTCATCCTTATTACTCATTTACTTGTAAATGTCCTGACCCGTATTAACGCCACTAGTCTGTTATAAGCCTCGATAAATGTATGATATATATGAATCTCACGCAATCTGGTGGGATATATTATCCCATGAGGCCTATGTGAGTAAGCCTTCTTCTTCTCTTAGAAATTTGTAGATCATTGTTTTAATGTGAGGGTAATTTTGGAAATTGATAAATTCTCACTTTTTTATATCCTAAATATATGCTACAAGTAAGCATAAAATTAATTTTATTCCAAATTTTATTGATACAAGTAAACAAGATATATATAGTGTGGCAATTTTATTTCATCCCACATTTAATTTATCACTAATCTACACCAATTAATCCCATCACTCGAAGTAAACGAGCCCAATTGGAGAAATTATATTTTTCATCCAATAACATATATATAAATACAATACATTTTTAGTACACATATAGATCATGTGACTTGGATGTGATTTTTCATTAATTTCAATGAAACTTGATAGGAGAACCGAAAATATTTTAAAATTTATGAGACTATTTTTGAGAATTACATAAGTAATTGGATTAAAAGTGTATAGAGGGCCTAAGTTATGAGATGAATAATGCAATTTTCCATATATATTATGCTACTAGATCAATTTCCCAACACCGAAGCCTATTTACATCAAACTTGTTGAATTCCATTTATAGTTGATTAATTATCAAATAAACATGTATATATATATATGTATATTGTATATATTCTTCACTAATTACACTGATGTTCAAATTCTAAAGAATGTTCTCGTGAACTCTGAGTTGATTTCTTGAGTGAAATCTTGCATTCGCTTTCGAAAGATTCTAAAGAATGCTGAATTTTTGTCTTGAGATAACGTTTTGGCATGTACAAATTCTTGCAACAGTACAAGGTTATCGGCAACCAGATCGAAACAAGCAAGAAGAAGGTATGTATGATACATGCATGCTGACATGATGTTCCTATGTTGTTTTATCTTTCTATTTGGTCCATTTCCTGTCAATTTAACTTGTTTGTCTTTCTTTCATTTATTTGCAGTTAAGGAATGTCGAAGAAATACACAGAAACCTAGCCCTTGAATTTGTATGAACCCTTTTCTATGCATAATTTTCTTCCCTTTTCTTAAGGGAAACACAGACACACAAAAACACAAACACACAGACAGAATTTGTTTGAATTAATTCACTATTTATGTATGGTTTTGTTTTATCCGGTAGGACGCAAGACAGGAGGATCCACAGTATGGATTAGTCGAAAATGAAGGTGATTACAATTCTGTTCTTGGATTTCCAAATGGAGGGCCACGGATCATCGCCCTCCGCCTCCCTCCTAACCACCATCCTCATCATCATCACCACCATCCTACGCTTCACAGCGGAGGAGGGGCCTCAGACCTCACCACATTTGCTTTGCTCGAGTAAAACTTGTCGCACGCATAATATGTATTGTTCATGCTTTGCAAGGATATTAAAAAACGAAACGTGTGTTTGATGTTGTGTTTGATGTTTTCATTATGTATGACACTACTACTACTACGTACTTACATATGGATTATTATCTATTTGCGCCGTCTGGAATGTAAGAAAATTCTATGTCTTGTGTAAGGTAATTCCAGGGTTTATGTTATTGGTGTCATACTAATTTAAGTGTTACGTGGTAATTTATTAGGACACAATGTTTCTATGAAAAATTGATTTTCATTTTGATTGGTGGCAGTGAACTATGTGGTGTATAGCTGAAAATTGGATGGACGGTCCAGTTTGTTCTCGAGTGGGCTATGCTGTAGGAAAAGACCATGTTCTCGAGTGGGCTATGCTGTAGGAAAAGACCACCCGCATCCAAACCCCCCCCCCCCCCCCCCCCGAAAAGTCTAGAGTTTCATTTGTACTCCATTGTCCAAACTTCCTAGACTACTACACAATTAAATCAATCTTCAATCTAATTAAGCTCTCAATGTTTCTTGGAAACTTAAATACCTAAAATTATCCAATTAGATAAGTATATTTGACTAAATTGTATATGATACTTCAGGTGGGAGCAACCAATTGAAAATCTCAATTTAATTTTTTATTTTGATTCTAACTTCATATAAGTTTCACGATGTTATTTAAAAAAATTGTCTGGCTGAAAAGAGAATGTTGTAGGGCTTATAAGCCCACTTAAATTTCTCATCTGCAACCAACATAAACCAACGCCTACATCATTAGTTTTCAGACAAGGAGTTTGAATTGGACAAATGACCTCGTTGCCACAAACAATATCGAATGACACAAACGTGCCAACACAACTAGTATCATGCTACGTATTGCAATCCACTTTAATTTTGTATGACTCTTACATTTTGTGACGAATTATTAGAGAAATGAAATTTTAAAATTGTATAAAATCATACAAATTCTCATTTGCGATATACGTGGAATGCATATGCGTGAAGTTCATTGATACAATTTCCCATTGTAAATTGAGCAAATTTCTGAATTTTGGCCTGGGGACTTGCATAAGTCAAGTAAAATAATATATCCAAATTGGTCAAAATCTGACCCCAAGGGAAATATATATACGTATATGTATGTATGGTCAAACGTGTTATTTTTATTCTCTTGAACGTGTAAGTGGGGCTGTCCAATGTGAATTTTCAGTTAATTATTACATCATGTTTTGACTTAATCCAAGTCGCATTTGTATAAGGTAGCAAACTTAAAACCTCGAATCTCTCCCTAAATCAAGTCAATAATGTACGGTGTTTCACTAATACACCATGTCAGATTATTATTCTACCTAAACAAGATTAAATCATCGGTTCTTCCCATGATTATTTGTTGTTGTACAAGCTGTCGAGAAATAATGAAACAATAAAAACATAAATAATTAATGAGCATAGAATATAAGTTTCTTTCAATTATAATATTCAAATAAAAACCCTAAAACGTACGTAAGTTAATATTTCTACTTACTGAACAAAATTATTAATAAAAAAATTGCACTTTTAACAATGAACAATTATATAATTTTTTAAAAGAAAATTTAATAAAAGAAAACCCAATTTAATAATAAGTGATATGGTGAGATTAGAAAATTATAGTAATTAAAAAGAATAAAAAAAATCTCGGTGGCAGTGGCAACATGAGGAAACATAGGGCGGGCGAGATTCATGTGGATGAAAGTTGGAGGATGATATGCTGTTCTTATCTTACATACCTAAATATGAGCATGATGCCGACATCTCATATGAAATCAATCAACCTTAAAGATTCTACCAAAATACGTAATAATGATAATAATATCACCCAAATCTTCGCACTCAAAAATCCTCATTTGTCTTCTTCTGTTTCCTCCAAATTTATAAAAAAATAATTACATCTACGCCATTTGATATATAATTTATTTATACTAATTATTCGTGTATTTTGAAAAGTTATGCATATATTCATAAAAATAACACTACTTATACAAATTATTCATTCTTTTTGAAAAATTATGAATACATTCCATAAAAATGTTAACAATATTACACAAACTGCTCCTGCTTTTAGGCTTATGGGTGGTTTATGTAATTAAGCAAAAGATAAGAACGATTTGTGTAATTAATAGACCGTACATCAGGATGTGTAAATATAATTATCTCTTTTACTTATTTCAAAAAATTTAACTTATATTGTTTATGATTCATATTTTTTTTTCTTCCACTTAGGAAAATAGGAAATTTTAAATCATAAAGAAGAGTATATTTTTTTTTTTTCTTGAGAAACTCGGGGTCAAATGTAATTTCTATTTAAGTTTCGTATTTAAGGATCCCTCTGTTTATTTTTATCTCAATATTTTCTCATCAAATCTATATTCTATTTATTTGATAATAAATGTATTAATTTATTTATTATCAAATAGTAGCTAAATATAATTTATTTTTCCTAATAGATTATAACATTATGAATTCTTCTTCCAATTCCTCGAGATTTTACACATGTCAACGATTTTTCTAATTTAACTAAACAAATTTCTCATTTTTTCTTTTCTCCCAAGAAGGGCTCCAAATACAACTAATTAGCTTCTTAAAACACTTAATTATTCATCACAGAACTTAATTATTGGTTGTACGTACGATTTTCCTTGTATTAGTATCCATAAAATGCGATTATCTGTGAAAACCAGCAATGAGCAGGTAGATGAGTGAAATTCAAGTAATTAAAAAAAATGGATAATTGCACTCCCCTCCCATGAGGTTAATATTTACATTAGACCCTCTAAACCCCCTTTTAAGTATATCAGATATTTTTTTTCATTAGTCAAAATTCACCGATTTTTGTTGATATTAACAAAATATTGCATGAAAGTGTATATATGTACCCTGATTGACTTATTACAGTCATTTGGTAAATTGAACAATTTTTTTCTAACCAAACTAACATTATACATCTAAACATGCTAATCCATGTATAACTAAACTCTTATAATAGTATTTTGGTTTTAAAAAAAATTATTTGACTAGCAATAAGTGAGTAGTAAGTCAATAGGAGATAAATATGAATTTTTATTTAACGTTTTGCTATTAGCAAATTCGATAAATTTTGACGAATGAATATATCAATTTATTAGATATAAACAAATATACGATACTAAATATACTTTTTCTAATCACAAAAAAAAAATTTTTTTTAAAAGGGGCCATGTACCAACGTTTGAGCACCATAATACCTTTTCGTGTTTTTAAAAGGTTGCTTGAGCACACCTTCCTTGAAGAGTGGAATTTGTGAATTTAAGCAAATAAACTACACAATTTTATTTTTAATTATTTTCCTGCAGAATTATGTCATGGGTGATGTAATGTCCATTATTGTATTAATTCTTGTAACCATACTGTTAATGTAATAATAATTATTATTTTAGCAATCCGATATGATCCACATGGTGACCACGTTTGACTCAATTAACGTTTTGGTTATCATCTTCAAACTTCCATTTCTTGATTTTGTACAATTCGAGTTAATTAAGGCAACAACCATTTGTCTTTTAACATATATATAACAAAACCTTGATTGTCTTGCCTATAATTTCTTCTCTTTTTCCCACTAAGTGTCTTATAAAATATTGATCCGTGCAATAATGATTTTGATCATAAATATCGAGAGTCAGGATTTATCAGTTAATGGAGGTTAGAATAAACGGTGATCTGATTACGCTCTAATATAATAACGATAAATGATCTGAAACTTCTAAGGTAACATCACTGTCACCGAGAAACCCTCTGATAATTAAATTAATAACATCAAATTGGGTTTTGCTGGAAATACAACAACATGCATTCTAGTATGGGTACATTTGTATTAACTGGAAAAGTTATAAATGACTTACAATTTGATTATAGGATTATTCTAATAAAGCTCATAAAGTTTGATAAGTTAAAAATGGAATAGGTGAATAAATACATGAATCTTGATGATGTGAAAATTTGAATAATGAAAGATAATTTTCATCTTTTAAATGTTATGTAATAAAAGTACATGTCAAGTTGGATTCACAAAAAAAAAGTACGTCTTGCAACGTACAATTTAAAAAAATAACTTATCATTTATGAACGTGTAGGTACATCTCGAGCTAAATTATACGGATAAAGAGCTACTGAAGTGTCATTGTTGGGGTCTTAGTACAGAAGACATCGTTCAATGCCTACTTTGTCAACGGGTACAACTTTCAGACTGAAAGACACAACACCGGCAAGTCAACCATGAATTGCGGGTATGTGTCAAAAGTTCATCGTATACAGACGAGGAAAATAGTTTCTATGGAATCCCCGAAGAGATCATTCAACTGATATACACACTTATTCGAACTTGCACATCGTGCTGTTCAAGTGTTGCTGGGTCGATCCTGTTCGAGGAATAAAGGTGCACCAAAGCTATCACCTCGTTTATGTAAACTTCAAAAAAGTTGTAAAAGAGAATATCATAAGTGAATAATTTCAAATAAAAAGTTTTTAGGGATGATAATATGAGTAAAAACACGGGATAATTATATTTACACCTATAGCCAATGACACTTAATTTAGTTGGCGAAATTGAGGCTCCATAACATTATAGGTCATGGATTCACTACACAAAAAATTGAGTATTTGCTGCACTATAAATGACCACGGCTTAAAAATCATGGTAAATTACTACTATTAACCACGATTAAACAAAGCTAAAGCAAAATTTTAATTTTTTACCATTTTTAATCCATATTTGCCATGATTTTTGGCTATGGCTAATATTTTAGCCACACTTGCAGAAACAACGGCTACTAACTGTTGCGAAGCCGTGGTTAAATTCGTATTTGCCACGATTTTCTTCTTTTGACTATGGTAATTGATCATGCAGAGAATCAAATTTTTTTCTCGTGATTCGAACCCCGCCTTATGTGTGGGATGATGTTTCTACTGAATAGTAGATATTATTTTTATTGTAATAATATGCGTTGGTTTGATTATAATAGTTTGTTAGATATTGATATTCGACCTAAATGATTGTAATCAATTTATTTCAATTAATAATAATTCATTGCTCTTACTTCAAAAAAATTATATTTACCCTTATAGTTTGTTTACATAAATCATTCATGTCTTTTGGATATTTATAGAAATCATCAATGATTGTAAAAAAAAACAGGGATAATTTATGTAATGATCGATGATGACGTTTCTTACGGGTGTATGTGTACTTATCCACAAAATAAGAATGATTTGTGTAAATATAAATCAAAGAGTGTAAATCTAATTATTTCTAAAACATATTGCAACATTCTTTTTTTTTTTTTCCAAACATGCGTCATCATCCCATATTGAAAAGATGAATTAATCATGTTGGGGGCGGGAACGACCGAGATAAACTCCTCCCAACAAGTACGACTTTTAAGGTTTCAAATTCTAGTCGTTAGCAAAAATTCACATAAAAATTTAATTGATCAAGAATTGATTAGTAATGATATATGATGATATGAGATTGTGGATTGAACAGTTGATCCCATTATCGGGAATTCTGGAATTTGTTGTTCATTTGAAAGCGTGAAAAGGGATGAAGAGTTATTGAGAGCCCATAAGCTGACAAGCGCAATTAGATATAGCGTATAGCCCCATACCCCCAACCCCACTCCCCACAAATCCACTTTCCTCCCCATTTCATCTCTCTCACACACAAACACAAACAATTCTCCAACACAAATGCGTTGTAATATGTGTCTATATATAATTTTTTTAAAAATAAATACGATAAATTATTACTAATTAAAATAAATAAATTATAGACAATAATTTCTACTATACAACTGACAATATTCCATATAATTAATGGAGTTCGAATCCATAATTTCTGAAATCATGGGATATTATCTTTGTCAATTGAATTAGGCCTCATTGACGTGTTTATATAATTTATCACCAAAAAATTATTCATATCAAAGTTTCGTTATATTACTCTTATTATATAATTGATCACTCCTTTTAAATTGTATTTCTATCGCACGATATTTTATGCGACTAATTCAGATTTGATCAGATATGATTCAGACAAAAAAATTTCTAATTTGTATTTGACTGTATATACAATTATTAAATTAAATTAAAAAAAAACTAAATAATTCACCATTGTACTCGGTAAATATAATAATTTAATTGATGAATATCACCAAAAATGGATGGAGTAGCGTTCTTAGGAGGGCGCTTGTTTTTATAAGCGATTTTGTGTTCGAATCTTGAACGTGTACATATATGTATTGGGTATGTGAATTAAAAAAAAATAAAAAAAAAAATGGAGGGGAGTAAGTTATAAGGTTGTCGTGCAAAAAATCTCCCAACCAATAAAAAGAAAAAGCATAATTGTAAAGGGAAAACAAATCCTATGATGCTATGAATAATTACAACTTTATTGGGTCCTCTGCCTTTCTGGACAGATTTGAATAATTTTAATAATAATTTAATTAAAAAAAAAAACTAAAGAAAGTTGTAGAACAAGTGAAATATTTTAAGCCTGATATGGAGCTGACGTGGCGTTGCTTGTCCCTTCCTTTTGGCTTTTAAAACTAAAAAAAAAATATAAACAAAGATAGAGTGTATCAACATCCTTTTTAAAATTAAATTTAACTATATAATAAAAACTCCTCATTCTTTTATAAATGTATTTCTTGAATTTATAATTGTAATTATAAGTATAATTTTTATTTAAAACAAATTTTTTCATGTACATACATTTAAATTACAAATATTTAAAAACAAAATATTATCCTAAAAAAATAAATTAAATTACAGAACCAAAACTACATTTAAGCCATTAAAAATGCAGCAATTTATTTTGTGAATGAAAATGTATTTGGAAGAATTGAATGTACATAAGTGGGGTGAAGTCAAGTGTGTGGGGGTTGTATTTGTATGTGAAAAAGGGCATAATGTGGGGTTCTATCTGTTTTAACACTTTAGACCCACAAATTATACTTTTCCATTTTCTACAAATATTTCTAAATCAAGGTTTGAAATTGAGACCCTTACAAAAATAAAAGAAATTCTATATTCAAGTAACTGGGAAGTCTTAATTACTAGAAAGGGGAAAAATAATCATCTCAAAATTCTTTATAATCAGTTCTGAAATGAGTTGTGAAAATACGTTCAGATTTTATGATTCGTCAATCAAATTTTTTTCTATTTGTTTTTCACAATGATATTAAGGTATTTTGGAAATTTGTACTAAATTATCCAAATAAAAAAATAAAAAGAGTTATATGAAGGCCTATAATTTCGATGCTTCTATTTATATTGGGACTTTATTCAGTCAAATGATACATCTTAAGGTAGTAAGAAAAGTTTTGAGTTCCCACTTCCAACCATCGTTATTTGCTTGTGTTGTGTTGTTGCCTACAAAACTTTTCTTTCACCGCCCAATTTTTATTTCACAATATATGACCATTTGGAGGAAAATTTTTTTTTTTTTTTTTTTTTTTTTTTTTTTTTTTTTTGAGGTTTTGAAAAAAATTTAAAATATTTAATAATGATAAAAAGTGATATTATATTGGTATAACATAAAATGTACGAATTAATACTTTTATATCATACGAATATACATTTTTTAGTAAAAATATAATAATAGTTTAAGTGGCTATTTTTTTATTGAGATAAGAGTAATAAATTTTTTATTAATTGAAATAAATCGAGTACAATTACAATCATTCATGTGGACTTTAATATCTGATAGAGACCATTACAATATTTTATCTTTGCTCAATAAAAAATCATCAATGTAAAGCAAATAATTTAAACGACAAATTATAAAATTATTTGAATTTATAATTATCCAAACAAATTGAAGAACGTCGGACTTACAATTTGAAATCCATCAATTAGATGGAGTTTAAAGAGAAATCGTATGTAGTTGCAGAAGAAATAAAATGAAAACTAATTGGAGG
The DNA here is from genome assembly GCA_034509725.1 of Sesamum angolense. Classification (NCBI taxonomy): domain Eukaryota; kingdom Viridiplantae; phylum Streptophyta; class Magnoliopsida; order Lamiales; family Pedaliaceae; genus Sesamum; species Sesamum angolense. The sequence goes on along the minus strand of JACGWL010000014.1, from coordinate 1,352,975 downwards.
AAAATATTATATTTATAATATAATTGATACTATAGTAATAATATTACAAAATCGATATGATAGAATAATTTAAGTTAGTGTGAGTGAGCACAAAAATACGAGAGAGTTTGATGCAGTCATTAAAATGGGATCCAAAGTACATGTGGTTTGATGCACCTAATAAAATAATAAATATGTATATTTGATCATCCTTTCTACTAATAGTAACTTGTATTAATAAACTACCAACACACCCTCTCTCCTTCACTTCCCTCTTTCCCTTTTCTCCCGTCTCTCCATCATTCCAATTTCAACGCCCTCGCCCACCCACCCCACCACCTTACCTTCTTCCTCTCTCTGATCAAATCTCATTCCCTCAAATGAAGATTCAGTGTGATGTATGTGAAAAGGATGAAGCATCACTGTTCTGTGTGGCCGACGAGGCGGCTCTTTGCACCGCCTGCGACCACCGTGTCCACCATGCCAACAAGCTCGCCCGGAAACACCAGCGCTTCTCCCTCCACCACCCCTCACCTAAACAAGCCCCCCTCTGCGACATCTGCCAGGTATTTGTTATTGCTCTACATGTTTATTCGCGCTACTTGAGATGATGTTGTATCTCAGTGGATCAATTTACTTCGACAGGAGAGAAGGGCGTTCTTGTTTTGTCAGCAAGACCGGGCGATTCTGTGCAGAGAGTGTGATGTTCCGATACACATGGCCAATGAGCACACTCAGAAGCACGCGAGATTTCTGCTAACGGGAGTCAAACTCTCTGCAACTGCTGCGCTTTACTCTGCATCACAGTCCTCGGCAGAATCAGCTTCCTCTACTCTGACTAACAATAATGTTTCCGATGCGGGTTCAAATTCCAAGTCCCAAGAACCAAAGAACAAGCCAGCTCCAACAGTCCCCCCAACTTGTGCACCTTCTACTGCAAAGGGTACAACAGGGCAAAGCACACAAGCAGCAGGAGGACAGAGAAGTGGTAATGTTGAGGAGGTGATGAATGAAGGGAACTTGAACGGGTCAATGTCAGCGAGCAGCATTTCAGAGTACTTGATAGAAATGTTACCAGGGTGGCATGTTGAGGACTTTCTTGATTCCTCGTCTGATCCTTCTCCTTCTCCTTCTCCCTATGGTTTCTGTAAGGTTTGCAGTTCTGCTCCTTAATTTTCATCTACTGCTTAAAATTCTAAGTTAGAGAGAGAAACTGAGTCAATCTTTTGATTTTATTACAGAGTGGAGAGAGTGATTTGCTGCAAATCTGGGATGCTGATCTTGTGAGCAGCAATATGAGTGGTTTCCCCACAGAAAAAGTGGGATCTTGGGTCCCTCAGATGCATCAAACACAGATCAATCAGTCATATCAATCTACAGAAATGATGGGTTTTGGGACAACAAATGGATTCCGGCACCAGTCCAGGGAATTCACCGCTAACAACGTTAAACCTAGCAGAAAAAGAAATGAAGACAACTCTTTCGCTGTCCCACAGATCAGGCCGTCTTCAGCTGCCTCCAAGAGATCAAGAACTCTTTTGTAGTACTACCAATCAGGAGTAAAAATCTCTTCATCACTGATCTGGAACTCATATAATTCTTCTTGATTTCTTGGGGTAGCTTCTTTTCTATTTTTTTGGTTTTAATTATTTTGGAAAAATCTTTACCAATTTGTGCCGCAAAAGAACTACGTAGTCTCCATGTAGTTTGCTTGTCGCATCAAATCTTTTTGTCTGTAAATATCTAAAATCAAGGGAAGTATGTTGATTCCCACATTGAATCTGGTGAGAGAAGCAGAGCAGGAACCCTTTTTCTCCAATTCCCTCGTATGTTTGGTCATATTACATGTGAGAAAATTCAGAATGTTTGAATTTGGACTGGAACTGCGGAAGTGACAGTTAAAAGGCAGTTATAGTCATGTATGATGTATCCCTTCATGTTTTTCTTCTTTTGGGCTGTAACTACTCAGAGGAGTACAGTACCTGCGATTACTGAGAATGTCGCTTCACAGAAAGTTTGAAGGTCTTTCTGATTGCTGAAGGTATCGACACTGGGAAAAATTGGATCATGTTGTGTTTAATGTTTATGTGCAAGTTAAAAGTATCTGATTTCATGGGGACAAGATGTCCCAATATTCATTCTTAAAACTCTTTCTCATCAATATCAAAGACTACTTTGCATTTCATCCTCATTCAAGACTAGCTAGTTCTTGAAAAATTCTTGCACAAATCAGATTTGGTTGAACCAAATCAATCACAGAGCAAGTGTATCACACTTTTCATGTGATTGGTCATTTTTTTCTGAACTGTACACCAATCACATGATAAGTGTATTGAACTTGTCATTCAATTGGTTCAGACTCGATCGAACCGGGTCCGTACAAGTTCTTTATGTATGTGATCCACGTTGCTGATTTCTATTTGGTGGCTTCCTCCGAATTACCCCTAATTGATAAACTCCTCATTCGAATTACACCTATTTGGTGGCTTCCTTCATCCTCATTCAAGACTAGCAAGTCGTGGTAGGATCGTAGAGGGTCTTGACCTATTTGAATATATTAATTTTGTTAATTTAAGGTTATCTTTGTCCAAAATCACTCTTGCCCACATCATCATAATCTTGTGTATGTACTTTTGCGTAAAGTCCTTAATTTATCAACTGGAATCATCAAACTTCAATATGGTTTTCGTCCAAATCCAGAGTTAGGCAATCGACAAGAATAAAAAAGCCAAAATAAAAGCAACGAAGCCCTGATCTAACAAATTCAAAATAAGCAAGAATTTGACACCTGCTACCAATTATTACATAAATCAGCCAAGACCCACCAATAAGGCCTTATTTGATTGGTAATGTTGGAATCTCACAATAAAAAATTATAGATTCGAATCTCACGAATATGAGTGTATAATTACTATCATAGTAGTTTTTTTAATTTTTTTTTTTTTTTTTTTGGTTTGAAAGCGGCCGTTTTTTAATAACCCAAATTAACTAAGTTGCTAAAAGTGTAGTACCATCAATCATATGTACCTTTTCCATGCACTGTCATCAATCAATATGTAAAAAGTTAAAAGTTGTAGGAGAGAAGTCATGCATAATGTGTAGGCCGGCAGGCGGCTTGGCGTTAAGACACCATTAATCTCTCCGAGTTACGGCAGAAAAGTAATACAATGCACGACTCTTTCAGTTTTTGACTGGAAATTTTGAGCTTCTAATGTATGGTCGGTTAATGAGAACGGGCGGACTAAAACTGGGGAAGACTTAAAAGTTAACTTTTGTTATTTTGTTTAAATTTCCTCTAAAAGTTTGAATCATGCATTTCGTTTACCACGGAAAATTTTGTTTTTACGATTCTAACGTGATCATGTGATGTTATAGTACTTAGTTTTGTTGTTAATCATAATTATGAGTAGAGGGTTCTGTATAAAAGTGATTAATTGGATTTTTGGGTGGAAGAGATTGGATTACAAAATTGTTGGCCGGTTAATAGTGGAGAAAAATATTTGAATTTTGGGACCAAGAAATTCTAATCATCAAAGAGGATTGGAGTTTAAAATGTGTAAAGCATGTGTTTGGTGTCTTGTATAGCCAGCCCCATCGATGTCAAAGCATATGTAATTTTATGTAGGATGATAATAAGTATTAGTGAAGGCATATGTAATTTTTAAATTTTAGAGGTTGGATCTTGTTTGTTAGATAATAACAAATGATAGGGGTTATGTATGCAATTTTTTATATTTAAGAGGCATTATGTGTAATTTGACAAAATTTCACGAAGGGCGCTCTAATTATCTCTTAAATTAAATAAAAAAATTAGTTATATTTTTCGTAGAATTTTACATACACAAAAGTTAGCACAACAAAAGATAATTGTAAAGGATGGGTGAGTTCTAATGATATTTTATCTAGATTGCAGATTTAGGTTGCTTACTAAGTAATTTGAATCAGGTGTTTGGGACCTGGAAAAAGAAAAAGAAGAAGAAGAAGAAATTATTAGGTTTGTTGGGTAGTTCCAAGATCCTCCGATGATTAAATTAGTTCAAGAGATCGGAAGGAAAACTTATAAGCTATTGTGAAAGTTATAAGAATTAACATACCATTACTTGAAATAGTTGAGGTATTTATAGGACCAATGTTTGTACTTATACGGATTTACGTGCCATCATCCCCAACTCCCGAGTGTATAGTCATCAAACAACCCTGATTCTGAGTTACACACCCAACCCAAACCGAGTTGAAAACACACGATTCCTATATTTGATTGAGTATTGAGGGAGTATTTTAATTTTTTATAGTGCGTGAGTCAGATATATCCCTCTCAACTTGGTTGTTCCCAGCATAGCTAGTGTACGCGTGGGAACACTAGAATGCATGGGGTGAGTTTCGTCATGCCTCGTACTTAACTCACCCTCCCAACAACAAAAACGAAAATGCATGTTGCTGTCCTGAATTCAACGTCCTTATCCTTGATCTCTTGCATCAAACCGAATATGGAAAAATTGTGAGATCAGGCCTGTAGAAAGATTTCCAGAACATGCATGTGAAGCACGTTTCATCGACATCGTGTAAATGACTTCAACCCATCCATCGTTCCCATGTTCAGCACCTCTAACTCATGTTTGTTCAGCACCTCATCAAACTCGAATTGTTGTAGTTGATCGATGATACCATCATGTTTATGTGGCAAAGGATAACTACTTCACAAACTTAATAGAAATTGGGTTTAAATCAAAATGTAATCGTTACACAAACAAAACATATGAATCACGTGGAAAACGTATGAGCACTAATGTCCTGTCTTGCCGTTGGCCTTCTGGAGAATATGCAGACAAAACATATTTGTTACAGAGAGAGAGTTTTCTCCATGTGATGGAAATCTATGGGCCTAGCTGTTACAATTTTGAAGTATGGAATTCTAACAAGGGTAAAATGCAGAACCCTAATCGTACGAGTCATTTCACTTGTCTTCGAACACGACTTTTTTCTTTTGTTCTTTTTTTTTTTTTGATAAATCAAATTTCATTTTTTGAAATTTGAGAAAATTCTTACTCGAATTAAATTTGGACGAATCAAACCAATTACAAAACAGGTGTATCAAATTTGTTATGTGATTGGTCATTTTCCCTGAACTGTAGACCAATCATATGACAATTGTATTGCATTTACTAAATAATTGGTTCCAATTCGATCGAACCGAGTTCGGACTATAATTTCTCTGTAAAATTTTCAGATTACAGTTGTTTTCCATTTTCATGTCAAAATTAGTGTATTTTCCGCCTTTTCAAAATACACGTGCGTGTAGCCAAAACTTTAAGGACCTTTTATGTAATTGCACCCCGTTTTCTGCCCAAATTAGCTGCTTATAATCGAATCTCAATTTTCTTGCCTTAATTTCTTATTTCACCGGCTAAGAGGGGAGAAATGAAGCTAAATGGAAGAAACTTGCTACTGTGGAAGTCGAGTTGTGACGAAAACATCATCGACATATCTCAATTCAAGGTTGAAGATATGCAATTTGTGATAGATTCAAAATAAAGTGAATTTTTTTTTCATGAAATTGAACTTTTTCTCAAGTTTCTTTTTTTTTGGTTGTTCGTGGTGGAATGGAGGGGTTGCCTTAATTTCTTAATTCCACATCTTGCAGCAATTCTCCGAGCAAACAAATATCAGCTCCCAGAAATTAGGGCAAGAAAATTACGGATTAGATTATAAACAACTAATTTGGGCCAAAAAAGGGATGAAATTACGTAAGAGGTCTTCAACATATATTGGCCCTACATACATGTATTTCAAACAATCGAAAATACACTAATTTTGACCTGAAAATGAAAAATTACAAAGATTGGGAGGTGACAAAAAAACAGTTGGGGGTGTCCTCCATTTTACGCTTCCCAGAATATGACTTAATTGAGCAACTCCAAATCCATCTTCTAAGATGCGTCGAATCATTTCATATCCGCACTCTAACTCATCTTTTTACCACCAAATGTACAGAAAAAGGAACTGAAAATCGTCCAACAACTGTGGTAAATAACGAATAAGCAGATTTTCAGCAAATATTCGTCTGCTAATGTTCAGCATGGGACATTGAATCATTCATGCGTCATTGGAGTTACTTCATGTGTCAAAATACAGGATGCTTAAGGCATGAAAGAACATGCGTGGTCCAGATTTACAAGTCAAGGTCAAAATACTTCAGCCACTTTACTTGCAAGAACACGCTCTCGTCTCTCAACATACTCAAACGGGAACCACCCTGCTTTCCCTTTGCACTCACCTTCAGCCCAACCGTTGTTGGTCACCTGCGAAGCAAATAAGATTTGATCACCATAATAAGCTTGATCAGTTTCAAAGGAACTAAATGTCCCTTTTTGTTTTTTTTACGCGAACTTGCAAATTAGATTGAGTACAGGAGGCTAGAAAGAAAAAAGTATGCTTAATACAAAGTAAATAACAGAAGCAGAGTTGAAAAAGAATGGGACAGACCTTTCGAACGACGACATAGTCGCCAACAGCTAGTGTTAGCTCCACGTCAGACTCGGCTTGGTATCCATGAATGACCTTCCAAATAGATTAATTTTAATAGTCAAGTAATATAATAATCAGCATGTGAAGGTATGTAATTCATCAATCATGTAGCTCATGGGAAAACTCGTGCCTAGACCAACCAACCAACCAAAGATTATTACAGTTGTGATGTAATTGGTCGCTCGCCTTTTAATGTAAAACCAATCATGTGGCAATTGTAATTCACTAGCCATGGGATACTACACTAGGGTTCGGCTGAAGTAGGTACAGACTAGAATTTCCGTGAAAGTATCAAATACCTCCCCCAAGAAGTAGCCCATGCCATCAGTTGACCCATCATATGTGTGAGAAGCAAATAAATCCTCTGTCTCATTGAATGCAGGTGAGGATGCAGCATGATGAGCTTCAAAACCTTGACGCTCAGACAACATCTGTAGACAAACAAGAGTATCTATCAAGCACAATATAAAATCTGAATAACACACTAAACTGAAAGGCGTCGCAAGAGACATTCTTAAGTAAGATTTTTACCTCCCCTTCGAGCTGATCGAGTATCTCGAGTACCTGCTGATGATAAGTTCTCTCGGCTTCAACCTTCAATAAGAGAAAAATATTACGAGGGTAAGAATTTCCCAGTGCAATGTAAATCTGGGGAAAAATTTGATTTTGGCAAACTGGTATGGGAAAAATGAAAGTATTACCATGGCAATTAGCCGCTGGAGGGTCAATCTCTGCTGCTGACCTTCCACAGCAGCCATGGCGGCAGCTGCTTCTTTACCCAATTTAGCCATATTTGACTTAAGCTCGTGAAGCTTCGTTTCTGCGGATTCAAGCTTTAATATATTATCTGAACTAACATTTGTTTCTCTCACTCTCGCTTGGCGTCTGGCAACGTCAATAACCTGTCTGGGTCAAAAAGAAGAAGCAGCGGCATAAAATACAGAAAAGTTCTGTATATTTTGTGCAAACTAATTGAATCCCAATATTCTAGAACGGAGAGCTGTATATTTTATCTTCACGGAAGCTGAAGCCAAATTTGGTGAAAAACAAGGTTCATCATATTGCATGCTGTAGAATTAATGTTAGTTGTTACCTGAGCTTCAGCCTCCTGTCGGACTCTGTCATATCTCTGTGCAAGATGTCGAGCATCTTCTAATGCAGATCCCACTACCATTGCCCTTATTGGCTCCGCAACCTGCACCGATCAGGAGGTAACTAAGTTAAACTGATTTTGTAAAAAGAATTAAACTACATAAATTTTATGCATCAATCTTATATGATCATGATTATGATATGGCTATGAAAGGACTTGCACAAACCTGTGTCCCCAGTAATTTAAGTAGATTTTCGCGTTCTTTTTCTATTTGAGCGCGAGCTCTACTATAGCCTAGTGCCGCTTTAGATAATGTACTGCCAGTAGTACATGTGTTCTCAGTGCCGTATTTCCGGCTATCTTCTGACAACTTGGTGCCTGTGAAGATTTAACTTCATTATGAGGATAATATTTTCTGATTTATGCTCAAAATCATAGAAGAAAAGAAGTGTAAGAAACTTACCAATCTCAACCTGCTTGGTTCCAGTTACAATATAACCCTCTACTCCCCGGACGATGTCTCTTTGAAAGTGCTAGTAATAATCACCAAAACATTAAAAAAATGAACATAAAAGTGAGTGAGGGGCAGAGTGCAGAGTCCTTAGGAAGGAGCACAAGTAGAGGAAACATGATGAATAACCTTGGCAGCACGGGTAGATATGTAGAGCTTCTCTAATTTTTTATGCTGTTGTACTTCATTTTCATCGGACGCAAGATTGTCCGAACCACCAATACCACCAACAAATTGTTTGAGAACAGCCTAAAAAGAAAGAAAAACACATGGAATAAACCGTGGTCACCATACAAGAAACAAATAGCGAATCTAGAACAAAATAGACGTGTAATGATCTCCAAATATACACTTGAATTACTCATTTACTAATCCTGGAAATATACATGAAGGCAATTCACATGTAGAATCAAACACTCAGCAATGCAGAGAATTAATCTATCTCATTACTTTTATCAAATAGAACAGTATAGAGGTGAAAGTTTACAAGATCATAGAAAAACAAACAAAAACTTTATAATTCCACTACTCCCTTAAGACAATCGGACTCCTGTATAACACGATTTCTATCAACAGGATGATCCCACAAGTACGGGAAAAAGCAAATTAAACAAATATATTTTCTTAAAATCAAACGTAAAAATCGTATATCATACATTTTTCAAGAGATTCTTTTCAGAACATTTTCTCCAAATCATTTGCAGAAACCATTCCAAATATCCTCCCTTTATGTTTTCGCCACTTTCTTCTAAAACCTCACCACCAATCAAATCCAATACAAAATTTACCATATTTATGCATCACAAAACTCAATACAATCAGTAGGTAATCGAATTTAGGGCTCACTACACTGCCTGAAAGTGTGCGTGCGTGTATGTGTGTGTCTGAGAGAGAGAGAGATTTACTTGTTGCTGCTTGGCTACTTGTTCTCTGAGCTTGGTAGCTTGTTTTCTGATGGCTTCCATTTCATTACAAGATTTTACAGAAAGAGAGAGAAAGTGGAGACGGACGGGAATTCGAACTTTCAAGTTTGAAAAAATTGTCGGAAAAGTTTTAGCAACGGATTTTGAATTTGCTCGGACTTGGGACTCTGTACTATGAACACTGACGTTTGACCTGCTTTTTGTAATTTATGGGGCGCGTCTCCTTCACTTGCTATATTCATATTATTTTTTGCTGTATTTTATTTGGAAATGTCATTTAGTAATTTAATATATAAAAATAAAAATTAGGTAGCATCAACTTTGATTAATATTACAGGTCGATTATGAAAAACATCTTATAATAGTATTAATAGATTGTTCATTGATACAATCTTCACAACATAAAAATATTATAATTATTTAATTCCAAGTTTATACCAATCAAACCAATAAATATTGATATGTATTGCTTCTCTAATGCAACCATGCCTTGTGCATAATTATTCACACCTAATTACTACTTGCACAGTGGACGCCATCATTCACCCTACAATTCAATTTATCTAATAATTATAATATACGAAACAAATATAGGGGTAGGATTTACAAGTGAAGAGGGTGTGTTAATATATTAATATTAAATAATTTTTCTCTCTAACAATTAAAGTTTTTAGACAAGCGAGGTTGTCGTTTAACAATAAATTAAGTTTGATCATGTTAAATTAAAATGATTGTACTTGACATGTAAGTAATTATTAATATGTAAGTTATAAATCAAGGACGTCAGCAGATTATGTTATAAAAAGCAAAATACGTTTTTCAAAATGAAGTTGAAAGTTGAGTATATATTAGGTAGCGGTGTGTGTTTGAGAGTGCGAGCATGTTTGCAGTAATAATAGAAGCATGCAGCTGCAGCATTCATTCTGCTCTCCATTTCTTAAAACTGTTTCTTCCTGTTTCCGCCACTCCTGTTTAATTGTCTTAGGCCCACCATATGTGCTTATTAATCTAAATTAAATTATTCACATATTCAGCAACAATCCGTTGTAGTCTAGATGGTTAGGATACTCGGCTCTCACCCGAGAGACCCGGGTTCGAGTCCCGGCAACGGAATCTTTTTTTTCCCTATCACCCACCCCAACCCGCAATTTTACTCTGTCTTGCCTGTGCTCAACAAATAGGGCGTTCGTTATAAGGTTGTTTATCAGCTTCCCTATGATCAAGCGGGCATCATCAATTGTTTATAATGCAATAATGGGTAGTGGAAACACAAAAGTATAATAACTTGGAAAAAGGAAGATAGGAACATTAGTACAATTGATTTGTATTAATAACGCATCTACTTCTCTCCTTTCATTACTCACAAACAATTGAATTTCACAAAAATGCATCTTCATTTCTACTGTTTTCACCTCTGGACACGGCAGGAACACTGCAAACAGGGGCGCCGGCAGCCAAGCTTTGGATGAGGAATGGGAGCTCCATCTCCGCCACCACGAAATTCCGGCGGTGGGTTCCATACGCCGTAATCCTCAGGCTGCTCATCCACCAGATCTGGGTGGAGGAGTTGGAGAAGTTCCGGTGATGACGATGGTGGTGTAGCAGATAATGATCCTCTGACAACTGCCAGCGTAATAACCAACAAGAGTATCAGTACCCATGGCCATGGGCTCCGCCTGATTGACATCACCTCTTCTAAGTTTGGCATTGGTTGGATTTGATTTTCTATTATTAAAATCCCGTAAATGACGTTTAGGTTTTAAACTAGTTTCATGCTTGGTGTACGACGAATCATGATTATGGCGTTTCAAAATTAAGAATGTCTTATCTGTTATAGTTTGTTTGTTACAAATAAATAATAAATAAAAGGGATATTACATTTATATTTTTTTATTTATGATTTATTTACACAAACTGATCATGTTTTTTTGCGTAAATACAGAAACCATCGATGTCAGCAAAAAAATGAGAATAATTTGTGCACTATGTTGATGTTTTTTTTTTTTTAGGGGGGGGGGGTTATGTGTAATTTTTCGAAAGATAAAAAATTTATATAAATAAACTATAGATTAGAAGGTGTAAATATAATTATTTTAAAATAAAATTATAGTAATTTTAAAGTTAATATGTACCACATCCAATTTTTATGATGAACGAATCTATTAAATAAAAAGTCTGTAACAAACTGTCCGTCGTTTCTAATGTAAAATGGGATGGTGAAGTCAGAGTAGAAAGAGGGAGAGTCTTAAAGGGAAGAAAGTGGAAAGTGAAAGAGACACTTTCAGGTTCAGCTACTCATGTCATTTATGAATTTTAATTATCCATGCAAAGTATGTGTGTAACTGAGACAGGGAAACAGAATTGGGATTTGAAAGCCAGTGTGATGGAAGAAAGCGAAAATATGAAAAGAAAAGTAATATAAAAAGAGAGCAGCTTGCTGTGCTGCCTGTCTATGGTAATCAGACCAAATGGATGACAGAGAAACAGAGACAGACAGTACAAACTCAATAGATTAATACAAAATTTACACTGATTGTAGATAGACTCACTCAAAAACCTCGTAAAGAAGTCAGAGAAAGCAACAACAGCCAACCTTCTACATTGATTGCTACTACATAAGAACAAAGAATTCAGGGTCAAGCTTCAAAGGGTTTATTGTACAAAGGCACAGAATTAAGAGCACCTCTAAAATCATTCCACAAGTTATATAGTAGTAATTCACACTCAAAAACTGAATTTAACTGCGACATGTTAAGAGATTATCTGAAAGATTTGCACATGAGAAGCTAGGAGGCAGCAGGAGAGGAGCCCTTAGAACCAAACCACAAGCATTTATCCTTCACTGCTTCTGCCTCGTTTGCGTATTCTTTAAATCTGTACTCTTCTTGCTTGCAAGAAGAAGGCACTTTCCCTTCGCAGTAGCATTGACTACACAAGCTAAAGTGGGATTTCATCTCCTTGAAACGAGAGCCGATGATGGGATAGCGACAGGTAGCACAAACATGGCGGCCATGCCGACTCCTATCCCCAGTTTCAAGCTTCAACAACGTAGACATTATGCTAAAGCCCCATTCTGGATCATCAAACATGGTGACAAACTCCGTCAATGAAACCAATGAGTTATCTGTTTCTCCATGGATTTCCAATATTTCACTAATCCCATGGGAAGGAATGTAGATGGCCCTCAACAGTTTGATATATCTCTGGGCGTCAGACTTCCTTATCTGTGTATTACCTTCATTCACGGGTCGCCATAAAAGTGATTCATATGCAATCTGCTTTCGCTTGTCCGGGGAGCCACCACAGAGAGGGGCAAGAACAGCAAAAAACATGCCCAGATCTACCCGACCTGATTCTGAATCATCCAACACAGCAAGGATTTTCTGGTTTATTGCTTTGACGGCTCCCACAAAAGTTTCAGGCTTCAAGAAATTAAGTAACTTGCAAAGAATCCCTTCCAATGAAGCCTTGCGTATGGACTTCTCAGGTACACCACTCCCTGAATAAGAGACTGGCACATCCCCTTCACTCATTTCCTTCTTTATTAGTTCAACCTCGCACCGATTCAATCTAGTTATCCTCTGAAAGGCTCTAATATCCAGTGCAATAGTGAGTTCTGTTCTCAATGTGGTTTTCTCACCCACAATCTTGAATTTTGAGGGCTCTACAGTAATGAAGGCTGCCTCACCATTGCCATTACCGTTACCCCTCAACTTCCTCTTTTGCAGCTGCTTCAAGTGTGATATAGCATCGTGCAATTCCACCCTGTTTGTCATTTTTAAAGCTTCTTTCAGAGCCTTCTTAGCTTCCTCAGTTTCTCCGGCTCCTAACAAAGAGACAGCCTTATTTAGCTGCGCTCTCCAGTGGTTTGGCCACACGCCCAAAACCCTAGTGTACATCTCCGACGCCCTCTGGTATCTACCCATATCCATATACAGCCCTCCCAAATTGTACAGAGCATCCACATGGCCAGGTTTTAGGTCAATTGCCTTTTGAAACTCCTTAATTGCATTTTCATCGTCGCCCATAGCATGCAAAGCAGAAGCCAGATCACAATGTGCATCTGCATAATCATTCTTCATATAAATGGCCTCCTCCAAGGCCTTAACAGCTGCCTTATACTCTCCAACACCAAAAAGAGCACTCCCTAAAAGCTTCAGAGCCCTAAAATGAGTGGGACACAAAATAGCAGCCTCTCTATAATGCTCACAAGCACTAAGAACCATACCTTCAGCTTCTAGTGCAATCCCCAAATTCACATGAATCTGAGGCAACAAATATGCCCACTGATTCCCACCAGCCTCTGCTGCCTCTAATGCAAGCAGAAACTCCCCTTTGGCCTCGCTATGCCTCCCAAGCACATACAAACAATTCCCAGCTCTAAAATGCGGCTTCACATCAAATGGTGTCAATTCACATGCCCTCTTAAAACTTACCAAAGCCTCCTTGAATAGATAATGCTCATATAAAACACGACCAATGGCCATTTGCCCATCAAAGGCCTCAGCTCTTGACCGTGCCCTATCTGCCCTCGACCTCAAAACCCCCAACTCTTTCACAAAAGCTGCGTAATCAGGTCCCGACTCATTCCAAATCACTCTCTTATCTGAAATCTCAGTCGAGGGGCCAAGCTCCCTAGACCATCCCGGATCTGAGAAAACATCTGAATTATCATTTTTTATCTTCCCATCCTTCAACTGTTTAGCTTTCAACCTCTTAATTAAAATCTCTAGATCATCAACAAGCTTCCATGTATCGTCAAAGACAATACCGTGGTTGGGAGAGCAGCCCACGCAGCAGTACGCTGCTTCTTATGGGGTTCCATTACACGCTCATCTGCAACAGAAGAAGATGAGGCGGCCTCTTCGGATGCTTGTGAAATCCCATTCTTATCCTCCAATGGTTTAAGCTCGAGGCCAAGGGCGTCAAAATCTCGGTCCACATCACCAGCTCCGTCGTCGTAAGTCCGGAGGAGGCCGTCAAATGTGAGGCCTTTCTCACCGTCGATGAATTCTCCATACGTACGGAAAACCTCGTCGAGAATTGCACTAATTTGCTCGTCGCTGAATTTAACCCTAGGGTTCACGGCCACAACCAGAGCCGCCATCTCCTCCCGGTTTAGCCCCCCATCCCGGTTCGTATCGAATTGCTGAAATATTCTCTTCACTTTCTCCGATCTGCTTCCACGAGTCGTCATATTTCGATCTCCCTCTGTTTTACTCTGTTTTAGGGTTTTGAACCCGAAATGCAGGCTAAATTCAAAATTTTAACAAGGGGTATCTGGTTAATTGAATTTGGGGAAAACAAAATTGAGAACAAAGGGTACCTCAATCAGGTCTTCAACTCTCAATAACTCGCACCAAAGTGGGAAAAAAACTGTAAAATTTAAGGTCTCAAAACTAGGGTTCCAAAAGAAAATCAACAGTTTGAGACCTTGAGAACACAAAAAAAGGGAGTTCTTTTACAGTTTTTGGGTTTAGTAACGAAACAGAGAAACACTTGTGGTTCCTAAATCTGGTTGGGGACAGAACCCTCAAATACCCTCTCTTGAAATAGGAAAAAACGAGAAAAAAAAGAAAGAAAAAAAGGGTCTCTCTCTGGTGATTGTAGTTGGGTGAGGAGTGTGTGTGTCTGTTATCTTGGTCTTGATTTGGGGGGGGATCTTGACAGACAGAGAGATGATGAAATGAAAGCCCTCTCTTTCTCTCTCTAAATTCTCTCTCCATTCTTTGTTTATTCTTTCCTTTTTATTATAATCTTTCTTTTTTCTTTTTTCTTTTTTAATTTAATTAATGAAAATTCTCTGGCTCTGATGATGAAATGTAGTGGTGGGGGCAGAGACAGATAAGTAAAGACTGCAACTTTTTAAAAGATTTTCTCTTTTCTTTTGTTTATTTGTCTTATCTAATTTTGGGTTAGTGGATGTCATTATTGCCTTAATTATGATTACTATGTCTTACACTTTAGAAAAACCTTGTGACCCAATTTATTACTTCATTACCTACCTTAATTCTTTAATTTAATTTTTGACAGTTTGGAGTTCTTTTTTTATAGGGACAATGTTATGAGAATTAATGAAATTGCTTAGAAAAGTATGAATACTGTCTAGGAATATTTGTGCCACATCCTATCTCTGCCTTAGCTACTTGAAATGACATTCAATTGTTTATGTTAAAATGATTTATTATTCTTTTTTTTTTTTTTAGGAGATGGCCGTTGTGATATGTTGTTGATGCATGTATACGATCAATAATTTTTTATATTTTAAAATATATTATAAATAAAATAAAATATATAAATTAACATACTACATTTCAAATAAAATAAACTATGTGAAAAATAATGTAGTTGTGTTAAATCATGTTTAATCATCTTTGTAAAAATAATAATAATTATTATAATGATTTTTAAAATTATTTAAGTATGAGTATAATTAATATATTTAAAAATTAATATGACAATATCACTAATATTTGTTTGTGAATTTAAGAAGTCTTTTTATTTTTATATTAAAATGAATAGAATTGAAGAAGTGAATGTTTGTTTGTTTTTTTGGAATGAACATGCCTCATTTATTTTAGTGAAAATATTTTATCACACGCATATATTCTTTTTAAAAATATAAAAATATAATTAAATTAAATTATAATTAAATATGATTATATATATATTTACAATCATATCAATGCAACAACGACATATCATTCTTGACCTACCAATAATATTTTAGTCTAGTACTATTTAAGACCAGATCCCATGAATAAGCGAGATCATGATTCGAATCCCACCAGATATGTGAGTATTTATCTCACTTAACATGAATTTATTATAATAATTTGTTGTGGATTGCACATTCGCAGCTCATCCCTCTAAATGTCCCCAAGAAAACAACCCAATAGTTCAAACACAAAATTTCCTTATGAAAAGTCTCATATTTAAATCTCGAGTAAATGCGTGAGTGTTAATATATATATATATATCATCCCTTTGGATACCCGGAAAAAGCCATCAAACTTTATTGGTACATCACATGCAAATATGCAAGTTATAGCATAGACATAACTAATTGTATTAGAATTTTTGCTTTTCACATTTGCTTTTCCTCAAAGTTGTGTGAAAATAATAGTCCACCTAATCAAATCAATAGTTGTTTTGACTTTTGCAAATATGCACATAAAACACATAATAGATATGTTTCACTTTTCTTTATTACATATCAACATTTCAATTTTCATAAATAAATTCAAAATTATAAAATTGAGTTTCATCAAACGTATTAATATATGTCCTACTTTATATAAATTATTTTTTGTCACATTAATATATTAATGTATGACACAATTTATCAAGATATTGATCGTATTATAAATGTAATTACCATTTCAAAAAGATTCAATTTTCTTTGTTATAAATCATCATTCCAATTATCAATAACCATCTTTTTAATTAATTATTCTAGATGATTAATATTGGTAAGAAGGTCAATAGACACTTTCCCTATACCAATATCATTATTTTGGAAATAAATTAATAATAATTATGCAAAAGATTTTTCTATTATAATAACTGCACCAAACGAACGTGGACATTAATTATTACATAATTAATTTTATAGTAACATAAGTAATCCGGACGATTATGTCAACAAGTTGAGAAGTGAAAGAAAAAGAGCATAATTTCTTAAAGTTATGAATATGATTGCAGCAAGTGGAGATATATGAGCAGCACTGTTTCAGGTTAACAAGGTTTGCCACTTTAACTTTGAGTAAACATATTTACTTAAATAATTGTACCCTAACCACAACCACCCTTAAAGCTTCTTTTTTTATCTATCTTAAAATCATATGATTCATATATACCCACCTACCTTACCTCATTATTTTAAACTTTGAAGACACTGATGTACGAGTTTTCACAGTTATATATAGAGTTTAACTTAAGGGATAATTGCGATTTTTTTAGTATCTTTCTGAATAAAATATGTGGAGCGATTATGTTATACTTGACTTTATCACTGTTGGAATGTTTAGTGATACTATGTTTCAATAAGTCACGTGAGTATGATTTGTACTATATAATTCACGTTGTGTGTAATTTTATATCCTTATAATTACATCTGTTTATAATAAATTTGTAACAACGCTCAAATATAATTTAGATGACCCTGAATTCGTCTAGGTACGTGGTATACAAGATAAGAAACAATAAGAATCACATTAAGAAGGCCCCGATTATGATTCTCCATTGTCTAAGTCAATAAGTTCGTATGGAGAAAACGTAAGATCGTAATAAATGTGTGTGTAGCACAAGTTTTACCTAAGACATGAATGGCTAGTATTTATAGATTTCTGCAGTTGTATGGTCTCTTCAGATGATATTCCCAGATCAGCAGCATGGCATAATTTGAATTCTATACATAGTCCAAATCTTCTTAGACATTACTTGAATTGTTTCGACTCAATTAAAAAGATACAAATGTATTATTTTGATGTTTATTTGTGAAAAAGTTATAATATTTTACTTGTGTCTTAAGTTTTGAAGTCCCACGTCATATGCCTCATAAAATATACTTCCAACATATTATAGGTATGCAACATCGTCAAAGGCCACTCTATAACTCACATTTACGACTTGATTGAAGAAATTATATATGTTATAATTATGATCATAATCAATCACTACACAACAAACATAAAAGCCAAAGCACCAATGAATTGCCTATCCACGTGGCAAAATTGAGATAGTACGTATGAGATCTCTTATTAATAATTAATGTCTCAAGAAATATAATACACATGATTATATATTAATGCTTGCACCACAAAAGGGATCACTTGATGATGTGGCATTACCGATTTTTCCCTTTAAAAAAAATTGGAAATTTAGAAAGAAAAAAATAGAAGTTGAAAAGATTGTAGGTTTCAGTTATCTTTATATATTGCAAATTAATAGTTTTCTAAAAATCAAATTCTAGTAATGTAAATATACCAATATATATATATATATATGTAATAAAACAGAGACACATACCTCATTCAAATAAGGGCATGCATGTGCATGTTTCCATAACTTCTTTGCATTCTATTTCACCACTATGAATAAGGTCATACTTTTGTTCTCTTTGTGTGTGTGTGTGTGTTTTTTTTTTTTTTTACTTTTTCTAAATTTTTTTGGATAAGATTATGATTGTTTATTTTTATTTAGAAGATTTGTCTAAATTAGTTAGTTGTATAATTTAAATGGAAAAAATTCAAGTACCATCTTGTGATATTAGGAATGTTAAAAAAAAAAAAAACTCGGAGAAAAATAAATATCAATTACATCCCTGTAATGTGAAAAAATATTCAAAAAAATCCTTGAAGCTAGATTAACCAGGGGGCTATTTGAGTTATTATTTATAATATAAGGATAATTTGTTATTTTAAGTTTTCATAAAAGTTTCTTTTTATATATTTTTTCATATAACAAGAGGTCAAAATGAATTTAACTCTAATTTAAATTCATTTTTCTATCTAATAATATATTTTTTTAATCATTGATTTTTTTCATATTAAACTTTAGATTATTTATCACTATTTATTATATTAAAAAGCTTGAGATTAAAAAAAAATATTTATTAATTTTCTGAAACATAATTATCCTATACCTAATAAGCATGGGGTATTTTGTGCAAAAGCGTTGTGATATTTTAACGCTTTTCATATTATTCACCAAATAAAAAGAAGAAAGGGAAAAAACGCATTGCAGCAGGGAAATTCTGTTTGGGCCGTACGTTGGCGTTGGCGGCATATTACAAAGGTACGAAATTTTCCATCTGTATAAAGGCGTCGGGAAATGTTGTGTGGACTCTCAGAATCTCCGGTTTTTCCTTGATTCACGCTCTTACCAGTTTTCCCTTTTGACAGCCATAAACATTTACCCGCCTCTCTCTCTCTCTCTTGAATTCCGAACAATTCTCTTTTTGTTTCTCAAAGAGAATCTCCAACAAGTCGTTCAGCTTGCATTCGGCATTCTTGGTCTCGTGTAATTTTGGATTTGTTGGAAAGATTTCTCTTTGTGGGTTTTTGCTGACATCAATGTGTTAGTTCTCGTTCTTTATTTCAATTAGGTGGGTGGAATTTGTTTTTCTTTCATGAATGTTTGGAGGGTTAATCTTGATTTTCTTCACCACCAAAGTATGAATCATTGTTGTTGATTTTCATGAGTAAAGCTTGTGTTGAATGATCCAGGTTGCATGATGAAAAACTTTTAATGTTAGGTTTTGACAATGTCTTACTGCATTGTTTATTTTTTATACAGAATAGGTATGTTTCATGTGTAGAATTTGTAACATGGTATAGATACATGTGCATGCATGCGCATATATTCTTTAGTTTTTGAAATGGCTTATGGTATGAACAGATTGTCAGCCCCGTGCATGATGTTTTCTTGAGATGATATTAGATGTACGTAGGGATTTTGTAAGAAAAATCCAACACACATGGCGCCGAAAGAACAGGGGAAGCAATTCTAAGGTTATAGAGCTTAGAACTATGGGCATTGCTTGTTTGAGTGTTCTGAACCATGGTTTGTCCAGATGAATATGCTTATGTTAGAATCTTATTTTCTGGCAGAGGGGGAAATGGCTGTGAGGGATTCCGCAAACCTTTGCAATATAAAGAAAGTTCCTGTGGAGGCTTCTATTTGTTGTTTCTGACAGTCGGTTGATCCTCTTCAAGTGCAATTGTTTGAGGACAAAATTAATATAGAGATGGGGTCAGTTAGTGGGGAGTCGTGGGTATGGGATGGTCAAGATTCAAGTCCATGTGAGGAGAAAATCTTTGTCTCAGTAAGGTTAAGACCTCTGAATGAGAGAGAGCTTTCAAAGAATGACATACCGGAGTGGGAATGCATCAACAACACAACCATCATATTCAAGAATGGTCTTCAGGAACGTTCATTGTCTCCGGCGGCCTATACATTTGGTAAGCGATCATTCTTATGGATTAGTGCATAGTAATAATGTAATGCCAGGAACCATTTATGTACCCAAGGATTATTAGTTACCTTGCTAAGCATGTCATAAAGGAAAATTAGCAAAAGAGGTTAACTATGATCCAACTTTTCAGTTTGTCATCGTTTGGTTGAGTTATTTCCTTTGATAGGATCCTTATGTTCACTTCTGTCTCCTTTTTCCCCCTTCTTTTATTGCTATTTTTTGAGGGTAGATAGAGTATTTGGGCCACAGAGTCCCACAAGGCAAGTTTATGAGGAAGCAGCCAAGAAGATTGCTCTTTCAGTATTAAGTGGAATGAATTGTGAGTACTCGCCCTCGAATATTCTTCCATTATGTCCTATCATGAAAATACAAGATTAACGACATCTGAATTTCCTCCCCAGCAAGTATTTTCGCATATGGCCAGACAAGCAGTGGAAAAACATACACCATGTCTGGGATTACGGGATACGCAGTAGAAGATATATATGACTACATAAGCAAGGTATTTGTAATCAAGGCAATTTGTGTTGTTTTTGACACATCATCTATTGCTTCAAAGCTTCCTAACTTCATAATTTCATATATCTAGCATCCAGAAAGAGCATTTGTGTTGAAATTTTCGGCCATGGAGATTTACAATGAAGTAGTCAAAGACCTTCTGAGCTTCGATGGTACTCCACTTAGACTTCTAGATGATCCAGTGGTAAATGAACATAACGATAGCTTTGATTCTTGATTAGAGAAACGTTGATTTTAAGCAACTTCTTATATTGTCTTCAATTGTAGAGGGGCACTGTTGTTGAGAAACTTACAGAGGTGACATTAAGGAGCTACAGCCATCTGAAAGAGCTCCTTTCCATCTGTGAAGGTTGAAAAGCTCATTCTAGTACAAGAATTTTGTTCAAAATTACACCTGTAATTACTCTTAATGGAAATGGATTTATGCAGCTCAGAGGAAAATTGGAGAAACCACTCTTAATGAAATGAGCTCTAGATCTCATCAAATTCTGTGCTTGGTATGTTTCTTAACCGGCTTCATTTTATACATTAAAAAAGTTGAAAATATGTGTTACTCAGCACTGACTTTCCATATCGTACTCCTGCAGACTGTTGAAAGTGAAGCTCGTAAATACTGTTCTGCAGAAAATTCCAGCGCTCTAACAGCTACAGTGGTACTAACCATTCTCATATGGGATTATAGGAGACATTTAGACATGAATTATCTTCAGCGCATATTTCTGATAAACTGTCCTGCAGTGACTTTAGACATAATGCGGTGAAGGGACTAATTTACATCGTGTTTTTTATCATAGAATTTTGTTGATCTTGCGGGCAGTGAACGTGCTTCTCAAACATCATCAGCTGGCATGAGACTAAAGGAAGGCTGCCACATAAACCGCAGTTTGCTCACTCTTGGGACAGTTATCCGCAAACTAAGGTCCTTTTCCTCATTGTATATTTTTTGAGTTTTCTTATACACTAGGGGCATTTTATCATTGAATCACTCTAGCTTCCAGATCTTCGAGGAACATAATTTTGTAAAAACGATGAACTACCTTTACATTTGTTGTCTGGAGTTCTGTATATTATATGATATACTAATAGCTGGTACATTATTCCTGATTGTCATCCTTATTTATGTTTATGATCCAGCAAAGGAAGAAACGGACACATTCCATATAGAGACTCCAAGCTGACGCGTATTTTACAGCACTCATTGGGAGGTAATGCCAGGACTGCCGTTATTTGCACTATGAGTCCTGCTCACAGTCATGCCGAGCAATCAAGAAGCACGCTCGTATTTGCTAGTTGTGCCAAGCAAGTTAGCACCAGCGCAAAAGTCAATGTTGTAATGTCAGAGAAAGCTCTAGTGAAACAGCTGCGAAGAGAAATAACCAGAATGGAGAATGAGCTTAGGAACTTAAATTCGATTGCTACCTCTTGTGATACTGCATCAGCACTTAAAGAGAAAGAACTTCTTATTGAAAAGGTGATCTTCCAAAAATTCCAATCTTATAATTTCACTGATTCCATATGCTTCGGAGTTTAGAATATGAAAATCTCAAAACATTATGGATCGTTTTGCGAATGATACATATTGATGGCAGCGCCACATTATTGGAACTCAGATTTTGGCTGTAGATCCACAGAGAATTAAAATTTGTATTTCATAAATCAATTATCTGCCTGTTTTGAAGAAAATAGAGCTCAGAAGATTTCCAATTTTCTATGCGTTCATCCATAAATCGATCTTACAAAGCTTCCCTCTCTGAACTTTCTCAGTTGGATAAAGAGATCAGACAATTAATTCATCAGCGTGACATAGCTCGATCTCGTCTTGAGGATGTGTTGCTATCGGGAGGATCATTTGGATCACCAAAATCTTGGGTTTGCATTGATGTTTTCTAAGAGAATTTTTTTGGTCATGATGTTTTGACCCATCAAAAGCCCCATAGAGCTGATTCTTACTTTTTTACACTTCAGATGGATTGGCAAAGCCTCGAGAAAGGTTCACAAACAGATGAATATGCATCTTCCGAAGCATCAGAGATCGTTGATCCCTTTTACTCTGATGTTTCATCCAGAGCATCTCATTTTTCTGATAGATATGATGATGTCAGTTCCAGTAGGACAGAACATCAGTCCCCCAGGAATTACACAGACCAATTTTTATCAGACGATACATCTCCAACTCTATACATCGATAAGTATTTTGGTCCTGAATCGCCTGATCCCGGCTGGGAGAAGATTGCTCAAGTGGCTGGTAATAAGCTTGAAGGTACCCGCATGGCTGTTCAGTGCATAGAGCTTGATTTGACCAAGACAAACATGGTTGCGTCTGCTTCTTCACCAGATACAGGAGAAAAGAATTCAGGTTATTCTAGTGCAGCAATTGTGCTTCCAAAGATGAAGATGATTACTTGTATTTATTTTCTGTTGAACTTACCATGTAGGAATATCTCATTGTCCATTGGAGAACTCTCCAGCTTCTAATGTGGCGAAAGAAGATGAAGAAACATCACAGAACAAAGCAGATAATCAGGGGAAGCTTCCAAGTGTAGAGCCAGAGGCGAATAGTGAAAACCTGCATGCCGAAGATTCCAATAGTCCTATCAGGATTGACTTTGCGAATGAAAAGAAGAAAACATCAACACATCGGTTGAAGATTGCAATATCGAGCAACAAGAATTGGCAGAAGTCAATGAAGTGATCGAGCCTCAGGTAGTGACGCAGCGTGAGGATGATTTGGTAAATGAACACTTTATTCACATGTCATACAAGCATTTACATCATCTAATTACCAAGTATAATTGAATTAAGCATTTTTTCTAAGTTTGATTTAAGCTACTCCAATCATGATGAGACTCTTGGAAAGCTGTTGTGCGTTTTTAATTTGTTCTTATTAAGGAACTATGCCAGCAGGATGCGGAGGTTAGAGGAATATCCGATAATCAAGAAACAAAGACAGACAGTGGCTCCAATAACGATCCGGATAAGGTGCTATCTGCTTCAGATAATCAAGAAAAAAACAGATGGAGGCTTCAATGAAGATCAAGATACAGCACAATCTGCTTCAGATAATCAAGAAACAAAGACAGATGGTGGCTCCAATGATGATCAAGATACTCGAGAAATAAAGACAGATGGTGGCTCCAATGATGATCAAGATGCAGAGACAGATAATGAAGATCAAGATACAGCACAACATGCTTCAGATAATCAAGAGACAAAGACAGATGGTGGGTCCAATAAAGATCAGGATACAACGCAATCTGATTCAGATAATCAAGAAACAAAAACAGATGGCGGCTCCAATAAAGATCAGGATACAACACAATCTGCTTCCGACTGGTCTACTCAATTTGAGAGACAGAGGCAAGAGATACTTGATCTTTGGAACACCTGCAACGTTCCGTTGGTGTACAGGACCTACTTTTTCTTGCTCTTTAAAGGAGATCCATCAGAGGCTGTTTACATTGAGGTGGAGCTAAGACGGTTGTCATTTCTCAAGAAAAAATTGGATCAGTCCACAGTCGCAAGAGATGATCAAGTTTTAACAGAGACCTCAAGGTAAATTTTCTTCGTCACCGTGTATCAAAGAAATAGCATAGCGCAAACTGCATATTTGTTTAACATGTTGTTTTGTTGGCTGGCTAACAGTGCAAAGGCTCTGAATCGGGAGAGAGAAATGCTGAGCAGACAAATGTACAAGAAGTTTTCAGGTAAAGAAAGGGATGCTTTATACGAAAAGTGGGGCATCGACCTAAAAACGAAGCAGAGAAGGCTTCAGCTGTGCCGCCTGCTGTGGACCGACCCCAAGAACATGGACCACATCAAAGAGAGTGCTGCCCTTGTTGCTAAATTGGTTGGTCTCAAGGAAATGGAGCGTGCCCCCAAAGAAATGATTGGGTTAAGCCTCTTGCAAGAACCTCAAAACCTCAGTTGCTTCAGCTGGATGCCTTCCCTGATATAATATTCCCTGGGGACTACAAGTGTATAACAAACACTTATTACACACACAGGAATGAATGGCTTACAATTTGCAAGTTTCTAGATTATGAATCCATGTGTAACATATGCGATTGAGATGCTTACTCATCATAATGTTCTATCTGATTGAGTTAAATCAGAGTTTGTGATATTTACTTCTCAACCTTTCGTCGTGAAATATTCAAATATATGTCATAGCTACTGGTCAAAAGGCAAGCTCGACACCACATCTCTATCCAAATATAACAAGCTAGCAGTTTTCACAAATTATGAATTGCCATGATAAGGTTTCTTAGGCAAACATCATAAGAAATTCCTCAACCCGGATACAGAATTCTTGTATTAGAAGCAGCAATCCACACTTACTTGCAAATTGTTATTTCAAATAAGATTTATACTTTTAAGAATGAAATTATCATTCTTTTCTTTTTATTAATATCATCAAACCCACAAATTTTGACTAGAAGGAATTTATTTATTAGATAGGAGAAAATCTTATAAACACTAGATGTAATTTTTTAATTTTACTTATAATTACTCCTAATCTCAGAAAAATAAAAGAGTAACTTTCCCTTATTGTTAAGGTTTAAATTGTGGACAACCTTATCAACGGAGCCGTATTATTGTCAGCAACAGCAATGAAGAGTAGGGAGGGGGGGGGGGGGGGGGGGGCAGGCAATGAACATTACTGCACCTGTAATCGAGAACAATAATATTGAACATTTAATGACAAGAACATGTTCGATCACTTTGATGAATATTTAATGCTAGGTTGAATGGCCAGCTTGGCGTTTTTAATTTCATACAATGCAATAAATGCATCAAAATAAACATATGATGAAATGAAACCTGAAGCTACCATTAATACTTTTCTAGTACTAATATATGTTATTCGAGCAATATGACCCCACAAATATAAGCTAAGGTTCACAAGAATCATAATTTGAGATGATATTAATAAGTTGTTGCTCAATGATAAGCGAATTAAATTTTAAAATAAGTTCTTGTAATGAATGGAGTTTAAAATTTTAAAGTTAAATTTGTTGGATAAAACATCGATAAAAAAGGGTAAAATGATCTCTTACTCTTTTATCAGATTGGGCTGGTAGGTCTGACAATGCAACCTACCTTAAGAGATGAGTTGAGTAGAGATAATAACACTCTCTTTTCCTGATGTTTGGAGTAATTATACGTAAATTCCATGTGCTTTGAAAAATTACACCTAGCACCCCTAAGGTTTGCCTACATCTAACAAATAAGTCTTTCCGTTAGTCAAAATTCATCGAATTGACTGATATTAACAAAAAAATCAGAAAAAAATCTATGTTATTGACTTATTATTGGCTTATTACAAGTTAATTAATTTTTTTCGACTAAATTACTCTTATAACATTGAAATATACGTCCTCACATATATTAACGCGTGAAGACGTATAAGGGTAATTTGATCATAAAAAGATTTATTTGACCTGCAATAAATCAGTAATAAGTCAATTAAAGGTTAATATAGATTTTTTCCTAATTTTTTTTTTATAATATCAATCAATTTGGTGAATTTTGACTAATGGAGGAACTTATTTGTTAAATGAAAGCAATTTAGATATGCTAAATATAATTTTTCAAACTACATAAATTTACGTATATAATTATATCAAACATTTGGAAAAAAGAGTGTAACTATCCCTAATAAATAAGACCGAGCCCGTCCAATAACCCCCGATCCTATCACAAAGGGAATATGAAATTAGATTATATTGGGCTATTTTGAATAGTCCAAACCCCGAAAGAAAAAAACATTCAAAACATATATGATAATATTTTAACGTTGAACATACCATTTTACGATTTCCTCCTTGATTATTTAGTAGATTGACGTTTTCTTAACAAAACCAACACCCTATAACAGTCCATCCATTCCAAAATAATAATTATAAACATATAATTATATAATGTATATATATAATATTTATTTAGTTTTTTTTTTTTTTTTTTTTTTATGTGTTTTTTTTTTTTGTTTTCATCTTTTTTTTTATATTATCTTGTTTTTTTTTTTTTTTTTTTTTTTTTTTTATTTTAATTTTTTTTTTTTTTTTTTTTTTTTTTTTTTTAGTTTTTTTTTTTAAAAAATGTAATTTATTTTTTTTTTTTTTTTAATTTTTCTTTTTGTTTTTTTTTTTTTTTTTTATTTTTTTTTTATTAACATTTATTTTTTTTTTTTTTTTTTTTTTTTTTTTTTTTTTTCTTTTTTTTTTTTTTTTTTTTTTTTTTTTTTTTTTTTTTTTTTTTTTTTTTTTTTTTTTTTTTTTTTTTTTTTTTTTTTTTTTTTTTTTTTTTTTTTTTTTTTTTTTTTTTTTTTTTTTTTTTTTTTTTTTTTTTTTTTTTTTTATTTTTTGTTTTTTTTTTTTTTTTTTTTTTTTTTTTTTTTTTTTTTTTTTTTTTTTTTTTTTTTTTTTTTTTTTTTTTTTTTTTTTTTTTTTTTTTTTTTTTTTTTTTTTTTTTTTTTTTTTTTTTTTTTTTTTTTTTTTTTTTTTTTCTTTTTTTTTTTTTTTTTTTTTTTTTTTTTTTTTTTTTTTTGTGACGAGTCGGCTCTTCTATTTTTTTTTTTTTTGTTCCTTTTTTCCAGGGACTTCTTTTACTATTTTTGGTTTTTTTTTTGTTTTTTTTTCTTTACAAAAAAGGAAATCAATACTAATCTTAAAAAAAAAAAAAAAAAGAAAAAAAAACGGACAATATTTTTTCGTTTTTTTTTAATTTTTTTTTTATACGATTTTTGTGTTTTTGTGTTTGTTTTTTTTAATTTTTTGTTTTTTTTATTTATTTTTAATCGGTTTTTATTTTTTACCGCAGACTTCTTTTTATAAATATAGTTTTATATTTTTTTATTTACGTTTTGTAAAACCGTAGTGCGTTTTGTTTTTTTTTTGATTGCCCGAGCTGATCTTTTTTTTTTTCCAGTTCCCTTTTTTTTTAAGCTCCATTTTTTTTTTTTTTTTTTCGTCTTTTCTTTTTCTTTTTTTTCGTTATTTCCTTTGTTTTTTTTTTTTTTTTTTTGCAAGCTCTTTATTCCGTCCGGAATTAGACTTTGTAATTTTTTCGACAGATGTTTTCGTTTTTTATTATGCTCGTGACAAGTTTTTTTTTTTTTCTTAAAAAAAACGTTTCTTTTTTTTTTTGTCCTGTCGAATGATGAGTGAGTTTTTATGTTTTTATTTTTTTTTACACAACTTTTGTTTTCAAATGATTGGTTTTGTCTTTTTAATTTTTTGCGGATGACCGCAAGGAGTTTTATTCGTGGTCCATGTTGTTACCGATTTTTTAAATATCCGTTTTCGGTACCGATTTCTCGAAGTGTTTTTTTGATTTAATAATTTTTTTTTTTTGATTAGATAAACAGGTAATGTTGGTAATTCTTTAACCTCAAGTTGTATGCTTTTGTGCCCAGAAATGAGTTATCTTTGCGTATGTTTTTTGCTTTATTCTGAATCGTCGTAGCTTCCTTCGGCGCGCATCCTTGTTTCGTTTATTTTTTTCTTTCTTTCTTGTCTATTCATTTCCCTTCCGTTTTCATCTTTTTTTGTTTTGGATTGCGGTTTTCATTTGTCGGTGTATTTTTTTGTTGTTGCTTTTTGTTATATTTTTTTATTTTTTATTTTTTGTTTTCATCTTTTTTGTGTGTATATTTGTTTTTGTTTTTTTTTTTCGAATTTGCCTTTCGATGTTAATTTGATTTTTTTTATGTAAATATGACAACGTTGGTTCAAATTTTGCTTCAATTTTACTCCCAATTTTTGTAATGCTTTCTTCCGCATGCGAAAACGTGAAGTTTCCCGGTATTTTTCCGCGTCAACTCTCCCTCTCAGCGCGCTTTCGAGCTGAATTTCTGGAAATGCTTTTTTGTGTTAATTGATTTGAAGTAAACGACCAACTGTTCTTCAAAGTTTTTTTCTTTTTTAGTTTGTGTATGACCTTTTCGCGCCCAAAAATTGAGTTATCCTTGGTATGTTTTAGCCGTAACAGTCCCAGGGGGCTGTGAGTGACCTGAAAACGCTTTTTCAATGTATATATATACTACACGGTTTCAATAATTCTTGTCAATGTTCTTATTTTTAGTAAGTTTTCCGTATGCCGATATGAGCATGAATCATGACGTAATGTATTCATCTACCTGTCCCTAGGGCATAACCTTCGGAGTCGATTTCGAAAAATGGCTTTTACTGATGTTAATTTGATTTTGAAGTATAATACGACGTTTCAATTTGTCATGCTTAGTACCTATCAATTTTGTATTTTTCGTATGGTCATAGTTTCTTTTTTTTTTCGCGTCGACGACTCCCGGCAGCTCTTCCCGGTTTCGAATTTTTCGAATATATTTGTTTTTTTCGATTTTTTGATTTATTAAAAGTATTTATAATTGGATCTTTTTCGTTATCTCTTTGTTTAATGTCCGATAGATTTTTTTTTTGTTTAAACAGATTCTTTATTTTTGTTTTCTCGTTTTTGTTTTTCCGTTTTTAAAATGCTCAAATAATAGTTAATCTTGGTACTGTTTCGCATTCGCGGTTCGCACGCACGCCTCCTGAGCGAATTCTCAAAAAATGTCTTTTTTTTCTTGTTAATTTTGCTTTTAAGTAAAACAAAAGGGGAAACGGTTTTCAATATTGGTCAATTCTTAGTCTCCAATTTTGTAATGCTTTTCTGTCCCAAAATGATTAAGCTTTTGCTTATGTTTTTCGCGTTTCTCGACCCGATCTGCCGGCTCGATCTTTCCGGAAGGCAATTTTCCCCGAAAATGCTTTTCTGATGTTAATTGAATTAGTAAACGACACACGTTTTACATTAATTTGGTCAATTCTTACTCAATTTTGTAGCTTTTCCGGCTGCCAAAAAACTGTAGTATTTTGTTTGTATGTTTTTTCCGGCACCTCCCGCGCTAGGCGCCTTAGGAGCGAATTTCTCGAAAAAAATGGTTTTTCCATGTTTAATATTGTTTTGTAAACAACATACGGTTTTCTCAAGTTTTGAGTCAATGTTGATGTATCAACTCTTTGTTTAATGTTTTTCGGCATTGCAAAAAATGAGTATCTTGGTATTTTTTTCCCACCGCGTGCACCCACGTCCCTGCGGCGACCTTGGACCGAATTTGAAAATGCTTTGATCATGGTATATTTAGATTTTGAATGTAAAACGACAACGTTTCTAAATTTGGAATATTTTAAGTTCTTGTTGTTAATGCTTTTCTGCATGCCAATATAGATAGAGAGTATCACCGTTTGCGTGTGGTTTTTCCGCGCCGACGTCCCGCTCGCCGCACTTCCAGTACTGAATTTTCTCCGATAAAAATGGGTCTTTTTCTATGTTTATATGAATTTTGAAGATAAATAATCGACAACGGTATTTCAAATTTTTGCGCTCAGTAGTTTCTTAGCTCCATTTGTTCTTTTTGCAATGCCATAAAAATGAAGTTAACTTTGAATGTTATTTTCGCTGGTCCTGCAGCGCCCCTCCCTGGGCGAAATTTCTCCGGAAAAAATGGTATTTTTTCAATCAGTATTGTTTAAGTAACGATTTACGTTTTCTATTAATTTTTATTTTTTCTCAATGTTTTAATTGTTTCTTCCGTCATGCCAAAAAGTGTTAATCTTTGGTATTTTTTTTCTCGGTCGGCGAAATCCTGCGGCGCGCGGAGTCTTTTCAGGAGCCTAATTTTCGAAAAATGCTTTATGTGTTAATTGATTTTAAGACAAATCGTTTTCAAAATTTTTGGTCATGTTCTTGTTCATTTTTGTATGCTTCCCATGGCCAAAAATGAATCCTGGTTGTTTTTCCGCGTCGCGACGTCCGCGCGGCCCCGTTTTTTCGTGCCGAATTTCCTCGAAAAATGGCTTATTTCCGATGTTATTGAATTTTTGAAGTTTTAATACGACACCTTTTTTCTATAATTTGTATTTCTGTCCTAGATTTTGTATGCTTTTTCGGGCCGAAAAGAAAAAAACAGGGAGAGAGTTATTCTGGAGTTGCGAGATGTTGCTAATAATTGGGTGTGTGACACATTTTTTAAAAGCCTATTTACTAGAGAAGGGACTAAACTCTTAACTTTAATTCCTACACCATAATCCACGTCATCCCCTGCACTGCGCAACATAGGGCGTTGGTCTTTTCGAACGTCGCGCACAACTATTTTCTGCCTACATCGTCCCTAATAGACGCTGGAACTATATTGCCTTTATCTGTTTCTATTATCTTATTGGAACGGCTATACTAAATCTGTTCTCGGCCTTCTTCTTGATGCGCTTGCTGGTGCGCAAGCGCCTTAAAAACCCTCTCCTCGAAAAGCTTTTTTTCAGACCGCTCCGCCCAGTCACGCCTCCACACTTAACTGCGCCCCGTCGTGATCCGAGATCCTGGCCTTGCTCTCCTTCAACACAGATGCTTTTTCGATCCTCGTGGGCACCAATGGTATGGTTGGAATGGATTCTAACCCCCGCCGCCGACCGTGCGACTGGCGCGCTATTCTCTGCGTTCCGCCGGCAGGTGAGTAGCTCCTCTGCCGCGCCTTCAGCTCGGCGGCCAGCTCAGCGAGCAGCTGGGTGACCTGCGCCAGCTGCGGACGTTAAGTCTCCATTCCAACAACCTGAACGGTTCCATCCCGCAGGCACTCTCCCGTGTGCAACCTCTTACGCACATGTCTGCTTGCGTTACAAGCTCATTCTCACCGGCGAGATTTCCCCTCATCTTTTTCGAGGACGTATACACTCACAAATCTCCATCCAGCTCCGTTTCTCGTACCTTACCGGCGACGCGCCTACATACATACCATGACGAGCCATCCCAGCGGATAAACTTACTCCTGTACTTAGTCTTCTCAGGTGGCTCGACCTATCAAATCCAAAGCTCCCCTTCATCTCGGTGACCAAAATTACCTGACGTGAAGATATATTTCAGCGCCTAAAATCTTTGACCAAACTCCCAGTTCACTCAAGTTATCGTTTTGCTTTACCCCACCATATATTAAACCGGCAGCATTCCGGCAACGATCAGATAACGGCGAAAAAGCCATATTTCCGTGCAAATGTCGTTAGAGTAGCTATCTAAGAGCGTATTCCTCGAACGCATAACGAATCCCTCGGGACGATTCCAGTCCAGGCCATATCGAGCATGCTGTTCTTCGCTCATCCACGTTTAGTGCCTGGGCAAGGGAGACGATAATAATCGCCGTGTGCCGGGAACAGCTCTACGTCAGGTTTCAACATGGTGGTTCACTTAATTAGACGTCTTCAAGGTGAAATATCTCATCGCCGCTACCAAAATGGATACGCGACAAATCATCGGTATCCCGGATTCTTTTTGGTTAACCTCATCCTCTTATTGTTTGTGAAGTATTAAGATTTCAAGAATCCAACAGAAATCTAAGTCAGGATCTCTGTACTTAGTTGTGGATATCATTGCGCTACTTCTTGGAGAGATAATTCAGAGATACACTTCTAGTGGTAGGAGCGGCAACGTGGCGCTGGCGTTCGCATTCTGAACTTGACGCGAGCATCGGATAAGAGGGGGGATTTGCTCGTGATTTTGATAAGTGCAATTTGTCGACTTCGTTAAACGTTTATTAGATGTACTTTTGGGGATATAGAATATACTCGGAATGTTTGCGGAATTAGGCTTTTGGATGTATAATTTGGTTCGGTCTTGGGGAGATTTAAGAAGGCTATCGGTACACACAAATTCACTTATCTGGTGCGGAATTCGGTTAGAAGCGTACAAAATGTGCGTCAACTAGAAGTCGTTTTGTACGCTCATATGGAATGTTAATTATATAGTCAGGCGGTTTGTTGTTTTCTGGTTTGCTAACAGAGAAGATTACAATTATGATTGGAAATGAAGTTAATTAAGCCAATTTTTCGAACATATCTCTATACGTGCGGCTGGGATTTGGGATTCCTCGCCTAGATTTCCTGAGAGCTTAGCGATCCGATTTACTTGCTCGCTAGCAATAGTTGGATTTGAGTCTGATAATATGCTGAATGGGACTCGTGCCTACTAGATTGATGAGGCCTTAGCAATTTGAGCACTCTAAATTTGAGCAATAACAGATTTTTCGGATGAAGTGCTGGTAAATATTGGTAAATTTAAAGGTTTAGAAGTTCTGAATATGAGTGGTTGTGGTTTTCAGGAGCGATCCCATCGAGTATTGGGAATCTTTTGAGGCTCAAAACTCTTGATTTGAGTAGGCAAAGCTTGTCGGAGGAGTTGCCTGAGCTCTTTGGGTTGCCAAGTTTGCCAGTTTTGTGGCTCTTCAGGAAAATTCGTTGTCTGGAAATGTGCCTGAAGGTTTTAGCAGCTTGTCTAATTTGCAGTATCTCAATCTTTCATCAAATGCTTTCTCTGGTCAGATTCCGGCTACTTATGATTTCTGAGATCATTATTTGTTCTTTCACTGTCTCATAATCATATAAGTGGCTCAATTCCAGTGGAGTTGAGCAATTGTTCTGGTCTTGAAGGTTTAGAACTCAGAGAAAATGACTTGAGGGGCGAGATTCCGGCTGGTTTTTCCCATTTGTCTCATTTACAGAGGCTTGATCTAGGCCAGAATAGTTTAACAGGTGAAATTCCAGAAAGCATTTCCAACTGTTCGTCTTTGGTTGTCCTATTATTGGATTCAAATCACATCTCAGGCCACACATCCCCGGATGCAATATCGAAGTTACCAATGTTAATGGAGCTGGATGTATCTTCGAATAATCTGACTGGAGCTATTCCAGCAAATCTTTCACTTATCTCAACCTTGCAGCACTTGAATCTGTCAGCTAATAACCTTGAGGGTCAGGTTCCTGAGGCACTAGCTTCTCGTTTTAGTGATCCTTCCGTCCTACCATGAATAAAAATTTTATGTGGACAACCACTGAAAAAAATGTCCAAGCGAGAAAAGGCGGAAAAGAAAGAGATTGATTCTTTATATAGTTGTGGCTGTGGCAGGCAGTTTACTGCTGTTAATGTGTTGTTGTGGTTACATATACAGTCTGCTAAGGTGGCGCAAGAGACTGACAGAGGGGACATCAGGAGAGAAGAAGAGAAGCCCCAGTTCCAGTTCGCAAGGGGGACGTGGAAGTGGAGAAAATGGTCCACCTAAGCTTGTTATGTTCAACAACAAGATCACATATGCTGAAACTCTAGAAGCAACAAGACAGTTTGATGAAGAAAACGTGTTGAGCCGGGGGAAGTATGGGCTGTTATTTAAAGCTACTTATGCTGATGGAATGGTGCTCGCAATTCGCCGCCTTCCTGACACATCCATTGTGGGGAAACCTTCCGTAAAACTAAGCTGAATCCCTAGCCCAAAGGAAACATCGGAGCACCTGACAGTTCTGGGATCGTAAGCTATTATTGGACGCCGGGTCGCAGATCTGAGCCTCTCTTAGTTTTTACGACTTGATGAACTATGACTAATGGAATTTTTAGCACACCTACTTCTTCCGAGAAAAGGGTATATTCACACAAGCAAGGAGAAATTTTGTCTGAAAATTGGCCAATGCGCCACCTGATTGCTCTAGGATATAGCTCTTGGGTTTCTAGTTCATTCCTTTGTCAACATTTACTAAGTATCTGCCAATAGCTAACATTTTTTCTGGGATATTAAGCCACATTACATTTCCTCTGTGCGCATGCTTGGATTATTGAAGGCTCATCTCTGCTGATTTGGCGCTGGAATAACTGACAATACTACTCCAGATGGCAGTTTTGAAAGGGCGCTCCACGCTCGTGCCAACACCAGTTGGAAGTCTAGGATATGCAGCTTTTCCAAGGAAGCTCACATTTAACAGGGGGCACACAGACTAAAGAAGAGCGTGGTATGTTACATTCTGGGATATTGATGTTGGATGTGGAATATTGAACTGAGAAAAAAACAATGCATGGATTTACGGAAGTTTGAGGAACATTAGATGGAATAATGGTGGAAAAGTGTACAAACTACTAATATATGAGCAGTTGTCTTCAGATATAGTTTCTAGCAATCAGGCTTGCTTGGAGCTCGATGACTAGAGTCACCTCGGTAGAGCTGGTGGAAATTAACTTTGATGAGTGATAGTTGGAATTGGCATGTTTGTTAGTCATGCCCTATACCCTCTGACGTTAAAGCTTGGCGCCAAGAATGACTGGTTTGTTTGATCTATACTATGCTCGAAGGTACCTGCGGTGTAGGCCGGAACATTCGTTCCTCTGCTGATTCACCGCCGTCACGAGGAGACTTCACACCGCGGCTGCAAAGACTGTGGACCATCCAAGAATTCATTCATTCTGTTTTCAGGTTATTGCTTGGTTGTTTGAGGAATGATTATTTTATGCTCATTTTTGCGTAATTTTTTCTTGCTAGCGTGATCAAATCGCACTATCATAGCTTAATTTTGTATATTTGAATTCATTTGATGTCCAAATTTGATTAAGTGTTCGCTTTGTTCGTGTCCTCTGAAAAATGAACAATTCTAGATTTCTAATTAATCAGACTTGTTTGGTGAGATAAGTCTGCTATACCTGACAGTCACTATTCAGTCACATGCCCAATCAATAGTTCTTGTGTTGTGTGAATTTCGTGTGGTTGCATAATGGAGTAATACACACGTTTGGACTTCTGCTTCTGATTAACCACCCTTCATTTGTCCTTAATTTGTGTGAGCGGAAAGATATCTTTCTAGTGGAATGGTTATGCTAGAGTTTGGTTTTTGGATGGGGCATTTTAAATCTTGACGGATGACACGGCGCTCATAAGATATACAAACCATAACGTATGATTATATTTTATTTTCAGTATAAAATTATTGGTCCAATGATTAAACGGAGCGCAAAAAATGTTATAATAATACATATATCTCACGAGAATGGCGTTGTTAAGTGATGTATTCGATGCTGGCTGAGTATTCACTTAAAAGAGACATGAGCCGTCAGTGGCGGTTTAGACTTTAAAATATAGGAGACTGAGGGACCGCAGCTCTTCTTTTATCGGCGAAGGGCAAATTCCTGTATATTATTGGCTGAACTTTTTAGTTCTTCTGATTATTGAGACTGTGGGAGTGTGGAATGAAAAACAAAACCACGTCAGATTTCGGGAAGTTGGCAGATTGCGATGTAGGGGGACACGATCCACTTGTCCGTTGTTCATTATTGGATCGCCGATCGAGTAGTGCTTTCGAGGAAATGTCCAGATTTATACAATGTTGTTTGTGGATGAAATAATAGCATTGCTTAAATATGTTAAGACTAAGCATACTTATCAGCTATTTTGACCGTAGCAACTTCCGATGTTGAGTACAACTATCTGCCGTGCATTCTCATAATTTTTTCTTAACCGACTCCGTCGAAGTGGACGATGTCGTCTTCTCCGCAGAAATTTCCTATTATAATAGATAATTTTTTATATTTTTAAACTTATACAATATTAGAGACCGAAATATAGTTAGAAAGCTTAAAACTTTAAGCAGATCGGCTTTATCCTTATCAATTGCCTATTTTTGGTGTATTACAAAATTAGATATGACAGTATATCAAAATCATCACGTTACTGCCCGCGCCTCCTTAGCAGGTTAGTCAAGGCAATAAGGCGCCTTCTGTTGGAGCTTTCTCTCACGGATAGCGCTATACTTGTAAATGATGCTTTTAGTTTTTATAGGGTGATTTTGGGCAGAGGAGCTTCGGAAATGGATTGCCTGTATAAATATAAAATAATTACATATGACGGTGCGTTATTTGCATCATACAATTTTTATCATCGGACTCAATATGACCGAAAAATTGATATCCGTTTTAGTGTCACATAGAATGCAATTTGTATAGTCAAGCTGCGAACGAGTGTGTTGTTGAAGCAGATTTGTGACACCTCGAAGGATGGGAGCCGAAATAATGGGAGAATTTGGGGAAGTACGTTAAGAGTTCACTGATTGTCTTCCTTTCTTTCCTTTGTGCTAATTAGAGAGGATCTACACTTTCTTTTTGAGGGAAACCCCCGCCCAACGAAGCCGCGAAAACAGCAGTTATAATTCGTAAATTCTTTTGCGCCTTGGATGTAGAAAAGAATGCTTGTTCATAGGTGAATGAAGACGATTTTTATGAGATATTTTTTGTGGATGGAGTGTTGTCATATATCTCACCCGTGTGTAGCTTTCTCGTGTGAACGTGCGAGAGGGCTCAAGTCAACTAAGAGAGTCGTGCGCGTTATCTAGAAACAAAGATTGGAGCTAATTGATATGATGACTTTACAGTGTAAGTATTAACCAATCAAGCTGGTCTATTACAAAATTTATAACAATATAATATGATGGATGTGCCTCAAATGCACATCAGACCTTAGGACCAAAATTTGAGGAAGCTGAGGAAAAAGGCTTTAGTGTGCGTGAGCCATAAAATGACTGCTGTACCAAACGTAATTGATCTACAGATTTAGTTAGTATTGAAATATATTGATGTGTTGGAAACTGAAGAACTTTCTCTTTCTTAGTACAGAAAATCTCAAGCCTCTCCACGGTTGTAGAGAATTGTTGTTGTTAACTCATATGGTTAGGGTGTGTACTTGAATACATTTCCAAAATTTGAATGTGAGCAAGTCATAAGAAAAAGTACAGCCAGATATGTGTTGTATACAGCAAGAATTTGGTGTGTGCTCTGAAAATGAGACAGCGAAGCATGACCACCCGGCAAGTCTATTCACCCAAGGGATTTCAC
Organism: Sesamum angolense; assembly: GCA_034509725.1. NCBI lineage: Eukaryota > Viridiplantae > Streptophyta > Magnoliopsida > Lamiales > Pedaliaceae > Sesamum > Sesamum angolense. Next base: position 1,315,767 of record JACGWL010000014.1, on the reverse strand, counting down.
ATAATATATCATTTGGCACAAGCTGAAGTAAGATAAAACCATCAGTGTTAGGCGGGGTGAGATAAGAGGGATTGAGATTACAGTATCAGCATGGTATATATAGAATGAGAAGCTAGTTATTTGAGAGTCGACATAAATACCTGCAATATATCCAAATTTGCATTATAGTCTCACATGGGACCTTAATACTCTGTGCGAGCTTCTTGTGTCGCTTGGCTAAATTCATCCAATCGTGTTAGACAATGTCCAAGTGCTCTAGAATTGTTTTAGTAGAACTTTCCATTCGAGTTTAGACTGTCACTTTATCCCCAAAAATTACCACAGGAGAAAATGAGATCGTATTTTTCCGGATAAGAACTATCTCAATGTTGATACCGGGCAACTGATTCCCCAGGAGTGGTGCATCAAGAAGATGCTCGACGACGAACACGAAAGCATGAAAAGATTTGTGGGAAACGATGCTTATGATCGGACAAATTGCGCTACAAGGGTTACGACGTACTTGTTCTTGCCATGATTGAAGATCTAACCATGAACCCCCGGCTCGCGAAGTGAAATGAACTATTATGTTGCTTTGGGCAATACAAGTAATCTTTGCTTTATTCGTCCCGATAAATAGCATGAACGATAAAGTGATGATAACTTGCCGCAGCTTGTTTAAGCAAAAGTGCAGTTGACGAGGTAAATATGTTCTGTCATTTTACATTTTCGAAATATTAAAAGTGATAGAACTAGATTGGCCTTAATTGTATTTCTCTAGAACCTGTGTATTGTCAGTTTCTTCTCTCAAAATTGATTTGCAAATCTTTTCACATATATACTAATAAGTGATTCAACTAGCCAACGCTAGTTTTTTTGAAGATTCGATGAAATTTACGATAATTATCACTATGTAGCTGCTTTAAGTAATCCGTCTATAAGACAACATTTTTCCTAAATAATTTCGGCTGTGTTCGTGGCACAATCCGATGGCAAGACAGATACAATTCGAGCCTCACTAGATAGGCTTAAGGATTGAATTCATTCCCCCCCTTGTCAGTTGTAGGCAGGCGTTAAATTGTTGGTTCTTACAAACTCACTGTGATATCGCAATTCTAGAAAGATAGTTAAGCGGTTAGTTTCTCTCTCGTGCTAAATGTCTTAGATTTCAGGCCTAAATACATACTCTATATTTGTAATGTATGTACACGATTAAAATATTTGAAATGCCCGCCGGTTAGGCTAGAATCAACGCAATGGTCTAAATTTGCTGAACATTATTTTCTCTTTTTAATTCCACTGCATAGTAATAAATTTTTTTATTCCGATAATTTTAATCTCCTGTGAGCAATTCGTGGATAACGCACCAAGGTGTGCATGCTGATTAACTTTCACCAAGTACGCTTCTCCTTAGAAACACATCAAACCATTTCATTGCGGGAGACTTAACAGATTCATATCATTGACACCAGAATATTCCTAGTTAGTAGTAGCTGCTGCAAGCATTTTTTTTTTTTTATCCGACATTAAACAAGCAGCATGGAAAGCAAACTCACACGCTAAGGAGAGAACGGCACCGGAGGAAAAAGGACACCAAAGGCGATATGATACTTAATCAGAGCATAACAAATTTTGTCACTATAGCTTCTGAGCCAAGCCAGCAGATTTTAATATGAAATTAGGAGTACTTTATAGAAAATCTTTCAAAACCAGCAAGAAAGTTGCGCTGATGAATCTCGACACGATAATAGGAACCAAGTGACATTGGAATTGATGTACATACACCTTCTCACCTAATCAGCAATATAAGCCTCTGAGATCAACTCAGATAATCATATCTCCTGTGTTCCATTGTCTGTGAGAATGTAGGAGGGCAAATCTAGCACTCGTATATTTGCGCGAACCAGACCTGGACCCCCAAGACACTAATATCCCCTGGCCATGTTATTAGAATCCAAAGGAGAACTCAAATATCCAAGAAAGATCTTCCCCAACATCATAATGCGTTGCAACAACGAGCTTACAATGTGAAACACGGTTCCCTCGGCCGAAAAAGTTGCAAACATTAAATTAGACCAACACATAACTGATCTTCTTGTGGAGCTAGGAACTTAGTAATTAACTACAGGACGCTTACATAACGTGTGCTCGAAGAGCCGTAAAATATAAGACTGCCACAAATGATTAGCATTATCAACTCTTCATTCCATTCTTTCTGACTCGTGAGGTAGGCTGCTAAGAACATATGCTGTTTCTGAAGGAACACACCGCCTTTGGGGGCTCCTACCAAAATTAATATGTTGAAGAAGTCGATGGTTGAGCAAGTTGAATGTCGTTGACTAAAAGTGAGAAGTTAAGCGGAAAAGCGTTTTTGTGGAGAGAGTTATCTGCTCAAAAACGCCCGGATTACAGGGCGCGCCGGTGACCAGTAAAATAGATGGGGAAAGTTATGGTTTTTTGATGCTTAGTGCGAACATTTATCGCAACAGGTATAGTTGATTCTCATTATAAATTGTAGAAGCTTATATTGAGATTCCGTTAAATAGTTCAGATCTTATCGTAGTGACTATAGGCATCTTTTGCGCGCTTGCTTTGATACCTCAAACTGTTATCCGATGTACCTCAAATGCATAAAAAATGAATATTCTTAGTTAGATCCTTATGTCAATTAATGACTTCTATCTCATTCGAACTCTCGAAGGGCCGCGCGATTTTGGCAGACGTCGAGGTGACGGTGGTCAACGCTCACAACATAAGGACCAATGCCCTGCAAAGTGGTACGTACTTTGGGATGCATCTAGACAGATTTAGCTGAAGTTCATATATGAAAATCAACTTGCTTACATGTGTGGTAGATTCTTTCGGGAAAGCCTCAAGCATCTGTTATAGTATCCTCAATTTCGGAGAAACCTCCATATTTATCTCGAACACTATTACATTGACAGATTAATTCCCTTAACACGAACTAATTCAATATCAGTTTTCTCTTTTTAATGTGAGATCAAAGGTGACGTTACTAGTCGGACTCCACTCCCACTCACCTATTGTCATCGTGAGGACGTGGGGAAAGGCACTCATGGAGGGAAGTACCTTTCTGAGAGACCGTATATCAATTAACGCGTATCAGACTTAGGATCATTCATCATTGCTGGAGATCCGTTCGTTTGCAAGATCTTTCTTCATATTTCAGTCAAGAAGATTACATGGACTCCTAGAATTATTAGTGAGACCTGAGAAGTAATGATATGATCTTCTCTCCATACATTCATTCCCTTTAGAGATTCTAGCTATAAAAGTAGAGTGATAGATTAAAGCTGTTGCGCAGTCGGCGTGTCAGTCAATCTCCAAAGCTCCAAAAGATAGAAGTGTAACTAACCGTAAATCATTCCGCATCGCCGCAGTGCATGATCTGCTAGCTCACTGGTGTTTCCAGTCATTTCTAATGAATAGATCGTAAAAGTATCATAAAAAGTAGACCGATGAAGCGTAATGAGGATTATAGCCACTGGCCTTTATACTCAGTTCGTTTGCCACTTTAGCTTGGCGTAGCATGACAGGCATTTCCAATGCAAGAACAATTAGACCCAGTATAGCAAATTAGACAGATGTATGAACCCACTGACATTTCTACTTGCAACAGACACGCAATTCAAGCGAAAATCATAAGAACATATATGTAGGCAAAAATTCCACGCGCCTTCCCCAAGCGGCTACGGATGCCAACTTGCCAATGCACTTTGAAGTGACCTTAGCAAGGCGCCTGGTCCAAAACCGTACGGAAAAAGAGCACTTCTGAGGAAAGCTTCTCTTGTATCGCGCGTGCCCCGGGTGTGATACACGCATCATTTCTCAGTTAGACTAGATCATTCGGTGAATCGAGGAGTACACCGCCTAGTTTAGTGATTCTCCCGAACGCGCTCATCGCTATTGTTAAGACCAGGAATTCCATCTGTGTTTCTTTTGAGAAAAATCCCGGGATAGGCTGCGGCACCCGAAACTGTACCCGGCTATTGCTACTGTGAAGGACTGCCTAAAAATTGATACCCAATTACTTCAGAATTAGAATTGTGAAATCGGAAATATACAGAATGGCATAAAACATTAGGACTTGTTTCGGAAATCCCAGATTACTTGCGATAGAGGAGAGGGCAGAGGCTGCTTCGTGCTCAGCGTGGCGGGATGAATAGTTTGAAATCGAGTGATTAGTTGGAGCTTAATTTTCTATTGGCGATGCTGACAAGCGAGTCGATCGCGCCAGAGTGAGTCGGCTGCTCTTATGATTACTATGTGCGAGCAGTTGCGGTGAGAGACGGTTGAGGCTCAGACTTCTACCTTACATGCGCCACTATTATAAGCTGGACAGAGAAGAAAGTGCGGATTATAGATCGCCAATTGAGCACCTCCGCCGATGATAGAATGGCTAGGTCGGATGCAACCAAGTTCTGCCACTAGCCGCTTCTTGCCGGCACGAATGATTAGCCATGAAGCAAACCGAGTCCAGACTCAAGTCGGGAATTCTACAAGATTTTTGCTTTTATGGCTCTGACTCTCTAAACACGTCAGTATCGTCAGATAAGAATGTGGGTGAAGGATCTTCAATCCAGGACGAATCCCTACTCTGATGACGCTAAGCTAGGATAATAGAGAGAAGACTGACAGAATGGAGTATACTGCTCCAGGTTTACTGCGTGCATGCGCGTGACGAATATGATTCTTCAGCCTTTTAAGATTTTATCATATGCTACATTTTTCGCGATGCACGAAATTATTATAGCAGAACACACCACTGCCTCGAATAGTGCATTCTATATTGTAATATAGGTTATACTTGCACTTGTCATTTCATTAATTCGAAAAGATATTTTATCGTGGTTAAGTCAGTGCAAGAAGATATTGGTCTGTCCTCTTCGAGTTGAATATTTTGCGGGAAGCTAGCCACGTGCGCGCCCAAACTGAAGAAACAAATGAAAGTGGGAAAAGGGCAATCTGAGATCCTGGAGCGGTAACGTTCGTATACGTCCTCGTGAAAATGATATGTTCCGTGTGCTGCAATTAATCTCATTTTATGTTAATTGTTGAAAAGCCATTTAGCCAGAAATTATGTGGAGGGACAGGCACTTGAAGTGCACTATTACTCGACTATCCGCTGTGGGTTGCGTTTTTTTCCCCTTCATGTCTAAAACAGGAAAAGAAAGAGTATTAGTTGTGGGATAGCGGAGTGATTCAGCGAGACGATGGATGACGTGCAGGTGAAGGGATCGAGCGGGTTTGTATGGGTTCAGAGCTACGGCACTCTGGGATGCCTCGCCAGTTTTATTCGGAATTTGAGAATTATTCTTATGCTTCCTTTTTTTTTATCTCACGCACTTCTTATGCTGTTGCCTACAATCTGCCCGAATTCAAATAATGCATGTTAATTCTATAAGAGAACATCAAAATAACTATACGCTAGCGAACTTTGTTGGGCTTAGAGCTTGGGTCTGGTTGGTTCTTGAGCTTTGGCAATATTGTGATGCCATTGTTTAACGCTCAGCATTACAAGCTTTTTTCATTTGGAACTGTATGTGCTTGTCTGCTCTATCAAAGATGGACGCAATAGCCCGTAGAGGTTTAAATATCAATCTCTTTGTTCATTCCATTCAATAATAGTTTTTTAAAATTTACGGCTTAGTTTAAAATGACAACATCATTGAATTACTAATTCTCCCTGACTCCCCGAAATGAATTGATGGTTTAAATAAAATGAAATTTGGACTTTTGAAGTGATAAATTTAAGTTAAAAACTTATTATATGAAATTATTCAAAATATGACTCAGCACGCAACAAATACTAACTAAAATATAATTCCAAATAATAACTTACACTTTATTTTTTTTTTATCTTTCAAGTGGTTCTCATTCTTAAATATTTTAGACTTTTAACCTTCGTTCCTTCATACGCCACCTCCCACTATAAACACAAGACTGAGTTGCTCAATATCAGTGTCAAATTTTTACTTAGCGAAGGAAGCCTCTCCTTTAGTATAATAATAATAAGGGATAATTTACGCCACTCCTTTCCTAAGTTTGGGGTATAATTACTATATATTTTCATATAATTTGAGAAAATTACATCTAAACATTCCATATTTGCTTCGTCTAACAAAATAGATCCATGAAATTAGTCAAAAATTCATTAATTTTAATTGATATTAACAAAAAAATGATGAAAGATTGGATAATATACTCAATTGACGGCATTGACTTATATGATTCTTTCGAATGAGGTTAGCAATGTCGAAATTAACTCCTCTATATTTATCTGTACTAATTACAACATATTGACCTAGATTAGTGATATTGAAAAGCCATCAGTTTATCATTACCTCATAAAGCAAAAATAATATTTAAAAGGCACAATGATAGTGAATGCAGGAATAGCTTATATGGATGAACTTTAATTATAACTAAAGTTATTGACCGTATATACGTCAATCAAGAATTAATATGAGTTTTTTTCCTTATTTTTTTTGAATAATTGAGCAAAAGTGTGCATTTTTTAGCGTAATCGAACAGAGAGTGAAGAACTGTTTGTTTGTTAGATCGTGTTGAATTAAGATTGTGAATAGTTGGGGCTTTATGTATCTCTTTTAATGTATATGAAACTCTACGTATAATTGTTGGACTATCTGCAATGACCTTTTCGAGGAAAATTATATAATGGTGTCCTTATCACGAGTGTGTGGGAGTTGAGTTTGGGTAGACGAGGAGACGGAGAGAGAGCGACAAGTTTATGGCAGAATGAGACGCTAACGGGGAGGCAAAAAGAGTAGTGGACTGCGGTAATTTGAGTGTTTGTGGATGGAATATGTCGGACAATTAGATATGGTGGTAATTTATGTGGATTATGGACCTTCTCAGATAGTGAAAGGATACTGCGGATATCTCATGTGTTATAATGGTCTGTATTGTGCACCCGTCGACTATATCACATGATATCATTATAATTGTTGTCGAGAATTCCGGGCCTTACAGAATTCACCTCTGTCATGAGATACAGTACTATTAAAATTGCACTCATCTAAACACAGAAACATTTTTTCCAGTTTCCTTGGGAAGTCTCGTGCTATTTCCTTCCGAAGATAAAATGAATTGTGAGATCATCTAATCGACTCCTCAGTTTACTGCCTGTGTGAGTAAGTACGTGTGAACAGTCATAACTTAAATTTTTGTTTTGTGTAGACACTTATTGATATCGTGTGCAATTGACCCTTAGAATTATATATTTCGAAATCTTTTCCGCTCGGACTAAATTTGCCGTTTATGACCCTCTGGCAGAGGTGATCCCAACCAACAAGAAGCTTCCAATGTAAGCAGATGGTTGAGTTCTGCACTCGGAACAAATAATACAGCCACATGGTTTGATATCTCAAGATCAGATTTGGTCCGATAGACGCACCATCAAAAATTTCAGACAACTTATATTCAGCCACATCGAACATTCTCATCTACATAAACGACCTACCAGAATAAAATTGGACCACCCTCCAATATTCTTCTAGCCGAGCAATTCGCCGAGTGCGCAACTGAAAACCTTGAGCTTAAACACAGTCGCCCCCCCAGTCCCCAAGAGGCGCTAGTCAGCGTAAGCGAAAAGAGAAAATTCGTCAGGATAGCTTGTAATTTCTTCTCCTTCTTCGATAGCCCGAGAAAGACGATAGCAACATTGATCTCTGAAGCAAGATCGTACAATACTTTTTGTAAATCTGCCTCTGATTGACTGCGCCATTTCACCAAATCCGAGAAGAGCGAATTGATAGCCTGAACGAAGAGAGCCTTTTTATAGGGCCGAAGCATTCAGCATTATAGACTGCGGATAAGAATATGGCACAAGAGTTGGTTCGGTTGTTGCGGCATTGGCTGCTCGCTATAGAGAAGGTGAACAGACGGACGAGATTACACCATATACTTCTTATTAAAGGGTAATAAAAAACGAAAAGAAGAAGTTGCGACATTCAAGGAATGCTGAGGAATAATCAGTCTCTCCAAATATTTGTTGTATTTTCAATTATTCTGAAGGAGCAGTAAAAGACAGCGTATTGATAATTGCGAGCCATTGGAGGTTGCTAAGGATATGCTTGCGTAGAAAGAGTCGGATCTAATCTCATTTTTAACAGAGCTTAGTGTTTTGGTAAGAGTCTGTATAGAAGGACAACCAAGTTTATTCTTCGACAAACCGTATGTAATACAAATTATATGTTACATCGGTCCTAACAAAAGGTAGCCCGTAACGGCCCGACTGAATAGAATCACCAAGAACCTCGAGGAGCTGATGTGCAGATGCTAAACTAGTTATGCTCTTGCTACGTATAATAGGATGCAAGGGGGTGGATAGTATGGTCTCGAGTCTAGGTGAGCATATCCCTATTGGAGGACAAAATGCATACCTTTTTCTGCTTTTTTGGTCATGTCAGACGGCTGCGGTGTAAGATCCACTATTGCATCCCATATGACTTAAGATCATATGAGAGCCTTCAAGGGTTTTATTAGGACAGCCCTAGTGCAGATTTACGTAGATCTCCAAAATATAAATTGATTCAAAGATTAAGTCGAAAGTCTTTTTCTTAGCAGATTTTCAATTTTCAAAGTTAGGGACAGAAGGGGGTGCAAAGTTTTTACAACTTTACACTATGAAATTAGGAAGCTAAACGCTTCGGATTTCAGGGATGGGGATCACACGAATATGTTGGAAAGGACACATAGTGACAAGTAAAGAGGCAGAGTAATTAATTCACTTCATATGTCAATCATACTAGTTTCTATTTATCGGTGACTAGTTCCCCCTATCCAGTTTCTAGACAATAGGACAACAGGACGGGTATAAATCACTCGTATAGCGGACAGTGATCATGCGTCATTAACAGTAAGATGATGGTGCATCAAAATCAACAACATAACATCGTAATTCTACACAAATTAAGACACAACAGCAACACATTTTTAAACCAGTAGCATAGACAATTTAGTCGAACGTGATATAAAGTTTATACCATGAAGTCAATGTAAAAGTTACCCTAACGACCAGGCGTCGTCCGTGACGACTTCCAGATGGCCATACCAGCAGCCGAGGCCGGCGAGACACAAGCAGCCCAGAAGAAAGGTGAGCATAGCCATCAAACAAGTAGTAAGACTTAGCCTTAGGGTTAATACCGGTACTAATAATCACAGCAATAATAAACCATAAATACCCAAAACACCAGCCATGACCACGGGAACAATAGACTTCATCACCAGCTCAGGTCTCATCACACCCATCGACGCCACTCCGACGCCACTCTTAGCAGTGCCATACGCCGCTCCCATACCTACAAATGCAACAGAAGAACTAACAATCTACGAGAACCACAACCTTAGATCTATAAAAGAAGAGTGGTGGACGGGTGAAGCATAGCTTACAGGAGAAGACCAGAGCAGCGGCAGCGCCGAGGAATCCGAAGAACGGTGCCGTTTCATCGCCACTGAAGGTTGAAGACATCTTCGATCGATTTGGATTTCTGCAGAGATCGGATCTGAAAGAATTCTAATTTTTGCGCAAAACTCCGCAGAGAGAGAGAGAGAGAAACAGTTGATTTGTTGGATTGATTCAGTCCTCTGTTATATACATCCGGTCGATGAGATTGGGAAGTGGAAGGCTCGTCCATGAGTTCAATTCCTGCTCAAATTACATTTCTGCCCCTTTGACGGCTATTGTATTTTTCTTTTAGCTTATTATATTAATTAAGCTCTTATAAAAATGTGAAAAAAATTATACTTCCATTCCTTTAGAAAAATTATCGTTTACACATAATTTCCGCTCAGAAAAATACTCTATTAGAAAAAGTATCAATAGAAAAATTAAAATTTATATAAATTTCTTTTATTGATGTCAGTATTTTTTATTTAATGTCTAAGGAAATAGGTCAGGCATAAATAGAAAATAATTAAAAAAAGGGTAAAAACATAATTTGCTTTTTTTTAAGAAAGTGTAATTTTATTTTCTTGAAGAGGGCTAAGTGTTATTAATTTTTTTTTTTTTGGTCCCATTTTGTGCAATTCCACAAAACTATTTTCATAGCATGAAGTACAAGTCAGAAGATAGTTGTGAGAAAGTGAAAAGGTGCACATGTCTTAATGGGCCTACCCACACCTCTTTGGGCTCATAACTTTCCTTTTTTGAAACACTTGTTTGCTTATCGGCCCAAATAAATTTTGTTTGTTCATATTCTGGGCCTTGTGTGAGACGAGCAACCAGAAGAATTGGGTCATCTTGGCCCGTTAGTTGAATAGGTACACTAGATTTTATATGCCAAACAGAGCCCATCATCAAAAGAATGGACCAAACCCTTCAAACGGATGACATCAAGCATGTTCCCAAGTTCGTATGTTTTAACAATGAAAAATAGTGGGAGAATTATGATTTTGGTTCCTATATTAATCACTTATGCTGTTTTCCATAAATTTTTAAGTTTAATATTTTTAGTTCTTAAATTATTTTACTTTTTGATAGTTTTGATCCTTTTTGTTTGATGACTGTCAGAATAGATACAAAAAAAACCTAATGGGATAAAAAGAAAAGAACCTCCCTTTCCCACATTCAACTTCATCTTCTTTAATTATTTATTGGAAACCTCTAATTCCACCATTTTCTTCAAGTTTTAATTATTGATTGAAGACCTCTTAAATTAGCTGCCCAAACTTTTAAAAAATGGGTGGAAATTGAGGTTTTCAATGAATAATTGAAGAAGACCAAGTTCAAGGCAGGAAGGGAGGTTTCTTTTCCCCTCCATCGTTGCCTCACGTGTTTTGCATGTGAGGTTCTCCATTGGCTATCAAACATAAAAGACCAAAACTGTCAACAAGTTGACAATTTGACGATTAAAAGTGTTAAACCTGAAAATTTAAAAACCAAAATCACATATTGATCAAGTATAGGAACTAAAATTGTAATTTTTCCTAGAAAGGAGATGCTAACAAGACCTTGCTTAAGTGTCCGGATTAGGATGTGAATTTGAGTATTTACCTTTTTTTTTATTTATTATTATTATTATTATTATTTTGACACAAGAAATTGTTGGGTGTAAATGGGGAATTGCAAGCATCAAGGGGTGTTGGTGCATATATATATATATATACAACAATATGACTATCATTTTAACACACTAATTAATTCTTCAATAATTATGGAACTCCAAGTCGAAGAACTTGGTAGCTCAACTGCGGTGGGGAATGTATCCTTCCCATATAATATAATTATTTGAATAGTTGCATAATTAGTGCGTTTGATCATCATATAATTAGCAGAGCTGAATACGCATAATTTTTCTATTTTTTAAGTTTACAAATTATTGGATTTAAAAGCCTACAAATCCCTTGGAATTTGGCTACTAATAAGTAATTGAGTTGCATCCATGTGGACAATATATACCTATATTTTTCATAATAATATTTGCATCTTAGTTTATCTTCTTTTATATAATATGTTAGTGATTTCATCGATTTTAATTTGATCATATAATAAATACTACTCTTATCGCACGAAGAAGAAGAATTTGCTTATACAACTCCCTTAGCTAGGCAAAAGTTTTAATTTTTATTATTTTGGAGCAGGCCAAATCTTAATTCGATCGAGTGTAAATATAATTATTTGTGCCTATAAAAAAGAATATTACACTCTTGATCATGAAATATCGAGCTTATTGAATGTGAATTGCTTTAATGTAGGATGCTCCAAATTTGGTCAAAGAATTTTAGAAAACGTTTCTTATTGCGGACAAAAATTATGTGAATGAAAAGACCCACTGAATGGAATAAATTGGGCCATAAATCAAAAAATAGTGAGAATTTTTGCTCTCTCTCAATTCGAAAATCCAGAATTTGAATCGATATCCCCTCATTTATTCCTCCTAAAATGTATTGATTTATTCTAAAGATTTTATTTCAATTGAAATTTGGTTATATTCACAATGTATGAGAACTTCTTGTTAGCATTCATGTGTACAAGTACAATCATTCCTACAATCATTCCTATCAACTTCAATATCGAAACAAAAACTATTATAATAATCATATCATGATCAATAACACAATCGTTCCTGTCAACTTCCATATCGAAACAAAGACTATTACAATAATCATATACTAATCAATAACACCTACTATTACAGTAGACAACAGCTCCTACTATACAGTACACCAACTCCTGCTATACAGCAGACAACATCCCACACACTTGACGAGGTTCGAACCCATGACCTCTAAGATCATAGGGCCTCAACTTCGTCAATTGAACTAGGCTTCATTGACGGTTCAATTTCTATTGGATGCACAACAATGAAACCCTCTAATAAGTCTATTGAAATTGACTATGTATTAATGAAATATCATCATCCATAAGTAACGAATTGATGTGACCCTTTCCCCGATGATTATTTGTGAATACCATCAAATTATGTTTTGATACAAGCTACCACTTGTAGTTTTTAATACCACCGTGATTATTTTTCACCTACTCGCAAATTGGCTGCAATAAAGAATTATTAATTCCTTCATTAACCTTAAGACTATAATTAATTTTAAAATTTCACTACAATTTAATCAGCCTTTAATATGAATATATTAAAATATGTTAAATCGCGTTCTATTAAAAGAAAATTGAACAACATTTTCTTATACCTCATTTGCAAAAAAAAATTAAGAGTATATTTTCTTTTTAATCTTTTATTGTTTTATTAAGGTAAAATACAACGAATTCTCATAAAATTGAACATAATTATATATACACCCTCATTATTTAAAATTTTATTAATATACACCCTCATGTGCACATAATTTCAACTCCTACTAATTCAATCAGTACAAAAAAATTGAGTATTCGCTACACTATAAATTACCACGGCTTAAAAATCGTGGTAAATCACTACTATCAACCACAGGTAAATTAAGTCAAAGCAAAAAATTAATTTTTTACCTCTTTTAATCCATATTCGCCATGGTTTCTAGTTATAGCCAAAACGTTTGCCATGGTTTTGGTCAGGCTAATATTTTAGCCACTTGCAGAAACAACGGCTAATGGTCGTTGCGAAGCCGTGGTTAATTTGTATTTACCACGATTTTCTTCTTTTGGCTATGGTAATTGACCATTGCGAAAAATTAATTTTTTTCTAGAGAATTCAGGTTTTAATATTCAAATCCTTTTGTTAAAATCAATAAGTCGTTGGTTCAACGATAAACGAATTAAATTCTAAGTGAATTCTTGCCAATAAATAGGATTTCGCAACTTCAGAGTTGCAATTATTACGCTGGGGAAATTGCAATTTTCGTCAATTAACATAGGTTTTGGCAATTTAAATCAAAAATTAGACAAAATAGCAAATAAGACCAGTAATATCAAACAATCACAATTTCAATCCAATTTGTCCTAATATTGCCAAAATTAGGCTTTGTGAATGGGGATATTTGCCCTAATCATGGCTAATCACAAGCTTAATTCTGGCAATATTAGGGTAATTTGACTGAAATGATTATTTTTTAAATATTACTGTTCTTATTTGCTATTTCATTTAATTCTTTATTTAAATTCCCACTAAACCTATATTAATGCACGAAAATTGTAATTTTTCCTTATTACATAGGATTTAACTCTTTCTCTCCCTTTTCACAAAATTTAGTTTTGTTTCAAATGTGGAAAGATGAAGGACATATGTTGTGGGGGGGGGGGGGGGGGGGGCGGAATCCATTTGTTAAATACAAAATTATTCCATAACACCCTAATTAAAATCTATCCAATGATTTTCACACCTAAACAAATAGATTTTGGGAATGGGAAATCCTCATTGATTCATCACCCCCCCAATTATATATGCATGCATGCTTTCCAGGTATTTAACATTAATCAAACTACAATAATAACAATCAATATCAGACATTCGAAGGGAATGAATCAATCAATTAATCACAAACAGTCAATAATCAATATACTAGCTATATATATATATATATATATATGTTTTGGTATTAAAAGCACCTAATCAATCATTAGTGGTAAACTTAATTCAAACAGGATGCATTAAAACTTTAATTAAAACGATGAGATATATTTCTTTTCAAAAGTTTTATTCATAAATACGACGATGTTGTAAGTTGTATTCCGTTTTAATATATATTTCTAGTTCAAAATTGTAGATATATTTAACCAATTGTATAAAAAAAAGTAGGATACATTACATCAACATCCCCTAAAATTATATCTAATTACACAAACATATAGCATCTGTAATTTTCATTTGCCAAATTACAAGTGCACCCACCGCGGGTGCAAATGTAATTTATCTCAGGGGATATTTGTATAAGTTTTAGCCTTATGAACAATATTGATGTGATCAATTACAATTACAACCTTAAGTAGTATCTAGAAAGTCGGTATAATTTACCTAACATAATTAATATAAACGATTGATTTATGCTAGAAATTTCTATGTATAGTTATGATGAGAAAGAAAACTTGTTATATAATTAGGTAATTTTTCTCCTAAATGATATTTGGATTCCAACATATATATATATATACATGTCGGCACGCAATATGTCCTCGTACAAAAACAAAAATTAAAGGAAAATTCATCAAAATGGATGTATATATGTGATAGGTACGACTAATTTGCAACACCAATTATTTGGTCATAACATAAAGTATTTGGAATGAAATCGTTTAGGTACGTGAAACTAATAATATATAATATATTTGCATGGAATTAATGATCTGTCATGCTCAAATTTCACACCCACGTCTAATGCAAAGGTTGGACAAACATAGACATATATATATATATATATATATATATATATATATATATAGAGAGAGAGAGAGAGAGAGAGAGAGAGAGATACAATGAACATGAATGTATATATGTTGACATATAATTAAGAGAAAAGTCAAATGTCTTAATGCAGCCGTATTATATATATAGAATCACAAACGGATTAAACAGAAGAAGAAATGATAAAAAATTCCGTGAAAATCATATTATATATCTGAGCTTAATTACTCATTTCAATATATATTTTATATTAATCAATGGTGAAACGGAACTCGATAGTACATAAAAATTTCAAACAAATTAAATTTAAATATCCACATATATATATAAACACAAATTAAATAGAAAAATCCAAGTAAGGTAAGACTTTTAAGTGAACAAACCTTCCTCTTTCCAAGCAAAATAAAATAAAATCAAATGATTGCCTCTGATTCTTTACTTCTCCTGCTCCTGCGAAACTATTTAAAGCCCAGCGCCCCAACTTTTCCATACACCACACCAAAACCAAAGTGTAGCAGCAGACGAAAGAGACAACTCCTGCATTCCCAATGGCTTCTACTCCCCTTCTCCATCACATCATCATACTCCTCCTCCTCCTCCCTTTTCAGCACAACCCTCTTACTCTCGCCGCCCCTGGTGGCGGCCAGTGGAAGCTCCTCCTCGCCAACACCGGCGTCTCCGCCATGCACATGCAGCTTCTCAACACCGACCGCGCCGTCATCTTCGACCTCACTGATTTTGGACCCTCCAACATTTCCCTTCCCAATGGCAAATGCCGCAACAACCCCAAGGACTTAACCCTCAAAATCGACTGCACAGCTCACTCCGTCGAATACGACGTCGCTTCCAACTCCGTCCGCCCTCTCAACGTGTTCACCAATGTCTGGTGCTCCTCCGGCGCCGCCATGCCCGACGGAAGCTTGGTGGAAACCGGCGGCTTCAACGACGGCGATCGTAATGCCCGAGTTTTCAAACCATGCAGTGATAATTCTTGCGACTGGCAAGAGTTTAACACAGTCCTTACGGAGAAAAGATGGTACGCCAGCAATCACATTCTCCCGGATGGCAGGCAGATTATTATTGGCGGCCGCGGACAATTTACCTACGAGTTTTACCCGAAAAGAACTGGAGCCGATGCATCCTACAACTTGCCGTTCCTTTCGCAGACAAATGACCCGAGAACTGAAAACAACTTGTACCCGTTTGTGTTTCTGAATGTGGACGGTAATTTGTTTATTTTTGCCAATAATCGAGCTATCTTGTTTGATTATGTAAAAGGGGCGGTGGTGAAAACCTACCCGACAATACCGGGTGGGGATCCGAGGAGCTATCCGAGTTCGGGTTCAGCAGTCTTGCTACCATTGAGGAACTTGCAAGGAGGAGGCAACATTACAGCAGAAGTTCTGGTGTGTGGTGGAGCGCCAAAAGGATCTTTTACAAGTGCAAACAATGGAAAATTTGTCGGGGCGCTAAATACATGCGGGAGGATCCAGATAACCGACCCGAATCCACAATGGGTTATGGAGACCATGCCTTTAGCTAGAGTTATGGGTGATATGGTGTTGCTACCTAATGGTAACGTGCTTATCATAAACGGAGCATCAGAGGGTACGGCTGGATGGGATTTGGGCCGTAACCCGGTTTTATCACCAGTCATCTACAGACCAAATAATCCAGTCGGGTCAAGATTCGAGGCCCAACTCTCAAGCTCCATACCCCGAATGTACCATTCAACCGCTGTCTTGCTCCGCGACGGTCGTGTACTTGTCAGCGGTAGCAACCCACATGCGTATTACAATTTCACAGGAGTGCTTTTCCCTACGGATTTAACCATGGAAGCATTTTCGCCCGACTATTTGGACCCAAGATTAGCACGGGTACGCCCCACGATTGTATCGCCCGCTTCACATTCGCAAATCGGGTACGGACAACAACTCACCATTAATTTTAGAGCTCAAGGAAGGATAAAAAAAAATCTGATAACAGTGACGATGGTTTCACCACCTTTCACAACACACTCGTTTTCAATGAATCAAAGGTTATTGCTTCTTACTAACGGGAATGGGATTCGTGCCGATGTGACACCACTTGGAAGATCCAATTATCAAGTCCGGGTCATGACACCGGGTTCAAGTATTCTTGCCCCACCTGGATACTATCTTCTATTCGTGGTTTATCGTGAAGTTCCTAGTCAAGGCATTTGGGTCCGGATCAAGTAGTTTGTAATAATGCAAACGTTCCATTTCGTTTTTCAAGGTTTAATGTATAATAAGCGTTTGTTTTGGGATTCTTAATGAATAATTTTCATTTAATTCAAGCAATAGCAGTTGCTTAACAATGCTTCCCAACGAGTGGATCGGATATTTTATTGCAATTTTTGCATCTTCTATTCCGTATTATATAAATGCATTACATGTATAAAAAATTTATTTAGATAAAAATTGATGACATAATATTTACACATGTAACATGTATATATAAAATGAAATAGAAAGTACAACAAAATTGCAACAGAAAATTCAATCCACCAAGCAGCAAAATTAAGATGTTAGGCACCAGAATTAAACTATTTCAAATAAAGAATCATCGTATATGTTGAATGTAATGAATCGAGAAGCACAAGATTGCGATGAAGAGAGCAAAACATTATCAGCAGAATCAAATCAAATCACACACAGCTCAAGCAAAAATTATGTTTCAAATAATTTAAAAAAAAGAAAATCTCAACTGTTAAAAAGAGAAGTTAATTGTTCCTTATGTTCATGGCCACATGTTGTTGATACATAAAATATTATTATAATTGTGTACTAAAAAAGAGCAAGGCATCAAATAAAAGAACGATTAGATGATGATCGGACATGCTAACCAGCAATCAAGATATAAACATAAACAACCCAATTCTTAGAGTTGCAGACTCATTTCTTGAATTTGAAGCACCTTAATTAATTAGTAACTGTATATGTGGATTTTGCATTGCTATTCACCTAAACCTAATGAATATATGTTCCTCCGCTACTTATTTATAACAATAGATATTAGGTTAAAATCTGCAGTAACTTTTGCAGCAGTGAGATTCCAAATTCACCTCGTACCACAATTTTGTAACGTTCCCTAATTGGAATTAGGTTTTTAACGGGCAAGATTACGTGCATAGCATATGACCTTGGATTTTAAAGGTTGTAGTAACCCTTCACACCCAAACATGACATCATCTCTACTCTTTGCCTTCTTAAATGTTAAGACACCAACCAAACATGTACAGTTCCACCTCTGATTCTTTTCTTCTTTAATATTAAACCCCACCAACCCCAATCACACCCACCACCATGGCTCCTTCTCTATTTCTTTCATTCATCCTCCGCCACCTCCTTCTTGTACTACTTCTCCTCCTGCTTCCTCACCGGAATGTTCTCACACGCGCCGCCGGTGGCAGGTGGGACTTTCTCCTCTCCAACATCGGCATATCAGCCATGCACATGCAACTCCTCTACACTGACCGCGTCGTCATTTTCGACCGTACCGACTTTGGCGTCTCCAACATATCTTTACCCGCCGGAAAATGTCGCAACGACCCAAGCGACACTGCATTGGTTAATGACTGCACCGCCCACTCGGTGGAGTACGATGTCGCTACAAACTCCGTCCGGCCACTCATGGTGCTCACCGATACCTGGTGCTCCTCCGGCACCGTCATGCCTGACGGAACTTTGGTCCAGACGGGAGGGTACAATGACGGAGACCATACTGTGAGGTTGTACAAACCGTGTACTAATAATTCTTGCGACTGGAGAGAAATCAATCCCGGGCTCACGCAGAGAAGGTGGTACGCCACCAATCATATTCTGCCGGATGGGAGAGCGATTGTTGTTGGTGGAAGGCGGCAGTACAACTATGAGTTCTATCCGAAAACTTCCCCGGCTGATACCTCGTACAAATTGGATTTTCTGGTGGAGACAAAGGATCCGAAGATCGAGAACAATTTGTACCCGTTTGTTTTTCTGAACGTGGATGGGAATTTGTTCATTTTCGCAAACAATCGAGCTATCTTGTTCGATTATGTAAAAGGGACGGTGGTCAGAACTTACCCGACCATACCGGGTGGGGATCCGAGGAGTTATCCAAGTACGGGTTCTGCTGTTTTACTTCCACTGACCGAAAACAGTGCTGGATCAGCTGAAGTCTTGGTTTGTGGTGGTGCCCCAAAAGGGGCTTATCTTAGTGCCATGAATGGGAGCTTCGTGAAGGCGCTTGACACGTGCGCGAAGATCCGAATAAACGACCCGAATCCTGAATGGGTCATGGAGACCATGCCCATGCCTCGGGTCATGGGGGATATGGTGCTATTACCAAATGCCAATGTGTTGATCATCAATGGGGCGGGCTCCGGTGCCGCTGGGTGGGAGTTGGGTCGGAACCCAGTCTTAGCACCCGTCGTCTATCGACCCACCAATCCATTGGGTTCAAGATTTGAAGTACAAAGTTCAAGTACAATACCCCGAATGTACCACTCGACAGCACTATTACTTCGCGACGGTCGAGTTCTTGTTGGCGGCAGCAATCCTCATACCCGCTATAATTTCACGGGAGTTTTATTTCCCACTGACTTAACTTTAGAAGCATTTTGTCCATCATATTTAGATCCAAATTTCAAGAACTTGCGTCCAAGAATTGTTTCTCCAACCGCACAAACCAAAATCGGGTACAATCAACAACTCACAGTTCTTTTCACATTTTCAGACAATCTTAGTAATGACACTTCGATCATGGTAACGATGGTTGTACCTGCATTTACGACACACTCATGTTCAATGAATCAAAGGCTGATAGTACTCAGCGGTGGGAACGTGACAGCAGCTAATGGGAACTCCACATACCAAATTCGGGTCATGACGCCGTATTCGGGTAATATTGCTCAACCTGGATACTATCTTCTGTTTGTGGTTCATCAAGATGTTCCTAGTGAGGGGATTTGGGTACAGATATCATGATGTGAACATACTTGTTTGTTGTTAATTTGTAGATAATAAGACAAGATATTGTTATCATTTAATGTAGAAAGAATAGGAGTGAGTTGCAACCGTAGAATTAGAAACCAGTTGTAATGATTATTTTCTCCTATCAAGAAATGATCAAAATAATGTAATGTATGTTCTCTATTTTTTTGTTAATTTTCTTTTGTTGGTTCTGGCCTTATTTTTTAGTATAATTAAAGCCAATCCACTTATGAAATTAGTTCTGGCAATCTTCATTCAAGCTCCATCGGAGTATGTTCCTTACTAATGATGTCTGGAATTTAGCATTGAATAGTGAGATGGACCATCCCATTCAGACACACACACCCCAAGAGAGAGAGAGAGAGAGAAGGTGATGAATATGTGTAAAGGGCGTGGTGGTGGTTGTGGTATTTAGTATTTGTTTGACCCAAAAAAACTGAACAAATTTACAGTTGTTGTCAGTGAATGAGTTTGTATGCATCTTTCAAGGGAATGCCAATTCTCGAAGGGTAGCTGCAATTGGAAATTTCACACAAGAGATCTCCGTCTTGATTACTGCATAAAATGGACCCTTTAATTTATGCTAGATTGCATATTACCCCCTGTGTGCGCAAAATTAGTTAAAAACTCTCTTGTATTTTAAAAAAAAATAAAAGCCCCTCTATGATTTCTAAAACCCAGCGAAAAACTCCATTTTCATTAGGAATTAACGGAAAGTGAGATGCACTCACGGGTAGTGAGAGTGACCATGATTTTTTTTGCAATTTTTTACTTTTTTTTGCTGTTAATTGACAAAAATACGCATGTATAGTATTTAAAATTACTATGATCAAATATATTTGTTTTAATCTTATTTTTAATAATTTTTTTATATTTTTCATCCCTCTTAAATAACAAATAATTTTATTATTAAATATATATATATATTTAAATATCAAAACACAAAGAAATATATTTTTTATAAATTTATAATTTTAATTAAGAAAATTAAATTAACATCACAAGACAAAAAATAATACACTAAGTTCATTTTTAAAAATTTAAATATTTATCAATGTAAATTTTAATGAACAAAAACAAAATATTTTTTTAACTAATTTAAATTAATGTTAAATTTTAATTTTTTTTAGTGAATTATGTACTATAACTAATTTAAATCTTACTAGTGAATAATTTATATTTTATATTTTATAATTTAGATGTGATATATATTAAAATTAATTATTGTATATATAAATAAATAAAATATATTTAAATTATTTAATATTTGGACCGTTTATTTTTATATTTGAAAATCAATAGTGGTTATAAGAAGTGTATAATGGCCAATTCAACAAAAATTTAATGACGTTAGGACTTATCTAACGGAAGGGAAGAGTATACAATATTTTTTAAAACATAAGAGATTTTTAGCTAAATTTTGAAAAATACAATGCAATTTACCCTTAATTTATTGAAAAAATGTAAAAGAAGAGGTTAGGTAGACATGCTCCATTTACCTTGATTCCGAGATCGGCTGATGTTAGTCTAGATTTAGTTTACAAGAGTGGACTCAGTGATGTTGACTCGTAACGGTTTCTTGCTGAGATTATCACCAAAATGCTAATTCCAACCAAAAATGATTATTATTTCAAAATTAATTATACGATAACTATAATATATTTATCATATAATTAACATAAAATACAAAACCAAAAGTAATCAGTCCTTGATTTGGTTCAATTCTACTTGTTCCAAATTAGAATTTTCCGAATATCCATATCCTACCTGCACACTACTTCAGCTTCTAGTGTTACCAAACCGTCCACCCATCACCATTTTGCCCAAATACGTACGTCCCACTTAACTATTTCTTCTGACGCCTGGGCCACCGCCTGATTAATGGGTTACTTTATTGTATTGGACGAGTCCAGTAATATCCGATTGTTCGGCCCAATAGTCCCTACAAAATGGCACACAAACACTATCTATCTAAACTACATATGGGGCTATACCTCTGAAAAGCCCATCCGTCCTAATTCTAGCATATTATTGATTTCATTTTCACGCAAGCAAACGTCACACGTCAAGAACAATTCATTCACCCCTTCCTACAAAGATATCCAATTTTTAGCCAAAGTCTAAGTCTACACGGAATGTGTCAAGTCATTGATGTTAAACAGAAATAATCAGTCGCCTAGAGATATCATTCCGACATTGCCACACCAGAACAGACGGTCAATTATAGAACACAAGGAAGAAACAGCAGACTTACTTGTCAATAAAATATGTAAATTTACATAAAAAAAGATTTAAACAAATGTTTGGTGCTCTGCCCTCAGAGCACAACAAAAAGCACGAACATGATTAATGGTAACTCTAGCTAACAACTACAGCCAAACACTAAACAATTGTATCATCCTTCCGCCTAGGCACGCTCGCCCCGAATACGCCTAGCCAACTGAATATCCTTCGGCATGATGGTAACCCTCTTGGCGTGAATTGCGCACAAGTTTGTGTCTTCGAAGAGACCCACGAGATAAGCCTCCGCTGCTTCTTGGAGCGCAAGCACAGCGTGACTTTGGAACCTCAAATCCGTCTTGAAGTCCTGCGCAATTTCACGAACCAACCGCTGGAACGGCAGCTTGCGGATGAGGAGTTCAGTGCTCTTCTGGTATTTTCGGATTTCACTGTTTCAACCAAACATGAATTAGAAACCTCAATTGATTACAATTATCATCCAACAGCTAGGGGAAAAGAAGAACAAATAATCGCAGGCTAGGGTTTACCGAAGAGCGACGGTTCCAGGGCGGTAGCGGTGGGGCTTCTTGACTCCGCCGGTAGTTGGGGCTGATTTCCTTGCGGCCTTCAAAAATTACCAAAATAAAGACGACGCACAAATCAGTAAAGCCAGAACAAGAGAGAAAATACCAAAACACAAACCCTAGATTTATCACAAACAAATTAGGAACCCAACGAATTAGTTCAAAGAAAAAGAAAACAAAGCTAAATCAATTCACAAACCTTGGTAGCGAGCTGCTTCCTGGGAGCCTTTCCTCCAGTAGATTTACGAGCGGTCTGCTTGGTACGGGCCATGGCTCCTCAACTAATCAAACCTAAATCACTGAAATAGGGGAAAACAGATAATACATCAGATCCACAAACAACTCTAAAGTGAAAAACAAGATAGAAGCTAGATTAACGAAGAAATCCCATCTACCTGGATAACAAGATCTTCGTGCAGATGAAACGGAGAAGAAAACAAGCAAAATTCCAGAGGCTTTGCTGCTAATATGAATGAAACGTTGGTTTCAATGAAAACGGGGGCTTATATAAGGAGGGGGGTGGGGTAGGTCGGTTTTGAAACGTGGACTTGGGAGTCTTGGGCTACAACGGCTCTGAAAAGGGAAGAGAGAATCATTGGGGAAAAGTGCGGGATATGCCCATCTAGCGTTTCTCATCGGTTCATTATTTGTACGAACGGCTGTGATTGGTTTTCTTGGGCTCACGTGGATCGCAACCGATTTTGTGCTTCTCATGTGTCTGTAATTTGGAAGTTTTTGTTTAGGATCGACTCACCCGAGTTTTGGTCCGAGTCACATCCCACTTAATTTAATTGTGTATTTCCTTTTTTTATTCATTTCTCTTTTTTATCTTTCTTTCATTTGCTTTTGTTATTTACTATCATTTTTAATATAATACTCAATTTATTTCATTATAGTTCCAACGTTTTGACATCTATTGTGTACTGTTGTATTAAATTTAAACCCCATAAATAACTATTTTAGTATAAAATAAAAACTTTCTATATTAATTTCAAATAGATTTATTTGAATTTTAATAAATTCAAAATCAACATTGCTAAATTACCCTTATAGAGATTTATTTGACCTATCAACTACTTGTGTGTCCTTGCTGAGATGATTGACGTGCTCATTGGGAGAGGGGGCTTAGGAGGTCTAAATAATGAAGTGGCAGTATGGATTGGCGGTAGCGGAAAGGGCTGCGGGATATAGAGTATGGTCATTGAGACCCCTTAACACCTGTTTTGGAGGTAAAAGACTGTAAAACCTACTATAGTATAGATGGTGTGTAGTATTTTTATTAAAAAAAATCATTGTCACCTCTTTTGTCTAAGATAATTATTTCTCACACCTTTAGCTCAACTGTTTTTATAAACGGTACTGATTAATGTGTATGAGGTCCAGCCACACCACAAGAGTACAAGAATTTCTAATGGAATTATAAAATTAATGAAAAACTAACCTACAAAACATAAGTTAACATTCTAATACTTTAGTCAGTAATAATCTTACTGAATAAATAAAGAAAACACTCGAAATAATGTGAAGAAAATGGTCAAAATATGGTGATTGGTGATTGAATGGTACGTCCACGTGAAGTGCAAAATATGAGCTAAAAGTAGCTTCAACATTGAGATAAAATAAGAGTGAGCATGATTGACGTGTTACCAAAATGATTATACAAATAGTTAGTTTATAGGTGGCCGTAGAGCAATATCCAAAAAAATGAAAAATGGCTACGGTTAAGTAGAGACTCTTTAGTATGTTGTGTTCCAATGTGTCAATAACTTAAGTGATGTGTCGTACTTTTTGTATGTTAACTCATCCTACTGGATTTGACCTGTTTATTGAGCCTGCTATATTAGTAAGGATAAATCAAATTATAAAAGTAATATATTGTCTCGTGAGATAGCAAGATCTAATTTGCTAGGTTGTTTGGTCGGGTCCCATTTCTTTATTATTGAGTTTTAAGGAAAAATATTTGAAGGGAGCATCAAATTGGTTGGGTGAAATTGCCTCTAATTCTTTGAATAATTATATTATTATTAAAATATTTAGTGTTTTGTTATATCGAATAATCGCCAAATTATTTTCAAACTAAAAAGAATATTTCTAAATCAAAATATGGAAAAAAATTTAATAAGTTAATAATTTAAATTAAAATTAATCGAATGTAAGTTACAAAATGTTAAACAACATTGTTGAAACAATAAAAATATAAGCACAAGCACAGCCTTGTCCAAATATTTAGTTATAGGAGGTCTTGTGTTACATTTATTAGTTTAGGAGGTATGTTACCACAAAAATAATTGAGCGGGCAAAGTGTATTTATTCCTAATACTAATATAATACTCTATTTATTTTAAGTGAATTGCATAAATTTAATTATTAGTTTTCTTAAATTTTAAATAATTGTGACTATAATACTTCATATTGAAGTTCAAAATAAGATCAATGATTTTAGGACTAAAACTGGATTCCATGGGAAGGTAAGACACAAACAAAATTGATTGAATAGTAACACTTCATCTAAGTCAAGGAATTAAAGTTGTAAGAAAAAATACATAATTATAAATTGAAAAGGTGTAATACAATGTTTGATAAGATGCCCATATTTTACTATTCATTAAAATATCTTCAATTAAACTATAATTTACATTTAATACTTTCATATTGTAATTTTAATTTAATTTATCAATTTGAATATAAAATTTTTATTTTTTTATAGTTGGATATTTGAATAATATTAGTTTTGAGTATATATTATTTATTTTAGTCAAGTACTGGGGAGGTGGCATCCTTATTACTTAAGATTTTCTTTTTTTGAAAAACAATATCCACATCAATAAGGTTGGTTCGACAAGTGTGAAACTCTCAATTTAAATAAATCATATGTTGTGTACGTGATGAATTCCGACAAATTGGATCAAAACTAACGCTTTTTAAAGGTCCTTAATCGTTATTTTAGAACGACCTTAAAACCAAATTGCCACCACCCCATAAAACTAGACTAAAATTGCAGTTTTCCCTAATTGTTATTACAATGACATTGTCAAAAAACTGACATTATCCTTGTTCCTAAACATATTTGGACTATTATCCAGACACACACGTTCCATAATGCTCCAATCAGAATATTCACATATCCCATTCTCAATTAATGAATAACCACCTACTCATAATTCTTATCCAATTCTTTCATTTGGAGAGTCCCATGTTTACTACTATTTCAAACTATTTCTTCTGTATAAATAAAATAAGAATACCAAAAATGCTATTTTTGGGATTTAATGGAGATACCATTCATTCAGGCATTAATTCGTTTTTCTCTTCTTGAATCCAATGGAGTTTCGTCGACTTTTGAAATTTGATTTTAATAACTTGAAAAAATGGTTAAAAAATCATTAAATTTGAAGCTACAGCTAAATCCATAAATCTAAAATGCAAAAATGAATTAAGAGAAATAATCGAATTTTAATATTTATTTCTGTTCGTGAAACAAAGTTTTGAAAAATTCCAACTCCAATTGATTTGATCGAATCTGAATCAATTTTATACAATTATAATATATTTATCGTGTAATTAATATACAATTTAAAAAATATCACTCTATAATTATTTTGATTCAATCAGATGTGATTGGAATAAAAATTTTTCAGGCCAACACATTGTACCAAATCACAGTTGAAATTCACTCCCAAAATGCAAATGAAGAAGGCAAAAAAATAAAAAAAAAGTCGGATGTCGGACTTTTCCACATAATGTGAATCCGATGGCCTTAATCCTACCGCTGTCATTTTTTCTTCTTCTTTTGGTTAAAAATCGTAGTCGGTCGGTGTCCGAAGATAAACAGACTAACAATGATAATGTAGTAAGGAAGAACAGTACACATTCTTCCAATAATATTAAAAAATATTCGTCATTTTTTATGCAATCCAAAGTTTTCGTCTCATTCACACCTTACCCTCACTCTCACGCACTCCCTTTTGTTTTTTTTTCGACGTAATCTCCGCCATTTTCAGCGGGAGTCCCCATTCTATTTTCCACTATTTGAATAAATACACGGACTGTTTTAGTCATCAGGTACGAGCATTTGTTGCTGCTACTGCTTTTTATGTGAAGTAATTTGTTTCTGGGGTTTGAAGTTTTGATCTTTTTGTAGTTTTAATGAGGTTTGAGTGTGGGTGAACTACATTTGTTGCTTGAGATTTGGGGATTGAAGTTTGTGTGAGTTTATTTTGAGGTTTTTCGAGTCATTGAGATTTGTGGTAGCTGTGATCACGGTTTTGGGGTCTTTGTGCTGTAGGGTTTTCCGGGAACCAAAGTCGATTTGGTTGTGGGTGTTTGATTGTGTGATGTTTTGAGTGAGTGAGTGTGAACTGTGAGTTCAATTCCTTTGAGGGAAAAGAGAAGAATAGTGTAAGTGGAACCTAGTTGATTTTGATGGCTGACACCAATTTGAAGCAACCCCTGAATCAAAGTTTTAATGCTGGGGGTTCTCACTTGAGGTCTTTATCCCATTCCACCTTTTTCTCAAATAATTGCTTGCCCCCACTGAGCCCATATCCTCCTAGTGAGTCTTCATTTACTCCCTCAAACTTGAATTTGAGGAATGAGCTGATGGAGGAAACAGATGTTAGCTCGAAAGGGCCTGCAGTTGGCCAGCCTTCCCCGAGGGGAAATCCGTTTCGTGGTAATAATGGTCTCCCCCCTCGTAGAGGGCATCGCCGTTCTAACAGTGATGTTCCATTAGGATTCTCTGCTATAATTCAGTCCTCGCCTCAGTTGGTACCCATAAGCAGCCATGCAAGTTTGGGCAGAACGGGGGATATGGGAGAAAATTCAGGAAATGATAAGCTCATTGGGCTGAAGAGAAGAGAAATGGATACAGTTAGTTACGGAAAGAATAGTGTTGAGGGAGTAGGTGGCAGAAAGTTAGATGGAGAGGTTGTGGGCGAATTGTTTGATTCTGTGATGAATTTAGATCATGTGGATGGTTTGAGTTCTTTGGGTGGTGAAGATAAAGATAAGGACACCATCACTACTGGCACAAAGATAAGTGGTGGTGACAGCAGCAATTCTGAGTCGGAAACTGTATCGAGGCATTATACCAGCTTCAATGAAAGAGTCAAAAGAAGTGCTGCTGGAGATATTTCACCCCAATTTCGGCATCACAGGAGTCTTTCCATGGATAGTGGATTTGGAAATTTTCAGTTTGGTGAATCATCAGCAAAGTTGCAGAGTAATCGGGTGGTTCAACCCGCACCAAGCAACTCATTGAATGAAAAGTCAGCTATGATCAACTTGGACTCTGGAGAAGGCGAATTTAATGAATTTGAGCTGAAAAAGATTATGGCTGATGAGAGTCTTGCAGAAATTGCAGTATCAGATCCAAAACGAGCAAAGAGGTATGCTTCAGACAGAACATTTCTAGTGACCGTAGCATGTAGTGAAATGGTGTCTCATTTCAGCTTTTATGCATCTGTTTACGTCGTCTCAGGATACTAGCAAACAGGCAATCGGCTGCTCGCTCCAAGGAGCGGAAACTGCGATACATCTCAGAATTGGAACACAAGGTGCAGACTCTGCAAACAGAGGCCACCACACTGTCGGCCCAAATTACTTTTCTGCAGGTACATAGTTGAGGACTTTTGATTTTCCATGAGGTAATTTCAATCAAAATTAATTACGTGTTGAATGAATTTGTGTTGCCTCTTCAGAAAGACCACGCTGAATTAACTAATCAGAACAATGAGTTGAAATTCCGGATTCAAGCTATGGAGCAACAAGCACAACTCAGAGATGGTATTCTATCTTTCGTGTCTGAATGTAATCTACTTTAATTTGTGGATGCACTATTTTTCATCGAGAATACAAGCTGTTGCGCCATATGGATGAGACACGAAACATATGCCTCTAAGTTTCTAGAATCGATCTGGCTTCTGTCTATTTTATTTTACCAACCAATCTCAGTTGCATGCTTTAGATATAACTGACCTCCTTGACTGTGCCAAATTCGTATTTTCCGTGGCACACAGCTACCGGGAGTACCGTTTCAGTGAGGGATTCCTTAAAAGTAGGTGTGTTCCATGGCATGATTCTTTGCACATGATACATCTCCTATAAACTTATTCCCATCTACAGTTTATGGACAAAGTAATACATGCTGTCTCAGATTGTCCCTACCTGCACCCGCTTTCAGAAGGAGTTTCTTGGGTATAAGTTTATAACTACATGTATATATATCTGCAGTATAATTTCCTATAGCTGGGTTTCTAGGAGCACCATTTATTTCATTGTTCCTTTAATATATTTTGCTGATGTTCTCACACTTACAATTGTTGCTCCTCACCTCACTATGTGCTATTTTCTTTTTCCTTTATTATTATTATTATTACTACTACTATTACTTTTTTAACTTTACGGGTTGGACTTGGTTGAAAGACATGCTGCTGATCTTCCTTTTGCTTTCACTTTATGTTGCAGCTCTACACGAGACTTTGACTGCAGAAGTTCAACGTTTGAAGCTTGCAAATATGGAGTTGAGAGAAGAGGGTAGAACATCAAATGGTGTCGCACAGCAGCTCCATATGAAGCATCACATGTTTCCTACGCAGCGACAGCAAATTAATCAAATGCAAAAATTATCAGTCACAACATCTCAGACCACTTCTACAGCTTCAACTGCTCCTGCCTCGGCATAGCCAACTCGTTTCCGAGCATGAAGTGTTGAGGCCAAATGTAACCGATTAGCTTGTCTACGATATCTGGATCCAGATGCCTTGGGGCCTGGTGGTTGGTTTTTATTTTTTCTGAATTACGTATAGAAATATTTTATCATGCTGGATTTGCTGTATTGGTACATAATATAAAGGTAACAAACAACAGTTTCAGTTGATTTGGATGTGAGTTGTGATGCTGTTTCCTTTGGTTTTTACTGGCTCAAGTCCATATAACTTTGCAGTGATTTATGGGGATTAGCAGTGAGTTCTTTGGTTTATTGACTGGCACAAAATTTGTTAGCTCCTGGAAGTTCAATCAATAATTTCTGGAAAATAGTATCATGGAATTTGACTGCAGAAATTAACAGTCAGTAACTATTAATTGTTCCTCAAAGTTAAAAATATAACCACCACCTTTTTGTGTTCTTTTTAAATAAGCTTAAAAGTTCTTAACATCAGCTCATTTCTAAGAAAAATATTACTAAACATTGTATAACATATTTTTTAAACATCTTATAAACTATTTGAAATTTTAAAATTCAACCAACATCTCTAAATATATAACCACCTTGCAATTTTTTGCCTCTTTTATTTTAATTAGTTCCTTTATAATAAAGTAACGTATAATTTTTAGGATAAATCACAACGAGCTTTTTTAAAGTTTGTTATAATTAAAAATATCTTATCGATGTTTGAAATGGTAATTTGTGGTGTGTATTTATAATTTTTTAAATACTAAAATAATAGTTATACTTATGATGGATTTTAAAGGAGTCCATTTTAATTTACCCAAATTTTTAATAAATTTTAATGATCTCATATTGAAGAATTTATGACAATATAAGAGAAATTAAAATATCCACGTCACCTGAAAACCAAAGAAATCTGCCGGGCTATATGTATGTAGTGTACGTGCTCGGAAGAAGTGGAAGCGAAGCCCAAAAAGTTAGCTAGATTTAAGGGGAGATGTTGAGTCCGCGACCGCCTTCCCTTCAATCGCTTCCAATTTCCAACGACAAACATAAAATAACTCCTCAGTACGTATGTATATGTGCGCTGTGTTGCTGTTCAGTGTAGCCTGTAGCATTTAGTTCGGGACGAACACAGTGCAGAGAGACAGAGGGAACTAAGGAGACAAAATTTATAGACACAGGAAACTATGGGAAAACCAACTGCATCATGCTTTAGGATCATCGCCTGTGGAAGTGGCTCCGTCAACCATGACGATCTCCAATCTCTTCGAGTATTTCTCCATGCATTTATTTAATTGTTAATGCCATCAATTTCGTTTGTTTTTCTTGATGATTTCTGTATCCAATTTCGAATCTGCTGTTTGAATTGTTGTTCTGTACGGTTTGAGGTAGGTTGTGCTTATTTGCTTGGAATCTGCATTTTCGCGTTTGTCTATTTTTGGACGG
This sequence comes from Sesamum angolense, assembly GCA_034509725.1. Lineage (NCBI taxonomy): Eukaryota > Viridiplantae > Streptophyta > Magnoliopsida > Lamiales > Pedaliaceae > Sesamum > Sesamum angolense. Next base: position 1,285,037 of record JACGWL010000014.1, on the reverse strand, counting down.
TAGAGTTTCGTGATCATTAATGCAGCTGGTTTTGTGGCTTACTTTTTCCGTTGATTTGGTTTCCATTTATTTTGAATCGTTTTTTCTTCTTTTATCTGATTTATACGGTAGAAACATTTTGTTTTCTTTGTTCTTGCAACTGTTTGAGCCTGGATGACTGCCTATATCAACTATGATCCTTCTTTATCTTTTTAAACTTGCAGAGGAAGGCTTCAAATGATCGGCATGGGTGGAGTTTCCGGAAGAGATATGCTGGACATCGAGTCTTGAGTAAAAATGTCATCTCAGAATCACCTTCATCTGCAAATAATGAAAGCTCCGAATGTACTTCTGTCAATTTCCCAGTGCAACCTAACTTGATTGTTCCAGTGAAGACATCTGTAGTGCAGTTGACTGGAGAGAAGAACAAGTTGTCTGCTCAATTGGATTTGGATCTGTCAGATGTAATAACTGCTACAGAAGACGACTTTAGATCAGATGCAATCCTCGATGAGTCCAGTATTATAATAATCCAGGCTGCCATTAGGAGATGTCTGGTAGGTCTCTATACCATGTTATAGTTCTTAATCTTTTAAGTTAATTAGATGTATTCACATCATGCTATTCTTTTTATGCGTCTCCAGGCTCACAGACTGCTACTGAAGCAGAAGAAGATAACTAAATTGCAAGCTGTGGTACGGGGATATTTAGTTCGAAGGCAGGCTGTTGGAGCTCTTCAGTGTGTTGAAGCAATTGTCAAAATGCAAACTCTTGTAAGAGCACGCCGTGCCCGTCTACTTGTAGAAGGGTCAGGTAACTTTGAGAAGCAGAACGAAGACAGTGGAAAGGACAATCTCAACCCAACGCCCTTGGTAAAAACATTTAGTTGACCTTTTAATATTTAGCATTCTACCCCAAAACTCCAATCCCCCTCTCGATGATTATATTTGTTTTTATCTTGTACAAAGATTTGGAATATTTCTTCCTGTCAATTGTTGGCAGATTCATAACCAGAGCTGAATGTAGGAGGGTTCTAGATATTTTGCTTTGACAGGGTAGTTGAATGCTCAGTCAATCTCGAACATTTATGAGCTTCAAAAGATGCACAGATATCCTATAAGTAGGGAGGTTGAAGAGCACTATTCCAGAAAAGTTCACAATGATAATGATTTTGATAAACATTTAAGCGTTCTAATAGTTTATTGTTGCCTAAATTGCCTGAGGGGCAAATGAAAATTTATGCCTTAAAGTGCTTAGATTTCCAGTGGACTTCATCCTCATCCTCTCTGCTGCACTTGATCAATTTTGCTTATTTATATGAGTGAGTGTGCTGTCTTCATATATGATGGAAGAAGGGCCAGATAGTGTGGTTTTCGTACTTTCTTGGAATTTACCTCTATATTTGATATCTTCTCATCCTGATCTCTTCATTACAGACAAGCAAAAGAGAAGCCAAATCAAATGAAACATACACTTGTACTTCCACAGAGAAGCTACTTAGCAGTAAATTCGCTCGCCAGGTATAAGGACATGGATGGCATGGTTTTATATTCTGGTTTATGTTCACATATTATTTTCGTACTTTATGTGGAGTGATAAACTTATTTAGACCTTGACATGTGGTTTTAATATAAGCTTATGGAAACAATACCAAGGACCAGAAGTTTTAACATTAAATGCGATCCCTCAAAACCTGACTCAACCTGGAATTGGCTTGAAAAATGGATGTTAGTTTCATTGGCGAGTAAAGCAGAGCCCCAGGAGTCTGGTTCAGCTGCAGAGCAGCATGGGGAGGAAGATTCTGATGGTCGGGATATTTTGGGCCCATCTAATGAGCCAAGAGACTTCAGTTCTGCTGCGGCACCATCAGCTGAAATGTCTGAAGATGAAGACAATTTAATCATTTATAATGCAGACAACTTATACCTCCATGCATGCTCATCAATCCCATCTGCATTGTGCGATCACAAGTTACAGAACATTGATGAATCAAAATCAAGATATGATGTTGCACAATCTGGTTGTATTGAGACTGAAAAAACAGAGTTATCAAAAGTGGAAGTGAAATATCTCCCAGAAAAAGAGGAAACAGGAAATGAACAAATTATACGCAATTCACATAAGTCTTCCCTCCAGCAACCTGAAACTGATGCAAAGAAGTTTTCTGGGGAGGCAACTAATCCCAGTTTTATTGCTGCCCAGTCAAAATTCAAACAACTGAGTTCAGCTGTCACATATACAAAATCGACATCTTTAACCAGTGGCGATCCGGGAGTTGCATCCAGTTTTGATAAGGTCTCTGTTTTGACTGATCCACCATTCAGGTCTATGGAGATTGGCATGGAGTACGCTTCCATTTCCAATGCTTCTGCTGTTCAAGTTGCTGGCTCTGAATGTGGTACTGAACTTTCCATTTCCTCTACCCTTGATTCACCGGATAGGTCAGAGGCTGGAGTTAGGGATCTTCAAGAGGACCAGAAAAATTTGGATGCGACTTACCACTCCAGAAGTCGAGAGAATTTAGATCTTGAAGCCAATGAGAAGTATAGCATACTGGAAACTGAACTGTCATATGCCAACATAAATCAGTTGGAGAGAGATGAAACTGTTGATTCAGCTGCTAGTGAGTGCGTTCATTTTGTTATTGATGCAGACTCAACTCCAGTTCAGAAAAAGCTAGAAGCAGATCAAAGCAACCTGCATGTGGAGCTAGGATCTGATCCAAGCCATCAGGTGCACAAGTCATCACCTGAAGCATCTCCAAGAAGCCATATGACCTTCCCTGAATCTCAAGCAACAACTTCTAGCCAGGTTTCCATCAAACCCAAGGAAACCCGAGGTGAAGAAAGTGAGTCCAATAGCAAGCATATATCTTCATCAGCTGATAAAAGATTCCCTGTAAGTCCTAATCATGATTCCGCTTCACGAAGTAGCCTGGAGCATAGAACTGGAAAGAGGCTGGACTCCTTTGGTTCACCAATGCAGGATCATGTGGATCAGGAACCAAGAGATAGCAGTAGCAGAAAGTCTCTGCCAAGTTACATGCAAGCAACTGAATCAGCAAGAGCCAAAGCAATATCAAATGGATCTCCAAGATCAAGTCCAGATGTGCCGGACAAGGATATCTACATAAAAAATAAGTACCCCCTATCTGGAAGGCAAGGATCTCCACATATTCACCGTTCCCTGTCTCAGGCACAGCAGAATGTAAAAGGAAATAGTATCCATTCTCCTCAAGGTACTATTCAAATTTCCTTCCATATCGTGCTTGATTCCATATAACCTAGCATCTATGCTTTTTGATAGTATTCTTTTATTGAAGTATTATGGCTTTAGACGATTTGAAAATTGAACTCATTCGGGAGCAAAGAACTTGCACTAAATCTAGATGTAATATTAATATGTTTGTGATATTATCCATACGCATTATGGATTTTCCCACTTAACATAATGTGTCTCTTGCTTTTCCTAATATATTACTGGGAACCAAATGGATGATAAGATGGAGCTATGTAAATGTATACTTAACATAATGTGTAGTTGTACATCCCAATGTTTCTTTATGTCACCTCATATTTACTTTCTCGTCTGTGCACTTACTTCTGGGATTTCTACTTGATTCAGAGTGGAAGTGGCGCCGGTGAACTCTAATCTTGTGGCCTCAGCTGATGATATTCGACTACTCCCCTATGTATTTTTGACTTTTGGCTGCTTTGCCTGTTTGTGTTGCAATGTTTGCATGCAGAAGAGAACAGACTGTGCTTCAGTATTGCAGTTTTGCTTTTGGAGAGAGATGTAAAGACAGTGAGGTTGCATGGAAATTGCCATATTATCTATTATTATTATTATTATCTCTTTTATTTTGTTTCTTTAATCTGTCTGAAAGTTACGTTTTAGCCTGGCAGCTTAATTGTAAGTTGGCCGCCTAATGTTATTTGCTTTGAGACGCTTATTTCGAATGAAATGTGAGGAGGTATGTCCCTTTTTTAATGAAATACGTTTGTTTGTATCCGGACAATGGATTTCAACTTTTCAACAGAATTCACCACCTTATTCTTATCAAACTTTTATGAAATATTTTAAAGATGTTAGAAATTTTCAATTTTTAACTCGCACAAAAACTTTAAACTGTTGATAATATCAAATTTGGATATATATGTGTTACATTTTGGGTCTTTTTGTGGAAATAGTGGACAATCTAAATATCGCCTAATATACTCTCAATTAATTAATGGAAGTGAAGAAAGCCTCAAGAAACTCTGACACTGAGCGCCGCTCTCTCAGTAATTTAATTTGTAAATGGAGCGCTTCCCATCTTATTCAACCAAGTCAACAACATAAATAAGCCAATAACTGGCGCTCTTGTAATGATCACATTCTTCCGAGGGTATAATGGCCATCTCCGCGTATGCCCTTTCCTTCCCTTCCTTTCAATAATAGAGCCGCAGCGGCCGTCCATGCCAAATGCACAGCTCTCTCTTAATATATTTCATTAATAAGTTCATTAATAATAAGAAAAAGGTTACCCATTGCTACTCAAATGATCAATCAAATTAAATATCAGAAACCATCTTCTTTTATTTTCTCCTGTATTTTCCCTCGCTCCTATATTTCTCCTCTTGCCACCGCCGCGTCACCGCCACCCAGGCAAATACATTCCGACCTCAAATTTCCCGTCGGTGAATCCTATGGCTGTTAATTATCAGAGGATTGCAGAAATCAAATGAAGTTACTTCGGCTGCAGTTGTGTTATAGGTAAACTTTTGTGAAAATTATTACTATATCCTATTTTAGCTCTATGTTTCCAACTTCGCTGTATTGGAAGAATAGTGATTAATAGAATTAAGAGGTCCAAAAATAATTACATGAAGATGAATTTCTATGTAATTTGTGGCAAAAATGCACAGGAAATTTGTTGGTAATTTGAACCTGAAGTAGGAAGGGCTTTTTACCTGTGTGGCAAAGCAACTTTCGCAGTAGTAAGAATTTATTGTTGCAAGTAGTGGTCATTTATAAATTGCAACTGAAACACGCTAGTAAGTTGAAAAGATAGGAGGATAATTGAAGTAAGTGAATGCAGAGCATTTTATTATTAGTCAGTGACCTGGTAAAAGAACTTGATTTAATTTTTCTGTTGCCGAATAAGAGATGAGAGTGTTCAATAATTCCTTGTTCGCCTAGTCCATTATAGAGTGGATATGTTCACGTGTTGCTGAAGTGAGGATCTTGAGATGGTTTGATTAATGTGTAACCGGAGTAGAAATGAAAATTTAGACAGGTGCAACCTGGGAAGGAAAGAAAAATTTCATTTTTTTTAAGAAAGAATGCTTGGCATTTGCTAGGAAAATGATAAAGGAAATTCTAATGTTGATGCCCTTGTTGTTAAGACACTGACCATGATTCCCCGGTTAATGGTTGTGACTGGTTTACGGTGACATTCAAGTTGAATATATATAGGATGTAATTTTCTCAACTGGTAGTTTATTCTTCAATAATTTTTCTGCTAAGCAAACCATTTGACATCCTACTTTCTACGTTTGTATGGTGTGTTATTCATGAAATTTTTGGTTCTCTGTTTCAGGGGGAATCTAGAGCTATTGGAATTTGATTAAGGAATTATATGGCATGAAAAGGGTGATTTTAATCCTGCTCTGCTAGTCATCTGAATCTATGTTTCTATGGCGATGACCTGGAATCTCTCAGCTACCCAGTAGAGTTATGCTGAATAGATCGAAATGTTGGTTATGCATTTCGCAAAAGCTACATTCATTGCCCAAGACTCTTACTGTTTCGTGTTATGCATGTGGGATTAATGAAAGTTTTGCCCACAGTAATGCTAATAGTAGTTATGGACCAGGATCTGAGACTGAATGGGAGAGATTGCTTAAACCCTTTGATCTCCAAGAGCTGCAGAGATCTCTCAATAAAATTACTCCATTTCAGCTGAATAAATTGCTTCAGCTCCCACTGGATGTGCGCACATCAATGGAATTGTTTCAGTGGGCTGGTAGCCAAAATAGCTATCGTCATTCTTTTGATGTGTACTATACTCTTATTGATAAAGTTGGGGCTGCTAAAGAGTTTAAGATCATCGATAGATTGTTATTGCAGATGAAAGCAGAAGGAATAGTTCCGCGAGAGTCCATTTTTATTATGATCATGAGGCATTATGGAAGAGCTGGTTTGCCTGGTCAAGCAACTACTCTGCTTTTTGATATGAGGAGCACCTTTTCTTGTGAACCCACATTTAAATCCTATAATGTTGTCATAGATGTTCTCTTAGCAGGTAATTGTCCCAAAGTTGCCCCAAATGTTATCTATGAGATGTTGAGTAAGGGCATCTCACCTACTGTCTTTACTTTTGCTAGGGTAATGAAAGCACTTTCTTGGTGCATGAGGTTGATTCTGCCTGTTCCCTCCTAAGAGACATGACAAAGCATGGGTGTGTACCGAATTCAATAGTTTATCAGACACTCATACACGCCCTATCTGGTGCTAACAGAGTGAATGATGCTTTGAGGTTGTTGGAGGAGATGTTTCTTATGGGTTGTACACACCAGATGTCAATACATTCAATGATGTCATAATTGGCCTTTGCCATGTTGATCGTGTTCATGAGGCTGCCAAATTGGTTGATCGGATGCTTGTTCGGGGTTTTGCCCCTGACACTATAACTTATGGAGTTTTAATGCAAGGGCTATGCAAAACAGGTGAAGTAGACAAAGCAAGAGTGCTGCTGAAGAAAGTGCCAAACCCTAATGTTGTTCTATTCAACACTTTGATTAATGCATATATCACAAATGGTCGATTTGAAGAAGCAAAAACTGTAGTAGATGAGAGTATGGCAAGTATGGGTTGCCAACCGATACTTATACTTGGAACATTTTTTATTCGTGGACTTTGCAAGAAGGGATTGTTATCCTCTGCTCATCAAGTAGTAGATGAGATGTTGCTCAAGGGTTGCCAGCCAAACGTGATTACATACACCATTTTGATTGATGGGTTCTGTAAGAAAGGCCGGTTAAAGGAAGCTGAAGGCATCATAGAGGAGATGGCATATAAAGGTCTTTCACTAAATACAGTAGGGTATAATTGTCTAATCTCGGCTTTATGCAAGGATGGACAAGTTCAAGAGGCCTTGGAGCTTTTTAGAAGCATGCGGAGTACAGGATGTAAAGCTGACATTTATACTTTCAATTCCTTGATATATGGGCTAACCAGAATTGATAAGATGGAAGACGCACTATGCATGTTTAGAGATATGTTCCTTGATGGAGTCATTGCTAATACTGTAACCTATAACACGCTGATTCATGCTTTCCTGAGGAATAGGGCAACCCAAGAAGCACTTAAGCTTGTAAATGATATGCTATTCAGAGGATGTCCTCTTGACAAGTTCACTTACACTGGCCTTATAAAAGCACTTTGTGAAGATGGAGCTCTCGAAAAAGCTTTGGGCCTCCTTGAAGAAATGATGAGAAAAGGAGTAGATGCTAATAACTTATCTTGCAATATATTTGATCAGTAGCTTATGTAGAGCTGGCAAAATACAAAATGCACTTGAGTTTCTAAGAGAGATGATTAACCAAGGACTGAGACCTGATGTAGTCACCTATAACAACCTTATAAGTGGTCTCTGCAAGATGCAACGGATCCAGGAAGCTTATAACTTGTTTGAGAAATTAGAAAGCGAAGGGGTCCGTCCGGACACCATCACTTACAACATCTTGATTGGATATTACTGTAAAGCAGGCTTGTTTGAGCAAGCCTATGCACTTCTGGATAGGGGAGTGGCCAGTGGGTTGACACCCAACACTGTGACTTGGCATATACTAGTTACGAATCTGTTGAAAAGAGTAACGAGGAGGGTTGAGTATAGATCAGATCTCAATTAAGATTGAATAATTGGTTCCTGGAGCACGATGTAACTTATATTCTTTGCTATAAATCAAACAGTAATTGCTTCATTGGTGTCTGTGGGTGTTGCAATCTTGTGGTTCCTGTTCCTCTCTTGCCTATTGTATTGTTGATAAATAAGTGCATAATGCGGTATAACTCACCCAGGATAAATCCTCAAGCACGTGTACCAATTCACCAGTGAGCACCCAGAACCATACGTCAAGGGATATTACAGACTGCTGGTCATTCCAGTTGCAAAAACAATTAAAGGATGCATCCATTTAGGTGGTGACTTGAGGTATGCACTTGTTATACATTGTTTACTTGTTCTATTGTGGGAAGGAACCCGAAATTGTGGATGAATTCTTTTCTGGAAGTTCAGAAGCCATATATGCATACTAATTTGACATGGTCAGATGTATAAGAACCAGCAGTTGATGGTCTCAGCTTAGTGAATCGTTCATCATACTGAAGTGATGACTAAATTAGAGTTAAATTTGGTTAGACTATCAAAGTTATGCAACTGCTATTAGTAGTAAATCGTCGTAGTTTAGATAAGTCGATACTTTCCCAAAGTTAAGATCCTTTTGGATCTATACTTGGATTTTCCTGTGTTTCTTTACTTAATGTGTGTCATGTATATGATGGCATTCTTTTGCTATGTCTTCTCAGGAAATGGTTGAAATGAAGATGGGAAATAATTGGGAATGAACTGACTCGTTACTGAGCTGAGAATGTGAAGAACAGGTAGGAGGAAGACCCTCTCATTTTGACTTGTTGATTTATAATTTCATATGAGAATGAGACCTGAGCTGGAGCAGAAGATATCAAGAAATGATAACCTAATTGATAAATATGTTAAGTGATAATTGTTTTAAGTTGTCATTTAGATATATTTTGAGTAATAATAGTTTTGATAATATTTTTTTTTTTTTTTTTTTTTTGTGTGTGCGTGTAAATTATCCTTTTTTTATTATAACAATATAACTATAGTGATGACTGATTATATTATTGTCATTATTTATGGGTTATGACTGTTTATAATGATAATTTTATACAAGGTTATTTTGTAACTAATTACTTCAGTAACAATGCTTACACCATAATCATCATTATTAAATCATATAAATTATTATTATTTGATAATATAATTAGTGACAATATTAATATCATCTGTTTGCACAAATTTCACACTAATATTCTATATTCTGGTATTGAGTGTTCTTTATAACATTAATTAAATTAAATAAATTTTAGAAATTAGTCTAATTTGAAAAGGAAATAAGTTGGGTAATCCAATTCCTTTGAAACTTATTTTTATGAGTGAGGTATTTAAAATAAATATTTAATGTGCGTTTAAAAATTTAAAATATCTATTCAAAGTTATATATAGAAGACCGAGAAGGGAAAACTTCCATTACTCCAAGCAATAGAAGGTGAAAAGGCAAAAGAAAATTAGAGGGCTCCTATCTAGGGTTTCCTTGGATCTCTCCTTCCTTCATCGCTGCGAATTCGCCTTCGTCCAATTGAAACAGCGATCAACTAAACTGGAACAGAAAACAGGCTTCCTTTTAAGAGTTTGCGGTACCGGAAGTCGGCGATTTGATTGCTAAAAAGCGGTTGAATTTTTTAAGATTTATCTATATATTTGAGAATCCAACCGAATCGAACTTATTTGATTTGTAAAAATGGGAGGATCGCAGAAATCGAAAACGGTTACTTGGGCTTCAGATCTTAATCTTTGTCAGGTAAATCTTCATAAAAATTCTTAATTTTCTTGATTATGTTGAGATTTCGGTAACCAATTGTATCACGGAGTTCTGAGTAAGTGGAAAAGGATGAAATTTGCGGAAGAATTAATTCTATGAATGGGTTGAATGAAAATGGTTTATCCAGTGTTCTTAATGAGCATTTCTATGCAATCCCGTAACTGGTTAACTACAAAAATTTATCACACTGTTGATTGGGAAAGATTAATTAATAGGAAAAATATTTGATTTTAAATGGACCTTGAAAATTGAAAGAGTTTTTCTTCTGCTTCAATGCGTGTTTTCTCAATCCGAAAATGGTGGATGCTAGTTATAATTACTACTTAAAACTTTGCAAGTGAAAAAGGCCGAAGGATAAATGCTATCTTACTTTTCTGAAATTCAGAGTAGTTATCACTATTTAATGTTGATACAATAAGACAAAAGCAAAAAAGTTGATGAAGTTAAACCTCATTTGGTTCACATGTAAATCAAGAAAACTGAATCGATTGCCTCCTTAATGAGACTCTAGTTCTCAGGTAAAAAATTACAGTTTTAACTTTTTGTTTCACATGCTGATTAATGCAAGGCGTTACATGAAGATAACCAGTCTCTGTTCAACTTATGTGCCAAGATTACTAACATTGATTAGTCTCCTAAGTAACTGAAACCTATTACAGAACCATTATTGCTTTACCTTAATGGTTATCCTATCTGCATGTAGTTTAGGATGTGGTAGAGTTGGTGAATCCAGAAATCATTTTAGTTCATTTATACTTACTGTTTATTTTTGCTTTTCCAAATAATTGAACATAACTCGGTTTGAGTGCTAAAGCATAAAGGATAAATATTATTTGCAAGCATTGTCTGCCTATAGTCTTGTCCCAGGTCACAGGTGGCCATAATCTTTTCATTGATTAGGTGCTCCTGTTTAGTGATGATATATTCATTTGCTGGATTCTAAAGAAATTAAAAGTCTCTTGACAAACTATATATTTAGATGGCTATGTCAAATGTTTTTCTAGCGTTCATTATGTATATTTTGTTCTGTGTCACAATGCAATTGCTCATAGAAACTTGTTAACACATTTCGAAATATTATGTTGCTCTATCTCATGCATGTAAGATGACATTGACAACTGACTGAATACTGATCTTTCCGTTCTTCTGAATCTGAACAAGTCTTTTAAGGTGTAAGATAAGAATATGATTTTCATTATAGTCCATTATGTGCTACGCTGGGTTCTTCAAGTGTGTTATAAATTTGTTATGCAAGTTTGTTTCTTAGTTGTATTTGTGAGAATTGGACAGTAATCCTTCTTTGGCAGGCAACCAGCAGATGAAGTTAGTTTTGTATCTTTGTACTGAAATTGTGGGATTCATGATTTGTTTTAATTGAAAGACTTTCTTATGATATGGCAATATTTGCTACAAGATTCCTGGGGTTTGAATAAGTTTTGATCTGGCAATTCAGCCAAAGCTTCTTCTCAGTAGATAAATTTTCAAAATTTTCAGTTTTATGGGTACAACCCATTAAACTCTCGTCTATTTAATTTATTTATATTTTACTTTACTTCTTGACTTTTCTGTCATGTTTTAATTGTTAACATTTTGGAACTTGGGATATGTATTATAGGGTTCAAGACCGTGAGTGAGTTAATATATACCCTCCTTTGCATTGTAAATTACCCCTTTGTCTCGTTATGTCCTCCAGGTGTTTCTCTTATTTTAATTTTGCCTCTGAATATTTAAGCGAGTCAAATAATTTTGCATGATTGAATGCATTAAATTAGTGGGGTGGATATTCTGAAGGGAAGATATATAAACCGCAGGTGACATAATTTTAATTCTCTTGCTTAAGTTATGGGGTGAGGCAAATGTGGACAAGAAAATAGGTTGGGAAGTTCATGTAATGATTTCTGATGTGAAGTTGAAATAAATGAAATGTACAGTCAGTCAATCTTCCTCTGTTGTTAATCCCTTTCCGTTCCACATGAGCGTGTAAAGCTTCAGTTTTCACATCGTTTCCTCTAAATCCTTGGTTGTTAAATTAAGAAATGAAAGATCAGCAACATATTTCACTTATTCTCTTTTTTCGTTCTGATCTTGTTGTTCACTTAACAGGTAAAACTGTTCTTGTTGGAAGAATCTCCTTCACAAGTTGGAATGGCAACTCAAGACCATCTCCAGGCAAAGCCGTTGTGGTCACTCCAGTCAGATATCGGGCTTGATGACAGTTTGCCTCCAGGCTTTGAAGAAATCCAGCCTGCAAATCTGTGGAGACTCAAGTTATCTCAAATACCCCTGATGAAATGGAGGTGCCCTCCAAGAGTATGTGTTTTCATTATTGTTATCATTGTCTTCCAGGACGAGGCATATTTTTTTAACAACCCCTATTGATGCTTGGCTATTATAGAGTTTTTCTGGAAGGGGGTGGAGGTGCAGTCTTCTAACCGCCGATTGTCATAGATATATTACTTCGTCTATTCTCAGATTCTTCTGATTTTTTTTCCACTTGTCTTTGGTGTTATGTGTGGTATGATGAGAAAAAACTATAGTTTTGACTTTTGGAAATGTTGCCGTGAGACAAAACTACGCCTTTTGTCCCTTTTGTCTTGCATATTTAATGGACAAGAAGGTGGAGAGGAACACTGGAAAATTAAATTCGTCTCATGATTGCAACACTTATATGTGCTTCTGATACACTTTGGTATTCGTCTCTTCTTGTTTGCAGTTTGAAGTGAATAGTGAATGGCGAGTTGTTGCTGGTGAAGAGAGCAAAGAAATGCAAGCCCAGAATCAACGTGAGATGAGAGTACTTGAAGCAATTTATCCACGTCCATCAGCTATCCCCCCAAAGTGCGATATGCATCTCCCCTTTATATTTTTACTTTTCAGTTCTTCACCCTCGTAGGTGGTAATTAGGCTCTATATGAAAATTGTCTGTTTCTATTCTCAATTCTTGTTTGCATTAAATATTCTGCTGTTATTCCTTGTCCAGCCCTTCTGCATCAGTGGATGTGCAAGACTCAATTGCTAATGACCTAAACACTCCTCTAATTCCCGTCACTCCAATTGAAGACGAAGATGCTGCAACGGATACATCACTTGGCTCCCTGACAACAAACACTAACCCCATGATCTCACAACCCCAGCATTTATTGGATGGAACGACTTCTTCTCAATGCAATGGTAGTACAAGTCCTCATACCAATCGAATTTCAGCAACTGTTATGGAGCCGGGTATTCTGGCAGCTGCCCAAGCTGCCTTGTCCTCCATCATCTCAAACAGTTCAAACAGTGAAAGAGGAAGTCTGATCGATAGTGACTTGCTTATAAAAATTCTTAGCGACCCGGAAACCATTGGGCAATTTGTTTCAAGCAACAGTGCATCCTCCAGTGCCCAAAACGGGCCCCCTTCCAGCATGCAGAGTATGCCATATCCCAGCTTTCAGAGTATACCAACCAGTGGAGTGCAAGAAGTTACACAAAATATGCCATCCACCAGCACACAGTATATGCCCAATTCAAGGTCACTGCGTCAGAGTTCATTCGATCCCGTCAACGTAAGAAGGGATCCACTCTCTGCTCACTCTTTGGCAAATGGGCCTTCTTATCCTCCTCAAACAAGAACAGGATCCATTCCTGATTTACGGCCATCTATACCAGAGGTGATTTCAGCACCAGCACCCTCTCCTTCCCCAAGAGCAATTCCTGTGACGAAGGATATTAACTACTATAAGAGTCTTGTTCAGCAACACGGAGCAGAAAGACGAGACGTTTTGCCACAATTTGCTCATCAAAGCAACCAATCAATGGGAAGGAGTCGAGACCCTTCAAACTTTATAAAACCAAGAGAATCAAAACCAAGGATAACAAAGCCTTGCCTTTTTTTCAATAGTTCCAGGGGCTGCAGGAATGGAGTTAATTGTGCCTATCAGCACGATACATCCTCCCAACAAAGGGTGAATGGTATTCCGGAGGTTCATGGAGCAAAGAGAGTGAAATTGGATAGAGGGATCACCGGTACATAATTGTGGAACTGGCGTATATGTATTCTTTGAGAACAATGGCTTATCCCCAGCATTTTTCTTTGTCTTGGCAGTCAAAATAATTTTAATTTTTTTTCTTTGTTTTTTTTTTGGCTTTTTCTTTCTTAATCCAACTTATGGGTATTAGGTTACATTTTCTCTCTTTGAAGTCCGAAAATTACACCAACCAAATAGGGTTTGAGCTTCAAAATTACAGTGGGAACAAAATATATGAACCATGAAATTTTGCAGAATAAATGTGAATGAAATGCAGAAAAAAAACTCTAAGGAGCAACTATTCAGTTTTATTTGAGCTGCTATTCAGGTGAAATTTTTATAAAAATCGAAACCATGTATATAGAAATATCGATAGTTGTTGATAATTCCTAAGTTTTGGTTAATTAAAAGGAGATTTTATTAAATTTCTCCAACAAGAAAAAAGAAGTTTATGAATTAAGGAACTATATTCGGGTGTCCAATTTTAGAATCAATGCGAAAGTGGTTCTAGTCTAGTCTAGTCTAGACTTACAAATCAAGTGAAAACAAACAACACTATAAATCAAATTTCTGCTTGGCCTTGCATCTGCATATAAACCCATCTTTCTTTACAGTTCGTACCCCGTCTGAGAATTGGGTCTTTGCTAAACCCTGAGGGAGGCAGGACAACAAAAACTAAGAGCAAATAATGTTGAAGTTCCTGTCCAAGGTTAAAATTGAATTCAATGCGCTGGACCCACGGTTAGCCTCGTGCATGGAGTTCTTGGCGCAGTGCAATGCGCGCAAGGCCAAAGAATCCAATCCCAGTTGCCAGGTTCAAGTCAAGCGCCGCACCGACGATTTCCCGCCCAAGATCACCGTAACTTTCGTCAACGGCGTCGAGGAAACCTTCGACGCCACCTCCACTCCGGCCCAGCACATCCGCAACTTGATTCTCGAAAAGGGTCAGTATCTCGAGACTGAGCAGATGTTTCGCGAAGCTGGTGAGAAGTGGCCTGTTGTTATCCCTGACGAAGAGCTGCAGCAGCCATTTACTGGGATCAAGGTAATGGATTTCTTGCCTATTGTGCTGGGATTTGTTCTGATTGAATTTGCTTTGTGCTGAGTTGTGAATGTTGAATTGTGTCTAAATAGACAATTCGTCGAACATGTGTCTCACGTTTTTATTTGAAGATTTGGTTTTCTGGAGATTCTATTTTCTGACCGATTGAGTTTCATTTTGTGGTCTTTATGCCACGACTAAAAATGGGGTGTAACCAATTGACAACATGTTGGGATTTACTGTCAGCTGACGGACTGAGCAAAGGCCATCCTGCCTGCAGTTTGATGGTTTGGTTTATTGCTATTACCCTGGAAAAAAAGAGTGCACAGGGGAATTGGCATTTTTTTCTTTCAGAAGCTTGATGTTCCTGATCTTCTCAGCAATTTGAATTTCTGTGATATTGAGATCATTGATAGCAAGACCAACCATTATACTTGCAGTTTGAAATATTAGGAAATTGTGGTCTGACTGGAGGTTTTCTGATCATAATAGGTTTTTGTATGTAGCTTTCCTAGTGCTACTTAGCTATAAAGGAGCAAACATGATTCCCATCTTCAGGCTAGGATAGAGCAGCCAACAACATGGTTTGCCTCCTAGGTAACACTTGAAAAAGTTTAGTCTGAAGGATAGGGCTTGTCTTAGAAGAGATTCATGGCATGGGTCACATGATTTGGATCCAATTTGTGATATTGCCATTTAACATAGTGTATACCGTCTATGCAGATAGAGCTGTGAATGCATTATCAATCATTATTTGTAGAAGACATAGTCAAATTGTCATTTCCGTTGTTATTAGTTTGAGTTGCTGACATCTAGGTTTAATAAGTTCTGTTGAATTGATTTACTGGCTTGTGACTTGGTGATACAACTTTAGTTATGATTGTTAAAAGCCTTTTTCTCCACCCTATGATTTTGCCTTTTGGAAGATTCGGTGTTCAATGCATGATTACGTGGAATATATAGAGGAAGTTTGATTTTGCTATTTGGTTTTGCATATGGGATGACTCGTGCAAACATTCCTAAATCAGTTGAGCTTTTCTTCACCAATACAACATTCTGAGTGTTCTGTCCTTGCTTTAATACATGTCAAAGAATTCTTTCCTCTCAGAAACTCGCATCTGACCTTGCTTAGAAATTTAGATTATGACTAGTTAAGTTCATTATGAGGATTCAAATGGTTTGGATCATCTTCTACAAGAAATAGGACTCAGTTGTGATCAAGTAGCAATCTGCTGTAGGTACTCCGTTTGGTCGATATAAATATAAGAAGATATTTATTTATGATTTTAAACTATGAAGAAGGTTTCTTCAGGTTCTTATTTGAGTGAGGTATTATATGGTGTTGTTAAGTTATTTGAGAAAGGGGGGGATGAGAAAATTGTTTCTGTAGTAATATATGTGGCTATAGTTGACTACATTTAACTTGTTTGGTATTATATTTGGCAAGTATTCTTCCCCTTCATTACTTGTTCTTTGATATATTTTGGCAGCCAAGGAAAGCTGAAGATAAGCAGCAGTGAATTGCCATTCAGCATGTTTGAATCAGTTTTCAACCACAAGCAATTAAATAGGCTTGATCTACAGAATTAGTGGCTGGCATGTTTGTTCTCCTTCATACGAACATGTAAAATTCTTGCTTGTTCCTTTATTAGACCCTTTTAAGGCTGAATAGTAATTTCTCTCTGCTTGAGACACTTAGCAGGATATATTTTTCCTGTATTATTTATGGTTTGGTTTGAATTTTCACAAGTCATCTTTTGGGCGGTTTCGTTTTCCTGTTAGGGTTGATGTTCACATCTTCTCACAAATAGTCTATATGATGAAGCTGTGCGGAGCATGTTAGCTTCAGTTTTAGTTGTAGTAAATTATAATTGGCTCCCAAAACTCACTGTAACAGTAGCTGCGTAACAGGGATATAAAAAATGACTAAGTTTGCGTCTCAAGAGAGGACGAACACATTGTTTATTCATACATGTCAGTCTGTACGGGACCTTATTTTACATACAATCAATGAAAGAAATTGCAAACCATGATAAATTGGCCCCCAACTGTTGAATTCTGAACGGAAAGTGATGTTGAGTTTCAGAAGTTCAAGCAAATATGGCACCCACAACAAAGTGCATCGGTGATACACATGTATTTACAAGGCCATATATGAACTACATAACCAGATGTGGCTCAGGATACTTAATCATCGATCTTCCCGCCTAACTGTGTTTGGGTTAGACATCATATCCATCATCATCTTCTCGGGCGAATCTTCCCAATTGGCAAATGTTTTCAGGTCAACCTGCAGAAATTTTGACAAAAAAATGCAAGAAACAGCGACATCAATACCATGTAGCTCAAGCAAAGATGGTGACCTCTTGTAAAGATTTGGATACCTTTCGTCTTTGCTCTGTAAAAAGTTCTTCTCGCTTCTTATAAGAAGCTTGAATTTCTCGAGCAGTTCTGCCTCCTAATCCCCATGCTTCTACTTCTAATACTGCAGCTTCAACTGGCAAGAACCCCTATGCACACATGAATTCAGAGTTCTAAATCATCACTCCTCAACCCAAGCTTGAGCACTATTTTGTTGGCATGAGAATACTGAACTCCAAGATTTCTATAAAGGAGATAATAGAATGGCCAAACAAGACAATATATTTTCCTCTTTTTACTTTAAATACCAAACAAGATGCAATGGTAAAGCAAGTTCATTCTTGAGGTCAGTTCAGGCAGATAGGAACACATGGATATACTATTCATGGTACAAGAGCATAGGAAATTAGGAATGGCTATTTATTTTAGAAACCATAAATTCTTTTCACACATTGCAACTCTCAAGTGTATATACATTATACCTGATTGGGGAAAAGGGCACCATGTTGATATGTTTTATCAGCAGCATGGTGCCGTATAGTAACTCTACCGAAATCCACATCCATAAATATTCTTTCGTTTCCAATGGATCCACCAAATGCAACACCTACCGGTTTTGGATGAGCCTCGTACACCCTACCAGTTGGATGCAAATGGCTGTAGACAAAGTTTTTCTCCCTTCCTGCCAAAACAGTAAATAGTCCATCAGGTCCAATCTAGCTGAGCATAGGAAACGATTACCAGAGCATGCCAAAATACAATAAAGAAAGAAAAAAGAAAAAAAAAGATTACAACTCCCTTGACCCACCAGAAGATAATAATGCATGAAAGACTGGACTTAAAGCATACAGATTGCCAGAAGTTCCATAAAATAATTCCTTATTTTCAAAACCCTGTTGAGTGAGTGCACCAATGATCCATCTCCTTGTCTTGTTTTCTTCCTCACATGCAGCAATAAGTAGAAGCAACGGACCATTGTAGCCTTCAATGTTTGACCAAAATCGGTTGAGACCTTTCCCATGAACAGATGACCTGCACATTATTCGAAACAGACCCTCTAAGCAATGATACAATGTGAACAAAGCAGATAATTTATTCGGTAATATGCATCTTCAGACATATAGGAGTTTTGTTGTTACTGGTATTCAAGATATTTCCTATGGGAAACCATTGGTCATATTAAGCAGCAAGGAGAGTAGGAAAATAAACCACTGAGACATACTATTGATAATTATGGACAGCATAAACTAGCAGTAGTAAGTTAAAATCATCACATTAGAATATCACATAGCAGAAACTTATAATTTACAATTTTGCATAACCAAAATGACAGGACCTGAATGTGTTTGTATTAGATCAAAATTTTAAGACATGCACTGAAGAGATACAGTGTATAAAATACAAATTGAAAGTTAGAAACATTAAAACTATAGATAAATATGCATACAAGCAACTGTAAAAGGTTAATAAAACCAAAAAAGTGGAAGTAGTTTTGGGAATAGATGTGGTCTGTGTGCTCTTCCCACCTATGGGAGGACAAGAGAGTGGAACAAACCGATAAAGTAGGTTTTCATTTATTTCATCAACTTCACTTGCAAAACAAGCTTTTGACATCTCTTCATATATTGGACCTCTCAAGGTGAGTGAGATGGCCCATGCCGTTCCACGAGTCAAAAGGGTAGTTTCAGAAATTGCTGATGAGGAGCTTTCATGAGAAGAAGAGCATGATGGTTCAGATTTATCCTGCAATTGATACTTATAAGATCAGCAACAAAATTTAATCCAAAACACTTGTCAAAAGCCAGCAATATGATCCTAAAAAAGACAACATTATAAAATATCCATCTTCATTCAGGATTGCCATATACCAAGAAAGACAGCTACAAGAAGGAACTGTCAATACCCCCTGGCACACCCACTCACCGCACCCAACTCACAGAATAGATACTTGTGTACCAGCACACAATCAAAAGTTGAAATCCTGCCCCAGCAACAGAACTACAGTTTGACTTCTCCATATCTTTGAACTTAGGAAATGTTATTGGCCCATGTATGAAACCGTTAACGTAGCCCAGGATTGAAATTAACTGGCTACACCTATACCTTTGCTATCTGCTGTAACTTTTGTCACATCGTAGATGCTTGGCCCCAAGAGATATGTATTGCTGGAAAGTATTTCTTGGATTGTCAATGGCAACAATTTGCCTTGCCTAGGGCCGAAAAATGATACTTGGATTGCACCCTCATTATCAGTAAATAGTCTTAGACACAGTGAGAAGCACTTTGCCCCACAATTTGTATTCCGTATCATTTATCATGGCATGTGTTTCTCTTCATTTTCTTCATGGCAAAAAGGGATAGGGATTGAAAAGGCCAGGGGTAAGGAAAAATAAATGTTTGCACTATTCAGAGACATCCTATGTGAAGTCACATTTCGATCTTCATTTTTCTCCACAATAGTAACAATAATATTGCAGGTTAAAAGATATCTTGCAAGACTTTTATTCTGCAATAACAGCTTACTGTAACAGAAAACACAAAATAATCTGATAAATGGAAGGAAGAAGTGTAGTACCTCAGGCGTTGTGAGGCAGCAGAGTCTTGCATGGAGAAATTGTTGAAAGCAATCAGCAAGGTGTGGTACAGTTTTCAAGGCCCATAAATGAATTTTAGCAGCAGGCAGTTGAAAATCCAATTCCGTAACAACAGAATCCCAATAGTCCAATTCATGACCATTTTCAGCAGATGATTCAATAGCTGACAATACCAAATGAGAGACATCTGGAAGCCTGCATTCCCCTTTTTTCTTGAGTGTATTGGATCTCGATATCCTGGAATCCCATGAAAATATCCAACAAATCCAAAGAAGCATAAAAATATCACGTGGAGAAAACGACCCACTAATCTTACAATCATCATCGTACAGCTCAAATTTCACATCAACTGGAAGTCCAGCCTTTGAACATGTCACAGAAAAGACTCGGAATAAATTATTGAACAATGCTGAAGCAACTGTCCTCGCGCAACACTTTGTGTACCCTCTCAAGAACTCAATCCAACTCACTCCATCTTTATCAGCCACAAAAAACAAGTCGACTATTGTAGAACCCAGGTGACTAAACAACAGGGAAACTCCTTAAAGACCGGGCCTCGTTCAGATTCCAAGCTCTCAAAAGCCAGATCAAAACATTTCTGGACAAATACAGAGGACAAGGGGAGTCAATCACATTGCATGATCAGACAACTATATAGATTGAATAAATAAACTGAACATTCCAAGCGTCTAGGCACAAACAAACATTAATTACTGAAACTCCACAATAACTCAAACAATCAGGAAGTAAAATGATCCTCAAAGAAACTTTTGAAATTTAGCCAATCAAAAGTTAAGACTACAAAAAATAGTCAACCTTTTATATCGAAATAAGAAAAATGAGATACTTCCCTCCAAAATCACAAAACTCAATACATAAATTCAGTACACTAGACCACAGACGTCCGTTAACTAGCAAACAAAGCTGCAATCTAGAGCGTAACAGTCAACTACAAGAAAGAAAAACATTATCTTGCAATCAAATCCGATATATCACATAATAATCACCAACTCGCTAATGATCAAAATATATAGTTCTTTAATTTCATGATAATTCATGGAAATAACAACTGAAACAAAGGGATTTCAACGTTTCCATTTCCTTCCCCTTTTTGGCCGATTTTCTTGTTTCTGAATTACCTGCAGAGAATGAATAGGAATTGATTTAGTTTGGGGATCAGATAGAAGAGAAAACGCTTTCTCAAGAGAAGGAAGGGCTCCAGTTGATGCAGCCAGTGATTGTACTTGGCGCAGTTCAGGTGATAGTTGTTGCTCCGTTGATGATGATTGCCCCATTGTGTTGATTGCCAAAAGGTTCCTCCGGGTTTCTGTTGCTTTCTTTACTTTATTGACGATGGGTGATGAGAGTTCTGGAGTTGTGAAGATGGGAGCAATCAACCGCTATCCTAATCAAATACTTTAACATAGCAGAGTAACGCCTAAATTGCGCCTTTTCTTTTTTCCTTTTCATGCATACATCCAAATCCAATATATCAGTATATTAAAAATAATAAATTATAATAACTCTCAATTTAGTTATTAAATTAATATTAAATAAATTATAATTATAATAATTCATATAAAGTTAGTCCTTCACCCGCATTAATAAAAAAATCACAATTATAATAAATTACATAAAGTGAAATAAATATTTATGATCTCAAACTTGTTCATGAGATTTCGATTTAGGTTAAAGCATCAATTAATGATTAATGATAAAATATAATTGGATACCTTATCAACAAAAAAATTAGTTTTAAAAATATTAATTTTATCATACTGAAGTTTTCTAATTATAAAAAATAAAATAAAATTGAATCATAGATTATAATTTATAATTACTATAGCAGGAGTTGTTAAACTACCATCCCCTTAAATACACGGCCCAGGTTCCCTTCAACCGAGTTATGGGCTTTCTATTTTGGGCTTGGTCTTGGGCTTATCTACTTTCACCATTCGAATCATACCCATTCCCCGTATTAAGGTCCATCTACATTTACATTTAAATGATGAATATCGTGACTCACACTCAACTATTTATTTAAATAAACTTGTAATTCTTAAATATTTATAAATAATTTAATATTGTACAATATACGCGTTTATTTATTATTTTTAGTATATTAACCTATTGACTGAACTAATTATGTATTGGTGGTTTTCAGGAAGTTTGACTTTGAGCTAATATTTACAGTGCGTATCAGCGGTCAACTTTGGATTAAAGTTCACCAACATTACTTACACCTTCTTCACTAGTAATAGTACAGATTTGAAGTGAAAATGATTCTAGTATGACCAGGTCACGCTTTAATCTTGATCTCCGTTCACGTGCACGGTTTACCTCCGACAGCAGCATTAAAAGACAGCCGACAAGCACCCTTGGACCAAGTTTACTGTCTTAAGTTCTTCTTACTGCAGCAATTAATGTCCTAATCAAATTTCTGGCTTTCTTTCTCTGCCACTAGCTACTACTAGCTCTCTCTCTCACTGGCTCGCTTGCTCACTCACACGCACAGGCACAGAGGCTCCCCCTGTTTGGTTTTGTCTCAAGATTGGAGTGTGTCTAGATTAGTGAAAGCAAATCAAGGGGAAAATGGGGTCTGTTTCTCTGAAAATAGGAGAGGGAACAGCAAGATTCAAGAGGGTATCAGTGTGTTCCTCAGCAGTAAATTTGCTGATGCTTTTCTCAGTAATCACCACAAATCTATTTGCTTGGTTTGCTTTCTCCTACCATCCCAAAACCCTTCATAATCATCACTATCCCGAGAACATATCTTTGATCTCAGAAAGAGTGAGCTTAATCCTTAGAGAGATTGAATCTTCACAGAAAAAGCTAGCCCAGATGGAGAAGCAGATCTTAGGCTATGAAAGCATCGACCTTTCGAGGCCCAACATCGCAAATGAGCTTAAAGAGTTCTTAAACAGCCATCAGCTGCCTCTGGGGAAAGATTCAAGAACTGGGATCACTGAAATGGTGGCATCCGTGGGGCATTCTTGTGAGAAATCTGCAGATTTGCTGTCTCAGTATATGAGTTATAAAGTGAATGGACTTTGCCCTGATGATTGGAGTCTTGGCCAGAAGCTGATTCTTCAGGGATGTGAGCCCTTGCCTCGAAGGAGGTGCTTTGCCAAAACGCTTCCTAAGGTGGGTTTGCAGCCTTTTCCATTTTCACTATGGAAGAATGTTAGTGAGAAGATTTACAGTTGGAGTGGTTTAGGATGCAAGAATCTTGCTTGTTTGAATAGTAAGAACTTAAATAGGGATTGTGCTGGTTGTTTTGATATTGTTCATGGATATGAGACTCAGAAGTATGTTAAGGCCCGAAGCAAGAATGATTTCCTTATTGATGATGTGTTGGCTATGGGGAGTGGTGGGACTAGAATTGGCTTTGATATTGGTGGTGGTTCGGGGACTTTTGCTGCTAGGATGGCTGAGAGGAATGTGACTGTAGTCACTGCCACTTTGAATATTGATGCACCATTTAATGAATTCATTGCTTCCAGGGGCCTTTTCCCCCTCTATTTGAGCTTGGACCAAAGGTTTCCATTTTATGATAATGTATATGATTTGGTTCACGCGGCTAATGGCCTGGATGTTGGGGGACAACCTGAGAAATTAGAGTTCTTGATGTTTGATATCGACCGTATACTGAGGGCTGGTGGATTGCTTTGGTTGGACAACTTCTATTGTTCGACAGATGACAAGAAAAGGGCTTTAACACGGTTGATTGAAAGGTTCGGATACAAGAAGCTGAAATGGGTGGTGGGAGAGAGAGTTAATGGTTCAGGAAAATCAGAAGTTTACCTGTCTGCTGTTCTACAGAAACCGGTAAGAGTATAATACAACTGATGTTCTCCAGGGAAATTTAGGATCCAAGAGTAGAGCTGCAGTTGTAATTCTTGACTTATACACAATATCATTCGAAGTGCATTACTTTACACGCTCATGATTCATTTGCAATGTCAAATAAGTGGATGC
Source organism: Sesamum angolense (assembly GCA_034509725.1). NCBI lineage: Eukaryota > Viridiplantae > Streptophyta > Magnoliopsida > Lamiales > Pedaliaceae > Sesamum > Sesamum angolense. The sequence continues at coordinate 1,261,408 of JACGWL010000014.1, read as the reverse complement.
AATTGGATCTTTCGTTCACGATCATCAATATTTGCAACCAGAAAGGTTCTAGATTTTCTGCAGTAAGGACTGATACCATTTCCGTCTGTAATGTTTATATCACTAATTTGATAGCAGACGAATATAGCTCAAGATCATTTTGCAGTTCAAATTGTTTGGGGACATAATATTTGAGTTGTTGCATTATTCGTAACGTTCTTATCTGCCTTATGTAGCTGCCCTGATCTATTTATCTGATACCTCATGCACACCAAATTGTATAGTTTGTAGAAAGAATATAGCTAGAGGACCAGCACAAAGATATTTGGTCTTTTTAGAACTGGTTCGCGTAGAACTGCCTTTTGAATGCAGTTGCTGCCCTCGACATAGTTTCTTGGTGATCAGAAAATTATTCAATCTCACATAGAACAGAACTATGTTCTTCATCGGATTCTGTATGTTCTGTTAAATAGTGCATTCTGACAAAGATTTGCGGTTCGCTTGCACATTTATGTGTTTCTGCATTTTAAAGAGGGATTCAACATCTATCATAGACATCAGATGCTAAAACGTGCTTTTAGCTTAAGAGTTTTACATTACAACCATAGCAGCTTTGCAAACTGCATGCTAACAAAATCTCTAGTACTGGGAACTTAGCATTTGTGCTCTCTGTTTATATAACTCCGTGGAATTTGATGAGAAGCATGACAGCAGAAATCAGATACCCTGTTTCCACGTAAACGGGTTACTTTGTGCATCAGTTAGAGCCATCTTTAGCGGAACCAACTTCCAGAGTTGAGCCATTAACACCTTGCATACTGACAGAGTTTAAGAGCTGCATTCCCTCTTCACCCATCTGCTTAACTTCAGACGGTGATAAAATCCTGATGCATCTTACACAGCCCACAAATTCCCTGCAAAGTTTGTGTTAGATTTTTAAGAAAAGTTCAGTTGAAAAACAGTGGTGTGATAAGCTAATGTCATAATATAAAAAAGAATCTTTTCTGATTATATCCAGCCAGTTGATAGCCTTGATGAACTAAATCGACATTCAATTAAGATAATGGGACTTACTCCCAAGGATCATCCCCAACAAGAAGCACATCATTTTCAAAATCCACGTAGACGAGCTTCCATCCGGAACCTGAGTCGTTGAGCAAGCCCGCGAGACCAAACATGCGTTCAATCTCAGAAAGCAGTTCTTTGTAATTTCTAAATCCTGAGACATCGATTGACCTTCCAACGGATCCAGCCTTTTGAATCTGTCAAGTCATATCATCAGCAGGTGTCAAGAAGTAGAACAAGAGAATAAGATGCAAAACTGATTTAAAAAGTGAACACAAGTGTACTACAGTTGTCCTGAAAGAACTGTCTTTTCATTATATTTTATCCATCCCCGAAATAATTTGGAACCAATAAGGTTTGGTAAATGTCTAAAAACAGTTACTTTACCTTGGTATAAGTTCGGAACCGTGGAGTTACTTGCTGAAATGAGCTCTGCTGCAAAAGATTGTTGTCATCATAATCGATGTTGCTTGAAGATGCTCCTCCTGAGTTGTCTGCATATTCTTGTATAGAGAAATTCTGGGAATCTGCTAGGCTGGCTGATGTAATCTGGGATTGGACATCTTGGGTTGAGCAGAAGTTTCCAACAAAATAATCAGAAGGATTTGAGAAATCGACATTCTTTAGTGTACAAAAATCATCCAAAATCGTGCTCGAGACAGAGGGATCAATTACTGTGCTTCCACTGTTACTACCATCAAGATTGACACAGCTATATAAGTCACTCTGGTTATTTTCTACATCTGATACGTCTTTCAGACCACATGAACTATAATGAAGGTTAGACATGTCCTGATGAGGCAATAGGACAGGGAGATTAGTCTGGGAAACACACTTTGCATCGTTATAATGAGGATCCCACAACTCTTGCTCAACTGAAGGCAGCATAGGATAAACAGTATCCGAAGATGTAGACAACTGATCAGATTTCTGAAGCATGGATGGAGGTCCTGGATTTCTAAGAGATCCAGACGGTGGAGGGCATACAGACGAGTACGAATTAAACTCAACCTGACTGGAATATTGAGGCAAGTCATTGGCACTAGCAGACGTTACTTGGGATGGATCAATTTGTTGAGTCTGAAGAATATGTGGGTCCAATCGTAAATGTGAGACATATTGACTCGTTTGTAGAGCTGACGTGCCGTTATTCTGGTTTGTAACTGCAAAATCATTAATGACATTCTGTGGATTCACTGGCTTCACAGGCATATTTTTTTCGTTGAGCTGCATTTCCGGTTCAAACTGACTTAACTGATCTGTAGCAAGTACAGGTTCTTGTTTTGACAACTCAGCTTCTACAGATGTCAGTTTCCCTGCTAGTAAAGCATGCGAGTCCAACCGTGATTGCGTGATACATGAACTTGTTTGCAATGACACTGTGCCATTATGCTGATTCGTGACTGCAAAATCATTGATGAGATTGTGTGGATTCAGAGGCTTCACAGGCATTCTTTCTTCATTGAGCTGGCTTTCTGACTGAAACTGGATCAACTGATCAGCTGTAAGTACAGGTTCTTGTTTTGACAAGTCAGAACCAGCTAAAATATGTGAGTTGGTGATATTTGGTTGGCCAGCAACACTTTGAAGATTACTTTCTCCCTGTGGATACACATCCTGCAAAATGAGCTCAGGTTTCTGCTTCATTGCCGGTTGCATCACAGATGTTGCTTCTCGTGGCACAACATCCTTAACTTCCTGCATAGAATACGTCATACTGCCAGGAGCTATCAGACCAGGAGCTTTTATAAGCATCTTCATTAACTGCTCAGACCACAGACTCGATATTGGGGGACACTGGAGATCCCCTAGTGAATTGTCTGGAACTCGGAGGAATGGCCTATTTAACATTGTTTCCCATTCTGGTTGTGCACCTGATACAAGAAAACTACAATGTGTTGGTGAATATCAAAGACATGTTACAGAAGTCATTTCTAGTGATAGTAAACAACCTAGGAAAGCAGTGTGGAAAGGGCGTTTCAGGGTGGGAGCCAGAGATGGAAATATGAAGAGACTTTCAGGAGTTTCAATCTCCCATGGGCTAACTCTGTTCTGCTTATCAACACAGCCGGGCTCATCCCACTCTACCTGTCATATCAAAAGAATATCAATCAAGGAGTTCGCCTGCAGCAAGAATTCTAGTACTTTGACCTTCTTACACAACATTTTTGGCACATATCTAATTATGCTCACAATAAACAAGTCTTAAACATTAATGTAATCACCTGAAGACTACGCCACTTTGAGTTGGGCCATCTCAGTGGATCTACGTCGCTTATTCCTATAATAGTGCCCATATATCTGTACAAAGAACAAAAAAGACGTCAAAAAAACATAACAGCAGAGCCAACGAGATTAAAAGTACACTACTATCATGTGAAAAATGCCAAATCTCTCTCAAGCAACATAAAAGGGTAGCAGATATAAAATTACCTGCGTTTGCTGGATTCTTCAGTTTCAAACATCATTCCGAACCTCATACCAATAGAGAGCTGCGTGCCATACACAGCTTTTCTATATTTGGCCAATGGAATGACAAATTCTGAGGGGCATGCCCTAAAGTAATCAAAATTACAGAACAATCAAGTCCAATTCGCTGATTTTTGTGTTTATGTTTTTATTTGCAAAATACAAGTGCTCCTCAGTCAATAAGGACAAGCCAGAAATTTGATATTCTCTCCAAAGCAGTTAAATTCAGCCTCAATACATCTCAGGTACCTTGGATTGTAGAAGATTGTAAATGGGCTTCTATTAGCAGCAGCATGAGCTGCAGCAGCAAGGATTCCTATGTGCATGCTATCAGCAGATAGAACAGAAGATGGCAAAGTCGTTTGCTGACGGTTAACACGCCTTACTCCCAGCATCAATTGCGACTTTTCATCTCTGTTTTTAATAGCAACTTTCTATAAGTTTAAGAATTCTCATCAAGAAAGAAACACACAATCAGTTGTTTATGGACACAAACACAATCAGTTTGTGTCCATAAAACATAGAAATCTCACAGAGTTAGGAAAAGATGGTGAAATGTGCCAGAAACTTGTGCTACTTGTAATGAATGCCTGAAGATATATTCATTGCAGGAGCACTTCCTATCCTCAAATATGCATGCTTGAGAATCTACTAGTACTAATTCATGCAAATTGAGATGAAGGAATAGAGGAGAATCTTTAATTCTTCATACTAAAAAATCATTCAGATTGACAACAGAAATATCGGCATGGGCAGGTGTATGATAATCAAAGAAAACTTCATAAACTACCTGATGAACAGAACTGCATCACCTGCTCTAAGCCGCTTTGCACCGACAAACATACTCCAACCAGTTGTAAGAAGGTGCCGCTTCGGCTGACCTAAATAAGCAGCAAAGTAAGATTTCAATAAAGCATCTCCATAGACGTCAAAGAGGGAAGGGAAATAAAACAATCAAAAGAACAATAGAGTATTCATGGCTGAAGTTCGCTGGTAATAGTGCTTCTAGGAGAAGTAAACTTAAGAGGCCATGCCTTAGATAAAAATCTGAAGCAAAAAACGGAAACTAATAGAAGATACTTAGGTAAATGAACAGCATAGAAATATCAGGGCAGGCTTACCCCGGTATATGTGACGAAAAGTCCATGTATTATCATGCAAATCTCGAACAACAAGTTCTTGCGTTGGGGGTTGAGTTGAATAATCCTGAAATAGTTATAAGAAAATTTAGATTGGTTTCCCAATAGACTATCATATGGAACCATGATATATGAACAACTAAATGAGATATGAATCAGAGATGAATAGACAGAGAAGTAAAACCAACTAAACCAAAACCATACTAATTGTGGGAAGAGTTTTTCTGCAGCCCTCCGGGGAACTGAGAAACCACCATGCGTGCTTGTATCACTGGCCGTCAAAGTTTTGCAGAAGAATTCAGTTGGATGTTTACTAGGCTTTAACCCAAAGTCGGGTATAGGAAAAACATCTTTTTCCTGAACCAGAAGTAAATTATAACGTCACAACACCGAAGAGCAATCCATGGGAAATGCTAGTAAATTATTTTTCACTCATATTCTTTTCAACAGGTAACTAATGGAACTAGTTTGAAGTGGCCAAACTTACAGAATTCACAGGCTGCAGGCTCATTTGAGCATAGATTTCATCAGTTTCCTTGTCAGCCTATAGACAAGAAGACACGGCCTGCTTAGCTTAAATTCACTAGATTTAGTTTAAAATTTGTTTCAAGGAAAGAAAAAGCTCTGAAGCCATACATGGAGGGTAACATTGTGAACTTGGCACAACAGCTGAGGGGGGAGATTCGGATAGTTGGGTACTTGTGTTGTTGCTGTTCTATTGGTGGAAACTGCAACCTGATGCAGAGAAATGAGAACCAAATTAGCTCACGCAGCATCCCATTTGTGTAATGAAAAACTAAACAGCCTTCATGAACTTATGTTGAGCTTGTGTATTATTTCTGGAAGCATCACTTCAAAAGGCCAAATTCAGCAGACTCCCAAACAATGGCTCAGGACTTGGCCTGTTTGAAATGGAAGAATGTTCTTGACAGCTATATAAATTATCAAGTCTTACTGATACATCTTAGTATTATTCCTATTTCAACCGAATCAGAATGATGATCCCTTACAGCTTCTAAGTGTTAATCAGGTACATAAATGAAACACAGGAATATTTGACAACAGTTGATGAGACCAGCTTCGTGGCCAGCTGGCAAAATAAAGCTAGCTTAGGATGAAAAAATTGCATAGATGACAGAAAAACTGGAGAAACAGGAGAAGTTAACATAAATAATGCAGTGAGTACAAAATTAGTTAAAATCATTTATCTCGAAATAAAAACAAAGTCATAAATCTAAACAGTCATCAATATCAATGATTGAGCAATCAAAAATAATATGATCATGAGTTACTCTACTCATTCTGAACTCGACTCACTTCACCACGCCCCACTTTCTGTAAGATGGATATAACTACTATATGAGGACTAAAGAACTTCAATTACAGGTAAGTGAAGAAACAAACCTGTTCACTGTGCCCTTGTGGAAAATAGTACACAAGGCTTCCAACCTGAGGCAAGGTGACCAGTGGACCAGCACAGGCATGCCACAACTCAGAATTTATCGGTTTCTTTACCCCTATTACATACCATGTCATGAATTAGATATTTTGTCCCCAGAAGGAAAGAGATCAGAAGAAATTATACAATCATACAATTCTTTGAGTCTATTCCTAGTTTTTTGCCTCAAGTGTTTGCCGAAACACAAATCCACGTAGATTGCTTTCGATCACTCCGACGCATACATAACATACATTATCATAAGGAAACAAAGAAACTCAACTAACCAGTATGATCCTGCATTTCTTTCAACAATTTCATCCCTTCAAGTATATTACGAGCCCCACTGATCAAACCTCCTGGTTGCAGCTTTTCTTCAACAGAACCCATGCATATATATCAATATGATCTCTTCTCTCTACTTCAAAACAACAATCACCCCACAAGACCCCATTTTTTGCATCAACCAATGAAGCCAAGTATCAAGCTTCAGAAAGATTGAATCTTTCCACCCAAAAACAAGAACACACATTTCTTCATGAAAATTCACATACTCCTCACCAGCAGTACAAGAGGGACCTTAAAGAAATCACTGTTCAGTATTTCCTTGGAGAGAGAGAAGAATAGAGCCAAGACAAACGTTCAGAGAATCTAGTAGTAGTGAGAGGAACCAATCAAAGAGAGCATGCTCTAAAAATCCAAAACCAAGGAACAAAACATACACTGCAAAAAGCAACTGAAAAATCTAAGTGGGGCTTCCTCTTCTCCTCACCCTATCAACAACACAACCCATCAACAGCTAAAAGGGAAAAAAGTAAAAGAAATCACACACACACACAACATAACATAGAGGGGTCAGTTTTTGGGCATCAAAGCACGCGGACCAAAGCATGAGTGGTTGGATTATCAAGTGTTTCTCCCCGCCTTTTTCCCCCCTCCTTTCTCTTGATATACTTCTCAAAAGAAATTGACCTTTCAATGGAAAAGAATGGCCTTTGAGATAACAAAAGCCTTCACCTTTGTCTTTCTCAATCAGCACAACACCAAAAGCTTCAATCTTTTTTGCCCTGTTTCTTTTCTCTCTCTCTCTCTTCTACCTTTACATCATGCTTTCACTGTTCTTAAGTTTTTGCCATATCTCTGATTTCTTATTAGTGGGATCGCTTCAAAACTGGCACAGAGTGTGCATGCTCTTAACCTGCGCACAAACTTGCTGAAAATAGTTGATTCTGTTGTAACTTTAGGTTGAGAATTTTGTGAGCTCAAGAATTGAAAAGGAAAAAGAGAGAAATTACATAAGCAGGGCAATACTGTTCCCACACAGAATCGTTTTCAGACATCGCAAAGAGATGAGTCGGACGGAGTCGCATAGACAACCTTTGCTTGCACACATAAACTACTCCAATATACTACAAGGAGTATAATAAGCATGTATGTACAATTTTATATTAGTTAAATAAATTGAAATCATTTATATATATATGCCTTCACTTCTAAATAAATCCTCATAAAATGTGCTTAATGCTACATCATGTACAGTACGTTAAAAGTGGTTAGTAGTCCAATTGGTGTGTATTTCTTGGTACGAAAACAAGACGGGCATCATACTGTAATATTAATTGAGCAAATGGGGTTTAATTTTTAACGTGTTGGTATGATTAAAATATCGACTTGGGCAGTGTCCGAACGAGCATTTAATAACAGAAACATAATCTAATAATTAGATTTTTAATTGAAGTAATCATAAAATTTTAATTTGATCAGACTTTTTCTATAAAGAAAAAGGGATCATTGGCTCTTGAATTTGACCATGAATTTTCTGTAATTCAAATTTTTGGAATTTAGATGATAAAAGTTTTGTTCACACCAATTTAGAGACTTGAAAGAATTTCACATTTTCTTGGATTGAATAAGAGATGGAAAGGGGAAGGGGGTGGTTGGATCAGAGTCAGATGAAGACAAGAGTGAGAGAGAGAGAGGCGTATTTTAGCACGTGGATTACGAGGTAGTAGGAAAAAAGAGTCTATTCCTCTTCTTATGTTTGGGCGAATCAAGAGTAGACCTTTTGTATTACCAAAGAGACTTTGGCCTCATAAATCAAAAATGGGATTTTCCTCTCTCGTTTTTCTCGGGCTTTGTCGAAATTTTCTGTGAGCTATCGCGTCAGATTATAATTTTCTGACCGTTCGGCATGCGTACGGTGCACGACAAATTAGTGATACGGCGCACGTTAGACTAGCCTCGACCTCGAAACATCCCCTGCTGCCGTGTGCACTTTATTAAAAAAAAGGGTAAATTACAAATACCCCCAGAGGTTTGGCATAATTACAAATACCCCCTCATTGTTTGAGAAATTACAAATACCTCCCTAATTTTAAGGACCGTCTAACAATTACCCCAATCTATGCATTTTTTATAGTGAACTGACCAAAATACCCTTATGAATTAAAATTTATAATTTTATTTATTTTTTTAAAAAATATTTTTTTTATCAACTAAGGCAATAATTATTTTTATAATTTTTAAATTTTTTTCATCCATCCCATTCAATATTTTTATAAGATTTTAATTTTTTTTAAAAAAAAAATAAAAAAATACTGTAAGGGCAAAGTTGACATTTCTATGCCTCCATCCAAGGATTACATAATTTTATCAAACATTAGGGGGGTATTTGTAATTTTTCAAACAACGAGGGGGTATTTGTAATTATGACAAATCTCAGGGAGGTAGATGTAATTTACCCTAAAAAAAATTAGTTTTACACTTGTGAATATTTTCTTTTGCACTATAAACTGAAAAAGGAAATAGATAACTTATATCCCAATTTTAGCAATCCATTTTCTTCATGTTACATAAATCTTCTTCTTTTAAAAAAAAAAAAAATTATGTTATGTTATTATATAAATATTTCAATAAATTGAATAAATGAGCCATATATCAAAATGATCGAAAAATAAAATAAATAACACAGTTAACTCTCATAAAAAGATAGAGATACTCTCAAATTAGATTGAATTCAAATCCATAAAATTGAACTAATTTATAAAATCTCAACATTAACTATTAAAGTAAGATACAATTAGTATGAGTAAGAAGTTGTAGCACCACATAAAACTGGTTAAATTCAAATCAATGTGACAAGTCTGCAATATATATTATGATTAAAGTGATCAATCATAAAAAAACAAAATTAAACATAGAAACACAAGACAAAGTATTCCCGAGGATATAAAATTATTATTGTACTTGTGAAACGATTAACAAGGTCCAACTTAGTCTTTTTTAAAAGTAAGAAGAGATCATTATTATGTGTTTTCATGAGTTTTATAATAATAAATTATTTTTTATTATTTTAAAAATTATTAATATTTTTAATATTTTGATGAAATTATGTAATCATTAGATGGAGGACTTAAAAGTACCAACTTTGTTATCGTTGTATTATTTTTTATTATAAGAAAACAGACTAGGTGGATATAAAATTCAAACAAACATTGTAAGAAAAGTGGTCCATCTGGTTTATAATTTTTCTAAAAAAATAACTAAATTGTAATTCATAATCCACATATATTTTGTCAGTTTACCTCAAAAACAAATGATAAAAGTCCAACAGACACTATGAGTTAGTTGTTGGGTGGCCGTTAAAATTAGAAAGTATATTGATACTTATTTAAATAATAAAAAGATATTTGTAATTATAACAAATTTTAAAGGAGCTCGTTGTAATTTATTTAAAAATAGAGTAAAAAAAAAAAGAATCTGGTTTGATTTGTGTGTGTGGGAAAATTGAAAGCGAAGATTAGAGAATTGTATTTAAATTTGCAGTGTTAGAATGTGTACTGAAATAAAAGCTAGACTACTAAATAATTATGTTATCTCAATTATAAGTGCTCATATAATTGTAAGCTGACAGTTTTGATAATTGTATAAGCAACCTCCTATCCTCATCCTCATCGTTATAATTCTAACTTCAATCATTGATTTGCACCCTACTACTCCCCTTTTACTCATTAACAAACATAATACTTATAAAGGATAATGGTATCGTGCTATCTTAAAATTTGATATAATTATATATAAATATTATGTAATTTAAAAAATTATATTTAATACTCTTGACATTTATTTTTGTCTAATAAAAAAATTCTTTCGCTATTTAAAATTTACCGAATTTTTTAATACTAGCAAAAAGAATTAAACAGAAAATCTATATTTACCCCCGAGTAATTTATTATTAATTTATTGCAAGTCAAACAAATTATATCTAACCAAATTACCATTATATATTTCCACAAGCTAATGATGTGAAGAGATATATCATCACCTTTATAAGAGTAATTTTATCATAAATATTTGTTTAACCTACAATAAATATAATAAGTCAATTAGGGATGAATGTGGAGTTCCATTCAAAAAAAAAAAAAAAATGATTAATATCAGTAAATTCAATAAATTTTGACTAATAAAAATATCTATTTGTTATACAAAACAAACATGATAAATACTAGAAGAATTTATGTGTAATTATATTAAACCTAAATGAATGTTGGTGTAATTATTCCTAATTATAAACAAATTGATATTGGTAGTGATTTGAACATAGGAGAAAACTAAAAAATTATCCTCGACACGCTTGATGTATATGTACCGTATAGTCAAAATAAATAGAAACTTGATTTTAAAATTAATATTTGTGGAGAAGTTGAGAATATTGTATGTGATAGGATGCACGTAGTCTCAATATTATTGATAACCCATCACAAAATTCACCACAGATAAAAAGAATCAATCACAATACTATTACTTAACTAAAAACTCTAAATTTTAGTAAATCCTATCGGAACATAAATGATAACATACTATACAATAAATTCTCAACTAACCATATTTATGTAGAAATTGAAAGTTATGAGGGAGTGTTTGATGAAATTCTAACTGGAATTTGGTCTATCAAACTTAAAACAAATATAATGATGTACAATTAAACAATCATATATATATATTTATTTTGTAATTGATTTGATTCGATTAAATTTAATTTAAATTATGAATGTTGTTGGAAAGGGTTCACATGGATGAGGTAGAGGCATATTAATTGGAAATGATGTCATAGTGGTCTAAGTAATGGTTTACGGAAAATATGAGTTGAAGTGGGAGTAAATAATGGGGTAATAATTAGAGTGAGATACTGATAGTAGTCAAATATGACAAAAATGTGAAGTATGGAAAGAAAAGAAGCAAACCCATTTCAACTCCTACTTTGGCTGTTAGGGCCAAAACCCAACAAACTTACCCAACTATTATGTATTTCCTCCCTTCCAATTGGTTAATGAAAATTGAGATAATAGATTTAGCAACTACTATTATTATTATTATTCTGATTGTATGCAATTCATTATTTTATTTAATTATATACAAATTAAACCTGATTTAATAATTAGTAATTTAAATTAATAAATCTTTTAGTCGGATAAAAAAATTATTATAATATATATTTATATTCGTGTTAGTTGAATTTATAATTTTTTAAATGCCATATATAGACGTTACCGATGAAACACCGATGTGGCCGATGGAAGGGAATGTGGCATTCCTCGTTGATCAGATCCTGACACAGCCCCGGCTGGTGGGCTCCATTGACTCCCCTCCGGTTTGCTTTCCTACAATACTCCTTTGCAGCTTCCAACCTTAAATCACAATTAAACCTTTCCCGGAAACGCAATGACTCAGCGCCAGAACGTACTACACCTTAAAGGCAATTCACTGCAGGCACCGCAGGAATCTATTTGTACCTGCAACCAGCTGTGGGGTCCATGTGCCATCGCGCGTGCGTTCATGGAGATCAGCGGCTTGATCCGACGGTGGGGAGCTGACTCTGCGATAGGAGCATCTTGGCGGCCCCGTCTCTCCTGCACAGTTGCCTAGGGTGTTGGAACTAAGACTCGCCGTAACCCCAGCGGATTATTCCTCTGAATTCGCTCTTCTTCCGTTGCTAGTTTCCAACACCATTGACCATATCCCACGTGTCAAGCATGCAATGGCTGGTATTCCTCCGATGCCACTTCGCAGTTACCACGGTAATCCAAATCCTCAAGCGCCATACCTCGGATTCATCCAAGTTAGCTAAGTTTGAAGTTGTAATAATTTTAGTAGCTCATTCATAAATGTTTTTTTTAATTAAATTCTGAAAACAAAATATGTTTGGGATAATTACACCATTCTCTTTTAAAATTTAATAAAATTATACATGAATTATTCGTAATTTAAAAAAATACATTTAGTACCTCTAAGGTTTACATCCATATAATAAATAGGTTCATTCGTTAGTTGAAATTTACTAAATTTATTAATATTCAAATTTTTTTAAATAAACTTTGATATTTATCCTCTATTGACTTATTACTAACTTATTATAAATAAAATAAGTTTTCTAACTTAACTATTATTATAATAATGAAGATGCTCCTCACACATGCATTAACGTATAAATATTTATATGGATTATTTGATCATAAAAAAATTTATTTGACTTGTTATAAATCAATAATAGATTAATTGAGGGCAAATATAAATTTTTATCTGATATTTTTTAATATCAATAAATTCGATGAAATTTAACTAATAGAATGACTTGTTTATTAAATGAAAGCAAATTTGAGGTACTAGGTATGATTTTTCAAATCAAATGAGATCCACATATATTTACACCAAACATTAGAGAATGGATATGTAATTATCCCATATATTTTTAATCTAGTGAGTTTGTTGCTTCATCAATTAATTAGGGTCGGGTACTTATTTTGGGTATTAATTTACTATACTAGTAGTTATTGATTACTTATGCATACTTATTATTGACAATTAACATATATTAATTATTAAATAATTGAAATATATAATATAATTATAATTAATTTACTAAAAAAGATGTAATGCCACCAATAATAGGACAGAAATGAAAGCAATATTGGAATGATTTAGTCAAAAACGAAGCAATGATGTGTATGGTTGAAAAACAGAAGTAAATATCATAATTATGTGGTTGTCCAACATGGACTATAATAGTTGTAAAAGGTGCAGTAATTATTAATATGTTCATTCATTATTAGGAAGATTAGGGAAAGAAATGTAGCATGCATGTTTTGATCCCCATTGACTATGACAATGGGTCCAAAAGTCTATTGTGTGGTATGATGGTGTGTGTTTTTTCACTTTAGTTAATGGTTTGGGTGATGTGGATTTGAACCATACAGCCCATCACTAACCCTATTTACTATTGTAATACGTATTTCATTCAGATTATTTATGTATTTAATTCTCATATATATATATATATATATATATATGAGTTGAATTATGTAACTTACTGTTTCTTATAATGAGGATATTTAATTGTTAGACTTTCGTGTTGTATAATTGTTTGAGCAATACTTATTTAATATCCTAATCAATATTTCAGATCACATTTGCAATAATTTTTACTTTCATTGCGAGAATAAATTATAAAAATATTGTAAAATAACTAGTATTAAGTAATAAATATATATTTTAAATATTTACAAACACTCGTAATTAAATATCGGACACAAGACCACTAAAAAATAAAAAATGACAGTTGGTAAAATTGTTGTAGTTCACCAATTAATAACTTTTACGATTGAAATTGAGGAAATTATTAACCCGAATCCAATGATTAAGATTATGATTGTCATTATAATACACATAATAATAATAGTAATAATGTTAGGATTTTTTTTTAAAAAATAAAAAAAAAACAAAGAAAATAAGTAGAGAATGGGAAAAGCAGAAGAGAGAAGAGAGAGAGAGAGAGTGGGGGCCAAAGTGAAAGCGTGAGGAATGAATAGGAATAGGCGTGGGGAGGGGAAAGAGGGGGAACATAAGAGGAGACAGAGTAGAATGTAGGGATGTAAGGAGACAAGTTGTAAGAGAAGGCCGCTTTGTCTATATGTCAATTTGTGGGCCGAGTTTTTAAAGCCGAAACAAAAGCCTTTTCTCTTTCTATCAACCTTTTCCAATCATTTTTTCTTGGGAAATTCTAACCCCCCCCTATTCCCCTATTCCTATTCCTATTGCATCATTTCATGATTAGTATATGGATACCACCACCCTCCCTTTAAATTCTTCAATCATATACAAAACTTATCACAATATTTTATTTTATAAATATATTATTATTTATTGGAAAATTATTCCACACCACACACTATGTAAATTATAATTAACAATAATTACATTTACAATTTCTTTTTACATATAATCTTTTCATATTTTTTAAAAAATTACACATATACCCCTCTGCAACGTCTACTTCATTTGTACTGATCAATTATGTTTTTAAAAAAATTACATTTATACATTCCAGAAACATTAACAACTTACACATTTTTTTGGCTGCCAAAGATAGTTTTTTAAATTATGTAAAAGATAAAAAAATTTATATAAATAAATCACAAATGAGGAAGAGTGTTGAATTATTCCTTATTATATGATGTATATATACATTTTAAAAGGAGCCATTGTACAGAAAAGTTAAAAACTCGGGAGTAACAGCAGACAGCGCTATTTGATATCCTATGTTTGTAGGGCCAACGTCCTGGCCCGAAATCCTCAGCACAAAATCATGAAATTAACTTGTTTGTGATTTCTTGTGGGCTGAGCCCATCAAATTAGACGAATTACCTACAGCCCAACTCATTTTTAAAATTTCAAACAAATAAACAGAGAGAGATTGGCGTTTTAGAGAAACAGGCCCAGTATACCATTGAACAGTTACCTTAAAGTTCTGTTTGGAACATTGGAATCTGGCAATCCTAAGATTGTGGAGGTCTTACTTTCTCCTCTTGCTTTCGCCGACAGTCTTTTAACACATTTTCATAAAATATTTACAAGGTAGGTTATAAGGTGTTTAGTAAATTTTTGGAAAAAGATAAAGAAAATGCATAAGTTTAATAAGTTATTTTCAAAATTTGTATATAATTACAAATTAGTTGTTACTGATATTTTATAAATTTTATATTATCCGACACTTTAATAATTTATTTTAAGAATAAGATGTAATACTTTTTAAGTTTAAGAAAAAATCTTAGAATATGTAGTAATTAGGTGATGGGAGAGATGTGAAAGAGTAAATGAGAATTTGAATGATTGGATTTTGATGGAGCAGGAAATCTTGGTTTTGATTTTGTTGATCACATGGAACATGGCGATGAGCAGCATACTATTCCATTTCATCATTGACATTGCCATTGGCATTGGCATCTATTGAATCATTCATATATACTCCAAAATTAATGACAGCTGAACCACATAAATATGATAAGAGTGATCATGTATGCATGCATGAAAACTTCATATTCCTGTGAGGGGGCCTGCATGCAATAAAATCCAAATGAAAGTGAAAGATGCAGAGAGAGATTAGGGGTTGTTAATGGTGTGAGAGAGTGAGTAGCATATATATATGCATCGATCTTGGGCTTTTATATATATAATCAGAAGAATAGAGACAAGGTTGTGATCAATGCAATCAGGATTCCTAACATGTTTCTCTCTTCTCTTAGAACAAATCTTTTGCATAGTTGACTGCATCCCATCATATCATATATATGTTATTACCAAAGCTTATATTTATAATTTGAATTAATTGTCATGAGAAACCTAGAGGAATATTTGTTTGTTTGGTTTACCATGCTCAATAATATTAATTATACCCTTACCTACTTCTAATTCTGTCCTTTACCCATCTTTTAATTTAATTTGTTCTATTTACTGATCATGAAAGATAGATAGATATCAGCTCTTCAATTAATCCACACATCCTTGCTTCTCTAACTTACAGCTGACGTAAGTAAGAATTCTTTTTTTTTTTGTGGTAATATATAGTTTCTTGTTTATCTAATATAGTCTCTGATTTAGATTATTGATGAAATAATTAATGATGTAATAAATAGTATTTTTTTTTTCAGAGAAAAAGAGAGAGAGAGAGAGAGAAATCTAATGACACTGAACACAATGATCAGTTTGTCAACTTTCTTGAAATGGGGTGCTGGTTAGGAGTCACACAATTAATCATTATGTTTGAATAACCAAGACTATACACATCTTCCAATCATTTTTTCAACTAAACCGATCATAATCTAGAGGAATTATTAAGATTGTTATACTGATCATCATGATAATGTCGTTAACAGCTCAATTACCAGCCAAATCTAAAGCGTGATTATGACATTAATCAGGTCGGTCAAGGGGTTCCCCGAAGCTAATCATCATCATGACTTTAATGCTGGTACTGATGTAAGTTTAATTATATCATAATTAATTAGAAACCAATAACGATGTTAATTAAAGTTTTGGTATACAGGAAATTAAACCTGTTTTTCTTTTCCCTATTTCTTGGTATGCAAATGGAGTTGGTCAATATATCCCCATGTGCCACACATACTTGAAGGCATCTCAATTCCAAGAAACGTTTGATTGATCATTGATGTGGTCAAACGTAGACGGCTATGTAACTTCACTCACTACTTAATAATTTATGAGGTTGTCATTAGAGAATATTAATGCCACTTAATTCACTATATATTACCACTTCCTATTTTTTTTTTTAGAACCTACCTAACTTAGAATTTGAAAGCTATAACGGGGTCTTTCCGGTGTGGTTCTAACGATATTCTGTTTTGTAGATCTTTGTTCAAAAAGACTACAGACGTATTTGGCCCATTTATAAAGCATATTCCACATTAATTTGTAACGTAAATAATATCCAAGCTAAAAATAGTAACACCACGTCACATATGATCTTGTCTTGGTCGACATGAGGATGGTGCAACTCAATGCTAACCAGCGACCTACCATCGATCCTCGACCCGGATCAAGTACAAATACAATCACAGTATGACAACAAATTTTCAAATAAAAAACTGTAAACAAAAAGCAATTGCAGCTTTTATATATATAGTTTTCAGCTAATTGTAAAACAGTAGATAAAAGAGAGTAGCTAGGAAGAATCTTAATGTTATTGGGGGTGGCAGCGTCAGCGAGCGTAGGGTGGAGAGGCGTAGATTCTGAGCACCCACCGCCACCAAACAGACGGTCTGAAAAGCTGGAACAAGTTGGAAGCTTTCGGTTCGAGCGTGCGTTCATACATGATCAGTTTTAGCCTCTTTCCTTCACATTAATATTATATATAAAGTACCTAGCTACTTTGTTTGTAGCAATAAATTCAGGACTAAATTAAGTCACAAGAATTGAAATAAGGTACGTACGTAGGAATGCAATTGTGTTGAAAATTCGTGTAAGAAAGTACTAATCCACCAAAAATATCTGTACTGTACTGTCCTCTCAACTTTTTTGTGTTGAATTGCAATACTAAATAGGACTTTGCATAAAAACAATGTAGATGGGAAAATTGGTTGTCAATTTTCACTTCTTTTATTCTACTCCATGCCCCTACATTGGATGCTTTCTTCTTTCTTGAAAAAAAAAAAAAAATTTATAGCCTGTATTAATTGGGTTTTTTTTAATTTCTTTTTAAAAGAAAATTTTCAAGTACACTCCCCTCCTAATTAGATTTAATTACATAAACATTAGTGTGTTACAAGTAGTCCACATGAAGTTGTTTTCATATGAGTGAACCTCAACTCCATAGTTGGTGTACGTAGCAAGGTCCCTTGTCACTCTCAATTATCCATGTAACAACAACTTCGTCCAACTCCACCCACTTGCCAACAACCCTTCTCGGGATCATTCATTTAGGGTTTTGAGTTTATGTACTGCGAATTTTGGTATTTACTCTATTTTTATAGTAGTACATTGGTTATTTTAAATTTGTTGGCTCATTTAAAAATATTTATGTATTATGTATTTAATGTTGTAAATAATAGCATGTTGATTTATTTAAGGATAAATTACGACAACCTCTCTTGAGGTTTGGCGTAATTACGAATACCCCCTTATTGTTTGAAAAATTACTAATATCCTTCTAAATTTAACGACCGTCTAACAGTTAACCCAATCCATTAGGTTTTTATCCATTTTTTTATTGTGAACTGACCAAAATACCATTGTGAATTAAAAATTATAATTCTATTTATTTTTTAAAAAAATTAATTTTTATGGATAAGTGGATAACTTTTTTATTATTTTTAAAAAAATTCATTCATCTCGTTCGATTTTTTATAAAGTTTTTAATTTAAAAAAAATACAGTAAGGGCAAAGTTGAAAATTTCATACTTTCATCCAAATATTAAATAATTTCATCAATCGTCATGGGGTATTTGTAATTTTTCAAATAATAAAAAAGTATTCGTAATTATGTCAAATTTCAGGGGAGATAATTGTAATTTATCCTATTTTTAAAGATCGGAAGACTTTGCAGATTATTGATCTAACGATATAAATAATATCTGTAGATTAGCCAAGAAAGTAGAGTAATTAATTGTCTGCCACTTTATCCGCTAATCCAAAACAATAATTACAATATGGTCAGTCTTAGGCTGTTGCAATGGTTTTGAGACACGTATTATTCCCACCAAATACTATGATATCTTAATTACAAATGCAATCCTACAAGACAATATCTCCTTCATCATCAAATGAACTACAGCAAATTACTTTTGTCCTGTATACCCCCCATGAGTTCTTGATCTATCAATTCATTTAATTATGTTCAATTAAAATCCCATAAATTTTCAAATATAAGATTATAAAATTTAAATTTCATCTGATTTACAAATACTTGTCTTAATTTTGTATGAACTTGTAATAATTTCATTATAGTAATTATATTATAATTGTGTATGATTAAAATTTTATGGTAAATCAATTTCGGACAAACAAATGAATATGAAAACTTAAATTTGGACTTGATCAAGATTTACCAGTTATCTAATTATAGTCAAAGTATTAGTTATAGTTCTTAGCTAGAGCTTTTATACAAAAAAAATTACTTTCGTTTAGTTTATAAAAAATAATGCAATGTACTTTTTGATACTATACGCTTCATTATATTATTTAATATATTTAAATTTAATGATTGTTTAAATACATTAGCAATTCAAATCAATAAATATATTCAAACGAGTTAAAGAAACAACAAATTATAACACACGTACGTACAAACTTATTATATTTAATTTTTAAAAAAATTTAATTTCGAATTATCCATTCGTCAATCGACTTGCCAAATTGGTTCAACTCATGAAGCTGTTTTTGGGTGAAAGACCAACAAAGTTCTTGCAACTTTGGGAAAGCATCTCCACTCACGTCAAACAACAGGTTCATTTCATCGATCTGAAACTTCTTATCTATTACAAGACCATGTGATTATACACATAGAAGCATCTGTGTCGGACCTCCTGATGGTCAAAGATTTCCAAACACTGTATTGTGTGTGTATATATATAATTATAGCCTACTAATATTTGATACTGGACGAACATGGAAAATTTAATATAATAATTTGCAAATATACAGAAAATCTTGAGTTATAATCTTAATAAAACGAAAATCCACGTGACCATGTGTTCAAAGCAAGCATGAGTCGTCGTCAAAGGATTAACATCAAGATTTATGATCCGATGATCACGTTTTCTGAAAAATCTTTGTCTTAATCTTGTTTAGCTAAAGATAATTATGGATGTGATCAAATACTTTAGGATACATCGATCCACTGGATAATCGGAAAAACATGCTAATACAAGTAAGCACCCTATTAGAGCTGTTTTTTTTTTTTAAACACCCTCCGCAATAATAATATATAATAAATAATATTTTATACTTTGAAATATATTATAAATAAATACAAATTATATAAACCAACACATTATCACATTTAAAAAAAACAAAAAAATTAACTAACTTATGAATATTATACACACAACAAAAAAATTGATATAGCAATGTTACGTACAAATCACCGTTTATGAACATTTTTTTCATTTAATATAAATAAGGCAGAAAATTAATGATGATCATCTGAATATTTCTTTGAATGCAATTACATGAGTTTGGATTTTTTTTTTTTTTTTGAAATATCCTATTTGAATCCTCTTTAGTTCAAATTCATGATTGATTTATTTAATTTCATAATTTACCTTAAAAAAGACAGAGCCTGTTCGGTTATTAGGATTCGTTTGAATAGTTCCAAAATTTGCAGGAAATAAAATTTTGCAAGAGGGCACTGACCCCTTCTAATCTCAGGGCTAATTTAATTGTTCTTGCACCCAAATATAGCGTTGAAAAGACAGATTTGTCGAGCTTAGTACAACCTCGTTCTGGAAAAGCCAAAGGGAAACACAGGATAATGAGTAGATTCCATATTAACACGAATTAGCCAGCTTAATCTGTCATTAAACCTGCACTAATTAAGGGGACACACGTCATATTAGCACCTCTCCTAATTACAGAATATATATGCGCACGAGTGTCTGATTTCTTAGTGTACAATCTCTGAGAACCAATTGAATTAAATAATTAATTCTTCACACACAATTGCTTAATTTTTGTAGGACACGGGGTCAGAAAATTAGATCAAAGAATTAACCAAAAATATTTCTATGGGATCAAATTCATCAACATTCATATTACAAAAAAAATTCGAATCCTTGAACTATATATTTATATTATTTTGTGGAACTAAATAATTTAAATTCATTTAATATGAAATCATTAGAAATGTTATTTCAGATCATGCCATCAAGTTCAAATTCAGATAATCTTGATTAAAAACAAAATTTAACAAAAGTCTCAATAATATTAATTAATTGATATATTAATTGAAACGACGAAGATTTTGATTGATAATAAAGCAAGGAAATAATAATATATAAATTGTACAAAATTTTGGGAGGAAAAATGTAGCGTACAATAGTACCCTAAAATACCCTGTCTGCGTGAGGACGTGCTTTTGTAATTTTGTACCAACACAAAAGAGACCCCTTTTTCTGCGGCTCAGATGATCCACAAATTCACTACTATAATAACAAATAATTAATTAAAAAGAGGGTTATTAATAAATGAAAATAATTAAAAGAAAATGAATGGGCCCGAGACAGTTCTCAGTACAACTAAGCATACTTCGTATCCAGACAGGCAGAACTTCCCTCCAACCATTTCCAGTGGACCAATTCTAATTTATAATTAAATTAGATGCCTCTACCTCTACCATAGTTTAGTTTAATTTTGAGGTACCCTACAAAATATTGATATACCCCTTTTCCTTTATTTTTCGGAATACATTAAAAATCACCCTTTATTACACTATGTAATTATACGATTGACGACTTGGTAACCAAATTACCTACTTCACTTCTCCAAATCCAATATATATTGACTTTATATGTTTATGTTTTTCGAGGCTAATTATACAAACATATTTCACTACCAAAGTATTTGTACTAAAAAATACCAAAAGTTTATTGTAAGGTATAAATGATGGACCACTTCTAATCAAATGGTTGTGAGTTCAATTCTCTCTAATGATATGAAGATTGCGTTATTGATTGTACTATAAGTAAATCAAATGTGGGAAGTATGTTTTGATCTAAAATAGCGATCAAAATCATCAAACTTTTTGGATCGAAAACTATATATATATATTTCAATAACTAAGTTTCAAGAGAAATAATCACTATATAGGAAAATAGTACTCCTTCGACTGCCAAAGGTACAATAATTTCTTATATTATATAATATTTCAGGAAATTGTGGTGTTTAGCATATCTTTGTAGGATATAATATAATATAATAATAGATAAACCACAACATACAGAAAAATAGAGCAAGGAGGTTCGGTTCTGTAAAGTGGCCCATGATCCAACAGAGAACAAATGGAGCCCCGAGATGGTCCACGTCATCTTTCTGTGTCCGCCCACTGTGGACCGTGCCCCATGCGCACGCATACAAGCAGCAGGTGATCACCGTAATTAATTGGTGACTGACATTTCATCAATTCTGGGATTAATCTTCTACATAGTTTAATTTTCTTACAAGAATTATCACTAGAAAGTAGAAACTCAATTTGATCTTCAAGATCATGACATGCGTTGGACTACATTAAAATTATAAAATAATTCATTAGATAAATACCACATTTGGTGATACTCGAACCTATGATCTCAAACTAAATCATCAAACCTCAACGACAATTAGCATTCCAAAAGTATAATTACTAGTAAATTAAGAATTATATTTTATTTCTCTATATTTCCATGTGTGTATTTTTTAATTTCACAATAACCTAATTATTACGGTAATAAATGTTTGTGTATATAATGAAAACATGCAGTTTGAGTTCAATTTAGGTGTCATTACCATGAAATTAATCATCCTTGATCAGCAGCACTAATCCAACACCAACAGTATTATAAGATTATATTCTCAATCTTGGAATTGATTTGTGCTCTTTTAGGTAAGTAAATAGCAACAAAGGAATCCAAACACAATATCAAGAAACAAACACAAGGGGAAAACATTAATATAGGATGAGTTTGTAATTTAGAGGACAAATATTTTATCCACACATGTATTAAAATTGATTACGTGGATTATGTTGGGAAAATAATGGATTGGGGTTTTGTTGGGGGAGCAGATTTTCACAAAACATTGAACAGTGTTCATAAATGTTATGATCCTTAAATCTTGACATGTGGGACACTTAACTCTTGTATTAAATTTAAGGGGGATGCATTTTTCCTTGTGCTCAACATGCTCCTTGGCCCCTTCCTATTTTCATCGTTAATAAATCATAAATTAAAATGAATACCAAAAGTAGACTGGCAATCACATATACATAATTATAGTTTTTAGTAAATTAATTATAATTATTCATATTAAATATCTATCGACAACCATAATAATAAATTATCAATATCATAATATATATATAATATTATTTGAACCTATGACCTTATAAGGGTCTCAACTTTTTCAATTGAATTATATCTGTTTGGCCACATTTTATCATAAAACTTCAATCTGATCATCGAACTGGAACTTCGTTAACTCCAAATTCGAATACCCATTTTCACGAGATCGATTATTACTAAAGAAAATCAATGAAAATGTTTCTGTGTCGAGGTTTATAAGTTGTACTTAGTTCATTGTAGATGCGACGTGTCGAGACATAATGAACATCGTAGATGAAGACAAATTAGCGTAATTAATTGAGGTTGATTAAGTGCCAAAATTGAGGATTAAAGAAGTGATTAAGATGGGGTGAGTAGTTTTGGCTGGTAGCTACGGGAATTTTAAAGAAAGGGACGGATGGGACAGTCTTGCACATGGTTCGTGGCCAGATGTATAAAATAAAATAATTGTTGGGGTCAAGATTTAAAAATGTAAAATGTTTTTTTATTATTAATTTTTTAAATTAAGAAAGAAATAATTGTTTATTAAGGCAACTAACTACCTGTAGAGAACAGAATGGATTTTATTAAAGTTTTTTGTCTAAGTTGGCATGTGGAAGGTTTTGTGGTTTTTGGACTTTTAGAATTTAGACTTCGTGCTACTAAAAAAAGCACACCGTTTGCAGCGGTCTTCATCTCATTAATGAAATTCAATCCCATATAAATATTTATGGCTCTCCATATGTAAATCATGCCAATTTAAATCTTTTTTTTTTTTTTTTAAAATGATTAAAATTTTGAAGAAGTTATATATATCAATATTAATTAATTTGCATAATTAGCGACATTAATTCGAGTCTGGAAATCATATTTTAGCAAGCATGTTTTTAAACAAATCGAACAGAGTCAAATACATCGTTCGCGATTGTTTGAAGAATATATATTTATCTGATTTCAAATGTTATATTTATGTTTTATCCGATTATCAGTTTAATCGCACTTGAACGAATTTCAATTAAGTTGAGCTCTAGTAAACTGACTGTGTTCACCAATTTTCTACTTTTTTTGAAAAATTATTTTAATTAATGTGGATAAACTTAAAAAAAAGTTAATTTTCCAAGTTAAGGAGATGTGAAATATAAGGAAAGAAAAGTACAAAAATACAAATATTGTAGTTTTGCTAGTAAAATTTGCAATATATCCGTATAATATACGGTAAATTACAATAATTTTTTTTAAAAATTTTTCATAATTATAAATATATTTTTTTATTAATTTTTTAAATACCTTTAAAATTAACAGTCGTCTAACAAATATTCTTGGTGATAATTCATGAAGAATTTATAATTTTTTGATAAAATATTTATAATTATAAATAAAAAAAATAAAATTTTTTAATTTAAGCCTATATATATTTTCAAATTGGGGCAAATTCAGATGCAACACCGTACTCAAAATTGGTACTCTCTATTCCACCACCTCACACGGGAGCTTTTACCAAATCCAACCTCTTATAATCGATTTCCATCGACATTTAATAAACTTATACAACCACCTTAGCTATCTTCCACTATATATTATATATTATATTATATATATATAATATCGTAATTATTACCCCAAAAAGGGTATATTATTGCCCCTGACTCTATCTATTACCCCAACCCTCTTCCATAATTCAAACCCCTCACCTACGCATTTCAACCCTTACAAATCAAGATTCATCACAGGAGGAACAGCATTCCATTCCGCTAAACCACATCCTCGATCGTACAAACATGTCGGCTTGCAAAATCGTCACATCCGTCACATTGTTAGGCTGCGCCAGCTGCTCGGAGGTGGCGAAGGGCATCAATGGCTGCGCGTCTCACGCCCTCCGACGTGCCCGCCGGACATGTGGCGGTGACTGTTGGCTCCAGCTGCAAGAGGTTCGTCGTCCGAGCGACGTACCTAAACCACCCGGTTTTCAAGAAGCTACTGGTCCAGGCAGAGGAAGAGTACGGATTCGCCAACACCGGCGGCCCATTGGCCATTCCTTGCGACGAGACTCTATTTGAGGAAATTCTCCGGTACTTGGCCCGGAAGGAGTCCAATGTCAGCAACTCGACCAGGTTCATGAGCTTCGAGGATTTCCAGAGGTACTGCCACGTGGGCTTCCGGAGCAACCTTGAATTCTGGGCTGAATCCCGGGCCCTTCTGCATGGGGTTTCGGATAAGTCCGTTTGGTGAGTAAACTACATGCAAAACAAGGTCCAGATTTTGACCCGGGTAAAACGGAGCCGGGTTTCAGTAGGAATTATTATTTTTTCTTGTTTATTTTGTGATTCTTTTACGTAAATCGATGATGTGAAAACGGGGTGGTGAATTACTTGAACCTGCTCCGGGAGAAATATCATGGGGAGATGGCAAGTAGGTGGGGGGTTCACCACCGAGTCGTCCCGGGTTCGGATCGGAGCGGAGTCAACAAACAGTACTTATATGCAAATTATTACAGCTGACAAATTAAAGAAAGAAGTGATCATGAAGGGTTGTAAATGAAATATATGGGCATTCTTATTTTATTCATTTCCTGGAAATTAATTGTAAAGGAATTTAATTCAATGAAAGCATATACATACCATGTTTATTATATTATTATTATTATGTTTTTGTTTTCTTTAATAATGTTATGGAGTTTAATAGTATAGTAGTTCACAGTGATAATTGATTACAAAACGTGGTAGCCGTTGTGGGAGTTGTAAGGACAACACCAACACCCCATGTGGAACAAAGCCCATCCCACTAAAATATTCTTCAATTGTTACTACAGTTACACTAGTAAATATTAATGTATTTAATTTATCCCTCTTTCCAACTAATAACCAAATCACGGCCACGCAATTTATTTTTCATCATAAAAGCGACTAAGTATTGTAAATTATGAATAAATCATGAGATAATCACGTCATCAGATGAACACTTTACTCAAAGTTTTATGTATGATCATTAATTATTTACAATACTTTGAGGCTTCACTTTTGATTGGTTTACATTTTTTTTTTTTTAATATCAAAAGAGTACATTTAGAGAGGCAATTGCTCTCTAGTTGTAATAAACTATTTTTTGCAGCTTAAGTGCTTGGGAACGAAGCATTGCTCAAGTGATAAAGTTGAGACTTCATAAATAAAGATTAATTGTAAGTTTAAATTCTACGAATGTAGCTATATATCCATCCTTATAATAGCTTCTTGTTTTTTGATTTTCTTCTGAATGTATTTGTTAATTTAAAATTTTGAATGTATAATGATCCATATTCTGTTTGAAAGGGAAAAAGGCGAGTAGCTATTTAACTAACCCTACATACGAATTGCTATATTCTTCTTTTTCTTTTTTGGTAAAGCCGCTTGTGCATAGACGGGACTACCCGTCTATTATTTGAAAAATTGAAAAATTCCTATACATTCTAAAACCAATAAACGATGAATACTTACTTCCTTTATTATAAAAAAAAAAAAATTGTTCTAAACAAATACTTCTTAAAAGAGTTTCTAGGCAATTCGCGAATGTAACTAATCATGTGTTTGGCTAAATTTATTATAAAATTTTATAATCTCGTTCATCATAAAATTTATTTTATAAGCTTATATAAGGTACATAATAGAATATCTTCAGAAAAAAATTATTAATTAATTAGTCTGCTACTAATTAATGATAAATTTGTAATGATTTGAGAAAAAAAAATGAATTAAGTTGTTAATATTTTAAAAATAAATTGAGAACTTCTTACTTTAAAAAAAAAAACGCTACAATTCATAACATCATATTTAATTTTGAATCTTTAAAGTTTTTGGTTAAAATATTTACCAAACAGCCTCTCAAGAGTTGCTTTCTATATTATTGAAAAGTAGTAGAAACCCTTTTACATTAAATAAAATAGCTGGCTTCGTGTTTGAAAAACTTATCCTATATAATTAATTCAGGAAAATAAACTATTAATTAAAAACATAGTGAATTTTAAAATGAAAAATAGCTGGCCCATGATGGAAAGTAATTGACGTCAACCACTACGCCCTCTCTTAAATTATTTCCTTCTTATTTTATAATACATTGACTATAATTCACATACCTTTTTTTTTTAATTATTTTTAAATATTAATTTGGTAAAAATTTCTCTCTGTGTGTGTGTGTGTGTTTTCTCCCGCAAGGGACCAGAGGAATGTGTTAGTAATGATTGAAGCTGTACAATGTGGGAACTTATTTGACTTGATCCTATCATTCGTAAAAATTATTTTTCTATTATTTTCTTGCACTATATATATATATATATATATATATATATATATATAAATATATAATTAATGATTTACGTGTCTGAGGAAAAGCACATGGTTTTGACAGAAATTATTTTGTTCTTTAATTTCTTCAAAGGGCAGATTTAAAGGGAAAAAGAAGAATACAACCTCAAATGTATATATATTTGGTAAGAGTTGCTGTCCCGTCGAATGCTAATTTGGCTAAAAAATACTTTTGTCTGTGGAAATTAATGACAAGCACAAGTTCATAAAATTCAGTCTTTGAAGCATTCTTTCTTCTGTAATTTCATGAAGCCAAAGATTTTATAGCTTAGTTTAGTGTTTCTAGTGGATTGATCATAACCAAGTTTTATTTCCTTAGAATCGGACAACAAATGTATGTATGCCTATTATTTGATTTTGGTCTATTTTATTATTTATGGGTGTTTGCAAAAACTTCTACTTATAGAGAAAATTGAAAAGTTATAGAGAAACAAGATAGTTTTAGTTGTTGTAAAAGTTGCAAGTATTTGAAAATAGTAGAGAAAAAGTTAAAAAGAATTGAGTTTTGAGTCGTTCCAAAAAAAAAAAAACAGAAAAAAATTGTTGGAGAATCACTTATTGATAAATTATTGGAGAATCCAAAAAAAGTTGAGGATAAATATGTCCAGAAAAGGCTTCTAAATATTTACAGAAATGCCATTAAATTTAGAATAGTAAAAACATTTTATTTTATTTTTAGTGGGAAAGCATAAATAATTTTTGCAAATACTCAATGTGAAGTTATTTGTAGAGAAAAGCTCATAAGCATCAAATACCCATTTAGTAGGGTTCTAGTGATGTAAAAATTATAACTCGAATCCCACGTTTCACGATAAAATAAAAAATAAAAATATGGTCATGAGAGTCATGACAAAAGAGTATTGTTATGCTGGTTGCTCCTCTTTTGAACAGGGATTAAAAAGGCAACAAAAGAAAATTGTATTCTGTCATATCTAGTGATGGCAATGGGGCGGGTCTGGTACGGGTCCGTCCAGATTCAAGACCTGCCCAATTTAATTTTTGCTAGACCCATAACCCGTCCCCGCCCCGCTTGAACCCGTACCAGACCCGTCCTATTTAATTTTTGTCAGCCCCATCACCGCCCCGCCCCCGCCCCACCTAGACCCGTACCAGACCCGCCTCATTTAATTTTTGCCAGCCCCATAACCCGCCCCTGCCCACCCTCGCCATGCTAAAAATTCCTCCCCGTCCCGACCTAATTAATTTATACAAAAAATACATTAAATTAATATTGTTTTAATAAATAATATCAGTTTAGATTTAAATATTTTAATATAATTTTCAATCTAAAATGAATTGGATAAGACAAAAAATACATTTATCTAAATTATTAAATTTCTTATTAATTAATTTTTTATTTTTGGTATTTTTATATATAGTTGGGTATATGCAAAAATTATTTAGGATTCATATATATATATATAATAAGATAATTTTTATTTATAATATATTATATATATTTTAAATACAATAAGACGGAGTTGGACCGGGGCCGGGGCCAATGGGGCGGGTTCGAGACAAGACCCGTACACTGCCCCGGACCCGACAGGTTTTAACTGCCCCAAACCCGCTCTGAACTCGAAAAATGGCATCCCAGACCCGCCCCATACAGGGTGGGTCTAGAACGAGTTTTTCGGGTTCGGGTTGAAATTGCCAACCCTAGTCATATCATGAACCTCGAAAAAATAGAAAAATAAGAAAGGCAATATTTGTGTTTGTTCCAGTTGTAAATTAGACAAACATTGTGGGCTTAATTGCTCTGAGATTCTGTTTCTTTCTTAGAAAGGTCGGTAGTATTTGAGATGGGCCACATCTGAAATGTATTTACAAATTCTGTTCGGCCCTTCAAGACACAACACTTGCCTCCACCTCGTACTTATGATCTATGTATGATTTGAACCAATGGACTCGACCCATTACGTTCGGGCCTTCTCATCAGTGTTGTCTTATTCTCAATTCTTGATGTTAAATGTGTCTGAAAGCACTTGATGTACCAGATTTAGATGAAAAATCTTAGTCCAGCGAAATTTTAGCCCAGACTCAATTCTGTCCAACTTGAATCAATTATATAGCAAGTGCAACTCACTTGTCGTGTGATTGATGTACAATATAATATATTTGTTCTATGATTGAGTTGATATATCCTCCCGCGTGGGCCACTAGCTAGGTTTTCTTCTTCATTGGAAATCAAAATTACACTCACTAGTAGACTTGCAGATCCACGTCTCTATTTGTGCATGCTAAATCGTAAGTGAGAACAGAACAGGCTTCCAATATATGGCAAAGGAAGCACGTGATTGATGGATGATCTGAACTGGCCTGCCCGAGCACATGTGAACCACTACTTAGGTTTGTGTAGTAACTAAACTGGTCCAAGATTTGCAGGTTGAGACAGGGGCAGGGGCATGCATGCAATGCAATGCAACACCCACAGATTTCCTGATAAATATAATAATAGTCCATCTGCAAAATAACAAAAAGGAAATCTGAACAATGATGAAAGGCTTTTTTTTTCCTTTTCAACTTTCATTGTTTTGATTTTTTTTAGGAGAAAAAAACAATGGAAAAAAATCAGACAAGAATGATTTGGAAATCTATGTAAGTATCAATGGAGAGTGTGGTCCTTTTGGGATGGGGTCGATGGCCATAAATGCTGCTTTTTTTCTACACAAGGACATTCATCATCAGTTCTACTAGTACTCTTTCATTTGTTGTTTGCATCTACATTGAGGATACTGCAATAATACTATACATTGCAGATACGACAAATTCAAATGAGTAAAATCGATGCAAATGTTGTATATATGTGTGTGTGTCCATATATAGATTGGGCCCAAATAATTTATCTATTGATCTAGGTCGAAGCTCAATTTTTATCGAGTCCGTTAGGTTGGGAGTTTATCTATCTCGAGTTAGAATGTGAAAGGAACGTAAGAAAATATGCATTAGATTCAGAGGGCTAACTCTCAATTGTAATCCTTTTGTATTGGATTTGGATGTAAGAATTTGGGTTTGAATGAAGGATTTGAATAAATAATTTCGAATCGTTTCGTATTATATGAATTTCAGATCTATCAAAATACCGTTTTTGTCTCATCGTTGGTCCTATGAACATTTTTAAAATTATGGACTTGAACGACACTAAATGTGTGGATATTTTATTTCAATTTGTGTCAGTTTATTGTAATTCATTTCATGGTTATTTGTTATTGGTGTATTAATCAAACCAATATATCGATCAATTTATTAAAATATTAATATAATTATGTGATTGTCATTTCAGAAGAAAAAAAATCCAACACAACACACACAATTACGACAACATGTAAATGATCATTTATTCAAATTTAACGTGTTATTAAATGGGAAAATAATGAATATAAGTAATTAAGAAATTCTTGTAATCGGTCGCTCAATCTTGAAGTAAAATCAATTACAAGAAATAATTAATCTCCTATTAAAGTTTTACAAGAATCAAATCCAATAATGCATTCAACTATATATAATTCGCATTCATATGTCTAATCGGCAATCAAGTGTGTTAATGATAATGTGGGATGGTGCTATATAGGATTTATTCCTGGTAGACTAAAAACAGATTGCTAATCACACTTTAATCCCAACATGCATCTCAACTCATCACTAATTTTGTAACCAACCCCAACGACAAACAACATATTAGTACATGCAGTTGCATGCTCTCATATCAATTAATTACCAAATATTATATATTTGTCAGCATTAATTAAAATGAATTAATGAGTAATTATTTCATAAATACCATCGAAAATAATTTTAAAAATAAAAAAAGGGTGAGCTGGCGAGAGATAAAAAAAGGTAAAGTGGAATCCGATGTAAGAAAATAGAAAAGTGAAAAGCGATGGTGGAGTAATTAATGGGTGGGTCCAAAGAATATTAATTTTTTGCTCCAAATCTTATCCTTCTTTTCATTTTTATGCCTATTCATAGCCTTTCGTATCAGCCAAGCATAAATTGTTCTTCAAAGCTTCCACAATTGTATCGGTCCTTGTTTCTAAAATCGCTAAAATATTAATTATGATTAAAATTATGATAAACAATTTGATTATTATAAAAATCATAACAAATATTGATTAATTATTTTTAATTTTATAGAGCATTGCAATTTCCGTGATCTTTTAACTTAGACTTTAAAAAAGAAATGGCATGGCTAACCATTGTTTTTAATTTTTATTGTGTTGGCTCATATTTAAAATTATAGCAAGTTTTAATAACAATTTAAAGGAAATTAATCCAGATAGGATGTATATGGGACATATTATTATTAGAAATAAAAGTGTGGAAATGAGAAAAGATTCTTATGATCATATATAATTTTTGTGAAAGAGAAACTTGTCGCAGAAGCATATCATCATTCGTCTCTGTTTCGGACATAACACATTTCGGGATTAGAGAGCATCCTTTTCCATATGCTACCTACGCTACACGGTCGGCTACGTCAAATTAAACAATTTTAAAAATAAAATATTTTCTCTTAACTCCAAAATAAAAAAAAAAAAAAAAAGATGCTATCATTTTAGCTGGCTTATGGAATTTTGTCATTGTGCTGGTTCACACTTAACCCCTCTCTTCATTTTTTTTTTTGGTTTCCAAGTCTTGATAGTATTTGATTGACTTATATGAAAACTAGATAATTTAAAAATATAAATATTTGTATATATCTTGAGTTAAACAATGCTATCACTCTATCTTCTAATTATATAATCATAATACAATACGCATTGGTATAATGACAAAAATAAACTAGCATAAATCACGTTACCGAATCCAATTAAATTGTATAAATTACGTCACCCATTCGTAATTAATGAGGAGCGTGATTCCCAACGTCAACATTAATGAAAGGTGTTGATCAATGAAAATATTAAGTGGGATGATAATAGGGCAAAATTACTAAAGTAGTTGTTGAGAAGTTACTGAATTTAGCTTCAGCCAATGAACATGGGGGCAAGATGATCAATGAATGCAACATTGGTTTGGATTAAGTGAAAACACGAGAGGTTATGAGTATTGGAACTGGTCTGTATGTACAAATTGTAGTTGTATATTTTAGAAAATAAATAAAATATTATTTTGTGTTGTATCAATCACATTTACCTCTCTTACTAAACTAATTTACTTAGAGCCAGCTAAGCAGACAATACATTTAAATAAGTAAAATATATTAAATTAGTGGAAGGCCCAGCCATGCAAGCCGAACGAAACGACAGTCAATTGCGTAGGACATTTGGTATTTTCTAAGTGGAATAAAGAATTTTGCAAGCTTAAAATTTGCATTGATTGAACTGTCTCAATCTTTGTGACATTAATCACTATATTAATCGTCAGTCACAGTGTATTATTGTTGTCATTAGCCGATTGACGACATCTTAATAAACATATTAAGATGACTTCATCCAATCACGCAAACTTGAAAAGCTATTTCCCATTACCAAACAGGCGTAAAAAATTCGGTTAATTAGCACAGTACAATTGTGTTGGACTGCTGATTGATACCGAAAACA
Source organism: Sesamum angolense (assembly GCA_034509725.1). Taxonomy (NCBI): domain Eukaryota; kingdom Viridiplantae; phylum Streptophyta; class Magnoliopsida; order Lamiales; family Pedaliaceae; genus Sesamum; species Sesamum angolense. The sequence continues at coordinate 1,228,579 of JACGWL010000014.1, read as the reverse complement.
CGGTGTCGTATTTGGACAAGCGTATGACTTCATGGGATAAGCTTTTTAAAATGCCCCGAAACTTGGGGGTTTGGTAATTGACGTTGTTTAAAGTTATCATCAAACAAGACTTTAAGAATAATTATCAGTTTATGAGCTGTTGAGTTATCCATAACACCAATTCTTTGATATGGGTGAATATGATTTTTTTTTTTATTATAAAACTTAAAATAAAATAATATACGTTGATAGACCTTCAACCCATGATTTCAAACTTGTTTATGAAATCGTAATTACTCAACTAAGACATTATTGGTCAAAGACATCATCTTTGGTCGGTTGAAAAAGAAAATCTCTCCGTCTGTCTCCTCCGTCCCCCTCCCCCTCTCGTTGTCCTGCCGGCGCTCCTCATCCTCTCTTTCTCTTCTCCCTCTCTCTCTCTATATATATGTATATAATATATATAAGTAAATATATATTCTAAAGATATATAAATAAATATAGAAAAATATAATTATAAATTTAAATAATATTGATAATATGAACTATTCATTTATATTATATGAGATCTATATAACGACAGAAAATAAGGGTAAAAATATCTTTTAAAATAATAAAATTAAAAAGAAAGAAAAGAAAACGGTGCATATAATCCACATCTGGAGCTAAGGGGTTTGTTTGCTATATTTTGAGTAGCACATGGAGTTTTTTTAGTGTTTTCATTTTTTACAAGAGGATATTTTTAACATTTTTAGGAAAAAGCGGGGTACATTGCATTTTAGCTTAATAAAATTGGATGGAAGATGAAATGATCCATATTTTGAGAAGATGTTTTGGTTGAAGGTGTGGGGAAAAGCGTAATGGAATTGATCAAAAATGGTGGGCCGAGTTGAGTTAATTGTCATGAATCATTGATTATTACCACTAAGATAAGATGCAAAAATGAGGTGGATCTCATCAACAACACACAACTATAATATTTGTTACACACTCATAATTCCTGTTATTTCTTTTCTTCAGACATTGTTGCCGTATTTCATAATTCTTCTCAATCAATAATTTCAGTCATCATTTGATTACAAAAGTGAAGAAAATAAATATATTAATTTATTTTTTTTTATAATTTTAAATTCATTACATATTCAATATTTAAAATCTAAAGTCTGATTTGATACATCAATAATTTAAATTAATAAATACATTAAAAAAAAAACACTAGTATAAAAATTAACAAATATATAACCACAATTATAGAAGTGGAACTCATAGATTACTGCACCTAAAATAGTTAAAACAGAGATTGATGTGAAGAGACAAAAAGGAATTAATAGGGTTGTAGATGTGGGGAGGGCAGAAACAAATAAGCCATGAAGTTTTTGGCGGGGCTCCACTGATTAAACCCGGGTTTGTTGGTCCCAACCATATTCCCTTCAGCAAATGCATTGAACTGTCACGACGGTGCTATATTTATTTTGCTTTACTAATTATTAATTACAAAAATTTTAGAATTGGCAACACAAAGACAAGGACATAATAAACACACAACTACTTCACCCGCTAAACATCATCACAAACGCCAAAAGGATATATAATTACTCAAGATGCATGTAAATTATTATTACATTATCAATTTTACCCGCCCCCCTAATAATTTCCTATTTGTTATTATTATTATTATTTAAAAGAGATTAATTCTTGAAACTTTACCTTCAAGCATGGTACAAAAACTTGACAAGAAATAGGATTAGTGATGTGGATCTGACTACACACCAATACAATATCATAGAATTATTGGTTATATATTTATATTTTAGTACACATCCTAAAAAATTTCATGAAATTCTATGCAATAATTTCATTTTATTAGGGGTAGGTCGCTTATTTATGATGTGAATTAATGAAGGAGGAGTGTAAATATAGAAAGGTGGGTATACGGTAACTCAAATATAGGGTGAAAAGTGTATGTTTTGGGGAACTACCCAACCGTTTTGCCTCGAGAAGCTTTAAAAAATGTTTTGTATTTGAACATGTGTGTGTTGTGTCTTTAAAAAATATTTAGTTTTTTTTTTTAAATATATATTATATATTTATTTAAATTATAAGAAATTATTTATTATATACACACTTAAATAACGTGTGAAGAGATTAGTACATTATGTAAAGATAGGGTGAAAAATGGATAAAAAGTGGATTCCGGTAAGTCTGAAAAGAAGATGACAGGAGTTGAGTCTTAGAAAAAGGCAAAACCTAGGTTGTCCAACTCCAACTCCACTCCACATTTTATTACCCCATCTGGATCTCATTGCATTTACTGCTATACTATTAGTATTACTAGCCGCCTCCTCTCTACCTTCTTTTACTCTTCTTCTTCAATTTTGTTCATGCTCTTAAATAGCATCATTAACAAATGTATGTTAAAATGACCAACTTTGTTCCTCTTTCTTTTCTATAGATTTTGAGATCTTAAGAGCTTTTCATTTTTCAACATAAAAGATGATTTTTTCGGATTCAATATTTTAAAATCTTAATTTGTTTGTCTTGATGCAACATAGAATAATTTGATGAAAAATACTTTGATGTGATGTAAGATTACGTTCGGAATTATCTACATTGCTATAATTAGAAATTAATCTCGATCGATCGATGATTCTTGGAAAAACTAATTAACGCCTCTTACTACTCTCTTTGTTCAAATTATGTCATATTATATTTTATGTCCAAGAAATGGATGAATTATGTGCCAATGTACCTGCGGGGAGACAAATTTCAGGAATACGACCACAAAATAAGCAGTTTCTTTGTCGCAACTACCTAATTTTCAGACACATATAAGACAAGTGAGGATACCTAAAGCTTTTCATGCTTAGATCATAATAGCGAGGTCTGGTAATTTTTTGTCGGTGCTGAACCAATTTGTTAAAATAAATTACCCCCAAAAAAAGAAAGGGTTCGTTAAAGGAGAAGTAAATATAATTGAAAAAAGTGATTGTTAAATGATCACTTCATTTAAAAATTTAGAGATAAGAGTCATTTAATGTTAATATCTTAATATGCACATCTGTAAGTAAAATATTTTTTTTCTTCATAATTAAATGGATTATAATAAGATTCAAAACCCAAATCTCTTGTTTTGTCCAATCTGATACCATTTAATTATACGATTATCTAGCCTAAAATTTTAAATCATTAGATAGGCGAATTATTTAATATTAAATATTAATGAGGAAATTGGGAAAATTACAATTTTGATCTCACACAATTGAGAGTGTTTCACATTTGATCCATCGATTTTACTAGCTTAGCATATATGGTCCCATAAGATAAAAAAATTGCAATATATTATATCTATAGGAAAAAAGTTATTGTACATTTGGTTTTAGAACACAATAGCCTCTATCTTATATAACAAAAAGTGTAAATTTCCCCAAGGAAAAGCATTACACCCCATCAACATCGATCACGAGAGGGTAGAGGCCGACTCTATTGGTATGGAGAGTGAGTGGGTGTTTGTTTTCTCCGATGGCACGTGTTTGCTTCTTCTCTCTTTCAATTCACCATTACATTGCTACTAGAGTTGTGGCGAGAGCTGTCCAAATCTTCTATTCACTCCCATAATTGCTTGTTTCAATTAATAATAAACTCAGATCATGGACTGTCTGCCCTCCTACTTTATTAGCTCCATCTTACCATATCGTACTAAACAAATTTCCATGATCCTGCAGTTGAGATCCTGTGCTTTGTGGATGCTTCATGCAACCCTTGCACCACATTCTTAATTCCCTTAATTGTTAGGCATCAAGGGAAAATTAATACAATATGAATTGGTCTGGTCGCGAACGTGCATTAATTTACTATAATCTTAAATTAATATAACATATATATATCGCAAATGAAAAAAAAAAAAAAAAACGAGCATTCAAATTTAAAATAATTTTACTTGATCGTTAGCATATATGTGGTTCCTATTTGTAATTACGAACTCTGCCTAAAAAATCGAAAGATTTATTCAGAAATCTTTCCTCAGAAAAAAGAAATTGAAAAAAAGAAAAAAGGAAAGACAGCATAAAACTGCACATAAGTCTCCACCCAAAGATTCTTACATAAAGAAATTAATGTGAAGGATTTGACAGACAATTAACTTAATTAAAACGAAGAGGGGCTTCTCAAATTTCTTGCAGCTAATCATAGGCCCTAGAACTAGCATATATATCATACCTCTTCTTCTCAAATAATCAAATACTAAATACAATTCGAAATACCAAAATTTATTGTGGGCCATAAAATCAAACTAATTCAACATATATAATTCTTAATTGGAAAGCCAATATAATAGACTTTATTATAAAATAATTCTACTCCAATAAATAATGTTGGGTATTTTTATAGATTTTTAGTTATGATGTAATTAATGTGCTTTTTTTTTTTTGTTGAAAAATTTAGTTACTTTATTTTTGTGCAAGATTTTGTATATTTGTTGTTGAAATTTTATCTTGAAAAGAACGTTTTATTAGGAAGGGAGAAAAATTAATTCAATTTCCCCCCCTGGGCCCCTTGCTAGGAAGGGAGAGGAATCAGATACAGCATGTGCACGTGCCATAAAAGTGGAGACGCAGACGCGCCACACTCAAACTTATGAGCTGGACCGAGTCACCCAACACACAAAGTGACGGTGGTCCAATTGTCGAAACCTATACAGCTCACCCTTTTATCCTGTCACCCACTTGCCAATACCTCATTTCTTCGGGGACAATCATGTCATTTCGCTCCATATCCAACTTCACACTGTTACCACATAATATAATACCCAGATATACCAAACACAGTTGCTACTACGTTTTTCCGTACCGCTTTGAGAAAACGAAAACAAACACAAATATTTTAATTAAAAGACGATTTATTTAAGAGTAAAAAGTATCACAATCACAATACTAATTATTAATTAATACTTTATTTATTTTTACAACTTTTTGTCTGTCATAATAAAATCAAAATTTTCTAACTTTTTTGGCCAAATTTATTATATTAATTAATCATTTAATAGTCTTAAATATTTGTCACGTTATGCATTATTTTAATTTCTTATTACAAAATTAACTTATTATTTGTAATTTTAATAAAAAAATATTAAACGGAGAACTATTACTAATTTATAATAGAATTATTTTTTTAAGAAATAATTTATTACATTATTTAATATATTTAAACTTAAAATTTGATTTAATATGTCATAACTATTATATATATAAGTACATGATATAATCTTATTACCATGTATATATTCCTTGCTTCCGTAGAGTAAAATACCCCGCAAACTTTCATTATTTTTTTTTAATTTTATTACACCGAAATTATGGTCCAAAATTTAAAAGGGTGAAGTTTTGGAGCTTTTTCAACGTTGTTGCCTTTTAAATGACAGCACCCAGAGCTGAGAAATTTTAACGCCCCAAACACCACCTCACTATCCGCACGACTACTCCTTCCCACCACCACCACCACCACCACCACCGTCACCGTCTCTTCTCTCCTGGAAAACACGCACAACACACACTAATCCAGCTGCATTATCAACCTCGAATTCCTCTAATTTGTTTATCTGGATTACAATTTCACTGCATTGCTGCTGGTGAGTATGGAAATTTGTAGCAGAGAGACGCGTGCCTGTGTAGAGTTTTTGGTTTCTTGTGAGGTGGAGGGCGTCATTCACTACTTGCATTTTGCGTTGTTTTCTGTGTTCTGGAAAAACAATTACTTCTTTTTTTGTTCTTATGTGAAGTCCCTTTCTCTTTCTTGATGCTGCACAAAACTTCAAAGCTTTTCACTTTTTCCGTTTCCCGTCTGTTTGTTTTTTTATCTTCTCTCCTTTTCTTTTCCCCAATTCTTATGGGTGCTTTGCTTCTGGGTTTTGTGCTTTGAGGGTGTCTCCCTTTTCTTTTCTTTAATTTATAATCAAGAAGTTTCAGAGGTCTTGTAAATCATTTTTGGTTTTGTAAGTGGTCGGCCATTTTAGATTTCAATTACATTTGTAGTTAGTAAAGAATTCTTGGTGAATCTCCAATACTTTTACTTAAGTTCTAATTTGAGAAATGGTCTAGACCTTTAGTGAGCTAAATAGGAGTACTCATTTTGGATGCGCATTTTAGCTGCATCATGTTGATTTTTTATTTATGTATTATTTCGGATCATAAATGGATTGTTGAGTGTGTATAGGACATGGAAATGTAAACCATTACATGTAGCTACATTTGGAGCATATGGTCTCATATTTAGGTTCTTGCGCTGTGATCAACTGTTGATGACTCTGTTTTTCTGAATTTGGCAGGACTTGTAATTCACTTCATTAAAATAATATATTTTGTTTATTCTTCCTGATGAATGATGGTACCGGCTTAACCCAAATTTCTGTGATAGAGTAGAGAACATTCGGGTTAAAGTTTTCTTTTCTTATTTGTTAGGTTATGGAATGTAGCATTTATGCTATAATTTGATTGTTTTTGGTGGCCTATCCTTTCTTCATCTTCGTTGGCATACTTTTTTATTCTCTAGGTCAGAGTAGTTGGTTGCTCAAAGTTTTGATCATTTCTGTAATGCAGAATATGCAATGAAGATTTGACTGGAAATATAATGCTTCTGAATGCAGACTGACATTGTAATATGAAACTGTTATTCACTACTAGTTAGACACTATGTGGCTTGCCCCCGGCTGTGATGTGGTGTTTTTGTTAATGGATTATTAGCTGCATTTTTCTGTTCATGTACTGATAACTTTACCTTGACTTCATTTTTATATTCACTTTCACAATCTTGTTTGCATTAACAGCCTGCAATGGATAAAAGAAGTTGGCCCTGGAAGAAAAAATCATCAGATAAGCAAGCAGCGGAGAAAGCAAATGTTTCAGCATCAGATTCTTCTGCAGCTGTGGCAGACACAAGTGCAACTCAAGATGACAAGGTTTGTCCATATTATTATACTCGATTCTTGTTGTTGAGTGTAGAGCTTTTACATCCTTCGCCCCCTTGCAGATCATCGTCCTTCCACAAGCCCCCATACCCTGCCCCCTTCTTTTGGTACTTGTGAGTCATTTTATGGTTTTGTGGAAGAAATTGCTTTTTAATATTTGGAATAACAAACAATGAAAGAGCATTGCGTGTGTTGACACAGTCCTTTTGTCCATCTGGGGAATCTAATTGTTTGCTAGAAACAACCAATGAAGAAACCATGTGCACACATTGACTTTTTAGTAGGGAAATGTCGAGGCAGTAGAATGATCAGAAGGTTTCTAATTTTCGAAAAATGGTCTGCGTAAACTCTCTGACTATGCCATACTGCATGGATTACACGAAACTTGTTAAACGTGTTTTCAAAAATATCTTGGTACTCCTGTTTTCTGCTGCTCTATGGTTCTGGAGGGTAAAGTCCGACCTCCAATCGGGCTATTATTTTCGACTTGAGAGTATCGATTGCCTGAAAATTTTCCTTGATCAATTTACAAGTAAAAGGTCGTGTTGAGCGTCATTTAATTTCCTATTATGTTACAGGGCAAACAGGATAACAATGGTAAAAAGCCAAAGTATGTTCAAATATCAGTGGAGTCATATACACATCATCTAACTGGATTGGAGGATCAAGTGAAGTCCTACGAAGAACAAGTGCAGACCTTAGAAGATGAAGTGAAAGAATTGAATGAAAAGTTATCTGAAGCGCATTCAGAAATTACTAATAAAGAAAACTTGGTGAAACAACATGCTAAAGTTGCTGAAGAAGCTATCTCAGGTTTCAAGTTTTGTCATGCACCTCTTTTGTTCATGAAAATAGATGGTGACTCAATTAGCAAAAACTGTTTCCACAGGTTGGGAAAAAGCCGAGGCAGAAGCTACAACATTGAAAAATCATCTGGAATCTGTCACACTGCTAAAGCTTACTGCTGAAGATAGGGCATCACATTTGGATGGGGCTCTCAAGGAATGTATGAGGCAGATACGAAATTTGAAGGAAGAACATGATAAAAAATTGCATGAAGTTGTTCTTGAAAAAACAAAGATCTTTGACAAGATGAAGCTTGAGCTTGAAGCACAAATATCGAATTTGGACCAACAACTACTGAGGTCTGCTGCAGAAAATGCTGCACTGTCAAGGTCTTTGCAAGATCGCTCTAACATGCTGATTAAGTTAAGTGAAGAAAAATCACAAGCTGAAGCTGAGATAGAATTTCTGAAGAGCAACATTGAGTCCTGTGAAAAAGAAGTAAATTCACTCAAATACGAGCTCCATATTGCTAAGAAAGAGGTGGAAATTCGTAATGAGGAAAAGACAATGAGTGTACGGTCTGCGGAAGTAGCAAACAAGCAGCATCTTGAGGGAGTGAAGAAAATTGCTAGGCTTGAAGCAGAGTGTCAAAGATTACGAGGTCTTGTTCGGAAGAAACTACCTGGTCCAGCTGCACTGGCACAAATGAAACTTGAAGTTGAAAACTTGGGCCGAGATTATGGAGAATCTCGTTTAAGGCGGTCTCCAGTGAAACCTCCTGCTGCATACTCGTCCCAGCTGCCTGAATTTTCACTTGACAATTTACAGAAGTACCAGAAAGAAAATGAGCTACTTACAGAACGTCTACTTGCTATGGATGAAGAAACAAAGATGTTGAAGGAAGCATTGGCAAGGCGTAATAGTGAATTGCAAACTTCCAGGAGTATATGTGCCCAGACGACCAGCAAGCTTCAAAGTTTAGAAGCACAACTGCAAGCTAATGCTGAAGACAGAAGTCCTTCGATATCTAATGCTCAGTCCGCAATTGAAGGTTTCTCTAGTAAAAAAGCTTGCACTCCAGCAAGTTTCACCTCCATATTTGAAGATGGAAAATGATGATAATGTTAGTTGTGCCGGTTCATGGGCTACAGAATCATTGTCTGAGCTCTCCTATATTATAAGAAGGAAAAGAGCTGAGACTCCAAGCAAATCTGAAAACACTAATCACCTGGACCTTATGGATGACTTTCTAGAGATGGAGAAATTAGCATATCTATCCCATGGATCAGATGGAACAGTTTCAAATTTAGATGCTTCAGTCATTACGAGCAATAGAGGATCTGAACTTGTAAAGCATGAAGCTCCACCTGAAGTCGCCATGAGCACAGAGCACCAATCTGGGGACCAACATGGACGGGAACCTCTAGTGTCTTTAAAAGAAGATGAAAATGTTGCAAATCCTCTATTGCAAGCAGACTCACACATCTTTGAGAAACTCCAATCACAGATATCTATGGTACTTGAGTCAATCTCTAAGGAGAAAGATAATGAAAAAGTTATAGCAGACATCAGATGTTTTATGCAAGATATGCTTGATACTTTGCATAACCATTCAGTGCATGATGTTGTTGAGGCAGCTGACTGTTCTGGTACAGAAAATGATCTTCAGACTCTTGCAGAGGAGGCCAAAATAACATCCACGAAGGCTATATCTTTGTCTGCGGATGTTAACTCATGTGCTGGCACTGGGCAAATCATCAGTCAAGAATTGGAAATAGCCATCTCTCACATTTATGATTTTGTAATGATTTTTGGTAAAGAGGCTAAGGCTGTCCCAGGAACATCTCCTGATGAAGAGGGACTAAACAAAAACCTTGATAGGTTCTCTGCCAAATATAGTGAAGCTATCAACAGCAAGATTGATCTGGTTGATTTTGTTCTCGACATTTCTCGTGTATTAGGCAAAGCAAGTGAGCTGCACTTCAATGTCCTGGGATTTAAGAGTTCCGAAGTGGATGCTGGTAGTCCTGATTGTATAGACAAGATTGCGCTACCAGAGAATAAGGCTGTAGTGGACTCATCAAGAGAAAGCTATCCAAATGGTTGCGCCAACTTTTCTGATTCTGCATCCGATCCTGTGTTCCAAATGATGGGAATCTTGTTCCAACCTCTGAATCAACAGCAGCCTCATGGAAATGTTCATTCGAGGAGTTTGAACGACTGAAAATGGATAAGGATAATTTGGCAGTTGATCTTGCTAGGTGCACAGAAACTTAGAGAGCACGAAGTCTCAGTTGCAGGAGACAGAACAGCTTCTTTCTGAAGTTAAGTCACAGTTAACATCTGCACAAAAGTCCAACAGCTTGGCTGAGACACAGCTCAAATGCATGGCAGAATCGTACAGATCACTAGAAACACGGGCAGAAGAATTACAAACTGAAGTTAATCTTCTCCAAGGGAAAATAGAAAATTTGGATAATGAGCTGCAAGAGGAGAAAAGAAGCCATCAACATGCACTAACCAGATGCAAAGATCTGCAAGAGCAGCTGGAAAGGTAGTAATAAATTTCTCTTACCTTACATGCTGGTCTTGCTGGTTTGATTTCTTTGCTGTAAAGCACCTGATGTGTAGTGTCATAAGATATCCATTTAACTTTGTTAAGTGTGTGAAAAGATTATTTCAAGCTGTATGTATATACCAGAGAACTAAGGTCTTATGGAACATGCATCTAGGATATGCATTTATTCTTTTCTGGTTTCACTTTGTTTCATCCTGTGGATAGATTGCAGATAACTCTGAGCCTGAAAGTTGTTAGATTACAGTGTAAGCTCAACAGGAGAAAAGAGAAACTATGTTTCTGATTCCCCAAAGAAGCCTCTTCATTTTCAATACCGATTTTATAATTACAAATCATAATACACTTAGTTATACAAAGGGCTTGGTTCTCTATGTTCCCATGATTTCTGATTATTGCCAATTCTAAATTGGATTACTTGATTTTCTTTCCATAGTTTGAGATGATATTATTATATAACACTGTTGTTCGATCGCTAACCTCCATTGACCTTGTCTTGATATTTCCATGTCAGGATTGAAAGTTGTGGGCCAGCTGATAATGATGACAAAACTAGCCAGGTAAAGCCCTGTAAATATATGTTGATTCTCTGGTAGAGCAGTTGCTGCACTTATTATGACTTTATTTTGAAAATATCTAATACAGCTGCTATCAAAACTTTGGGTGAGACACACTGCCAACTGTTGCTTTCCTAATGTGGTTTCTCTGGTGCTGAGTGTAAAGCTCAGTCATTAGTTGATAATATTCATCTTTTGCAACCCTTTCTTTTCCAAGTTTCTTTTCTAAAAATTGGTTATTGTCATTGAAGTTCTGTCTGTCAATGAGAAATTGTATTGAGATGGTATGCTACAACTCTTCGGGAGCTAGATTGCTGCAAGCATGTGCCTCGCATTGCCACTACGAAGTTATAAACATAAATCTTCCTGTTTTATTAGCTTCAAAAATTAAAGTGGCCGACTCAGAAAGAGCCTAACTCCCATGTACGGTCAGTGGGTTTAACAAACTTCAGAAATGATGGTTATCTTGTTTATTCTGTGGTTTGTGGAAAGCCGTATAATTTGAATTATCAGTAAATCTAACAGAACTCTAGGAAGATTTATGATGACTCATTTCCATGGTTGCCTTGACAGTCACGGCAGACAATTTTTTAACTACAGTAAGATCCTTATTATTTGTTTGTAATCAAGTTTAGCAAAAACTAAAATCCCTTATGTTCTTTCTGAATCAGGAAAAGGAATTAGCTGCAGCAGCAGAAAAGTTGGCAGAGTGTCAAGAAACAATATTTCTTCTTGGTAAGCAGTTGAAAGCTTTCCGTCCCCAAACAGATTCTCTCAGTTCACCAAATAATGGTAGGAGTCAAAAGGTTGAAGTCTCAATTGATGAAGAACCAACAATAAGTGGCACAAGCGTGCCAGATATTGATCCATCTGAAATGGATACAGCCACTTCTTTGAATTTGCATAGAGCGGGCTCGGAATCCACCTTGGATCCGTCCAACGCTCCACTAAGTCCATCTGACTCTGAAGCAAACAACACAGCCAGGTCACCAGTCAGATCACATCAATCAATACACCGTCCCACAAAGTCGGTGTCCTCTTATGCTTCTTCTACCCCCACACCTGAGAAACAAACTCGCGGATTTAGCAGATTCTTTTCCTCAAAAGGAAAGAATGCTCACTAGTGTGGTGTGGAAATGGTATGTTGATTCAGTAGTGGCTGTTTCTTAGTGATATCCAGGTCAAGAAACCTATGCTTTTATTGTAAATAAAGATGAATGGCCCTTTTCAATCTTGTTATACTTGTAATTTGGTTGTAGTTCCGACAGGGTTATTCAGAATCAAATTGGTCTGGCTACAATCCGAAAGGTGGTTTCACTTTAGTGTAAATCGACCCGCCAGCCAGCGCCGGTTCCTGAACCTTACCTACTGAGGTAGGAGGAAGGCATGCAAAGTAACAGCGGATTCATCATTTTGCCCCTTCAAATTTCTCATTCTAGAAAACCTGTGTTATTTGGACTCAAGTTTGGCCATACCCGATTTGGGTTCAAAATTTTCCTATATGGGATTCGAAGTACACGTCAATAATTGTGAAAGAATGAGGAGCTTCTCTAATAATAAAGAATTTTAGACAAGACCTAAAAAAATAAACTAAAAAATTGTGTAATTTTATACTAATCCTTTTTCTAAAAAAAAAATAGTGGTTGGTTAATAGTATAAAATTATTACATTAAATAAGACATTTTTAAAAGAAAACATAATTAAGAGCTTTTATTTTGAGAGGGAATTGCACTGAGGAGATGAAGGTTTAGGTCACTGATCATGCAATATTGTCGCTTTTTGAACGGTTGGAAGTGCATAAAGATAGGGGGCCAAAGGACAGCTAGCGACCTCTACATAATCTTACCATCTTTTCAACAGTGGCGTTTTCCCGTTAAGCTCAAATGACGGAATTAACTGCTTAATATGTACTACATGTAATACGAGGCCGAATACGAAGTTCTTCTTCTATTGGGATGGTCATAAGATCTGGTCGTTTTAGTTCCAAATCTACATGTATGATCTTCATCAGGCTTCTAAAATTTTAGTATAATTACATATAAACCTCTTGATTTGAAAAATTATATCTAATTCCCATAAAGCTTGTTTTCATCTAACAATAGATCTCTATTAGTTAAAATTCTGAATTTACTGATATTAAAATAAATGAAAAATGAATGAAAATTCATATTTATTCTCAATTTACTTATGACTAACTTATTGCAAGTCATTTTGTTATGTTCAAACTACTCTTATATATCTTCACACGTTAATATGTGAATGTATATTTTCACCCTTAATTTTGCTAATTTTTATATTTATATGAACTAATTTGATAAAAAACATTTTATTAGTGAATAGATATATGCTAGATTATAACAAATTTTTGTAGAGGGTACTGAACCAATAAAGTGAGAAAAATAGATGAGATGCCTTGTCCCTCCACTAGAACTTCCCAACTGGAAAAAATTTAAAAGACAAGACATCAGCTGCGGAAGAATATGCCATTGCCAGCTCCTCTAACTTTGTCGCAAAAGAATGTCATTGTTCCACAAAAGTCCATCCATGAATTAAAGTGCAGTTCAGACATTTGTTCTTATTACCTCATCCATCTCTCCACACATACTCATAAATTGTCCACTAATCACTCCGTTAATCAAGCAACTTTTTCATAACTTCACCTGCCCATACTGTATGGAAACTTCTAAATCATATTGAAATTGGCTGAATCTGAATCAATATATGATAAGTGTAATACATTTATCATGTAATTTGTATATAATTAAAAAAATTTAACTAATTACATACACTTACTCAATGATTGATTTAATTCGATTAAACCTCGTTTGAGTAAGAATTTTCCGCAAATGTGTAAAGTATAACCTCTATACCTTTGCTACGGAAAATTGACATAAGTTTCGCTCTATGATCTGTCACATAAAAAAAAGGGTGAGTTAGCTAGGTACAAAAAAAGAGTATTTTAGTTCCTCACGTACAAAATTCATTCTTTCTTTAAGATTTAGGCATCTGGGATTTTGTATTACTGGCCGAAAGTTATTCCGTTGCGATTGAATATTCAATGTCTTATTTGATAAGTATGAGGTTATGAATTCGATTTTCATTTGATTGATGTGGGGTTGTTTGCAGTTATTATAATTTGTTATTTTTTTAAAAATTATTGACAATTTATAATTATTGATTGGGAGTCTGATATAATGATATAATTATCATTTCATCGGAAAAAAAGAAAAAGAAAAAACACTCCGTATAGCCCGAGGACCAAAAAATTGGCATACAGGTGAAAAGAATCAAACATAATTTTTTTCGAATAATTTATGGTAAGACTAAACAATCAAATTACATAAATAAGTAATAAATACACCAAATTTTTTCCTGCATTAAAAAGCCAACTAGAAACCACCGCAAATAAATTGAAAATTGGCAATTAATACATAGCTAGATTGATATAAATACTATTGTACATGTGACCATTGTCTGAATTCTATGTAAATCCGATCTGGTTCCCTATCTTTTTCTGAATATTTTAATATGTTCTTAGTAGAATTAGATTATTCCCATCAGCTTTTGTATCATTACCAGAAAAGTACAACTACAATATTGCGGATTGGAGTAATTTGGGTGATTCTTACAATGTACATTTGAAATTGTAGGCAAAAATGTCAAGTACGTACTTCACTGTCTTAGTAAAGATAGATTGCAAGAATCTCTGGTGGATCTGTTTAGTCAATCGGCCTTCATTTTAACTATTATTATTTTTCAATTTCCTTGGTCTACTTATAAACAAATAGTTTTTTTTTAAAAAAAAAATTATAATAAGATTTTGTATCATTTCCATTTTACCAATCACAAAGTTTCAGTAAAAAATACCTCTTATTATTTTCTAGCATTTTGAATGAAATATTTTATAGTGAATCGATCGATATGATAATTACATTGATCACTGCTATTGATACGATGATATATATACTCAGTATAAATTTTATTCACCATAAATACTCAATAGAAATTCAAAATTAAAAGCCTTAATTTCCAACCTTTTAGGGAACCTAATTAATTTGACTCATCCAAAACATGCATGCTAAACATAAATCATACATCTAAAACCTATTGGCAATAAGAACTAATTAATAAGGAATTAGCATTAATCATCCAGTCTTCTCATAATTAAACGGACGAGACGTTCCACTTTGATCATGCATCTTTTACCCATTCTTCCAGTTCTTAACCTCTTTTTACAAATTAATGTCTCCATGTACTCTTTACTAATCATGGCTTCCTCTTAATTATGTCGTACCACCATAATCTAGTAAATTAGTGATAATTAGTAAATAAGTAAAAAAAAGCCCATTAAATTTTTTTAATATAAATTGATATATATTACATTTTGTATTTTATTTCATACAAATCAAGTAAATTTGGAACACTTGGTATAACATGTAATAAAAAATATGAACTAAAAACTAGAAAAGAGAAGAGAATGATACGTTAATATAATTGAGCAAGAAACAGAAATACCTTCGGTATTAATAAAACCCTCACAGGGTACGTACAAAGTTGTAACCTAATTACAACCGAAACACCACCGCCGGGAAAAAAAATTAAAAAAAAAGACAAAAGGAAAAGAAAAAATCAAACTTCCCTTACATTACACACACACATATATATACAAAAAACCCATCAAAATAATATGATCATGGGTTTTCATTTTTCAGTCAGCCAAGATAAATTAATTCTTTATTTAAAAAAAAAAAAACCCAGCATGGGATAATATTAAATATATATATATATATATATATATATATATATATATATATATATCTAGCTAAGCACTGACGTTAGGGAGTCAAAAACCTCTTGTTCACAAGGAATGGTGAGGCCCATGTCATGATCAAATCCGAACTCTTCTTCTGCTCTGTGAAGCAGGTTCTGGAATTCTGGGCTGCTCAAATATGAAATTGGGACAATATGTCTGCTTCTCTTCTCACCTACGTACACTACGAAGTGCCCTTTGGGGACGTCCAATGGCAGCACCGCTTCTTCACTATCATACCCATGTTGTCTCTTTCCCAACCTCGAACATCGCTTCACTATCTGCTTGATTACTGCTTTTTGTGACAAGTTCTTGTGTTTTCTCATACCCATTTTTTGGTGGAATCAGTGGAGAGATGATATATATATATAGCAAAATGATCTGTGGTGATGATAGAGTTGTTTCAAAGGAGGTTGGAAAGAAATGAGGTAGGGTATTCAAATATAATATATCTGGAGAGAGGGAAAACATTACTATGAAATTAATTAATTATTGAAAAGGGTAATTATATTAATAGTCCCTAAGTTAGGCCAAAATACACAAATATTCTCTGTATTTTATAAAATTACATCTGTGCCCTTGAGAGTATAATTGTAATTATAACTACATGACCCTTATTCAAAAGCAAAGCTTACATATATAGATATCTCTGAAAAATATTACACCAATACCCCTCAAGCAGCGTAACTATAATTTTATAAAAAGATAGAAAATGTTTGTATAAAGGATATATTAATGGAAAAAACCTCATTCATCTATATAAGAAAAAAAGAGGGGAGAACAGTGGGTTGCATGTGGGGTTGTGGGGGCGAAGAAAAGAGGTGTGTTCATAGTTGGAACCACCAATTGAGGATTACGAATTCTTGCTGTGCTTCATCAAGACAATAGGGTCCCTCCTCTTCACGGTTTTAACCTTCTTTTCAAACTAAATGAAAATTTCTTGTAATTCTATTTCAAGTTGAGAAAATGCCTAAAAATTTCAATTAAAAATTTTCTTGTGTTCATTTGGATCTTTTCTTTAATAATATTAAAAAAATAATCACTGCATGTCCTGTGAAATTTGATGCAATTAATTACACGTAAATTTACTGTATTTTGGGGAATTATATCTAATACCCCCAATGTTTGTATTCATCTAATAATCGATATCACATACAGTAAAATTAACATAATTTGCTAATCGAAGAGTAAAATGAAAATCTATATCACGGGCTTAGTCAAATAAATCCTTTCTGATTAAATTAGGTATATATAATTTTTTGTTTCCTAATTAACGACTTTGTTATGTATTTTGAATGTTGCGTGGTCAAATTATATATAAACAGTAAGTTTGTGGACTTGAATAGGATTGCATGTGCCTTAGTTATGAGTTCTCCAACCAACTTACTTATAAGTAATTAATATATATATAGTTTATAATAATTATTGATTAGCAAGAGCACCCTCCCTCCTCCCACAATTAATAAATAAATAAATTTAAATTAGCATTCACTATGATTCCTTCAGTACAATTATGGATTATACTCTTCCTTCTGTTACAAATATATATATAACTAAAACTTAAAAAATGATGATGAGAAGAGGGAGGGATATAGGGAGAAATGGATGTATTATATCCCATGTTCTGTGAATGAAATTTGTTGCGGCATATCATTTCTCACCAAACCCATTTCCTACATTGTTCTATTATTAATTGCTTGTCCCAACCACATTTTCACACACTTGCTATTCATACAAAGATTTTCACTATATTGTCTTATTTTTTAAAGTTTAGAGCGTCATCTTGACCCTTTATTTTCGAAAAGGGGCTTTTTGTCGAATATTTTTAGAAAAAGATGTGTGTTACATTGGCTCCACTATTTTCATGTTAGTATTATTGACTTGAGTTCAGGGGGATGCTCTGCAGGCTTGATTATGTTGATTAGATGAGCAGATATGAATTTCTTTCTCTTGCAACAGAATATGCGATGTAATATATATAGCTGTTAGTTTTGTCTGTCTTTGTCAAAGACAGAAGGCGATGGAAGTCGCCGTAATGTTAGCCAATCAAATAATTATTCTCAAATTCATGCTCTTGTTAGAAAATGGTACAATAACAACATTTTAGGTGCTGATAATATTCCTTCTCCCGACCTCCAAGAAAAATCTTAACGACTTGGAGTCGTAGTTGTAGTCAATCAGGCCCACTATCAATTTGCTAAACATATTACGTATACGTAATTAAACACGCTTTGTTTTGAGAAATTGAAAAGAAACCACCGACACTACCCTCATTTCAAAATCATCGTGAACACGTTTTTAGAAGCAAAATCCTTTCAAAATATCTAATACTCTTACCCAAAATATAAATTTTATTTTTATAGTTTGTCATCAAATATTAATATATTTTTAGATTAAATAAAAATTTAATTTTAAAAATAATAAAATAGATCCTAAAAATTATCTAAATAAAATAATTATAATGTTAGAACTATTTATCATATATTAAAATAAATTTTCATAACATTTTTATTTTTGTAAAAAATATTTTTAAAAAAAATTCTTGTAGTTTCTAGCAAAAGTTGGTCAAAATATTTTTTTTTTCTTTTAATAATACAAAAAAAACATATTTTTTTGTTCTTTTGGTACCATTAATTTATAGGAGTTAATGATCGTTAAACCCCTGACAATGAATATTGATGCTTACACTATTCAAGAGCTCTCGGGAGGACTCGATTGAGGCCTGTACAATTTCTAATAATTGCCCCTCTGTAAATATCAATTGACTCATGTGATAAGAAATGTATTAATTACTCTTAGATTTAGCTCTACGACTCTGTTATAACCCTAAACAAACTTTAATTCAGGCATCGAAAGGTTAATTTTAGTTGAGGTCCACGTCAATAAGTTAAACCATTTGTGTTGCCATGATCCGTTCAAGGACCTAAAGTGGACTCTAACTAATTCATCTCGTCATGTCATCACTAAGTTCGACCCCTCAGGTATTTCAATAAATTAGATTTATGAAATAATTGAAAAGGTTGAAGATACAATATGGTCCAGTTACAGCTAAGTGATGGTTAGCTAGGAGAGAGCAAGGACTGCCGGATGTACCTTAACTATTGATACCTCATCACATGTACTGCATCCCAAGAACATACTTGGAGAGATCCAAAATTAATTATACTAGCTAACATGTTTGATATGTGGGAAGTATTGTCACACTTTTATTTTAGGACACCCCCATTATTTTAGTACATCACGTTGTGGGATTCATTTTAAGAATACTATATCAATGTCATAACTTAGATTTTTGGTGCATATATGTGTCTATATTTTCTTTCCATGTAGAACTAATTTTGTTAATCATTTGTTCTAGTACTTCATGAAATATTACTCACCTTTTAAAAAAAAAAAAAAAAAATTAGATGATTTTGATTCTAATCACCATCATAATCCAAGGTATGTCCCGAAATCATAAATTACTTATGAGAATATTTATAAATTACATATCAATTCAAATTTTCATACCAGTAAAGAAAATCAAACTTACAAACTATTTTATCAAAAATGATTCGTTCTTACCAATTGAGTCAAGACACGAGACATTAAAACTGAAAACAAAAATATGAGTTGTTGGATTACATATGAAATATCACACAAATTCATTTGCATTCTTTTGTCAATAAAAACGTCATGTTTTTTGCACTGTTGAAGGAGTGGATTTTAGGCCCAGTGAAATAATCCGGACCACCTAAAATGACAAAAGACGTCCATTCATACAAATCCAGGAAAGACAAAGTAGGTGCTTTTATTTCTACATCAGCATGTTGATATATTTTCCCAACAATTTGGGCTTAATCCAGAACAAAAAACTAAGTTTACTTTGAGTCATTACTATCATGAAAAAATCACATAATATATCATGCTTAAGGCACTAATCACAAACTAATCCAAAATGAAGTAAACCATGATATCATGGCTAATCACCCAAGTAAAGGTGCCCTAAGTATACAATCTGAACTATCGAAGGCAGTAGCCCAATCTTCTTAACTATATATCTCATTTCTCCAATTTTGGTTTTCTTGATCTAATACTTGTGGAATAATTATGTGCTGCGAATGCAGAAAATTTCTTATTCGAATTAAATTTAATTTAATCGGGTTGAACTAATCATATAATAAATTAAAGTCTTGAACCAATCACAAGACATGTAATTTTCACTATCTCTTTAAAATTATATAGCTCATCGATCACGTAATAAATATATATTTGTTATATAATTAATTTAGATCCGATCAGATTGAGTCCGAACTAAAATTTTCCAACAAGAAAATTGATTTTTTCAAATTTTGGTTTCATCGTCTATGTTCTTTATCTTCTCTGCATTCAGGAAGAGAAAACTTACCTCACCGGCCAATACAAGCGAGGTGAATATCAAACGTTAATTTTTCAAACAATGTTTGGATGTTAAATTATAAAATGAAATCAATTAAAACGCCGAAAATAATTTCCATTTAGTAATATATTCTTCATTAAAGTTGAAGATTAAAAAATATATATAAACTTGTGAAAAAAGAAAATTATGAAAGAGTGGTCCAACTTAATTTGGAAGCCTACTCATTGCCACGTTAATACATCTCATGCATGTCATGATGTTTCTGAATATATCATCAACCTTTTCCTTTTGAATGGGAGATAATAAAGAGATAAAGCAGCTGTAAGAAAGTAAGAAAAAGACAATTAAGATTATAATCCTAAACGTACAGCCTCGATTAGTGAAACAAAATTGATATTAATCACATTAGTCAAATTAACGGGGGTGGGGTGGGGCCTAGTAGTAGTAGTAGCAGCTATCCAATCATCCAAGCGTGTGCATGCACTGACAACTTATGTTGGTCGGATGGTGGGAAATTTTTGGGACCCTTTTTTGTATATTTTTATTCTTCTACGTCTTTCAACTTGATTTGATATTATGATGTGAAATTAGTTGTTAACTCGGAATTATTTGGTTTGTCACTTTTATCAATTTGACCACTTGATTTTCTTTTTTATTAATTTTTATTTATGCAAATTAAATTTGTTTAGAATCATAATTCAAGCTATTACGTGAACGCATATGACAATCACACAAAAAATTATATATATCTAAGCTAGTGAATTTAAATAATTATCACTAATTAGTTCTCAATCATAAATTGTTTCTGTAGATAATGTTGTGTGTGACTCCATCAATTTCTTGTTGCGTGAAATATTATCAGTCTTATGAATTTGTCATTAAAAAAAGTCTCGCTAAAAGCAAATCTTAACATTTATAAATTATTTAAATTTCCCGTTTATGCTTAATGCGAGAAGCGTGGCTGCATCAATAAAGAGTTTAAACAACTCAAATATTTGAATGGATATGAATATGTTCCGATATCAAACCTTGGAAGGAATATATATGATCATAACTCAATAATAATTTTATTTTTATTTTTATTTTTTTTAAAATGTTGATCCTTTTTTAAACAATAATATATTTAGCAGTTAATTTGAAAGGATAAGATTGAGAAAGGGGTTGTGGAAGAGAGTGGGAATGGAGGCGGATGCTAACTACTTCATCCCCATTCCCCAGGGTATTGGCTCTCCACATACACAAAAATTCATACCACTGGAGTGGCAGCCTTATTTGATTGCTACTCCCATTACTGTCCACACTCACTCATCTGCGCTGCCATCTTCCACACCCATTTAAAATAAATATAATAATAATAATAATAATAATAATAATAATTCAAGATATTTATACCAACAATTACGTATTTGCTTGCGTCAAACACGTGTATGTTTATTACATATATTTCAGTGTCGTGATTGGGATTCGGACCTCCATTTCAGCCAAAATTTACACAATTTTTTTATTATTGTTTTCTTGAATTTAATTTTAGTTAGAAATACGAAAAAGTAAGTGTAAATAATTATAAAAAAAAGGAATATCCAAGATTGGAATATTGATGTTCCCACTATGTTAAGCATGGTTAATTGAATAATTGTTGCTGCTAATCGGCGACAATGCAATATTTAATAAAACCTGTTTTTGAACAATCCATTTTCACAAATATTAATATTTGAAGATTCCTTTTAAATGTTAGTAGATGATGGTTACTTTTTTATTACATTAATTAATTCACACTGATCGCTCCTATTAAATATTTGAGGAGCTGCCCACCCCCTCTCTCCGACCAATATACATAAGATAATCTTTATGACAACTTCTATTCTAAATTGTTACCAGATTAAGATATCTCAATTACAAATTTTGATCCACATCATATATATCATATTCTCATTAATACATATATATATAGCATGAAGAATTTTGGATTTTGAAATAAACGATAAACTGAACTTTAATTTGTCAGAGCGAGGCCCTAAATTCGATGTTGAGATCGTATGTTCATGTAATAATAGATGTGTAGAAACATCAGTTTAAATTTAATGAAAGTAGCTGGTAACTTTATCTGCTGTTTCAATATATTAATTAATTAATTAATTGCTCTATTTTCCTAATTTTTTAACATTGTGAGGAAGTACGTGAGAACAGTGGTGTCATCATCTGTCTACCTAGTCCTACAATTCGGCGATTGACAAGACTTTTCTTTCTTTTTATTTTTAAAATGGTAATTACATAATAATTAAATCAACATCTCCATAAATTAAATAATACATAAATTAAAACTTTATGTTATAACAAAGCAAGAAAAAAAAAAACATAAAAATAAAAAATTGAAGACTCAAATGGTCATACAAATTCCAAAACTATGTTGTCGGTCGCTGCCCTTTTTGCTAGCATTAGCTACAATACATTCGAATGAATTTGTCCAACTTCTCTTTTTGGGGTGGTTAGGGTTTTCTTTTTCCTCTCTTCTTCGACCTTCTAAAGATGAACATCAACACGTAATCCCATCCTACCCACAGTACGTAGTATTATATATAGACATGTCGATCGTGACATTACATAATTATTATATATTATGTTTTATCATCATAATTAGTAAAGATGTATTAATTGGTCAAAAGACTCGAGCCTACTTTTTATGTAAAGTGTGCAAACATGTGGTTAAATTTATTTTAATTTTATTTTATTATTTGAAATGTCTTACACAAAGTATATTACATTTTATTTTCTCCAATAGTATATTACATTTTATTTTTTTAAAAAAAGATATATAGTTATCATGTGACATGTAGTATAGTTCTTTTAGAGTGGTGGTATAAACTAAATAAAAAATTTTATCTATTAAAGTTTCACTAAAAAACTTTATATCGAATCAAAGCAAGGCCATAGTATTAGTATAATATATATATATATATATATATATATATATATATGAGTACATAGTGCTAATTAATTGCATGCCGACAATCAATATTGTTTTAATTTTGTGTTTAAGACGAGGTCCCAATAACAAGTTCAAAATTATTATATCCGTGCCTTATCAAATTTATAGGTATTTATCTCATTTTATATGAGTTTATTGTAAATTAATTCATTATTTTCAGTTATATTGATATATTATTTGAATTGATGCTTCGCGCAATTTATTAAAATATTGATGTAATTATATATATAATTAGAAAAAATCATGCCGACACGCTTATGTCCATCTACGTAAGCCACAAGAACCAAATCAACTTGACAATGAAACAAAGAGGGACCAATTAATATATAAATTAAGCTGAATAATTAAAAGGACAACCAACTATTAATTCATATAAACATATTTTTGTTCAACAAAGTTGAAGCACAACCAATATTTTGTGTTTATTTCAAAAAAAAAAAAACCCTTTTTGTCAAATAACCATTCATTCTAGAATATGAGCTTTTGTTTTTTAAGAATAATTATGTAATGGCAACTTGAAATATTAATTATAATTAAAAATATACTGCGTAACATGACCAGCAATGAAAACGGGGAAACATGACCAAGTCAGATGATTTACGGGGGTAAGTCTGAGTGATTGGATAAGAAGCAACGAAAATTCAAATTAAGAAAACTATATTTTAAATAAATAAATAAATAAAGAGAGGATTAAGTATTAAGCAAGAGATTAATCCAGGAATACGGCTGGATTAGGGGAGGCAAGAAAGACATGGTAGAGACAGAGATATTACCACGTCCACGTGCACACGACTCTTATCCCTACTACCCCACCAACTTTATTTCTTTTGTGCTTGTGGGAACATGCCTAAGTGTTTTTCCTACAACAATGGGGTAATGTTTGTTGAAAATACTATTACCTTGTTTCCCTTTTCTTCATCTATCCATTTCCATACTTTATCTTCTTTTCAAACCCCATTCTCAAGGATCATGATTCACCATATTTGGGTTTCGATCAGTCTTTCGATTGGATTGGTGTTTTATTGCGCGATGTATTGTCCACTTTAACTTCGTATGAATTCTACAATTTTGTTTTAAAAAAGATGTATTGTTAGGAAAGTTTGAGGTATTGGAACGTATATTGCGATTGTCACAGGACTCCCTCTCTCTAACAAGAATCATGATTTATCATATTAGGGTTTCAAGATGATTTTTATTTAAGAATGTTATACCAGAAAAAGGAAAAATGAAACAAAAATAAACTAAGGGTAGAGATTTTTTGAAATAAGAGTGACGAAGGGGCGGTAGCAAGCAGCTATATCTGAATGAAAAGAAAATTTGACTTTAAGGTACATAGTGGAAAGTGGAGTAGTTTATTTCAGTTGGAATATTCCTCAAAAGTGTGAGAGAGTGCTTGTAAGGGAGTGGCGGCAAGAAGACATAATCCATTGTTCACGCTACTTTACATGCGTTGAAGTTTGCAAGGAAATGGAAAAAGAAGAAAGTGTGATGAGATGTTTGGTATAAAGTCAGTACTCCTTTCCTTCTATAAGTATTCATCATTTAGGGTTTGGGAAAATTAAAATATATTTATATTTTATTTGATAAGGGATTGATTTGGCACTCATCTAACCTCTGCTTTATTGACACGTTGCTCATAAATATTCTAACACATAAGTGCTTATAAATACATGGATAGTCAATTTCACAAGTATGCATTTATTACTACGAGATCACACTTTATAGCGAGATCGCTTTGTGTGACCTTATAATCTCGAACCCTAACTGACTTAAGTTTGGAAAGATTTAGTGAATGCCAACTATTAGTACTCCAATTCAAGAAATCATATTCTAGATCATTATCAGATCAACTTTAGGTCGGTGAGGATCTTGACTCGAGCCAATCTTAATATAAGTAGATAACAATGGTAAATTACTATTTATATTAAAAAGCATTCCTGAATATATAAAGAGATTAGTCAATAAAGGAGAAGAAAAATGTAGATACTCTGTATAATTTTTTCTCATCATCAATGTTTCATACCACTTTACCTCCAAAAATGTGCACGCTCACAAAAACAAATTAAAGTTTAAAGATACATGCTTTATGAATTTGACCAAGTTATTAATTAACCCAATTAATGTTAATTGAGAAAATTAATTTCCACGTTCCGAGTGAATATATAAATAAATTATTTAAAGGGTCATTTAAAGTGCAGCGTGTATGAACTTTGACCTCATAATTAGTGTTAAGAAAATATTATGCATGAGAGCACCATAAATAATATTTAAGCTACCAATTTAATCTTTATACAACAAACCAAAATATATCCTTTATAGGGGAAAGAAATATTATTCGTTCATTTAAAAATTCTCAAAATTCTATATAGAAAATTTGACCAATTGAACCCTATGTTGTTGGAGTTTGAAGCCTGATATATTCATGAAATTCGAAGCAAAACTAAAGAAATGAAGCTATGAGTAAAAAATATATTCTTATTGATATATCAAATGAGTCGGGTAACCTCTTTTAAATTGCCATCCATCAGGAATTTCTACTAACAACTAAGTTGACGTAGAATAACATATACAAGAACAAAAACTTGACAAAAGAATGCTACTGCGACGTTACAAAATGTCCTATTTACAAAATTTTGAATTTTTGAATGACGTAAATCTAGACTCTCAACTTTGAAGATCTTTACTCTGAACCTTCAACACATTAGGTGATGTCTTCTTCTCTTGAATGATTATGCACCATCATGGCTGACGGCTACTTACGATCTTCAATTGTAATAGTTGGACCAGATGACCAACCAAGTAACTATTACAAATAGTTAATGATTGAGTAACATTTATAAGTGTCTCGATATAAATGGTTAACGAGTGATCTTTTATTATAATTCACAAAAATATTATTTAGTAAAAACAAATAAAATTTTAAGCGAACGGTGAACACAGAAGAATTTTCTCTCAAGACTGAAGCATATAAATTTTGTACTTTACAACCATTATTTCCTTAAATTTTGTTACACACATAAGGGTTCCTAATTAATACATATATACCTGCATAGTCTTAAGTTGTAGTTAGGTAAAACATAGATGTGGACAACATAACATTATACGCATCTACTCTACCTAGTGGAAAAGGTATATATAGTATACCTTATACCATGTATGTGGCCTATTAACATCACCTACTAAGCTTTCCCCATTTGGAAAGTCGTAGAAGAAGAAGCAAACTACAACTTGAACACTCGTTAACCTGTACTCGTCATTACAGGCATGCCCCAACTGACAAATATTCAAGAATCCTTACTTCCTTAACATTTGTCCTATAAAAAGAAAAAGTGTCTCCATTAATTTTGTTGGAGAGAATCTTCTCGGAAATTAATTAATGGGTCCATTAACCCACTTAATATTAATTTAACCCCAATTAATCACATCTAATCCTCAATATTAGGCTCATGAATGGTTGAGATGCAAGACACGTCGTCTGCTTAATTATATAATTACTCTCTTTCGTAATGCATGTATAGTATTTACATAGTTATATTCTTAATTAATTGAAACGCAATTACATTCGCGAAAGTACGCTTTCTTTTCATTAAATTAACGATGTCATGCGTCAATGATTAGTAGTCGTGAGTGCAAAGCACAACTTGACCTAGCCACCTGGAAACTTCCAACGCCTCTTTGTGGAATGTGCATAATGTGCCCCGCATCGGAGCATCTCCTTTAAAGCGTGCTTTTATCTTCTCAACTCATTGGGCGGTCAAAAGCGCTTTTGTGCTCGATCATCGAATATGGACCATTTGTAAAGATGGTGAGGATACGTCACTGACAAAGTAAGGGATAAAGAGGAGGAGAACCAAAAGATCACAAATGAAAACCACGTTTCTTGGAAGAATTAACTTGTTCGTGTTAAAACCTATTTCTGACTTATATATGATAAGAGGTTACTGTACATCATGAACGAAAAGAAAAAACTTACTGAATCAATTTTTTCTTGATAGTTTTGTCTTAATTAATCAATTTTGTATTCGAGTGTCTATTTACTAGGCTTTCATTATGTTTACTAATATGCAACGCGATAGCTTTTAAGGAAAAAAATAATTCTTCTCCAAATAAAATAATTTATAATTAATTATCTCAATATAATAAAGAAAAAAATATATATATATATATTTTTTTTTGAGCAGCAATTGGAGAAATTTTTTATTCAAATTAAGTTCTATCAAATCAAATTAATTATAAAATAAATATGATAGATTTGTTATTTAATTGATTATTTTTTTAAATTATGTACTATTGTAAAAAATATATATTACGACTGTTGTATAATTGATTTATATAGGATGAAATCTAATTTTTGTTAGAATTGGTGTGGAAAGTGGAGAGAGAATTTGGGTGGGAATTGGGATGTGGAAAGAGGGAATAGTAGTGGGTGGGTACGGCGGTAAGGGAATGGTTGCTGGATGTCGATGGTGAAGGTGTGGGTTACATGGAGTGAAGTGCACGTGCAGGTGAATACGGCAGCGTGGGAGCAGCAGCAGTCGCTGGTGGTCCCCACTCCTGCCATCTCTTGGCCCATTGCATTATTGCCTAGCTATTCCCATCGTAATAATTCATAAATGATGGCTAGCTAGTACTGATTAAATTCTTTTTAATTAATTAAGCTCATGTTTAGCATTGATTAGCTTCAGAGCACGACATCTTTTCAGTAATAATCACGATTCTTCATTACAACTCTTTCATAATTGTTGCCTTTAGTTCAATATTTACACATCATATTATCATTCCAACCTTAATTAAAAGACATGGGTCAGTGATGTTGCAACCAGAAATTGTACAATCTTATGAACAACAATTTAACCCATAAAAAGAAAATATATGACGTACGTACGCCATCCCCAACTGTCCTATCCCTCCTTCATTTCTGTAGACTTTAGATTGATAACGACACCATTTTCTTTTTCCCCCAAATTTTAATTTAAACTAAAAATAAAAAAGAGAGCAAGTGCCAAGTGTCCAGGTGGGATTGGAATTCCATGGGCATTTGGATATATAAGGGGACCAATCACTCACCCATCCTTTCATTCCTTTCTTCACATTCCTCTCTCCATTCCAATTCCCAAACACCATTTTCCCAATCTTTTCACACACAAAATCAGGCATCTAAAAAAGACAAGGAGAAAAAGAAGCACAGGAATCAATGGAAAACAGCCCGCAGCAGCAGCAGCCGCCGTCCACCAAAGCATCAAGATTCAAGAGGATATGCGTGTTCTGTGGCAGCAGCCCGGGGAAGAATCCCAGTTATCAGCTTGCTGCCATTCAGCTCGGAAAACAACTGGTAACTATGTCGCTCTTCTTTGATAGTAAGCTCATGACTTGATTATGAGGAATAGATTTAACTTACTCTGCATCTTGGGTACGAGTTCGTAGCATTTGATCACGCTCGACAAGGATTGTTATGCTGATCGTTCTACTTGCATGTTTTTTCTTATAGTACTAAAATAGAGAGGCTTGATCACGGAGATAATCCAGGTTGTACAAAGAAAAAATAAAAAAGGACAAGGCATCTCTGTTCGAATCTAAGTCGTCTAATTGAATAATAATAACATTAATTTATTTTCATTTCTGTTGAGATGAAATTAACATATGATTGGCTGCAATTGATTATTGTTTGGGATCAGCGAGATTAACGTGAAAGGTTTTATTTTAATTTTTGAGTTAGTAATTAATTATAATATGGTACTAGACTACTAGTGATTGCGTGTTAATGCAAGAAATGAGGAAATAGATTAATATATATTAAGAGAAAAGCATTAATGATGGACAGGTTGAGAGGAACATAGACTTGGTTTATGGAGGTGGAAGCATTGGATTGATGGGTCTGGTCTCTCAGGCGGTGTATAATGGTGGCCGCCACGTGTTAGGGTAATTGTTTTTCATCAAATTTGCAGTCGAATTGAATTTTTTTGTTTCGAATTTTATTATATTTTCTATTTTAATTAATATATATACATCATGTCACGTCGTGTGTATAAATTTCTTTTTAAATAAAATAAATATATATGTATACATTAAATAGAATAGAAAAAATCAAACCGTTTTTGCAGTGGTTTTGAGGAGCAAATGTTGATTGTGACTGGTACTGACCTTGATTTTTGCAGGGTGATTCCCAGAACTCTAATGCCCAGAGAGGTAATTATATTTGTAACTTTCCATACATAACTAAAACTATGTTAAAACACGCATATGATTGGCCAGGTTCATTGAACTTCAACCACATGATATCATCAAAACTTTGACATTATCTTTATTTATTACTTTTTTGTTATTTTCTGATGTAAGAGTCTACCATAAAAAACAAAAAAAAAAAACCTAAAACATCCAAGTCTTTTTACATTACCAAATACAACTGCTTTACGTTGCATATCAGAACGCGTAAACTTATAATAACAATTATGAATGGAAGTATATAAATTGATTTTGGGTCAAAAATGTAATTTCAGATCACCGGAGAGCCTGTTGGAGAAGTGAGAGCAGTTTCTGGCATGCACCAAAGGAAGGCGGAGATGGCTCGGCAGGCTGATGCATTTATAGCATTGCCTGGTAACTTTAATTTACTATTTTTTCAATGTGTCGCGTCAAATTATATTATGATTGGAGAACGTTATTATCGGATTTTACTAAATTCGTAAAATTAGGCGTAATATATTCTCCGTCAGAATGCATAAACCAAGAAATATATGATTCATTAAAATTTATTTGGTGCTGCTCATGTGAATTTTTACTAATATAAACTGTGAATAGATAATTTCAGAGGTTTGCGAGTAATATTTGAATTTTTGCAGGTGGGTACGGTACATTGGAGGAACTGTTAGAGGTCATCACTTGGGCTCAACTTGGAATCCATGACAAGCCGGTAATAGAAATTGATTTTTATTTATTACGTGAGAGCTAGTGAGATAAAGTATTTATAATTATTATATTTTATTTAATTTTGGGGGAGGGCTTGTGTACAGGTGGGTTTACTGAATGTAGATGGGTACTACAACTCATTGCTGTCGTTCATCGACAAGGCTGTGGATGAGGGTTTCATTACGCCTTCTGCCCGTCACATTATTGTATCTGCCCAAACTGCCCATGAACTTATGTCCAAGCTTGAGGTACAATATCCACCTCATGCTCTAACCAAGTACACTTGCTCAATTGAGTATCAGAATATCAAACAACCTAATTTATTACATATAAGATCTCACTGTTGATGTGATTTATTTATATTATTTAATTTTATTACATTTGATACATATAAAAAAAATATTTTTCCTTTTTACCTAAATTAGCGTAATGTTTATACAGGAATATATTCCAGAACACAATGGGGTGGCACCAAAATTGAGCTGGGAGATGGAGCAACAACTTGGGTACAACACAAGATCAGATATTGCTCGTTGCTAGTCTACATTAAACTTTCCAAGTATTTAATTAGGCAAGGTAAATACAGACAGGAATTTTATGACACAAGCCGGGCAATGGTACCGTACGTGTATAGAAAGCTAATTAATGTTGTCTAGGCAGTAGTCCCCAAGAGATGATATATAGCTAATATTCATTCAGCTCTGGATTTTAGTTACATAATTTATGCCTAATCTTCCCTTCTTCTATGTCTATTTTTAGTCCTAACTTCAATCTATTTTATTTGTTTTGGAACAATTCATGTTTATTTGACCAAAGTGACAATGATTTATTTCTTTTATTTGTAAACATTTTTTTTAATTTTCTTACGTTGTAACTCATAATCACTGCTCGCTATTTCTTATCGTACAACTTTTATTCTGTAGCTTAATTAATGATGTCGGTTATGGATATTGTTTTTCACATTGCATCTTATATTATCTTTATTATATAATTATTAAATAAATAAAAAATAAATATATATTTTTTTGTAATAATTAAAAAAAAAAAATTGAAGCCAAGTGCGACAAGTATGAATTGATGATAAAGATAAAGAAAGCCCCACTTATGAAGTGGTCTACCCATACACAAACTCCAACATAACATTAGAAGCTTTCCAGGTTTGATTGAGTACGTTGCATTTTGTGCCTTCCACTTGTTCCAAAATGCATCTTCCTATCCTAACGTCACTACTCCATTCTTGTACATAATTCACGTGCTTAGTGTGATAATCAAGTACACCTACGAATATGATTCCGACATGTGTTATACAAATATGTCATCAGTTGATTCGTTTTAATATCCACAACATGTTTTCCATTAAAAAAATCAGGGCCTCCAGCTCGGAATAATTACAACCATTCTTGTATGATAAATCTGATGGGGATTTGATCGTTTAAAAATTTGTAATTATTAAGAAATTGATTTTTTTTTTTTTTTTTGGTTTGCAATTATTCAAGTATTTAAATATAATATGAGTTTGTAGTAGAAAATTCAGCAAGTAGAGACTCTTTGTTTTAAGTAAACTGGAAGGCAAGTAAAGTGTGGGGGAAATGGATAAGAACAAAAGAACAATGATAAGTGATAGTGCGCATGTCCACACTCCATTTTGCTTAGTAGAAAGGTGAGACTGCTGCATATGGAACTACTCTTAAAATCGAATAAAGACATATTCAACTTTCCTTTCCACATTGTACAATTCTGTTCAAACTTTCCTTTTGCAGTTCATCATACGACATTAGTGTTATAATGTCCCTACCTTCGTGTCACAAAGCATATCAAAGCATGAAATTCTAACCCCCCAACTTTATCGGACCGTGATCAATTATGTGACAAATATAATATATTTATCATGTAATTGTAACATGCAGTTGAAGAAAAATGATCAATTACATAAAAATATCCAATACTCTAGCTATTCGATCGATTTAGCTCAGCTAAACTTGATTTGGATTAAAGTTTTTCATCAAAAAAATAAAGAACTACGTAAACATATTCAACTGTCAACTCTTACTAGCCCAGCCTATAGGAATGGATCATGTCTAATTAAATGGTTGTCTGTCGAACTTCCTTCATCTATGTCAGAACTGCATTTAACGATATCGAACACGTCTCAAACTTTTTATAGCCAAAAATAAAAACCCTTAAACATACTCAACTTCGGATGCATGTAAGCTGTTTAGAAGCAGCGCACATTACTGTTACAAAATTTACACTACTCAAGACATTGATATACATGAAATGCTGGCACTCTCAGTAGCTCAGACCTGTCAACTAGCAGAATATAAAACAAAAGGTCGTCGCTCATTAGCTCAACATAGTAACTATGGCATGAATAGGTTGTAAATGAATATTATTTATGTGAAAGATTGAACGACGGATGATGTGGTCACCAAGCTAGAAAGGAGCCCAACAATGACCGCACTGTTGTATGTGCTTGGCTCAGTTTGCATTGAGTTGTTTCTTGAATCGACGAATGACTCGTTGAGAAACGGTCCGCCTACAAGTGCTCCCATTGCGATATTGGGATTTGGCTTATCTGACTTTAGCCACTGGAAACCATCTTTGCAGCCTGTGGTTGCATCGGCTGGAATTGAGGCTCCTCTGTGATGGACGTATTGCGGGTACTTATCACCGTAGCCCACAAGATAACTCATCTTCATAGGGTTGTCACCCAAGACATAATCCGCCTAAGAATAAAGCATAAGATGCATTAATTAACTACATATTGTTTATAATGGAAACATGATGCAAAGATAGCAAGTACCTGTGACATGGCGAATTTCCGGAGATCTGAGGGCCTAAAATAATGTCCATCACAAGATATCTTTGCAGTTCGAGACGTAAGCATGTAATCGCTGTAAATGACTGCCAAAAGCGCCGATGCCACAGGATGCTGCAATGCATTCCATTGACTTATCCAAACTAAACCACCTGCATTTATAAGTCGAATTTCTTCAGCAAAACTTCGGCTAAGCTGCGTTGGAAAATCTAACTTAATATGATGGAAATCAACTTCCCAACTGTAGATAGTATTAATCTCCAATTGATTGGCAACAAAATATATGCCGATTAGAACTTCCAGTCAAATGCTCGATAAACATGCAAACCAACCACTTATATTATTGCAGTCCAAATAGATGATTCAGTTGTCTACTCTAAAGAAATCTCATGTACAGATACGAGAATTTTCCAATTTCCTGAAGTTCTTATGGACTAACAAATCTAGACACATACAAGCACATACGGCCCTTGCAATAGTTATGTGGCCAGCCCCTCACAGAAGCTCTTAGTGGAGAGTTCAAACAAATAAAAGGACTGGGGTTGCCATTTTGTCTTTTCCGTGGAGTCAAGTTGGGTTACAACCGTACTACGTCTTTCCATATAATGGCTGTTTAGTGGAAGCTTCTGTATGTCTAGAGACACTCAAGTTTGTCTGAGCTCAAGCCTTATAAACGTTAGAAGATGAAAACTTTGTTTCGATGTAATGACATTGCAGATGACTAATACATCAAGATGCAGGAAATTAAAATTAACATCAACACAATTCATACATATATATATATATATATATGTATTTAAGATTCAAAGTAAAATGCCAGCGTTTGAAGATTACTATCAGTTCTGTTGGAGGTGGCAGTTGGAGATTTGGGTAAAAGACCGCACATGACAGCCTCTGCTGAATCTCTATACTTCTGGATAACATTCGAATTTGATACGTCTTTTGGCCCAAAGAAGCTAACCCTAGACAGCAGAACCTGCATCGAGGCACTTGATTACTTTCTTATTGATGAGCCACCCACTTGATTTTGTTTCAAGAAAGTGTTTACCATTAAGTCCATATACCTCTAATTGGTAACAAAATAACCAACACATTAACACGACAAGATGTCAATGTATATTAATCCACATCAGAGATCGAATGTAGACAGCATATTCATTCATTGAAGCAAAGGAAGAAACAAGCTGCTTTAAATCATAGTTCTAAATAAGTCAAGAGCCAGGACCGATGTTTTCCCAAAGGGTTGAAAAATATGTGGTTTCCTGAAAGAATAAAGTATACCTGAGCTCCAGCTAGCTTGTTATCCCAGCTAAACCATGTTGGACTGCCCAATTAGCAAAGTCTTCACCATTTTTTCCAGTCACATACTGAAAGTACGACTGATCTCCAGTTGCATGGTAGAGCCAGCTAGCTGCCCACAAGAGCTCATCACCATAGCCAGTAGAATTATAGAAAGTTGCAACTTCAGGAATACTGATGCTATAAGATCCTCTATGTTTGTCCGCAAAAGTAAATAATTGTTTAGCATGCTTCAGAAGTAAAGTTGAATATGCAGAATCAGTGCTCCTAAAGACCAGTGATGCTGAAGCTAGAGCTGCAGCAGTTTCAGCAGCAACCTCAGTTCCTGGGGCAGAGATATTCACCTGTGTGAGAGGCCGGTCCTCTGTCATGTCCTCAGGCCTGTCCCAACAACCGTGGTCTACTTTAGGGCTGCCTACCTGTCAAACATTTGACATGGAGGAAGAACACTAGTTAGACATCTTTCTGTCTACTATATTTGAAGAGTTCGCAAGAATCAATTTTTGCAAAAAATGGTGAAAAAATAAAGATCCCGTTGCATGCTTCTGAACTTCATCATCTTCCTACATTGTACTAGAGAAAAACAAGTGCTCCGTGCTTAAACTACATGGCGAAGAATAATTTTCATCCTACATAGGTGCTTTCGAATATGACCTACTGCTACTAAAAGGGAATACTTCAATTATGTCAATCAGTTACTTCAAACAAATATAGTCTTAGGAAAAGATATGAGTGAGAGAATGCTCTAACATTTGCTCTAGTATCTAAAACATGTAAACAAGAACATTACTCTTAAAAGAAATTTCCTGATCTATTGGCATAATCGATAAATTGGCGGCTCTCAAATGTATCTAGACTAATAAAGGCCTGAAAAAGGCACAACAATAGGATTTACCTGAATGTATAGGACATTATCAGTAGGATGAGCATTAATGAGGTAGTCCGTGATCCACTTAAGCGAGTCTTGAGCAGGTTCCAACTGATTCACAACCTTCATTTGATCCCCATACTCGAGGATGGTCCAAGACAACACTGTGGCAGTGAAAGCCATAGGAAATCCAAACTTCATGTGATCCCCGGCATCATACATTCCCTTGGAAAGATCTAATTGTGCTTCACTCCCGTCTTTCAAAGCAGAATCCCCTCTCCAAGGTATGTTATTATTCTCCAACTTCCCAGCTGCAATATTGAAGAAGAGTTCCCACGTCAATCAAAAATCTCTCAGCTCAACAAAACATTCTATTCACTATTCATGGATTTCTTCGACAAATTAATCAACATAATCTCAATCATTTTACACTATTTTCAAGCAAAATATGACTAGCATCGGCACATCAACTACTAATCTGAATCAAAATCGAAAATGATGCACGTGGGAACAACCATTATTCCAGGAAGCAATTCACGAACACTGATATCTAGAACTCACAAACAAAACAGGGCACTGCATAATCATTAAGTGCAGATCTAATAACACACATTTAAAGCAAAAGATCAACAATAAAAGAAAAAAGATAGAGGAGAACAGAAAGAGAGAGACAAACGCACATTTCTGTATGTCTAAAAACTGCATTGCAATTTTGAGAGCATCAGCATATTTCTGTGTGACGGCGCCGGGTGGCCCCGGAACAGGCGCTGCTCCTGGCTCTGATTTGTGCTGCTTCTGCCTCACAGCGTAGAAAATTGCAAAGGCGATCGCAGCCAAAACTATTAACACCAAGAACCAACCACACCACCCTCTTGACCCCCTCTTCTCCTCCATTATTCTCAACAAACAAACAAGAAGATCAGTTCCCTCGTCACAAGAACTGGGAAATGACCGTCTTTTTTTCTAGTGGCTGGATCTGAACATGCAAAGAGTAAATATTTCTTCAGCAACCAAGTTCTTGAAAATTCTATGAATTCAGGAAAATACTCAAGTCTTCAAATAGAAGAAAATGCAATGCTCCGCACTGCCAAAGGAAAACAAATGCTGGGTCTTGACTCAAAGAATCTTTCAGAGAGATTTATTGGAAAAAGATGGAATCTTGTGAAGGTTAAGAACTTAAGAGGGAAGAGAAATCTTAGGAGGGTTTAGATACAATGTGGGTGGTTTAATGGAGTTGAGAGTGTCAGAAAAAGAAGAAAAACACACAGGATTCAGCGGAGCGGAGCACCGACAGGTGTTAACGATGGATTCTTTCTCTTCCATCGTCGCTGACAGGTTTTGGTGCAATGACTAAAATGCCATTTTAGATGGGGGTGATTATGTAATTTTTGTATTGGTTAGGTACTTAAGGGTCCAATTGGGGCATTACGGGCAGAAGGTGACGACGCACCTAACCACATCTCCAAACCCACGCTCCGCACCGCCACATGACCTTAGATCTCCACAGGACAGTTGGTTTGATTGGGTCGTGAGACACACGCAATAGAGAAGAAACTGCAACACTGAGCCCAACAGCTTATGTATCTTTTACCAGCTATGACATGAAGTAATGACAATGGTCATGAATGATGCATACATAGATGGCCATTGCCAGAGCATTATGCATACCATTGTTCATTCCATGTTCATACATGCACAGTACTAGATATCGTCGTACCTAATTCCCGTAAGTATTTAAAAAGAAATTTGATGTGAGATGTTAAAAAAAAAAAAATTATAATTATAAATTATAATAAATATGGAGAAGTAAGGAAAAAGAAAAATATGGGGTAGTATGTGGTTATGAGAAAAAAATAATTATACAATTATTAAAAAATATTAACATTACTAATTTGGTCAAATAATTTTAAAGAAAAAGAAATGAAATGAAGGATAAATTAGGACAATTTAAAGTTGATACGCTCGAAAGGTTCTCTTTTATAATAATATAGATATGAAAATATATCGTATTATAAAAAAGACAACATTTCAAATATACATAGTTTAGTTCACGGAATTAAAACTCAGAATCATACTTATGATGCAATGAATTTGAATTACATTTACATCGATGTGTGAATATTTATTTTAATAGTGGTTATTAATTTAATGTAATAATAATGATTAATTAATTATAGATACATGATACTTATAATTAGTATATTAATTGTTAAAAGTTTATATTCTCCATGTAATTGTGAATGGATCACTCAAAAAGAATTACAAATATAAAAAAGATACTTCATATTTAAATCGAACATAAAAATTAATTATATAATAAGTATAAATACATATAATATGTAGATAACTTTATTTTTAATTCTGGTCATTTTGGAGATTCAATTTTTATTAGAATTTGGAGACTTGTGCAAGAAACAACGTTGAATCTTGAATCTGACTGATAATAATTGAACCATTGAGATTTCATCTATAATTTATAATATTATAAAGAAAATATGTGATATATGACGGTTTTGATACCGCTATATTATTTTTTTTGTAATTTTAAAAATACTTTTTAATTGATAAGATAATTAAATTATTCAATTTTCTAGATTTTATATTAACTTAACTGTTCAATTAATATATTTAATTAAATTTATAACATATTTTAAAACATGAAAGATTATTCATTATATACATGTAGAAATTTCAGTGACATAATATATTTAAAATGGTAGCCTGTCCACCTTTTTTAATGTGTTATTTAATTTTTGGGTGAATGGTAGGCCTTCAGCAACAAACAAGTAGGACAAGGAGACAGCACCATTTTGTTTATTGAGAAAGCCCCATTTGGGATGTGGCTGTTGCATTTGCATGTACTGGAAAAATTGTAAGTACTATTTTCCAATTGCTAGGTTCCATCTTTTCAATTATTATGTAGGCACAAGGTAGCTTTAGCTTCTTTATTACAAACTCTAATAACCCAATCAATCAACAACTTTAGCAATTTAACTATTATCTTATAAATATATCAACTTTACAATTACCAAAATTTTTAATTTTGGAGTTGATGAGATGTTGTTTGGTGTTAAGAATGTTTTGTTGGGGGTATATCATATGAAAATCATATCAAAATCTCCTTTTAGTATATTTAAAATTTTCATACAAACTTTGGGTCTGTTTTATTAAGGACTTTATGACCACTCCGGCGCATCTCTAACCCTTATATGTATGGACTCATCGTATCTTTCGGTTATTTTGATGCTTTACAATTATACAGGAACCAGCACATGAAACTACGAAGTGCAATATCCAATAGGTGAAACAGATATAAAAAGGAAACTGTTGAGCTTATATATTAATCATCTGATGCAGGTTTTCTCAAATAAACATCCCAAGAAGGGTACAAAAGTCCTACTGATCATCAATGGGGAAAACAATCAACAATCCTCCTTTGCTCATTAAAATTCTACACTACATGGTACATACCCTCTGAATAAGCAGGTAGCAGAAATCCTGAGTCTAATAGTCCAAAGTGTCTAAGATAGTAGAAGAATGAATCCTATGTAAACAAAACGTATTGTAGAAGTATCCTCGTATGCAAGCAACAAATATTAAGTTTGTTTTGAAGGTTTGTCGATTGAATAAAACTCCAACATTTCTTCTTCGAGAGGATGAGTGTCACCTACTATGACAAGGCAATGTAAAGGAGGGCCGAAGTCTAGTGTCAAAAGTTGCTTCATGGAGCCTGCGATTATCACTTGATCTTCACAACCTACTCGGGCCAGACCAACACAAGTAGTGTCTTCATTATATACTGCAATTTGAAATGAAGAAACGATCAGCTTTCCAAAATTGTTAATATATCTGGAAGTAATTTTCACTAATTGCATGACCTGCTCATTTTCTTAGCAGTTGTGAAACCATTACTTTATTGAAGGGCTTATGAAACTTTAATTCATCGCCTGCGTGACAACAGCAGTCTAATTTGAGCTGCTGTGCTCAATTCTCTCTTAATTAGGAAAACCTAAAGGAGAATTTCAGCCAAACCAGAACTTGCGATTGCTCCATTTTTCATCCAAGGCCCTTGAGTTACACTTAACTTAGTGACCTCATTAGAGAACAAAGTCTCAATCCATATAGTTTGGACAAACTTGAGCCGTAACTTGTGCAGTTGGGCAACTATGAGTCTCTGGAAAAGTTAATTAAAATGTACTTTTCCTCAATCCAAAAATTTCATATTTTGCTACTGGAGAAACTGGAGTGCTATAGTTCTACTTATTCCATAAATAGGAACAAGATAACTCCACAACAAGCTGGAGATTTGATCGTACAGCAAATTTAATTTTGAGCCTTTGTGAAGATACCTGATTCTTTGTGATTTTGCTCCACCTCCAAGAGCTGCTCAACTGCAGTATTTATTGTCATAAACTTTGGTGGCTCATACACTTTTTTCACTCTGAAATATCATGAGTGGAAGATATGAACACCAGTCCGACTAGCAACATACGAAATACAAATGCAGCAGTTTGAAAGAATATAGAAACAATGACATCTTCTAATAGGATGGCTAGGATTGATCTCATTTCTAACCTGCATAAGGACTCTAGTGAAGGTTCCTTTACTCGTATATCTGCAAATATCAAGTTGGAGATTTACAGAGTTAAGAATATTGCAGGATAATTATTTGACCATATCTTGCAAGATCAAAATGATTTGTTCATGGAAACACAATTTTAGAGACATCTGCAATGTAAACTCAGAATAACAGCAGCAAGAAAAAAACCATTTACCTAAAAGGCAGAGAGTGTGCAATCCAAGTGTTCTATTCCTTTTAATCTTTTCGTAGAAACTATCAGGTCTCCAAGTGTCAGTGAAGAACGGTATGGAAACAGTCTCCCCATAGCGGTAGAGCTGCAGTCCACAAACTCCAATTGCATTCATCACTGATGCATTGTGCACCACTTTAACGTCCACACCGAGCTTCTTTGCTCGGACAACAAGATCAGAGTGTGTTGTTGCTCTGCATCCAATGTCATAACATTAAGTCCAAGCTAAGACAGCCTCATAAACCCAAAAGCCAACTTCATCTAAACAATGACAATCAACAAAATACAATTAAAATAACCATGAACCGTAATGTTTTCTATCTTCAGAGTGCACATAAGAGATCGTCTACTCTTTTGGATGCGAAAAAAAATGATCCTAAAACTGAAACAGAAATTACAGAATCTCTAAAACTAGTTAAAAAAATAAAGCTTATTCTTTGAAAGAACCCATTGTTCATAGTAAAACAATCATCCAGAATAAGGTTTGTGCAATAGATGTATCTCAAATGGGATTGACAAAACAGCAACTTTATGATACCTAAGTATAGGGAAACAAACAGAGATGTAAAAATCAAAGGAGAAGGAATCACCCAAAAGGGTCTCCAACGACCAAAAACGCCACGTCAGAAACTTGAGCTTCTAACAGCATATCATCTGCTTTTTCCTCTACCATTTCCCTATCCGCAACAATAATTGGCTTGCCATAAACCTTTTCCTGCAAATATTAGTAAAGATTCAAAGCTTATTGCACAAACACTTAGTTAAAACTGACTCAAAAACTTGAAAAGAGAATGAAAGAAATGCGACCCACTAGTTTGGAGAGGCCATCGGTAGTGAGGCCAAAGGAGAGGAGAGAAGTGTAGGCCTCCATGTACACTTTGCTGCATTTCTTGATTGCTTCAAGCCCCCTCAATGTGATGTCTTTCTCATCTCCTAACCCTAATCCTATTACATACAACATCTTCTTTTTCCGATTTTTAGTGTGATTTTGAAGGTTTCTGAGACGACTTCCCTTGAATTTGCAGTGCCGAAGAGAAGGAAGACAAAGGGTTAAAGCCCTAGAAAACCCCTTGTTTCATATTTTGAGTAAATTTTACCTCTTTGCGGAAGTAAAACAAGCGTCGATATGTCCGAGTGGTTAAGGAGACAGACTTGAAATCTGTTGGGCTTCGCCCGCGCAGGTTCGAACCCTGCTGTCGACGAATGTTTTGCTGCCCCCTAGTTTAGTGTCAACGTGTGGCGCCGTACTACATCCCCCCGGTTCCAATTTTAACTGGGGTGCGGTTTCGACGGGCACAGAAGACTTGTATGGCGCATGTTTGGGTTTAATGGGCCTTTTCATGCACGTCGGACAAAGATTCAGCAGCCCATTATTGGTAAAGAAATCCATGGACCACTCGTTCTTGCGCAATTATATCCAATTTGGATTCTCACCAGTTATGAAGAAGAAACCCTAAGATCAATTATTATAGGAGTAAGATTTCTCTTCAAATTTTGTATAATTATGAATTTTTACTCTTTTATTATTTGAAAAATAATAAAATAAATACTTTCTTAATATTTAATGAAATTATATAATTTTTTTATGGAGGTATGAAATTGTTAACTTTGTCCTTACAATAATTTTTTATTTTTTAAAAAAATTAAAACTTATAAAAAAATCAAACGGGGTGGATAAATTTTTTTTTAAAAATTATCCAGTTAGTCCATAGAAAATAAAAAATTTTAAAAAATAAATAAAATTATATTTTTTTATCCACAATGGTATTTTGGTCAGTCACCACAAAAAATGGATGAAAACTTAACTGATTTGGTTAATTGTTAAACGACCGTTAAAATCAGATGGTGTATTGATAATTTCTTAAACAATAAAGATATTTTATAATTATGTCAAATTTCATAAGAATTGATTGTAATTTACCTTTATAAGAATGAAGCGAAGGTGTAAGGTAGGGAATATTGACATGAAAATGTGAATGGAAGGGGTTGTTATTATGGAGGGAGGGAGAGAACAGTGCACGACTATTTATGACCCAACCCAAGTGTGGGTGTGGAGTGAAATGGCTGGTGAAAGCGACACTTCAACAAACAACAGCATGTGATGGTGAGGGTGAGGGAGAGGGAGTGACCACTGACCACTTCCTCGCCCTATGACCATCATCATCTACACTTGTCCTAAAAGTTTTTTCCTTTTACCTTTGAAGAACGTAGAATCCAAGACTTTGCCCTTTTTCTCTGTTCTTCTGTTTCTTATTTCCTAAGCTTTCAATGATTAGGAGGAATACATATATATACTCACCACCAAATTTGGTACCTCCCATTTTCAAAATATCATGATATATATATATATAGCTTATAAGATGCTAGTAACCATAATTTTGCATTAATATGATAACAAAAATTAAGGAAGTTTCGTTAAAATCTAATAAAATAAGTTAGGAATTCCATATGGAATCTATAATTGAACTTTTAACATCTTATTTTTTATTCTGATAAGTCATTTAAAAAAAAAAATTCAGCAAATATTTTCAACATTAAAAAGGAATGAATCATAGAGTTTATTTTCAGTTGATTTGATGGGTAGCAAATTGAATATGTTCCAAAGTCCAAATAGCCGTTGCTCTCAATTGTTACTTACGCATAGGATCGATTCCGTTAGAGTTGCTATTACAGAAACTGTCTCTAAAGTGGGTTCAAGCTCCTGCTCCCAAATTAGCACAACCTAATCACATTATTAATTGGGGAAAAATGCAATTTGACCCTTTATTAAGTAAAATGTGCAAAATACCCCATATGAATAAACAAATCGTAATTTACTTTCTTATATTATAAAAAATAAAGCAAAATATTCTCTTATACCCATGAGTGCATCACACACGCTCTCTTTGAGAGTGAGGTAATTTTTAGTCAATAAAATATTATTTTATATATATATATATATATATATATTAATACGTATATTATTTATATATAAATATATACATATAATCACCTTCTACATCTTATGCCGCCGCCCCCCTCCCCAACCCTTCTTGCGCCGGCCACCCAGCCCACCCACCCACCCCCTCCCTGGTCCCTTTTGCGTAAATTGATACTTTATTTTTTACAAGGGAGACAAATTGCTACTTTATTTTTTACAAATTGATAAATGGCTCATTTTTCCTTAACACAGG
Organism: Sesamum angolense; assembly: GCA_034509725.1. Lineage (NCBI taxonomy): Eukaryota > Viridiplantae > Streptophyta > Magnoliopsida > Lamiales > Pedaliaceae > Sesamum > Sesamum angolense. The sequence goes on along the minus strand of JACGWL010000014.1, from coordinate 1,185,675 downwards.
GAATAAATTGCATTTAACTCTTATTAATTGTCTTTAATTTTGCTCCTCAATCTAATTCTCTCTAGCTATTGTATACCTAAACATTGGATTTTATATTTAAAATATCATTCATGTTGCATCTTTTATTTTATTTAACATACATACAATATAAAATATTTTATTAAATAAAATAAATGACATATTTTGTACACGTAATATATGTTATATGAAATAAAAAATGTAATATGATTCAAAATAGAAAATCAAATCCCCCTAAATAGTAAAAAATAATGCATAATTATTGTAGAAAGTTCTCTTGGGAGGTAAACATCAATGTAAATTGTTTTTAACTAATAAGTGAATTATACTTATTTAGGACTGAAAATTATATTAAGTTACTCGATAATCGATCAAAATTAATTGATAAAGCTCATTAGAATTCGACTTGTTAAACTTAACATACCAAATTCGAACAATATTTTTTGTTCGATAAGCTAATAATTTGTGATATTTTTCCAACCAACTCACGATTATTTATAAATTGAGAGTTTTTTCAGTTAAAGAAACATATTTGTACACTTTCGACCTATAACTACAACTTTCATTTTTATACTACTCTAGTTGAAAGAAACATTGTACTTTCTTACTTCACTAAAATAGCACAAAAGTAATGCATAACTATTGTAAAAAAGTTCTTTTTGGGCTATAAAGATCAACCTAAATTGCTCTAATAAATAGGTGAATTATATTTATTTAGCGCTAAATATTAAATTAAATTACTCGATAACTTAACAATATAACTTTGAACAAATTGTATTGTTTGATATGCTTTCAAATTTGACTCGAGATTAACTCGATTAGTATAAAAATAATAAAATATATTTAAAATATTAAAATTTTCAAACTTGACTCATATTTAATCTAACTAAAGGGCGTTTGAACTCGATTATAGCAATAATCAAATTAAATTCAAATGCAATTTTTCAGAGCCCGATATTAATTTAAACAAAATTTAAACAATGATATGTTCATCTCGATTTATCCGAATAACCTATAACCTTATACTTATTATGTAATTTATGCATAATAAGCAATAGATTAAATAGCAAGTAAATAAATGTTTATTTATATAATTAATTGATTAGATGCAGCCAACTTCCTTCTAATTAGAGTTTTTTCTTACATATGTATCATATCTTGCTTTTAATTTGGGATTTTCTTTGCTAAAATAGTAACATATTTAATTTAAAATTTGCATTAGTTACGACTTACGTCATATGCAATAGATTATAATAAGAAAAAACAAACTTACATCCCACATAAAAATTTAATCATATGTGAGAAAATAAAAACAAAAAATATAGCTTAATATATGATAAATAAAAATCTAAGAAAATCACAAGGGGTAAAATTGTAAATTCAGGCGGAGCGGCGGAGGCAAGCTATGATATATAAGCGGATAAGGGTTTATTTTTATAACAAACATTTGTTTTAGAACTCTGGAAATTGACGGTTGCCAAACACACGCTCACGTTAAAGTCGTGTTCCTTCTCACACAATAACGCGCCCCACGCTTCATCTTGAGAAACTCAAATAAATAGAACCCCGTAAAATTGGAAAATTTTTAAACGACGCTGCAAACTTTGGTCCCCGGTTTTGCCTTCTTGCTTTCTCCCCAGCCGACGCACCAACGGTTCGCCGTCGTTCCTCGGCGCCGCCGCTTATACGTATTCTGCATAAAATTCCGTGAAGCTCTAGAATACAATCGTTCATTAGTATTAATCTCCACATTCTCTTCGCGGCGCTCGACGGACGGTCATTTCCTATTCTTTTTTTTTTTTTTTCCCCGTAGGATCTTCGTGTTAAACAGGTGATAAGATATGTTTCGGAATCTCTAGTTCGATTACATTTTTGTCCTTTTACTTTTGCGATATGTTTTTGGTTGTATTCTCCGAGAAATCTATGAAATTTTTCTTTGTGAAAATGTACTATGTGCCTCTTTTCTTTTCAGTGGAAGTAAGACCTTTTTTCCTTTGAAGAATTTAACATTCCTGTGTGAGATTGGTGGGATTTTTAATGCAGCTTTAGGGGTGTGATACTACTGCATTATATTTTATTCTCATTATAATGGTAATGGCGAATGTACACATATTTGCTTCCATATATCCTGGTTCTTTATATTTTTGTTTCTTCTATGAGATTTACGTTGTTTTGATTGATGCAATTTTCGAATTAAGAGAATGATACTCATTCTTTCGGTGCAATTTGATTCACTGGTTAGCCACAACCAAGGAAATAAAAAATAATTGTGTAGGATAATGGTACATAGTTGTAATTTTTGGATTTCATTATCCCTCATTTTGAATTGGTTGGTTGATAAGTTAAGGATAAACAATTGAAAGAGAAAAGAAAAACGGAATCTTGAATTGGCAAATTCCAGTAATGCTCTGTTTCGATATTTGTTTTAATGACAAATGAGAAGGCAGAGTAGAATAGGTGAAATTGGTTTTATTTGCTATCAAACTTTAAATTTGTCGATGAGAGTAATAATAAATTAAATCAAATTTATGCATGAATATGTTGTTTCCATCATTTATATATGCAGTTCATCATGTTTACATTAGATTTTATTGCAAAAGGTTTTCCTTAGGGATTGCTAAGAAACAAAAGAAAGGAAGAAACAAAGGGAATATGATTGAGTCTTATGGCTAAAGAAGTAATGTTTGAAAGTGAAAAATGGATGGATGGAGAATGATGACGTGTTTAAATTCTGTATTTGCAAATACATCCAAATTCTCTGCTAATCTCGGTTGTCTTTTTGACCTTGTCTGATTCAGTTAAATGCTGAACTTCACCTAAAAAATGTTTTGTTTTTATGTGACAGGGTTTCAAAATGATTGGATCTTTTCTGACTAGAGGACTTGTGTATGTGCCATGTCCAGTCTCTGGTTCATGAACAATTTTAGATTCCTTTGTTTTGCATTGCACAAATTTCTTATTGGCTGCCCTTCTTACAGGTTAATTTTTGGTTATGCTTATCCTGCGTATGAATGCTATAAATCAGTGGAACTGAACAAGCCTGATATTGAGCAGCTTCGGTTTTGGTGCCAGTATTGGTATACACATATCTATTTATCCTAAAAATGCTTCAGTTGCAGGTCTTCAGGTTTAACTTCATATTTAACTTTCAGGATCTTAGCGGCTGGCTTGACGGTTTGTGAAAGGATTGGGATACTTTCATTGGCTGGTAATCATGTCATGCCTTGAACACAAAATATTTTCTCTTGGGATTCTCTTGTTGAAGTTCTTGCTATCTTATTTGAAGGATCCCAATGTATGGTGAGGCAAAGTTGGCCTTCTTTGTATACTTGTGGTTCCCTAAAACTAAGGTGTGCAATCTCGTTTACAAATCATTGTGGAGTTGACTTATTTTCTTCCTGTATAATTCTAATTATTTGTTTTTCTTTACTAAATTGATTTCAGGGAACAACATATATTTATGACTCCTTCTTTAAGCCCTATGTTTCAAAACATGAGAACGAAATTGATCGCAATCTGTTAGAACTGAGGACAAGAGCTGGAGACATTGCAGTTTTGTATTGGCAGAAGGGAGCAGGTTATGCCCAAACTAGAATTTATGACATTTTGCAGTATATTGCTTTACATTCAACGGCCAAACGAACAGCTCAGGTATGTATTGGATGCATTTTATAAAGATCATAGTATCTTTCTTTTGAGCACAACATCCATGTAAAACTACTAGAGCTTGCATTACTTACCAGTGTTTTAAAAGGCAGGGTACAAGTGTACTAATAGAAAATGATTGAAATAAAAATTGACGATAAAAGACATAAGATACTAAGAAGGAATTAAGTTGATAGCTCTTTAGATAATAAAATAATAAAAGAAACCTTGTTTCCTAAATATCAAGACCATAAGTTACATAAAAATATTTTAAAAAAAAAAGGTAAACGATAAATTTTTAGCTTTTAATGTTTTTCAAACAAATACGAGGTGGAAAAATGACAAGGAGAACGTAATATTGTATTCATAATGAGCCTAAACGATGACAATTCTCTACGATTAATAGGAAGCTTAAAATAGTAACTAACTCAGTTTCTTGGCAGGAATTTCTCTGCAATTTGTTATATTTATACTGTGCAGGAGCTCAACCATCAATTATAAGTATTCAGTCTAAAGTTGCTACGTTTCTCTATTATCTTATGTTTAGATGTGCATCCCCAGATGTTTCAGAACTGTCTCTTGTTTGACGCTTTTACAAAAAATTTTTTCTGTCCTCAACATTTATGATTTCGACATTGTAGCCACAAAATCAAGGCACTCAAGTCCAGAAACCCACTGCAGCAAGACCAGCCCAGGATGGGCAACCCGCTTCTCCTGCTTCTAGTACATCTGCGAGAGAGCACCAAGAGGACGCAACAGAAGTAGCACGAAAAACGGAGGATGCCAAAAAAGGAGCTCCTTCTCCAGCAGCCCTCAATGAACAAAAAACAACACAGGCTCTTGTTTCGAGCAGCAAACCTTCAATTTCTGATGAGGAGCAGAAAATGAAAGTCGATTATGTTCCATCGGCAAATGGAAATGCTCAACCTGCTCTACAAGACAAGGTCATCGAAGAAGCTGGACGATTGACAAGAGCTAGGTCTAGGAGAGCACGAGCACCAAATAACTAAAAGTTGTAATTCCGCTAGGCAGTTGGTGGAATCAAATGCGTTGTGGAATACTATCGCTATTGTACATTCGTAATTTTCGAGTTGCTATAGTTGCATTGCTAACCAATTTCAATTTTCTTAATTCATCTTAGTGTGATCCTTCTTCAGTGGGGAAAAGACTGAGTTCTTCCCAACACGAGCCCTTCTTTTCTTCTGATGGATTAGGTAATGCATCTCTGACTATTAGTGAAAAAAGGATAATTTCATAGGAAGAGTAGGAAATGAGTGCCTTTTTGACCTACAGCATTCATGCAGCCTAAGATCTCACTCATAACTATTTACCTAACTTCATTAAGTTTCAATTATAATGCAGAGATGTCAATGATAACTCGTGCATTGTGCTTCTATTCTAAGACATTGGTATCTCCCTTTTGACACCGGATGATGCAAATCTTGGTTTTTCATTTTTCATGTGATGGACCTGGAAGAAAGGGTATATGTCAAGTATTAGCTTGGGATCATGTCTTTTTAGGACTATTCTGGATTTTTATAATTTTATGTCTAAAGTAATATTCCGTTTTAGTTGACAAATGTAGTCAGATGTTTTGGGCAGTATGTATATGTGATCAAAGGGTAGTAACTCATACCACGTGGTTATGTTAACTGTATGCATGTAGATAAGATGCAATTTCCCCATTTGCAATCCGAATCCTCACCTGGAACTACTAAAACAATAAACCCAAAAAAAGAAAACAACCATTGCAAAATATGCAAGAAATAAAGGGATAAAGTGGAGGAATTGAGAGAACTGACACAAAAGATACACTAAGCTCTGAGTAGCTCATGTGGGCTAAGGCTCAGTTGTCACTGTCAGTGAAGGATGAACTTTAACACTTGCCCCCCTAAGGCATTTCGACAGCTGCTGTTTTGCAGTAACTTTTTTTTCTGTTTTCAGGAGATCCCCACTTCTTTTTTTCTTTCCCTTTTTCTTTTTTAGTTAGTAATAAAACATGGGACCATAACGTGACTGCAATAAGGCACATAGAGACCACATTGTCAGACTTAAAATTGGTCAGCATGCAGATGAAATGTAAAACGAAAATGTACGAGTCCACTTCATTCTTGGGCTTTTTTGCAGTGGAATGCGTGCTACTATTGGGTTGGGCCCTTGCGAATCAAATTTACCGGACTAACTTGGGCTGGGCTTGGGTCCACCTCACCTAACAAAGGCCAAAAAAATAATAAAAAAAATTGGTACTATCGTGATTAAAATAAAGAATAAATTATATTAACACCATATAAACACCCTTTGTACTCTGTAAGATGACCAGTACATCTGACTAGGGTTGTTTTTGTAATATACTACTCAACAGGTGTCTGTTTAGAATTTCAATATAGGATATAATTATAATTATAATTTCAAAAAGTATTTGTGTAACTAGCTTTAACATCAAGCCACAATTTATCCAAAAATAAAACAACAATGATTGAAAATTCACAATGAAGATGCATCGAAGAGATTTCACGAGTGTATCCTTGCAGTTATATGCCCTAAATATAATAAAGTTGATTCTCTAAAAAATACCATGAAAAAGTTATATATATATATTATTATTTATCAAGAAAAATGTTTTACTGAATATGTATATATTCAAGAAGGAAACAAAGGACAAAATTCTTGGTTATCAATTAAATTGTTTTAATAATAGATAAAAAAATTACGGATTAGAGCTGACCTTATGATGTTTCCTGTGTTGCTACCTACGCAATATTTTAATATAACATATAATAATTGTTAATAAAAGCAAAGGATTCAGTGAGGGAATAGCGATCCAGTGGACAAGGAATAGCTAACCAAATATTGGCTGAACCAATATCTGACTTCTAACTGCTCCATTTATTTAAAAAATAATATGTCTGGAAAAAAGGATATTATTTGTGATCAGTGATGGAACTCTTCTCCCTCCCAATTTTCATTCGTAAACGGCTTTTAATTGAGACCAGGAGACAAGCTGTAGTTTGTCGCCCCAGTGCGCACCTCACTTGCCTAACATTTTTCAGGAAATTCATTCATCTACATTTGCTATTATGTGGAATTCTAAGTAATTTTTATTAAGCTTTCTTCCCTTTTTGTTGTTTATTTTGTTTAATATAAAGGGTAAATTACAGTTAGCTATTTTACTTAAAGAAAAAAACGTGAGGGTGTGAGAATAGAGTGATTGGTTAATGAATTGGTGGAGGAGGAGAAGAGCAGGTTCAGTTTCACATGCAGAGCTAAAGGGTAGAAAACAAAGTGCTGCAAATTGGCATTTGATGGAGTTAGAGTCGCTATTATTGTATTCCTTAATTTGGCGTTTGCACTTCTCCTTTTGCATCTTGTTGGAATCTAAATTCCCCAAACCCCTCCACTCACTCTCACTCTGACCCTCCAATTTGCACTCATTCTTCCTCTCTACATGTACTTGCGATGAACAACTATCACACCACAACAAGCCATAGGGATCTGTTAATGCCTATGTATCAACAATCACTACCTTCCAAATCTCTAAAAACAGATCCAATCCAACTATTTCATTTTCAACTTCATATTTTGGATATTTACATAATGTATTCATTGAATCAATTAATCTCTCTCTCTCTCTTCTTTTTTTCATAGTGTGTAGATGGCTAATTATTTTTCTTGTTTTGCATCATAATTTTTGTTTTTCGTTTTACTTCTAGGTCGAGATAATTATTTAAGTACTAATTAAATAGAAAAATGTAACTAATGAACCTACACGACTGAAGTTTAACAAACAACTTATGGAGAAATAAACCAAGTTTATATAATATTTAATGCGTTGCGTTTACCAAAGAAGGTAAATAATTAAACAACATTATCATCCCTCAAATCTCTCTCACAAACATATTTCTCGACAAGAGAAATCCATTCCCATTAGTATAATTAATTAATATACAATAAAAAGAAATAATAGAAATGAAGCTCACAAGCATGGAATCACAAAATAATAATTACTTAATCAAAGTAAAAAGTAATTAATTAAAAGCAAAGATCACCCTACCCCGACGGCTACTTTACCCATATCTTGGATCCCTCTCCCCACATTAAAGAAACACGTTCCAAATTTTAAGACCATCTTTCTCTCTCATACTCTTTGTTTTCCCATGAGATGAGAGAGAGAACAGGTAATAAATCATCTGCCTTCTTCCTCTTCCATCTCTTAGCTTCACTCATTTTCATGGCACTCCTCACTTTCCTACCCGCAGATCCTAATACTAATAATTCCAATTCCCACGATTCCAACTCCAAGAAAACCAAGAAAAAGCAGCAGCAAACCAAACAGAAACAGAAACAGAAACAGCCCTCTTCATCTTCATCTTCATGGGACCAAATCAAGAATCTCCTCACTTGCAAGCAGGTTCAAGACTCCAAAATCCACGACCCCTCCAAAACTACCCCGTCGCACACCTTATTCCACTCCTCATCCTGCAGTAGCATTTGTACCTTCAGAGACGTCGTCCATGCCAACACCAGGGTCGTACACCGCTCTGCCGATAACTCCCCCGAGGGCAGCACTGTCGGCCAGGATACCAGCAGGCTTCTCACCAAGAAAACTACCCACGTCTCCTCCTCTTCTCGCTCCATTCACTCCACCTCCAGCCTCAGATCAACTGCCGCCGCCGGACGCGGCATGCAGTTGAGGAAGCTCTCCGGGTGTTACGAGTGTCACGCCATTGTCGATCCTACTAGGTAATTACTTCATTTATATATACTATTTATAAATCGTCAAATTACAGAATTATTAATTTGTATTTATAGAATTATATATATAATATTTGAGAGATGGAAGCGGGTGCAGGTATCCATTGGGAAGGAGCAGCATATGTGCTTGCCCTGAATGCGGAGAGGTTTTCCCCAAAATTGAGAGCTTGGAGCATCATCAAGCTGTTAGGCATGCAGGTGATCAATTATTCATTTCAATTCCTATATATTTATATATACCATGATTGATGATATTATGCAATTTACGCTATAAAAACTAGCTCTCATGAAATGAAATAAAAAAGTTTTTTGCCCTATTTTTTGGAGGGCACTATTGTTTATGCTCTCATGATATTTCATTTTCAAATATTGGACCATCTGCTATGGTAGTAAATACTACAGCTGCCCGTTCTTGTAATCGAAAACTATACGTGTCGTCTGCTTACTTGTGTCGCATTATTACGGTTAGGTTACGAGTATGGGTACGGACACCCCACCCCTACAATAACTCGTAGATCAATCTGGTTTTCATGGACTCGGTACCCGGATATGGCCTATAATATGATCCAGATATTAGTCATCTAAATACATTCATCCGTACATGCACTTCTTTGAATTTGTGAAAGTGATTTGGTTGTGATTAGTACAAGTTTCTTAATATAACTTTGTTGTTTGGTTCTTATGTTGTTGCAGTGTCTGAGCTAGGCCCAGAGGACTCAAGCCGCAACATTGTGGAGATAATCTTCAAGTCAAGCTGGCTCAAAAAGGACAATCCAATATGCAAGATCGAACGGATACTAAAGGTCCACAACACCCGGCGCACAATCCAACGCTTCGAGGACTACCGCGACGCAGTGAAGATACGGGCCAACACCAGCGCCAAGAGAAACGCCAGGTGCGCCGCCGACGGGAACGAGCTCCTCAGATTCCACGCCGCCACTCTCACGTGCTCCCTCGGCGCCCGCGGCTCATCCAGCTTGTGCGGCTCCATACCTGCTTGCGGAGTCTGCACTATCATCCGACACGGGTTCCAGGGCAGCAAGATCAGCGGGGTCCGCACCACAGCGAGCAGCGGACGCGCCCACGACTGCCTAGGCGGCTCTGGCACGCGCAGAGCCATGCTGGTGTGCCGTGTGATTGCGGGAAGGGTGAAGCGCGTGGCTGAGGATTCGGCGGGTGATGAGGATGGAAGCGCGGCTCCGGCTGCTGGCTCGTACGACTCGTTAGCCAGCTACGCCGGGGTCTACTCGAATCTAGAGGAGTTGTACGTGTTCAGTTCAAGGGCAATTTTGCCTTGTTTTGTGGTAATTTACAAAGCGCTTGAATCTTAGACATTACTGTTTTATTTCTCTCTCTCTCTCCTCTCCTCCTTTTTTTTTTTTTTAATGTTTGTCTTTTTTTTTTTAATATTATTTCTCTATATATTTGTAGTATTTTATGGAGTAGGTGGAATCAAGTCATGTAAGTAATTGAGGGTTGGCTGTACTACTGCAAAAATATGACCTGTTCCTTTCTTGTATTTATTAATTCCTACTCCATATTTCTTTTTATAGAAGTGATAATTATATTATTATATAAAATATTTTAATAATTTAAGTAATTGATCAATATATATCAGCTTGATGAATTCATCAACATAACAATATAATTATGAAATAAATTATAATAAAAATTCACATAAAATAAAATAAATAACCACACATTTTATCAGACTTAAATTTACGACTTTTAACTTATTTATGGGGCCTCAATTTTAACCACTGAACTAATATTCATAATGGTAGAAGATTAGTACCAAACTTGGTGTAACAAAGTGGTTGTGAGGCCTATAATTTGATCAAGATTTACGGTGCAATATTTAAAATTCAATTATTTAAACTGTAAAAGTAAGTAAGATGAATATTTTCATAAATGTGGGTGGTTGCTCAAACTTATTTTTCACCCATTATTATAGAGAAAGTATGAGTTTTCATTCAATTGTTAGTAATAATATTTTAGAGAATAGAGGTTTCTCTTGCATTTAAAGCTCCAGACAGATTTTGCCCACACACACACACACAAAAAAAAAAAAAAAAAAAACAAGAAATGTCTGACATTTAGAGATATATATGTCTGATCTGTCGAACCCTAATTATGGTAAATGGAGGGAAGTAGAAGACATTTTCATGTTCAAAGATGTAATCGATGTGGAAGAGTATTGTTTTGAATTTGAAAGTGTAATGTGTGGATATATGCACCCAACCCTACTGGGGAAAACCAGCTAATTAATGTTGTACGGAGAAAACTAAATAAAGAATGCTAATTATTTTTGTTTTCGATGCATTTAACATGGAATTAAGTATGACTGAATTATTTGGACCGACAAGTGTACGAGAAGGATAGTTAAGAAGCTCTTGTTGTCGGCCACCTAATTCACTTCAATTACTTTGTAACTCAGATTCCTTTAGATTTTGACACACCGTTGACCCTTTGGTATTTAGATTCGTCATTTATATTAGTATATTTTGATACTCCTTAATAAATATGTTTTTTCAAGCCCAACAACTATAGATGAGCAAACCCCATTCTTTTAGCCCAATAAGCCCCAAACCTACTGACTCAACACAATTTCGGACGGTAAGGGCTCCAGTCCCTCCTGCCGCCTACACTGATGAGGCAAAACTCATAAATAAGGTCCTATCAGCAAGTGCAAACACTAAACAACAAGACCTCCGTGTCAATTCGATTCTACACGTCAAGAGCCACGTCACCTTAAAATATTGTCATATGTAACGAATTCTCTTTCTTTTTAAGGTGGCTGGCAAGACCCATTGAAATAGACATAATTTTCAACAAATACATCTAAATCACGTATTGATTCTCTAATTTTGAAGTCAACATTTTGGCAGTTCTGTTGATATACAACTTGTCCTAACTAACTTGTAGATATCGTCCCAATTCTCTCCATACATGGAGGCCTAATGAGGCAACATATAAGTAATTGCACATCCAACACATTTTCTCTCTCAAATAACAAGGCTAGGCTTCCTTTTCTTTTCATATTATACTCGTATTTCAACCCTAATATCGTATTCAAGCCTCCCACACTCTAGTGCACCATTTATTTCAGCATTATCTTGTACTCGTTCAAGCTTTCATACTTTGTTTCTCTTAATTCAATTATTGATTTAAATATTAAAATACTAACAACTGTTTTGCAGGTTAGTTTTCTATAAATCTAAAGATTTTTGTAAAAAAAATTTAATCATGATGGTGCTATTGGACTCCAATACACATCAGATATTAATTGGATAAATAATAAAATATTAAAAATAAATTTTTTTGAGAAATTATTGACAAAGAGAATGTGAAAGTTGAGAAGAGAGAGAAAACACAAATTAATATACTAATTAAAAATTAATTCAACAAATGAAAGCATCAAAAGAGTATTTTCAGTCATATAAATCTTTTAATTATTTAATTAATTAATATTTAAACCATATTTATGAAAAATAAAAGTTTGAAATTTTAAATGGAGAGTAAAGATTGATAAATGGGCTTTGTGGGCTTATACTTATTTCTCTCTAGTGCAGTCCATATTGAAGCAAGCCGTAGAACTGAGCTGTTGGGCTTTTGGGTCAGTTTTTTGGGGTAGATAATTTAAGCGGGATTTAAAGCCCATGAAGCTTAAACCGGGCAGGTTTTGCGTTAGCCGACGAGAGCTACATCGTCTCCATAGTTTCTTCAGCGTTTCAACCTGCGAGCAGTAGTCTGCTGCAATCTTCTTCTTCTTCTTCAGTTTCATGGTTGCCTTAATTCGTAAGTGCTTTTTGTTTCCGATTTATATGCTGCTGCTTGTTTTTGGTTTGCTTCGAGATCCAATCTTATACGTTCTTCTGCTTCTTAATGAAAATCTCATTTCGTATGCCGAAAAATGATGATGACTGAACATTGTGGTTCTGGTTTCTTATGTTGTCATGAACTGTTTTTTGTTTCGTCTGCTGGGAATGGGAAATCAATTATCGGTAAAGAACCTAAGGTGTAAAATTGTAAAGTAGCTGGTAATTTGCTGTTGAACATTTTGCATTGCCCTTTACGGTTTCGTGGTTGTTCATTGATTTTATATGTGTAATTTATTAAATGGGTTTTGAAGTTACCATAAAGTGTTCGCTGCTAAATTGATCATCTATTGAGTTGCTATCAGCAAAATTAGCAAGTACCTGATTAGTTTTTAATCATTGCTTGAATTGCATTACTTGTAGTTCAATATGGACTGGGTATGTTGGAATTTTAGAAGATTCCTCAAGGAGATATGGTGCTTAAATTGGCGTCACAAAGTTTACTTTGATGTTTCTTCAAGGGTATGGGGGAATGTTCCATTTGGCTAACCAAGATTTGTAACTTTCACATGGCATCTTGTGCGCTTACACGTAGAAAAGTGAAAGAAACAATGAAAGAGAGATAAGTAGGATCACAGGTACTGAGTTGTACTTTTTTTTCTTGTTTGAATAACAGAATCTGTCTAGTTTGTGATGGCATGTGCTGATGCTTCTTGTTGGTAGAAGACCAAGGTTTGGCATTAAATCTGTCAACGCTTTCTCTACTGCTATCACTTTTGCTGGCTGTCATTTCAGAGGTTTATCCACTATGAAAGAAGGAGGGATGATTCCGTTGATTTTTTGCTATTCTTCCGAAAAATTGCCTGTTTTACCACTATAGTTGCAAGGAATGGCCAGAAATGTTCATCCTCTAAAGTTCAGGCAACACCAGAAATTGAGAAGAAGTATGTCCATCGGGTTATGATGCTATTGCTCCCCATTTTAGTTCTACTCGGTTTGCAAAATGGCCCAAAGTCCAAACGTTCTTGAATTCTCTGCCTTCAGGATCACTTGTTTTAGATGCTGGCTGTGGCAATGGGAAATACTTGGGGTTGAATCCAAACTGCTATTTCATTGGATGTGATATTAGTGCTCCGCTTATTAATATATGTGCAGATAAGGGGCATGAAGTTTTAGTTGCTGATGCAGTAAATCTACCTTATCGATCTGGTTATGGTAACGCTGCAATTTCTATTGCAGTCTTGCATCACCTGAGCACGGAAATTCGGAGAAAGAAAGCAGTAGAAGAATTAATTCGTGTTGTAAAACCAGGTGGCCTTGTTTTAATTACAGTTTGGGCTAGGGAACAAGAAGATAAGGCATTGGTTAACAAATGGACTCCTCTTAATCAGAAGTACTTAGAAGAGTGGATAGGACCTGGTAGCCCTCGGGTCCGTAGCTCTTCATCTTCATTTTCTTTAAAAAGCATTCCAGAAACTGAAGAAAATTGTGCGGTGGAGCAGTTGAAAGATGTAGATGAAGAATCTGCTGAAAAAACCCCGCATGAAATAACGTTCTCAAACTCTAGTGATGGACACTCTCCATTGGATTCTACAAATAAAGCAAGTAGTCTATATCAACAAGAATATTTTGTACCATGGCACTTACCCTATCATCGTGCTGAAGTAAGCGGAGCGTCTGTCAATGCTGTAGCTAATGGTTTGGCAAGGAAAGACGATAAGAAGGGTGCCGTGGTGTATGACAGATATTATCATGTTTTCAGTGAAGGTGAACTTGAAAGGTAAAATATTATTTGAACATCCTTTTCTTCTTTGACCCATGTTTCCAAGGGATTTGATTTCACTGTTAGATGTTCGCTATAGGTCTGATGAACATGCATGGTACTGGACGTTATACATGTTTTCTTTTGCTGTTCCCCTTAATGGGATAATTTATATTACTGTCTATAATTATGACCAGAATATAGTGCGAATTAGTCTTATAGGCTGTCGCACCACTTGTTTCAATTTTCTGCTAATAAACCCCTTTGTGAAGTCTAGTGCTTGTCATAGAGCTGTTTGTGATAAATGTGAAGCTAGTCGTCAAAATGTTCTCCAGCTCAAAGAGTGTCTTCCAATTGAGAACAAACAATGGTTTTGGTAAAGCAGGTGAGGAACTTGCTTATTGGTACCAAAGGTTAAGTGATCTCTTGGCTTACCTTTTGCATGGATATGAAATCTAAACGAAAGGCGAACAACAGACGGACAAAGGAAAAATGTAGCTCCTTTGTTCATATTTCGTCATTGACTGTATTGTTTCAATAATTTGCTGAGTGCTGAAGTATTGTATGGCAATTCATATGCGTTCATGCTAGTTCTCATCTGAATAATATCTTTTGAAGCTCTTTGCAATATATTCCTTATTGAAGCTACTTAGTCTTAGGCTTTAACATTCTGGATTGCAATAATATGTGCAGGTTAGTTTCTGGTGTGGATGGTTCTGACATTGTCGACAGATTCTACGATAAATCAAACTGGTGCATTATCCTTGAGAAAACTTCATCATGAACTCAGTCCTGTTCGTCAATCTTGTAACCAGTGAACTTCACCCAAAAAATACTTCAAATATCTTGTTTTAAAGCGTTTGACAATGTTGGAGTAGGTGATCTTGCAAGCTGAGGCAACACGGCTCAGAAGAGTTTGATTTTGGCAACAAAATACATCCGAAAGAAGACGTTTCTAGAGAAAGCAAGATCTGAGAGCCCTTCAACCAGCAAGAAACCGGCAATTCATGAGAGTTTCCACAGGAATCTCATATTTTGAACTTTTGAAGGTTTCTTGAACAGGGCGGCCGCGTTCTTTCATTATACATCTGTACTTCAGTTTCAATGTACCACTAGTAGCCTTGTAAAGGCCTCATATTTTACTGTGTTGAAAGTCTAACAACAGATACCGCATCCATAGAAGATGCTGTTTTGTGTTGAAAAGATGATGATGAAATTTGAACTAGACTCAGATGCTTGTTTTGCATGCCATTTCTAGTGATTTTGGTTTAGGCGATGAAAAGTGAAAAGGGACTATGGTTTCCTTGTACCTCAATCGCCATTTTTGAGCCCGCGAACATCGTACATGTTAGAATTAAGGGCTCTGCTTTTCAACAATCTCAGGAGGGTAGCCCCATGATGCTATACAGTATTATTATTTCCGCAAAATATTCATTGTTCCAAACGTTTTCTCCAAACATTATGAAATATTTAATCGACATTCAAAATTTTGCACAACTTTATTGTTTCCATCCTGCCTCATCAGGAAGGCGCATAACAACCAATGCAGATTTTATTTAAGGCCTCCTCAAGTTCTTATATTAAAGAAACCAAAAGCAATATCCATCCGACAATATCATAATAACCAGCAGCCTTTTCCCTATTATATTGTTATTAATTAACCAAAAAATAAAAAAGAAAGAAAGATTAACAAAAAATGCAAGACTGGACATTGCCCTAATCATTGATTCCCTCAGATTGCAGATTTCCCAGAAAAAGCTGGGCACTCATCATTCAAGGAACCGCATACTGTTCTGCACATATTAGTCAGTCAACATCATCCACATATATTTAACCTAGTTAATAAATTGCCGATTAATTATATAATCTTCCCATTAATTATGGATTTATGTTATAAATAACCGAGAAATTCTAACCCAGTCCGCGTTTGGTCAAACTTCAATAAATTATATGACAAATATAATATACTTGCCGTGTAATTAATGTATAATTTATGAAAAATATCCAATAACATAACTCATAGATTGATTTGAGTCGGCCGAATCATTTATTTGTTTCATATACCATTTATTATTTATGTCTATAAAAACCAGCTTGGTAATGCTTGTTCCCACATAAATTATCAGTTGTTGAATCGCATATGATACAATCATCAAGTATTGATCAGACGATTCGTATGGACGATTGTTCTAGAAAGGGTGTTGATTAGGATTAATTAATAGATAGTTTATTAATGAAAAATGAAGAGATGGAGGAGGCATTTTGGTTGGTGATGGTGTAAAGGCTGAAGATGTATACATAACTCGCCTTCAAAGTGAAGTCATTGCAGAATTATTTGGAGTAGTGTAGGAATTTTATATTGGCAGCAGTATATGAAAGCCATCAATTATTTGTCGCAGTTGCAGTCTCCCCAAAAATATCTACCGCTCTAATCATAATTCCTTTGCCTTAAATATTTGCTCATAATTGCCTTTATTATTTTCATTTCTGGGAAACTAATGCTTCTTAATTTATCAGTTCTTTTTCCATACATAATCCATCTTCCTTGCATGGATTCAACACACTCTCATGCTTACGACTCAAGATAACGGAAGTGTTGCGATTAGATTCAATATGTTTTTCTCATTTAATATATTTCACTATCGATCTTTGTGATAAAGTAGCTAAGGTTGAAAGATATCACGTCCACAAATTGGGTCAAAATTTTTATCAAGGTATTTAGTGGGAAAACGTTTATCCTGACTTTTTGTGTATTAATTCCCACGTGAATAGAAGAGTAGTAACTATCTGAGTCGACGACATGCACAATTCTTTGTGACTGATCTATGGGTGTAATCCCTACTTTCCCATTTTGTCTAACACAAAAAAACATTTCAAATATTAAAAAATTAAATATATTAATAAATTTATATCAAAACAGATGATACAAAGAAACAAGAAATTATCATAAATAAGAACCTCAATCTTACCTTAGTATATGATTAAATTAACTCATCCATGTATATGAATTACGGAAGTAGCAAATCGATAATCTTTTTTTAAAATTAATATATTGTTAATTACATGATTAATTTTTTTTTAATACCAACTAATTTTAGGAACATTTTAAATATTGCACATGATATACTTGTTTAACAAAAAAGGGAATGCAAATGATTTGGTCACATGGCTGATACAACCTCTTTTAATATCTTTCTGAATATATGAACATCATTGAGTCCTCTGTCACATTAGAATATATAAATTAATTAAATTAAACCCCCCAAGAAAAGTTTTTTTTTTTTTTTTCTTAAAAAATAAATCCACTTCTTTTTTCTCCATACGACAGAAATGATAGCACTACACTTCCAGGAGAATTAATATCTTCGAAATAATTTTAAATGGATAATATTTATATATATATTTCATAAATAAATAATTATAAGTAGGAGTAGTAGTAGAAGGGATTCGCCATTTTAGGTACTGTTATAAGCTATATAGGGTTTCCTCTCCTTCTTCAATATCAAGAATTCACCAAAAACCCTACCCATGAAACTCTTGAACCGGTTTCGCAAGATCATAATGCGGTTCATCCTCCCGGCTGTCCCTGCTCGAGGCGGTTCTGCGGCGGCGGCGGCGCCAAGGCGGAGGTCATGCGACGGGGGGGCAGAGCCACCCAAGACCTCATGCAGTTCTTACTATTACTCCTCCAACTCACATTACAATGAAGCGATTGCGGATTGCATTGAGTTCTTCAACAAGTCGTCGCAGGGTGGTCATGTGTTTACTACTCCATCAGAATCTGATGTAATTATGGTTTGAAGAATATCTATATATACTTATTAATTTATTCAACTATTTTTTTTCCCACTATACATATAGTTATTCCATGATTATATATAATTTATTAATTGAAAATAATCATATTTAATTTATAAATTAGTATTATTGAATTGTAGGTAGGTAGGTAGGTAGCCTGGAGAATTAGGCCTGTGGGTAGGGTGATTCTTTTATCATTTTTGGGTTTGATGAAGGACGCAAATAAAGAGAAGTTTTGCTTTTTTTCACCTCTCTTTTGCATGCATATTTTATTTATTTATTTTTGGTTAATATCCATGCATATATATATATATTCTTATGCACAAACTGCATTTTGTAAACAAAAAGACCTCGCTCACAAATCTCTAGCTTATTAGTATGGTGAAGTTTGGTATGAAAGAATTCTATTCTTTATTTTATTTAATATATTATTATGTATATATTTTAAAAAGAAATGAAATAGATGATATCGATATTTGTTGTCTATATATTAAATGAAATCAAACATGCAATAAGACGTGAAATATATAATATATTCAAGTCGTATGACAAATATGAAAATTTTAACAATATATATTATAATAAGAATTATTGACTATGGCTCATTATTCTTAAGCATCTTCAAACTAATCTCCATGTATTATTAACTCCACCAATGCAACTCCAGAATTGCAAGTAAACATATCATGTCTTTTCACTATCTCTTTTCCATGTTACATTCAAGAGGTCGTGGGTTTGAATCTCATGAATATGAGTATGTAATTTTATTTTATAATATTGTCTTGTTTGAATATATTTATTAATATTAAAATATCGATGTATTGAATTAGTATTTGAATTTGAATGTAATTGATGATGGAGTAATAAATTGAATCTTATTCCAAAGGAAAAAAAAAAAAGTGAAAAACTGGAATTGGGATTTGTCGTTGTTATGTAAATCAAAGAGAGAAGCAGATGGGCTGATCCAAGTAAGTGGTGGGCTCAGAATATAAATTCAGCCCAACAAGTGTAAAACTCGGGAAATGAATACCCAAAACAATTCGTAAACGAAAGAAGGCGATGGGCTGATCCAAAGTGAATATTGGGCTTAGAATGAGTTACATAGATGGGCTTTTATGAACCAGTCCAGTATGGTGTCTATGTATTTAGGTGATTCGAATCTTGACCCGACCCAATAAGGTTCATTTAATTTTCTGAACTTAAAACTATTAAAAAAAATCGATTACCCATCTCTCAGTTACCCAATAGACTTCCGAGTCAAATCAAAATAATTACCAAAAGATTGAGGCAGACAATTCAAACTACCCGAATTCATATTACTGTCTTACTCCTACTCCTACATCTACATGTATCGTAAGAATGACAAATGAATGGTGAATTTAATTATTAATTGTTATTATTAATAATGACGTAAGAATTAAAAAATGTAGGAAGGAAGAATAGTAGTAGAGAGCAGGGGGGCAATGTCGTTTTTGACCTCCGACTTGTCTCCTCCGAAATCATTTCCAAGGCTTCGACTCTGCAATCTGGGTGCTGCTGCTGTGAATTCCATCGTCTCTTCAAGATGGTAATCAGCCCTTCGCCTAGGGTTCTTTCTTATTTACTAGATTCTAATCTCGTTCCGCGTCATGAGTTTGTTCTTTTTTCTTTTAATCTTCGGTGTTGCAGATCCGATTTATACTGTTACAGAACAGGCAAGGGAAGACTCGATTGGCCAAATACTACATTCCTCTCGAGGAGTCCGAGAAGCATAAGGTTGAGTACGAGGTAATCTTTTGTGGAAGTTTCTGATTTCCAGCTCGATTCCAGGTTCCTCTGAGTTGGTGTGTGTTTTTGATTTGTTATTCAATTGATTACTGCAGGTTCATCGATTGGTTGTGAATAGGGATCCCAAATTCACCAACTTTGTGGAGGTGATCAACTCTGCTCGCAGCAGAATATTAGTTTTCAATTCAATTATGTGGTCTTTCGATCATTTATTAATCTAATTAGAAGCTTTAATCCTGTTATCCTTTTATGAACCGGGCATTCGAGCAAATGCTGGAAAAGTCCCCCTTTTTTTTTTTTTTTTTGGTTAGTTAAATCTAAAAGACCATAGCTTGAGTTCAAGAGAATTTCGTTTTTTCCTCCTCACATTCTGCCTCTGGATTTTCAACTCATCATTTAGGGTTCCTCCTTCACTCTTCCGAAAGGAAGCATAATGGTTCATGCTTTATTTCCATGTATTTTGTCTTTACGTTTGGTTTTTCTATGGCTTTACATTTCAATATTATTTACTTTGGTCTATTTTCTTCTTCGAATTCAAAAGGATCAAGGCAGGTTATTGATAAAATTTCTTCTTGCAGTTCCGAACCACAAGGTTATCTACAGGCGATATGCTGGTTTATTTTTTTCTCTATGTGTTGACATCACAGACAATGAGTTAGCTTATTTGGAGTGCATTCACTTATTTGTGGAGATACTGGATCATTTTTTCAGCAACGTGTGCGAGTTAGATTTGGTTTTTAATTTCCACAAGGTATGTTGTGGTTTCTGCATGTTATCTATTGAATTGGAAGTAAATTCATCCAAGTGGATCATTTGAGACCTGAATAAGAATGTACAATGCAAAACCGTGAATTTTTTTTTTTACCTCCCATGCGAGATTTAATCTGCATTTCTATCTCTACAATCAGTCATCCTGCCGCTCCATGTATAGTACATTTTTTATCTGTCTGTGTTTGGTAAGCTCTTGCAGTATCACCATAAGTTACGTGTTTTTTTTCTTTTAAAATTATAACCAAAGAAAAATCTTGATTCTGCACCTTACTTCTTGTGCTGGGGAATTCTTTCATTGAACTAGATCGCGAGCTTAGTTTCGCCCATTGATACCCTAGATAAGATCTATGGCTTATCTCGCCCAATGCCACTCCATAGCTTTCAGTAACTGTCAACCTGGAGCTAAGATGGTGCCCGGGTATTATAAGCCCGTACAGATTGCTTTCTAATTCTCTTTAGCTTTCGCTATCTCAGTTGAAATCATGGAAAATTAGCATATAGTCTTTTATTACATTGCAAATCCTGTGTTACGATGTAGTTTTGATATGTTTTGTCGGTAAGTTGCTTCTTTTTGTCTTTTGGTGGATTGTAACACTCAAAATTGCCTCATATCTTTAATTATCATTCAACATATTCATCACTCAAATTCATTTTGATGATGTGTGGTACATTCATATCATTGCATACCCTGATGAATTCTGTTCGTCTTTAAAGGTATATCTCATATTAGATGAGTTCATACTTGCTGGGGAACTGCAAGAAACAAGCAAGAAGGTAAAACTTCTATTTATGTTTTAACTGTTGGTGAAAACATTGATAACTTTTACCCCGCTACATAGTGGTGTATTTAGTTACCCTCCATTTTTCACATGAATATAAGGCTTAAAAGCAAGTGGGTGCCAAATTTCTTATGCACGACTATATTCCTATGCACCTCCCCTACCCCTAATCTTTTTTTTTTTTTTTTTTTTTTTTTTGCCTATACGAGTTATAGGTAGATAAATTCCTGATATTAAAATATGTAGTCTGTTACTTCTCATTAAAATTGTGGGGAATGGTTGAGGTGTTTCCAAGTGATGATTTAAGAAAATCATGTCTGACAACGAGTATTTATTCATTACTGTCCATTTCATACTACAGGCAATCATAGAGAGAATGGGGGAATTGGAAAAGCAGGAGTGAGGATTTGATGGGCGGTGTCTTGAACGTCAACAAGCTACGCAGTGCGTAACATTATTGAACCTGAACTGTAACACTCTCCAATTTCTTACGCCTGCCCTTGCCTTTAAGATTTTGAGATCTTGTTTGTAAAGAGTCATGCGTACCATCTGTTCTTTGAATGGTGATTTGACATTTGCTTGAAAATTCAATTAAATTAGTACCCTACTTAGCCATGATATGGTTGCGATAAGTTCAGTTCAGGGTCTACATGATATTGTCTCTATTCGTTTGATAATCAAGTATCAACCAACCAACATGGTTTTGATCGGTTAACAAAGGTCCGACTGTGTCTTCCTTAACATGCAATTATGGTAAGATACAGTAATGAATTCTATTTAATTTAATAGTGAAATTTTCTACTTTATCTTATTGAGATTTAGTATCTTGAGAGTTAGCTTATTATCCTCTTCACCATTTTTTGCATGGAGAAACAATTTAATGTAGTTAAAGATATTATAACAAGCACTAGGCTAAATAAATCTTCTTTTCTTGCTATATTGCCACATAACATACAAAATCCCTGAACATGAGAGTCACTCACCGCTACTAGGTGTCATGTCACACTTTAATTTCTATAGCGAGCCACAATACAAGCAACTGGCAAAAACCTGCAGGATGTTTCTACTCCCTTTACATCTGTACCAGAAGTTTTACACCACAAACCAATCAGCGCACAGATAATAAAGAATTAAGTAATGATGGCTCCTTCTCAAGCCAGGCTCATAGAAGTTTCCCAACATCAAAGCTGCTGGTTGCAGAGTAGTTGCATATGCGATGCATTTTCAGAACACAATGTAGTTCCATTTCTCTCGTATGCTGAATTGAGACGATGATGATGTCTCCACATTTGAAAGAGTCAATGCTGAATTGGCGGGCGAATTCTGCTGTTGTGGAGGTGAGCGATGTTGGTACTTTGAGCCCATGACGGAATGCAGATGCGGGAAAAGCGCCTGGGCGTAGTTCAGCAAGGAAGGTGAGCTTCTTCCTCCATTTTGCCATTCTGGTAATAAATGTGGCCGACCAACTCTACTGGGACTATATTGGGCCTGGAGCTGAGAAGTCCATTTCTGCTGCTGTGACTCCAACTGCTGCCCCAATGGGGCTGTAACAGTGCCACCAAAAGTGTTGCTAACATATGGAGGAAGCTGTACCTTCACATTCATAAAGTACAAAATAAATAGCCCTATCATATATTCTTTTACCAAAAAGACTTCCCGTTTTCGTATCTAATAAACTTTCACTGTATTGCAATTTTCTGTTTCGCTTCCCAAGAGTTTTTAACTTTCATGGCATTGCTCATATTTGAGCTAGATTGTCTAAGAAAAAGCTAGCAAATTTAAGACAAGATACAAGAACGGAACAAAGTAGATACATATAATTAGGTGCTGGAGAGTGAGCTAGTTACCTTCGCTGCGGCTGCAGTTGAAGTCTGATCACGAAAAGTCGATGAATAACCATTCTGGGGCAGTGAAAAAAGCATGGCAGAATGATTTTGTGGCCTCTGGTATGACACATTTAATTGATTCAGAGCCTCGGAGCTGCATCCTGCTCTATTGACGCCCCCACTGGAATCTGAACCTCCAGCATTCAATAACAAGAAATTTGAACCCTGCAAAAAAAATTATTCATTTTCATATAAAAAATTTAGCTGCGGAAAGAGGGCCCTTGGTATGTGGATTAGACCCAGATGAAACAGTTTCCACTTCAGAATCAAGCCTAAGGTGGGATGGAAAATGAACTCACCCTTTTCCATGATGAGCACAAGATGGAGGTTTTATTAGGCTGTTGCTGATCTTGAAGGAGCCTTTTATGCGAGCGAACAGCAATTCCAATATCAGAAGAGCCCTCAGAGACAGAATGTATGAAGCCATTAAAAGGCAAACCACCATGTCTGCCATTTACCGCCAGCTTCTGGTTATCGATGCTGACATGAGGCCCTTTCTCCAGACCTCTAGTGGTTGTCAATTGACTGGGCTTCTGCAGTAAACCTGTGTTTCTCTCCGGGTTTCCCAAGACCTTAACCAGGTTAGCGATGTACACATGGGTGGAACATCGCTTTCTTGACTTCTTTGGCTCAAGCAGAACTCCACGATAGTGAATCTAAGAATCAAGAGAAGATACTGATAAGATTAGAAGGCCATATAGATTATAAATCCAGTTTAAACTTTTTAAAGCTGCAGTATACCTTGTCAGCAGTAATACTGTTCTCTTTGACTATAGGCTGAGTTGCACAATTTGTATTCTCGAACCATGCAGGAAATATGTCGGGCGAAGATCTGTGATTATTCAGCTCATGAAAGGTTGAAGTGTATTAATAAGCAAGAATCTAAGTGTGTTCTAGAAAAGGAAAATTACAGCGGGCCGGATCCGTGTGTATTAGAGCTGACAACTCCTGTTGAAGACAAGCTTGGTTCCAGCAGTAAACCTGTATTTGTAAAATCAAAAAGGTCACATGACTGATAAATGAAGCAATCACCACTATCATAGTAAAAGCCACTTTTAATCAGGGATAGTGGCTTACATTAGAAGAACACAATAAAAAAACTTACCTTTATATTTGTCCTCCTTGGGATAATGATTATTTCCGTATTGAATCCCAGAAGTTGCAACCTGGAAAACACCCCAAGCACCACCTATTAGCACCATTAATTACAAAGGTCAGGAGTGAATCTGAACACTGGAACTCTTGAACCAACCTGTTTCCGGGAAATCGTTTGTTCACAACTGCGGATTATGTCACGTGTTGACATTGTTGGTCTATGATATAATCAATAAAAGAAGATTAAGAGCTCCGGATGTATAAAATATTGAAGATCGCAGGGAGAAAGAAACTGGTTATGCACCTGGGACCCAGACTTGAATGTGATGGAATACCAGACGCAACAGGTGTAGCTGATTGCTCGCTGAACGGCAACTCAGGTTGTTGAGCATCATCTAAAGATTGGTATTTCCCGACTTCTTCTGTTGAATTCACCAAAATTGAAGAATGACAAGCAGACTCAAGAGTGTCTCTTGTGTTTATTTCCCTAGAGTCCTCTTGTTGCATCGGAATCTCAGCATCTGTTTATGGTGGCATAGAGCGGCAGAACAGTTGAAGAATGCAAACTAAGTCATGAACAACATGGCAACAAAGCAGCAAAATGAACCTTTAGCTGCGGTCATTGAGCTCCCTGCTTCTACTATTGTTGACGATTTTATTTCCGATGGTTCTCCGTCCAAGACAGGCTTGTTAGTCTTGGCAATGTCAGAGAACATGTCCGCCAAAGAGTACAAGGTCTCAGCGACTTCTTCTTCATCCTTGGTAATTTGACCTTGTTTCTGAAAAAGTAATCCCATGTATTACAAAGAACGTTAGCTGATTTCACATCCTTATGTTGTCCATAAACGATATAGAATAGCTTGAACTTTCAGAAGGTGCAACGTCCAACCATATTCAGTCTGGATTTCTTGGTACCATCTACCCTGAGTATTTCAACTCCATTGGACATATGAAGTTGCTTCCTTGAAATTGGCAAAGGTGGAATAATAGATTCACGGCTCCGCTTCTTGATGGCTGCAACATTTAAATACAATGCACTGATAAGGCGTCCTCAGAGTATTTTAGCATTGACCATTTACTGTTTTACAGAATCTAAGAGCACTTCTGTGAAACACGAAACCTCCCATCAGTCAA
The DNA here is from genome assembly GCA_034509725.1 of Sesamum angolense. Taxonomy (NCBI): domain Eukaryota; kingdom Viridiplantae; phylum Streptophyta; class Magnoliopsida; order Lamiales; family Pedaliaceae; genus Sesamum; species Sesamum angolense. The sequence continues at coordinate 1,160,450 of JACGWL010000014.1, read as the reverse complement.
ACAAGTATTAGTCCTCTTATAAATATGATGTTAAATCACCTTTGGAGGTGATTGAGCTGAGTGGCAAGCAAATTATTCAGCATGCTGAACTTAAATAGTCATGAAAACTAATAATACAATCCTCCAACAGCTGGAGAAGGAAGAGAAAAGCAGAAGATGACCATGGAGCAAAGAGAGAGAACCCACTCTAATTGCAAAGGAAGTATATCAATCGATACAGGGAAAAATCTCGCTGGATCTCTTCCATTTAAGCACTTTTTGATGAAATTCAAAGAAATTAATTCTGGCTGTTGGACGAAGATAATGATCATCAGATTGAAAGAGTCAAAGTTACAGCAAAGTGAGCAATTTTTTTTTACATTACATCCAGAAGCAGAGCACGTGCTTCAGTACTAAGTGGGGAAAATAAAAGCCAGAGAGAGAATCTTTCGTTGCCAATAAAGAGAAACAAAAAGAAAAACTAACAAACTAAAAATAAAGCAAACTTCCAAATCGCACCAACAGGCATGGCACAGAAGATGAGGAACTTCTCAGAAGACCCACCATGCAGAACTAAATTGAACCTGTGTGCCCCAATTAATCTTCACCAAAACACAAACAATCCAACAATCCCTTCAAGTTACAAGAAAATAGCCAAAGTAAGTTTCCCATAGAATAGTTCAACATATAACAAGACCTACCAGACCGCAACCTCCTAGGAACCGGAGCATGGTTCACTACACCACAGTCATCAAGAAGCTGCAAGTATCAAAATTGAAGTATTGTAAGTAAATATCTTCAGTTCCTCACAGAGAAAAACTAAATTTACAATCTTACACGTTAAAGCATAAGCTTATCACGACGTAAGTGTTTACCTTTCTCGGCAACTTGTTCTTCTTCTTAGTAGTAGCACTAGGCTGCGATTCATCTTCACCAACAAATCGAACAGACCCCATACCGCACTCTGCTTCACTTCAAAGTTCCCTTGAACAGCAGCAGAATCTTTTTCTCTCCTATAACCTGAGCATCCGAATTTTAAACCTCCAATGAACAAAAGGAGATAACTTTAACAAGAGAAGACGCAAAGGACACAAAAAGCAGTGAAAAGAAGCCAGAAGAAGAAAATAGATAAAAAAGAAGAATAAAATGCGGCACACACACAGCTAATAAAAAAATGATTATCGTAAACGGCAAAAGATCAAGAACCAAAGAAGGATACAACCGCGGAAAAAGACAAGAATGCTATTGATGGCTTTTGTTGTCTAGTAACCGTAAATTAAACAAGAAATGGTGAAAAATCCCCAGTAATTTAACGTCATGAGGTACAGATATGAATTTGATGTTCATACCCAGAAAATGCTCAACGCGACCGACTGGATAATAATAAGCTCCTATATGCGAACCGTCGCTACGTCAGTTTTGTCCTTTTCGAACAAATAGTCAGAAAAGAGACAGCAGCCACGGGATTCACTTGAAAGCTGCTTACAAGGCCCAAATTTGATGCAATCGAAATTTCAATAAATGCCTTCTGATCTTTAAACTCAGTCACTTGTTTTTTTTATTTATATTATTATAAAAGAAAAAATATCCAAAAAAATCAGAGTACCTGAAAAATGGATTAACAGAAATTGATTGGAGGAAAAGTATCACACAAAGAAGAATTATGGAGAGTGCTCAGTTGCATTTCCTATTTGGGCTGTGGGTTTCTTCGATCATTCCTCGGAAATCGATCCATTTTTCTTTGATACTTTGTGTGTTATTGGGAGAGAAGTCATAGTGACTGACAGAGAGTGTGAAGAGAGAAGAAGGTCGGGAATTAAGAAGAGAAGAGAAAAAAAGAGAAAAAGCTGAGTGAAAAAGAAAAGTGAATGCTGCCCCTTGTGAGTGGGGGATGTTTCAGAGAATCAGGTTTCTTCTTCACGCAGTAAAAGACCTTCATTTACTGACACACACTCAAACTTTAATCTCTCCCTCTCTCTCACACACACAGAGTGAAACAGTGATGGGAATGCAAGAGATCACATCAAAATCACCGAGAACAGTAAATGCAGAAGTTTAAGCTGAGTGAAAGAAAAGGTAACCTTATTATAATAAAATATTCTTGAAAATGCATAAGATCTCAATCATAACAACAAAAAAATAAAATACTTTTCCTTTGTGATATGGGATTTATTACAATTCAAACACAACCATACTCAAAAATCAGACAGAAAAAGGGGAAAAAAAGTTTCTGGCCCCAAATAATAGAACAAAAAAAAAAAAAAAAGAGAAGAGAGAGAGAAATCAAAATCGTCTAGACAAAAAGCTCAAAGACAAGCAGAACAACCAGACAAGAAGCTGCTGCGTTCTGCTCCCATATCCAGCTCATTCGCAGAGAAGAGACTCAGTAAAGAAGAGATTGATAGAAATTCTTCGTTGATCAACAAGAAAAAAGATTAAAAAACAAAAAACAGTCTTCCATTCATAGTCTTTGCGGCAAATAATAAAAAATCAGTACTACTTTTCCACACACAGTTACCTGACTCTGAAACACACAGTGAGTGCGTGGATTGTGTGTGCAGCAGTGAGGAGGAGGAGGATCACCCCCTTCACTCATTCCTGAACAGACACGGGAAAATGAAGCAACCGATTGCAAAATATAACGACCACAATTTATAACTGCCTTCAATGACGTCATCTCCAGATCCAACGGTGTGAACTGGACGCGCACCCAGATCCGTTGGATTCATCTCTTGCATGAAAAGATAGAAGAGTCCCATGAGTCAGCCACCTGGGACCAATGTCAACTCCCACGCGTCTCCTCGCACGTGCGCATGATTTCATTTCATGAAGTGGCGTGGGGAAATGGAAACAAATAAATTGGCGATTTAATTAGTACATTGATGCGAAATAAAAAAAAATAAAATCAAATTTTAATTATATATTTTTTAAATGAAATATTATACATGATTTTATTGATGAATTTCTAGTGAAAATTGCATCAAGTTATCTGAGCTGTGTATAATTAAAAATAAAATGATGTCTGATGCTTTGTACATTAAATACATTAATAAATGTTGTGTACTTGATTGAACAATACGTGTCAAATCCACTACAAGTACATCAATAAATGATGTGCCAAAAATTGTTGAATTTGGTGTATAAAATATGAATCATCATCATATGCTAAAAATTGTTGTATTGGGGTGGAGAAAGTAGGAATGATAAATTCATTAGTAAAATTTGGAAAGTGGGGTAATGATCATGATATAAATAGTAAATGAAATGACTAGTTTAACCTTGGTAACGTAGTGAAAGGATCAAAGTAAGAGAAGATGGGAGTAATGATGAGGAGGTGCAAAATGCCAAGATTATATAAGGTGTCGTAGGAGCTTCATTTGTTTTTGGTGGGTGCGTGGACGTGGAGTTTCAAATTAAATTCAGATTTTTTGAGATTGGAGGAATCTCATTCACAGGCGTAGATATATATGTCCAGCTGTTGGGCTTTATTCAAGTGATGGATTGAATCCAAACTATTTTATGGACTTGCAAAACTACAAGAAGTGATTTGGGCCAATCGCCTCTTATAGCCCAATTAGATGCCACACAGACTCAGACTCTCTGTTAGTTGTTCAAAAGTATAAATAAAAGGAATAATTATATTCTCTCTCTAAAATTTAATATAATTATATATAAATTTCTTGTAATTTGAGAATTTATATCTAGCATTTTTTAAATTTGCTTCTATTTAACAAAAAAGTCCCTTATTTAGTCAAAATTCTCCAAATTTTTTCATATTAATAGAAAAATGCAAAAAAAAAAATTATATATTAACCCCAACTAATTTATTACTGATTTATTGCAGGTCAAATAAATCTTTTTGTAATCAAATTACCTAATAAGTTTTCACATATTAATGCATGTGAGGAGATATATTTTCACCGTTATAAGAATAGTTTAGTCTGAAAAAAAATTAATGTACGGTTTGTCAGTAATAAGTCAATCGAGGGTATATAATAATTTTTGTTAGAATTTTTATTAATATCAATAATTTTAGTAAATTTTGATCAATTGGAGACTTATTTATCAGACAGAAGCAAACATAGGAGGTGTCAGATATAATTTTTCAAACTATAAATAATTTACATATAATTATATTAAATTTTAGGGGATAAGAGTGCAATTTTTTCTAAATAAAAAAACACGTGGCACTAGCTAGGTGCCACCATAATCATGTAATAGCAACCAAAAAAAAAAAAAAATTTGAACATTACGTAACAATTTACACACAAGCTTAATCCACAATAAACATAGCAGCACCAACTTAATATATCACACAAACTATAAACAAATGGAACCGACAAACACACACATACACACCCACTCGACACCACCTTAATTACGATCATTTCAACCATGTCGAGTCTCTGTATCCATGCACCTCTACCTAATATATATTTCTCTTTTGTTAATTTGTCAGTCACTTTAATTATACAAAAACATAACATCTAACTGCTATACAGAAAGACGTCGACATAGATGGAATCAGGCGTTTGTGGTAGTGTTTTAGGGACATTTGCGCCTGCCGCCGTGAGTAGTCATGGCCTCATAGCAGGGGCAAAGGTGGTGGTTGCCGGAGGTTCCAGCGGCACGCAGTTGCAGCGCGCAGCAAGTTCCACACGCCCTCTTGCACAGGTTTTGCCTCGACGCCAACCGGCACCTCCCTTCGCATGCCGCCGCGCAATCTATTTTTCCACAAATTCAGTTTTACTACTTTATATACATATATATATATATATATGTTGTATTTACAAGTGAAGCATGTCAAAGAGATAAAGACGAATACTCATTTTGGGGACGAATGAACTTCCGCCTGCACGATCAACATTAGTGCTCATCTGTTTAATTCAAAGAGAATTTCGATTAAATAAAAATTAAAAGGGGGTGTTAATTGATAAGATGATGAAATACAAAAATGAAGTAGTGGACGTACCCCTTGGCCTTGATCCTTAGCTTCAACAAGGAGATGCAGAAGGAGAAGGGAAAATATAAAGTGAAGTGATTAGGTGGTTGGAGATGGGATTGTGACGATTTCTCAAGGTCGAAGGTGATGGGAGAATACCATACTACCTCTATATATATGATATAAAAAATAAATAAATGGGTATGGAACAAAATAATTATAAAGTATGTAAAAGTTGGTAAAAAAATTAATGTAAATTTCGAAAAGAGTAGGTATTAATATTGATGACTAATTGAAATTATTTCAATTAATATATGATTCAAAAAAACATATGTATTTAAAATAATGTGGGCTTGGAAATTCTATGTTACATATAATGCTTATCGCATTGTAATTAATATAGTTGATTGGAGCATATATATTTAGTTAATTTAAAGATGAAAATAGCTGGAGAGCACTGGTAGAGATAGAGAGGACAAAATATGTGAGCCAGGATTCCCTTCTAAATATAGGGTGATAATGATGATGGATTGAATAAAAAAGGTGAGGCAGCTATCAGCCATGCGCCCGACTAGTTATGCCTCCACGTTACTATTTCAGTGTAAAGCTGGAACCGGAGGAGATCAATACCAATATCAATACATTTTTTTAATTTCATAAAATAGGTGTGGAGTTTGTTTCTAGTACTATAATTATGGCTAACGTCGCTTTTAATTTCATAAAAAAACTTATAATTATATATTTTAATTTTAAAAAATCATGTACGTTGTGATTTTAAAATTAAAAATTAACATTATTTGAGATTAAAAAATACCAAAATCACATGTTTTGAACTAAAAAAACATAATTTTAAATTATAATACCTTTATTTGATGAGATTAAGGAAACATTTTACCCTCTGGAGTCTGGACCAATACAATACAATAAGGGATATATACAGATCAATGTTGCTAAATTTCCCATGCAGAAACAGAAACAGACGTCCATCTGGGAATGCGTTTTTCGGCATTTCTCATTCACACCTTTTCCCAATTTTTCCTTTTCTCTTTTTTTTCTTTTATTGTGCGTTTCTTAAATTTTCTGTTTGCTTTCTGCTATTTTTTATATTGGAAATATCTACAGGATTATATATAGTTTCGAAAGCCCTGTTCGGATTTATTATTACAAATTAATATTTTATATATACACACATTATGTATATAAAAGTTACATATCAGTAGTATAAATAGTAAGAGAAGATGCAACATCAATTTATATATAAAAGATCAAAGTACTATGAGGAAGGGGATGAGTAATTAATAAAATGGGATATATTATTTAATATTTATTATAAATCCAAACAAAGTATATATAGTACAAAACACATGAACATGAAAACCCTCGCTCAAGACGTACGTACGTGGAATTAGGGAAAAATATATAGCCATATTAATGAAGTAGATAGTTTCAATTTCAAGGGCACTTTTTGCGGCCACCGTGAGTAGTCAGAGAGGCGTAGCAGGGGCAGACGTCCTGGTGGCCGGAAGTGCCCGGCGGTACGCAGTGGCACCTAGCGCAGCACGTCCCGCAGGCCCTCTTGCATATCTTTTGCCTCGACGCTAACTGGCACCTTCGACTACATTCCTTCCCACAATCTGCACTATATATAATATTAATTAATATCAATTTGGATATTGGGATATATAAATTCATAAATCAATCAAGGGTTGTAATTGAGTTCTCATTATTAAAATATATATTCAAGATAAAATAATAATACACAATATTAGTAAGTAAATGCAAGTGCATGGCCTTGTATTTACGTACCTATATGTTTTGTATCAAAAGAGAGGCTTCATGACCAGTTATTCCATCCACGTTGATCTCCTGCACCAATTAATTCAAAAACAATCTTTTTCAGTTAATATATATTTTACTAGGAAACATATTGAAAAATACTTACATACCCCCACAAATGAACTGATTTTTCTGAATAAGATTCATGCCACGCGTCGACGTCATCGAGTACATTTAAATTTATATACAAATTCAATATATATATATATTGGTATTTCGAAATCAATAAATATATGTACAAAGTAAATAAAAAGACAAGACACTATTATGAAACCTGATTCATATATAGCGGTTCATCATGAGCTTGAATCACGGAAATGAAAAGGACAGGGTGATGAGGCAAGCAAGAGAGGACGAGTTGGAGATGATTGCCATGGCTGGGTATCAATGCAATTTGTGTGCGAGGAAATGAGAGAAAAAAGGGTGGTATTTATAGTGTGAAGAAGATGAGAAACGTCTGGAATTGAACAACATTTTTTTGCTTGATTTGTAGAGTTCCTATTTGTCCTCCTAAAGTGCAATAATGGAGGAATCCGGGACCAGGAATGGCCAGCTGTTTTCAAGCCCAATTCACTTACCTTTTGTTTGGATAATTCTAACAATACATTACAACGACTCCTTTTGAAATTCGATATAATTATAAATATTAATATTAAAAAAATTATTAATATCACTCTAGTGTAATAGTTGTCTAAAAACTAGCAAGCCCAATTAATCCATTAGTCTAGGTTTCCACCCATTTTTTGTAGTAAATCGATCAAAACGTCCTTGTGAATTATAATATATACTTTTACTTTATTTTATAAACTTTATGAATTTTTTTTTTAGGATAAATGCATTTTTGATCCTCAAATATAACCAATAATGCGATTTTGGTCCGCAAACAAATTAAAGTTGCAATTTTCGTCCTTAAACTTTAACTTTAACTTTTTTTGACACTTTTTGTCCTTCCGTTAACTTTTTTATTAAACTTAACAGAAACTTCTTTTTAAAGTGGAAAAAATTACTATTTTTCTACTATTTTGTGGTGTTTTACGAATTTTAATCCAATGCATAGAGTTTTCTTCAAACTTCAAAAGAGAATAAACAAAAAAAAATAATAATAACTAACAAATTTTAAAATTTTATTGATAAATTTTTTATTAAGATTATTTAGAAAATTTGTTGCTTAAATTCATTTTTTTGGCTTATTCTCTTTGAAGTTTAAAAAGAAAATAGAAAATATTGGTGCATTGAATTACAACTTGAAAAAACACAACAAAAGGAGAAAAATAGCCATTTTTTCACTTTAAATGAAATTTTCGTTAAGTTTAACGGAAAAGTAAAGGGAAGGATCAAAAGTACCAAAAAAGTTGGAGTTTGAGAACCAAAATTATAACTTTAAATTGTTTGATGACCAAAATCGCATTAGAAGATATGAGGGCCAAAAATGCATGTCCATTTTTTTTGTGGTGGATTATGTGGATAAGTTTTTTAACACTTCGTCCAATTTGTTTACAAATCTTCAATTTAAAAAAAAAAAAAATAAAGAAAGGAAAAGTTGACAATTTCAGGTCTCGATTCAAAGTTTACATAATTTCATCAAACATTAGGAGGGTGAGGTGTTTGTAATTTTTCAAATAACGATAATTTATTCATAATTATATCAAATCTTAGAAAAACTCATTGTAATTTACCATAGTTCTAATTATACCAAAGGATTAAATCAACTTTAAATTATGTTTGGTTGAACGTTCATATATTCCAAATTCTTGTAATGTGGAAATGTTTGAAATTATTTTTTCAAAATCTTTCTCTCAAATCTAAATTCATCAATTCAAATGTAACCTTAATTTAAAAACGGAAAGCTGTCCCATTTATGATCTGGGTAAAAAAAATAAATATTTTAGCCCTTAAACTAGTTATTTTGTATTACTTTAGATTTAAAGCTTTTAAATGCTATTAATTTGGATTTAAGTACCAAAGAAACTATTCTAGACCAAGTTAAGATGTTTGAATATTGCATGGTATGTTTATCAATGTGCTCTCAATATCATTTTAATTTTATCGATCATAGTTTACATTTTGGATGAAAAATTATGATATAACCACATATATATAACTTCAATATTTTTATTTTTTAATAAAGTGTTTTTTTTTTATATTATTAACCATTCAATCAATAAGTTGATTCTTTATATACATTACACTATTGCATCCATTTCTATTTAATTTTGCAGTGTCTTAATAGTTAAGTAAAGAGAGGAAGATCAATTAGTTCCATTATCATTATTAATTATTATCAAATACCGCGGCTCTAGGGAAAGGACGCATAGGCCATCAATATATTATTTGAGTTGGCATCGCCTCTCTGAAAATTAAAGGGTTCAAATCCTTATAATAAACAAGAGACGGGCACACGGTCTCATCCTTTTGATTCATAAAATTTTTTTGTCCGAATTATGTTTGGCGAATCAAATCGATAACAGAATAAGTGTATCATATTTACTATGTGATTGATTACTCTTAATTGTACAACAATCATATGATAAGTATATTCACTTGCTATATAAGTAATTCAGATTCAATCGAATTGGGGCAGGGCCAAAATTTCCCCTCTTAATATATATATATAACACCAAATCCAGGCTGGTGCTCGATTGGTTGAATTAAAATGACTTATAACTACCGAAACTATCCTGAAAAACTCGGTTAATTAATGATGTCATTAGCTTTGAATTTAGCAAATTCTACCAAGATTAATTAAAACATTGCAATTAATCCTCCAAGTTTTCAATAAATTATTAGCATAGGGTGGCTAGGGAGAGGCCCAACATGAAATAAGATTTGTGGATTATATTCGGAAAACATATACTACATATACAATATTACTTTACTTTTTGCCCATGATTCAATTTTTTGTTATGATGTTGGTGCTTAATTTTTTTTTTAAGCAATACCGATTGCCATAAACAACATCCCACGCATAAGATGAGATTCGAAATTACGACCTTAAATCATAGGGTCTTAATTTCATCAATTAAATTAGACTTTATTGATAATATTGATGTTTAATTTACTTACAACCGAAAGGAGGTCAAATCTTTTCTTTTTTTGTGTATATTTGGATATGCCAAGTTTAAAATTTCAACGGGAAATGCATGAGATAGAGTAGGGTCTGAATATTGTGGTCTTTTTTACTCATTATGGATCTGAATAGGGTGAAAATGAAATTCATCCATTTTCAACTCCCAACTGTTATGCAACTCTAAGCCCCAACCTCTTAATGCTCACTGACAAAAAAGAGACTTTACAAAAAAACAGTTCAAATAGCTATGAAAAAAATATTGATGTTAAATCAGCACTAAATTCATTATATAGGAAATTTTTTTATTATTAATCTACATTATTTAATATATATATATATATATATATATATATATATATTAGCAATGCTATTAAAATTGTCCATTAATATTTTATTGCAGTGACTAGCTAGTACAATTTGGCACTCAATACTATGTGCGCTTGATTTTTTTTATATAAAATTATAAATATGTATTAAAAATTGTTATGTGATTATTTTAACTATTTAACTATTTATTGATTTATGATAAGTGAGATAAAGGATAAGTAAAAATAAATTTTTCTTATTAATGTAGTAAAACTATATAACATATACTATTGTTAACTCATTGTAAATATGTAGCGGGCTTGGGGATAAAAATCGGCCCTCCATAATTCAACCTAATAACCAAAAGTAAACGGCGGCCTTACATAATTAATAATTCAATTCTTCGTTTAAAAAAAATACAATCAACTACTTGATAAATACATGATCCTTATTATTTGGTTAAATCAAACCTAAATTTCACAAAATTTGTTTTCTTTTTTATCACATATGAAAATGTCTCTTAATAACACCACACGTGGCACGTCCTTAGTGGTTTAGCCACATAAGCAGGGATTTGGGTACGTGGGACCGTAGGATGTTTGTTGAAACATGGGCCTGATTTGCTGAGAGTTCTATGGACCCAATACTATTCCCTATTTGACTCCAATGTACACCTGGCCAGTTAGATCCATTAAAATACACAAATTATTTATTAATTTTGTATTTTTATCTTTGTTTTTATTTTGAACAAAATACTTATTGATGGGTATACTAGTAACATTACATCAATTTCAATAATAAACCTCATTACAAATATATATATATATATATACTATATAATAAACACTCTCACCCTTATAAGTCTTATTGAGTACGTAAACCAACAGTACGGTACCGTGCTATAAGTATAAAATCGGCTAGCTAGTTAAGATGCAACACACCTTTTATAGTTTTGTACAATGTAGAATTCTTGTTTCTTTCTAATCTTATTAACATTTATTTCTTATTTTCTCCGAAATCAAATCCTATTATATATGTACAGGATACGAATAATTCTATGAATGGAAGTTTCGAGAAGGCTGATCATGAAATCAAAGTGCAGTAGATTTATTAATAGTAACATTTCAAAATCCAAAAGCTGTAGTTTACCCTCTGAAGATCGGGGAAGGAGAAGAGTCAACAATGATCTTGCATACAGATAGATGGTCCTAATAATGGAAAAATAATTATAATTCGCGTTTTTTCTGAACTCAATTAAATAATCTAGTTATTTTTTTGTTTTTATTTTATTTAAAATACATATTTAATTCGAGCCTAAATTTTTTTTATTTTTGGGCAAACTTTATGGATATCTCTCTCTCTTTTTTTTTTTTTTTTTTTTTGCGAAAAAATTATTAAAATAAAATTTTATGCCAAAACACCAAAATTCAAATATAAAACACAATTTTATTAACTAATCCGAGTATATTCTATTTCGCACAAAACAAATCCAAAATTAAAAATTCACATCTTCCCCGAAAAATGAAAACACAAACAAACAAACACGTATTGGTTGAAAGTACAACTTTTCGAGCTGCATTTATAAAATTATTTAGATGGATGAATTCAAAATTATGTGGAGTTCCATTCTAATTAACAAGTCATCTCAAGATTAAATATATACAAACACATAATCTCACGATTGGCTTGTTAACCAACCACCACCACTTCTAATTCTTCCAGTTTAATCCATTACAAAGTTGTTTATTAGACTCCTGAAAATTAAACCTAAAACAATTCCAAAAAAAAAAGAAAAGAAAACCTAGAAGAATCTAAACCAAGAAGACTGAAACGAGGACTGGTAATGAACCATGACAATCAGCACCACCACGACGAGCAACAACGCGGCCGCCGAGCTTCCCTCCTTTTCCGCCGCGTCGACCACCGGCTTCGGCACTCCGAAGCTGTACCTCAACATCCTGCGGCGGAGCATCACCATGTTCACCGCCAGAATCACCACTACCGGCAGCAGCAGGAGACCAAACCTGAACCCCGTCCTCCTCCTCTCCACCCTTTCCTTGTACCCTGAATGAGTCGCAAAGTACACCAACATAATCAACAGCCCAAAAAACACCATCAATGGCGACGGCGGAGCAGATATCGAAGCTAGGGTTTGGTCTTGCCAGCTCATACCCCTTCTGGCTCTTACAAACCAAACCATGTTTCAATTAATATCTAATTCCCTGGATTTCTGTCTGTAGATGTGATGAATACGGATATGGAACGTGGGACAATACTGTAAGAGGAACAACGTTCGATTTTAAAGACGGAAGAACCGACTTCCAATCTTGGACTTATGCAGAGGTTGATGCTCAAGAGGATTGATACTAAAGTTAGGGTTTACTTTTTCTATTATTCTTCTTACCAACGAAGGCAAGAAAAATAAAAATAAAAATAAAAATACAAGAATATACATTTTCAAGAATTGGCATGCACCATGAGTTTCATTGTCTGTTAATCCATGAATTAGTATATATAATTAAGTTTGATTTTATCTTTTACAAGTTAATAGAAATCAAGAATTAATTAAGGCTTGATCTTATACTAATCTTTTCTATTAACGATGCCATGTTTATCGTGATCGTCAATATTTTAAAATTGATGAAAATTTATAATTCAAATATTTAGTGTATTTATATATCATGCATTACCAATAAAGTATATAACAAGTGATAATATTTAATATAATGCTTGATAATTCATCTTATACATAATTCCAATAGAAATTTGAAGATACCCTTATTTAGTAGCAAAAAGATGATCTTGAGAAGATAAACGCAGTAGATAAATTTGCCTTCTCGTTTTCTTTTGGGTTTGCAAATTCCCAAGAAGGTTGGTGATGTGGTTGGGGACAGATGGACGCCATGCAATGTGAGAAGGAGGTTCTGACAACATCGTCCCATATAAAAGCTAAGGCAATTTTTTGTTAAGTTTGTAACAGTGAGAGCCTGTTTTTGTACCAGCATATGTAGTAGGATAAGGATAGGAACAGGAAGAGGATGGTGAGTCATAAAGTTGAATATTCCACTACTCTTTTTTTCTTTCATGTACCCAATTTTTTATTCCGTATATATGAATTATTACTTTCTATTATTCTCCAATCACATAACAAAATGAGCAACCACACCAAAGTCTGATTCTCCCCCATTTAATTTTTTAATTTAATTTATTTTCTATTCTATTTATCATATACATGTTATTTTTATCAAAAAAAATAAAATACATAATATTATTTTTTATAAACATACCTTTTATATCTATTTTTTTATATTAAGGGAGATTATCTAATTGGTATCTCTTCTTTTTTGTCTGTTATTTTTACATTTTTTTAATTGTTTTACTTTTCTTTTCTTTTCTCTACCACCAACTCTCTTTCCCTCTTTTCTCACTATATATTCAATAACTTCTCATAATTTTTATTATTTTATTATTTATTTAATTAATATATATATATATATATAATAATAATTATTATTTAAATTTTAATTGCATGTACAAAAAGTGTGCCTAAATTACTAGTATATTAAATAAAGTCGAAAATGAAATATGATTTGCAAACGTACGGATCCAAGACTCGGTAAAATTATAACAGGTGGACTCTAATCGATTTGTATTGGGCCCTTCAATAGTCAAATCAGCAAGGCCCATTATAAATTTGGGTTTTAATGGATGAAAGGAAGCGGGCAAATTTCAACGTAGAAGCGGACTCTTAGGCCCAATAATTTTGAGCTGAGCGCAGCACAAGAACTGTAAAGGTATACGTGTATCGTCGTTCTGAAAGAAACCAGAAGAGAAAACCCTGGAAAATGCCTCAACAAGACCCGAAACCACCGGTGAAGAAAGATGAAATTGAAGACGAAGACGACGAGGAGAGCATCGCCTCCTCTTTTGCGAAGCGCGCTAAGAAATCACCCAACAACAGCAATGCCGCTGTAAAGTCGCAGCCCAGAGTCAAGAAGGAAGTGAACAAGATGAAGGAAGAGGAAGCTGACGAAGATTTTGAGGAACCCACCTCTAAGAAGGCCTCCGAAAAGTCTGACAATAAGGTGAAGACAAGGGTTTTTTTTTTTTTTTGTTTCGTTTTTTTTTTTTCCTGAAGTCTCTTGTTCAATTCTTGGTGGGCTTTTGCTGATGGGGCAGAAGAAAAAGAAGAAGAAGAAAGAAGGAAAAGCCATTGAGAATAAGGATGTCAAGAAAAGAGAACGAAAAGTGTTTGATTTGCCAGGTCAAAAGAGGGACCCTCCGGAGGAAGTATGTCGTGGTTCTTCTTATGTCTGAATGCCTGTTGAGGTTGTAATTACAAATTCATCAATGTGTTTTGAATTGGTTTTGGTTTTTCAGAGAGACCCGTTGAGGATTTTCTACGAGACCTTGTACAAGCAAGTGCCAGCTAGTGAGATGGCAGCAATATGGTGAGCCTGTTTATTCCAATTGCTCGCATCACTTTGTGTTCTGTGCTTTAACGATCCGTATGTATTGCTAGTTGCTTGAGGCGACGGTAGATGTAAACAAGAAATTGTTATTGGTGTAATTTGCCAATGCTTTGCCAATGTTTAATTTGAGTTATTCATCTTTCTGTGGGTTAAAAAGAGATGGGACTATTGTGTTCTCTGTCTCAAATGAATGTGTTAATAATTAGTTCAAACTAGGTAGTTTTTGCCTTTCTATGTGCTACTGTGTGTACTTATCTTTTGATTCTACATCTCTATGCCAATCGTGGTATGTCGATTAGCTACTTCGTTCACTTTCTTGGGGATGGGTCAATTATGAGACTTAGAATCTGAAAAGTGATGCTCGCTGGATACCTGTGGTGTCAAGAGTATGCTTCTCCCATTTCACTTTTATGTTTGATCTAGACTAGTGCCTGATGGCATCATGCATATGTTTCCACATGATTTCTTGTGGATGCCCATCGTGATATTTTCACCTTGTTGCTGTTTGTGATTACTTATTTCATCATGTGTTGAGATTTGTCCATATTAAGACTTAGTTTGTTAAGAAAACGTTGAATTCATCCTCTCCAGTGCTACTAATGTAGGACCTGGTCCTATGAGTTCAGTAACTTCAGGGCTTGTGGATCCCAATGTGCTAAAATAAGTTATTTCATGGATCTATGACAGTGCTTGCACTAAGAAACCTTGTTCTGTATAAACCTTGTAGAATTAAATATGGCTTGAAGGTTGGAGTAATGTCAGGTGAAATTTCACTGATGTTGTGAATGAGATCAATGTTTAAATATAATATGATTAAGTATTTTGTCAGAGAATATATAAAGTTTCAGTAAAGGGGTATAGACATATTCTTCGTTCTTATTGGTATCTAAATCGTTGCCAAACCAGCATCCTTAGCTTCATTTCACTTTCATTTTCTTGTTTTAGAACTCCTGTGAAGTGAATGATAGAGTGGACCTGGAAGGAATGCTGGAGAGCCATTGAATCAGTTGGCTATGTGATAAACTCCTAGCTGCTCTTTTGTACTACTTGATTCTTGCAGATGGCAATATATCTGCCTAAAAAAAAAAAGAATTTTCTTCTACAATCAAACATCTCATTATAGATACTTCTCACTTTCGATCAGTTTCCTTATAACATTTCCTCATTTTCTAACATCCCTGCAGGATGATGGAGTCCGGGTTGCTCCCAAAGGAGGAGGCAAATAAAATTTTCGACAGAAAACAGAAGAAGGCACAGCAGCAAAAGCTCAGTTCACCAATGAAAACTGTTGTTAATGTCAAGAAGGCGGCTGGATCCATTACCATTGAAAAGAAATCAGCAACTTCTCCGGTTTCTACACAGAAAAAGAAGACACCAGACTCCAAAGTAGCCACCAATCAGTCGAAGAAACGGAAGAGCGACGATGGATCTTCTGAAGATGATGACTTTGTTCTGGATCTGAAAAGATCGAAGAAACAGAGAGCATCGTAGATATGTTCCTCAAACAGTTGCTAGTTCGCAATCTTTCCCCTCTTCTCAGTTTTGCTGCACTGAAACTTTAATTGTCCAACCAAATTAACTAGTCTAGAGCTGAAATGTTTTGTAGAGGACTATAATCTCCCCAGAAATCTTTGTAGATGATCTTTTTACCTTTTTTGTTTTTTCTTTTTCCTTTTCTGTTTATCTTTTGTGAAATTTTCCAATCATTGTACATATATATGAAGGTTGCAGTTTTGTATTTTATTCCATTGCATCCACATTAAAACACACACTTCCATATCAAACCACCTCCCATGCAAAGTTCAAATTTAAGAATGAAGCAAGCCCATTTTCGTGGATGTCAGTTTATGAGACTGGGAGGCCAAACATCTGTTACCATGTTCCCTCTCATTCCCATTATTGTTTCGTGGGAAATTTTAATCTAAATTAGGTTCGGCTGAATTTAAATTAATTATATAGTGTGGCACACAATTTCTGCATGTAAAATTTTATAATTGATGCACAATGCATATGATAAATATATGTGATTGATTTGATTTGATTTGAGTAAAATTTTTTTGTGTTTGTAGCTATATGAACATTTACTTTATATTTTGGATTTTCATGCAATCAAAATAAAAAATACACGAAATACAAAGTTATAGTATCACTTGATGCACGTATTGTAGTTCGGCGAATTAAAATTATATATTTATTAATATCGTCAAACGAATAAATATCAAATTATGAGAGCTCGATTTCATATCTTTCAAATCTTTAAAAAAGATTGCAGCAAATCTTGTTTGAGAAATAATAAAAATTCATTAGAATTGTTTTGTTGTTATTTTGGTATTAGTTATGATGAGAGGTGAGTTAAGAGGCGCCAAGCCCCAAAAACTAACAAAAGTAGCAACCCACAGGAAGACCACACCATATATGGCATAAACCCTAGGAGACCCTCCATCTCTATTCCTCCGACACGTGGCACCAGCCACTCCCCTCTCTCCCATGGATTTCCCTTATTAAGGAAAAAAAAAAAAAGAGAAAAATAACCCCTCTACTCTGACTCTCCTTCTCTCTCTAAATCCACTCGCCCTCTCTCTCTCTCTCTCTCTCTCTCCAGAGCCCCCATTACCATTCTCCTTATCACAAAACAAAGAAAAGAATTTCAGTGTTTTTTAACTTGGAAAGAGAGGAGAGGGAGAAAAGCGGAGGAGAGAGAGACGAAGAAGAAACAATGAAACAGAGCACAACTACAAGCAGCAGTAAAGAGAGCTCTCTGTTAGCTTCTGCTACGGAGGATGAAATCATTGTCTCTCAAATCCTACTCGATCTCAGAAATCTCACCTCCTTATCTGAATCCTTGTCCAATTTCAATTGGGGTTGCAGGCGCCGAAGATCTTGCTTGGATGCTGCTCCCTCATTACCTCCTCCTACACCCTCATGGCTTCCGCCGCCGCTACAGCGGACCGACGAAGCACACATCAAAGCCGAGGAGGTGAGTTTGGAGGAGAAGCCCGACGCCGCCCGCACCACCGCCAGCCCCGACACGCCACTCTCTTTCTCGCCCAGTGAATCTGATGAAAAGTCCAAGCATTCCTCCAAGAAAACTTCCAAGAAAAGGGTCTGTGTTTTCTTCCTACTCTGTCTACTTTTTTAATTTTTCACACAACTTTTTTTACTTACCACTTGAAATAAAAAAGAAAACCCATCTTTTTCTACTGCTTTGTAAATATGTCTTGCAACTCTTTCAAGTTAGTTTTGCCTTTCAGTTTCTTCCCATTCCTCAACTTTTACCCTTTTGATATTCCCCTGTTTTTTTTTTCTTAACTGCAAAAATTTACCCCTCTTTTTACTGTAATTTTTCTTGTCTGCAGTCAAAACAGGAGTACATAGATATGATAGAGGGATTAACACAGCGCAAAGACTTGCTTAGAGGGGTGAGTTTGTAAATTCGATAAGTTAACAGAATTGTCCTTTCTTGATTTCCTCCCACATTATCTTTATCTTTTCTCACAAACAAAACTGTTGTATCCCACTTGAATTTTCTCCTTATCCTTTTGCTCTTCTTGCAATAAAAAACAGGAGATAGAAAACGTAAAGAAGTATTACAACAAGCTGAAGGCTTACAACTCTGAGTTGAAAGCAATCAAACAAGAGGTATGAAGAGCATGAACAAGTTGTTTTTACCTCGACATGGTAAAAACTCCTCCATAATCGTGGGTTATTTGGTTACCTTTTGGATATTGAAACAGGTGCTTAATGCTAGTTGCCCAAGAAAGGAAGAGGAGGAGCAGATGGAAACGGGCGGAGGGATGAATCTTGGGGTGGAATTAACCCAGCATTATAGGGTGGATATGGTGCCTCATCAACTGCCGTTCATTCAAGATCCAATGGCGCAGAACTTTCATCAGTATCCATTATTTGGCCCAATCTCAACCCAATTTTACTCATCCAATAGTGGGCTTGGATCGGTCAACCATGTGGGTCCACTTGGGATCGATCTGAACATTCCAGCTGAAGAGGCTCTTGGCATGGACCCATCACAGCCGTTGGATGCGGGAAGAGTAATCGCTGATAAACGAGCCAGATTTGCTGAAGCGAGGAGGAAGAGGAGAGGAATAATCAAGATCAAGAGCATGAGGAGTGCTTGTGGTATAAAATTGCCAACAAGTAGATAACAATGACACTCTCGTTTTCTGCTAAAAATGCATTCTATTTCATTTCATAGTAACAACTTGTTATATAGCATGTGGGATAATGGGGGGGTTGGAGGGTAGTTTCTTATGCTCGTGGTAATTTTTTTTTTTTAACTGTCTTAGAGTGTAAATTAGGAGGAGGACAAACTAATCAATCTTTTCTTTGGGGCTTAAATATTGTTCATCTTTTACTTTTGCCACATTTTGTTTCTTTTCACTGACATTCCATTATTTCTTAGTGCGAGAACCAAACAATTGGTTGGATGGGTGACTAGCGAGTTCAATTTTAAGATGAATTTTTATTAACATGCAGTTTTTGGAATTTTTCTATATAAATTAGTTTCATCACCAAGCAATTTGATGGGAATGCGATTGATAAAAATAAAGTCAAAAGAATATATATATATAAGTGCATATTTTATGGTGTGTACTTTTTTGAATTTGAAGCAATTTTTTTTTTTTTCCTTTTTCTTTCCCAATTGATTTACATATGAAACGTAGGGGGTGATCATCAATCCAAAGTCCAAACTCCTATGGAAATGAACAAATTTAGATTTTTTTTTTTTTTTGGTTAATAGCAGACATTTCCAATGTGTAAGGAGTTTTGCACTTTATCTCTAATAGTTTGTGTTTTTCTTTTTATACTCAATCATCCAATTTTTAATTTTGTAGCATTTTGATCTTTTTTTTTTTTTTTTTTTTTGAGAATAAAATAGGAATATTTCAGATGCATGAAGACACACACTTTAGATGGACTTAGGATGGGATAAATTGTACTTTCACACCATAATTTCAAAGAACAAAATCAAAAATGAAAAAAAAATCAATGCCACCTTCTCCATCCACCTTGCCAATCACACTCACCAATGGAACACCTTCATCCACCATGGCAGCTACCCTTGGCCGCTGCACAACCACCTTCCCCACCTAGGATAGGCTCCAACCACAACAGCCACCAACCCCTTTGTTCCCAAAGAATGTTGTCCCCTTCTTCGCCCCTTACAATCGTCGCCAACCCCTTCGCTCCCCAAGATTGTGCTCCACCACCTTCACCCCCTACAGCCACTACCCCAACATCTTTGCCCCTGCAGCTGTGGCCCATCACCTTGGACCCCCTCTCCCTACAACAATCGTCCACACCTCTTTTGATAGATTTGTATTTTTTTTTTTTTTAATTTGAGATTCGAAAGTTAAAAAAAAATGATTAGAGAGTAAAGTACAGAACCCCTCATGTATTTGAAAGTATATATTATTAACTCATTTTTTAAAATAAGTTTTAAGATACTCATACCATGAGAAATGTATCAAAATTAGTGACAGCCCCTATTAACATTAGATGTACTAGACATGACATCATCTCTCATTATGAAAATCAAATCCTAAAAATATGCATGCCATGTTTTGTTAAAAAGAAAAGGTAAATATGAACGGAGAAGGCCAAGTCAACATTGGGCTGGTGGTGAAGAAGATAGCCCAATTGTGTTAGGGTTTTGTTTTAACGGCTATTATATAAAGTCGAGGGAGTGAAGAAAGGAACAACCTCTCTCACTGGTCAAATACTATTCTAATCCCTACCTCTATCTCTATCTCCCCCTCTAATATTCTTTTCTTCCCAGTATTAGAATACTGCAATTTGACGTTAGTTTTTGTTTTATTTTCTTTTCAATTTTCTTATTTTTGTTGGATGGATGATGCAAATGACGAAAATGACCATAAAACGATGAGAAGCTTCTGCTTCCTGATCATTGCTCATACTTCCATGACTCTGATGCTTCTTCATCCTTCTCCACTGCTTTCTTCCTTTTGTTGTTGTTTTGAGTTTTAATTAATACCAAAACTTGTTGTATGCATGTCCCATGTTTGCCTGTATTTTTTCTATTATTTTACTGAAATGATCAATTTATGTTTATTTGTAATTAATTAAAATCTTTTCATGATTATAATATTTTTACTTTTATTCCATTTTTTATCCCAAAGATTCAATTTAAAAAGTATAGGGATTTTAATTGATATTTTTCTCTTTCAATTATGATTTAGTATGTAAATATTAGGTTTGATATTTTCAGTGCGTATTAAGGCAGATTGTTTGTGTTGAGGTTCTCAACTTTGAAATAGCAAACTTTAGTCTGCAAGAACTAAACGATCCAGAAAAAGGTGTTTTGCCTAAAGGCACAATGGTTTAAAAGAAATCACAAGGCTTTAATGCAGGTGAATGGACGCTGCAGATACAGTTATTATACAATTACTAAACGAATGAATGCATTCAAAAAACAATACCAGTAATACTGATATACATTGCACAAAACATACTGAAAATATAAGCCTGAGCTAGTAAAGTTTAGGCATATTGAACCCGAAACATGAAGCGGAAGTATATTATTTAATAGAAGAGATAGAATCAGTGATACCAAGACCCCTTCTTATAATCTTCTTTAGCCCTCGTATTGCTCTTCAATGCCCTCCTCATACTCTTCTTCCTCGTCTGCGGTAGCATCCTGATATTGCTGATACTCTGCTACCAGATCATTCATGTTGCTCTCAGCTTCTGTGAATTCCATTTCGTCCATGCCTTCCCCAGTGTACCAGTGCAAGAATGCCTTGCGCCTGAACATGGCTGTGAACTGTTCGCTCACTCTCCTGAACATTTCCTGAATAGATGTTGAATTCCCCACGAACGTGGATGACATCTTAAGGCCCGTGGGTGGAATGTCACACACGCTAGACTTTACATTGTTCGGGATCCACTCAACAAAGTATGAAGAGTTCTTGTTCTGTACATTAAGCATCTGTTCATCCACTTCTTTGGTGCTCATTTTCCCCCTGAACATGGCAGAGGCCGTTAGATAGCGTCCATGGCGAGGATCAGCAGCGCACATCATGTTCTTTGCGTCCCACATTTGTTGAGTTAGCTCTGGGACAGAGAGTGAGATGTAATGCTGCGACCCACGAGAGGTGAGAGGGGCAAAACCCACCATGAAGAAATGAAGACGCGGGAAAGGTATCAAGTTCACTGCCAGCTTCCTGAGGTCAGAATTCAGCTGGCCAGGGAACCTCAGACAACACGTTACTCCACTCATAGTTGCAGAGATCAAATGGTTCAAGTCACCAACTGAAAACAAAATGAAAAAGAAGACCAGGCATTGGCTTACAGCAAAATCATCAAGCTAATTCTCAACATCTTGATATAAAAAGGTCAGGTACTCACAGCTAGGTGTGCTGAGCTTCAAAGTCCTAAAACAGATGTCATAGAGTGCTTCGTTGTCAAGGACCATGCATTCATCAGCATTCTCCACCAATTGATGCACTGAAAGTGTAGCATTATAGGGTTCTACTACAGTGTCGGAGACTTTTGGTGAAGGGAAAACAGAGAAGGTGAGCATCATTCTGTCTGGATATTCCTCTCTGATCTTTGAAATCAAGAGGGTCCCCATGCCAGAACCAGTGCCTCCTCCAAGCGAGTGACACACCTGGAATCCTGCCCATGTGAAACGGATAAAGAAATGCCAAGCATCAGTAAAATTGGAAGGAGTAGAACTATAAATATACAGAGAAACCGAGGCGTAAATAAAGAATGCAGCATGATTAACAGAGAACATGCATATTTACAACCAATGTTGTGATCATAGTGCCATAGGACTTGTCGACTTGGATCTCAGTGTATGCCGCAATTAGAGTCTAGGGTTAAAAGCTAAAACGAAGGATCGTCTATCCATTTGTACATTACAGCTCCATTATGATATATTTAAAATTTAAAAACAAAGGATCGTGTATCCATTTTCTCCAGTTCGATCTCATTATGATGTATTATAGCATATCCTTATTGCCTGAAGGACAAAATGCTATACGCCTTATACACCAAGAAGTTTCAGATATGTTAAAAACCTTAAGCATATTTTTCAGTCATAAAAGTTTCTATGCAGAAAACTTTTCACAGTCAGAGAACTTGTGATGTAGAGAACAGCTGAAATGATGACTTAGAAGATAAATAATTAACAGGCAAATTAATATTGAATTTGGCAGAATTAATAATTAGGTTGTGAAATTGGTCCAATCCCATGGCAGAAGACGTCCTCATTAAATTGCACAATGCCAAATGGGCATCTGAAACCCAGAATAGAAATCAATTGATACCATAAACTACATCCTCCTAAATCCAAAGCTAAACCACTCCCTGTAAAATGAGATCACATAAAAAAAAAAAAGAATCATGAACTACCATTTCAAAATCTAGGAGCACAATGTCATAGGAAGCACGATAATTGCATTCTCAAACATGCACATAATATATATACATGAATACATGTCAGTTGTCCCTTGGGGGACATCCGATACACATCAGTTATACAACAAGACAACCAAGAGAAGTCATTCAAACCTTGCAAGCAATCACAATTTTCTGCCTCCTTCCTAACAACATCGAGCACTGAGTCAATCAGCTCCGCGCCCTCGGTATAATGCCCTTTCCCCAGTTATTCCCCGCACCCGACTGCCCAAACACGAAATTATCGGGTCGGAAGATCTGGCCATACGGGCCGGATCTGATAGCATCCATGGTTCCGGGCTCCAGATCCATGAGCACGGCGCGTGGGACGTACCTCCCGCCGGAAGCCTCGTTGAAATAAACATTGATGCGCTCCAACTGATTGTCGGAGGATCCATCTCCCTTGTATCTCCCGGTGGGATCGACGCCGTGCTCGTCGCAGATCACTTCCCAGAACTTCGACCCAATTTGGTTGCCGCACTGCCCTCCCTGAATGTGAAGAATTTCCCTCATATTTTCGTATTTCTCGAGGTCTTCTCACCGCGGATTTGTGCGTGCTTTTCGAAAATGTCGTCTGTGAGCTTATGACGATCGTGAAATATGGTTGTGAATGTGATTAAGGGTGACAGAGAGAAATGGGGGGAGAGGAAGTGTGTGCCGTTAATTTCTCTCCAATATATGCAGCATAGCATTGGTCGGGGTTCATACGAAAATCGTGTCGCGACGTGAATCGTTAAACCGTATCTTCATAAGTCGTTATTATGTCCACCGGTTTATCGATGGAAATTAGCAATTCTTTCTCACATCATATGAAACAAAATATTCAGCGCGTATTTTAATTAATTGAGTTTTATTAATTTAAAAATTACTTGACTTACAAAACAAATTTATAGATTTTGAATTCATAATTTTAAATTTTATTTGCGATGAATTTGAAATCTACCTAATAATTAATTTAATCAATTAAATTCAAAATTTTTGAATAAATTTAAATAAGATATTCCAAATATGTGAATTCAAAATTTAAAGAAAATATATAAATTCATCCATTTCAAATGCTAACTTAAAAATTAAATTTGTCATTCCAAACGCAACCTCAAAGAATTTAGAATAAAAGAATTTGAAAATATTTATAACAAAATATCATGTCATATATGCACAAAGTACGATATGGAATACAATACGATGTGTCCAATACAATACACAAAAAAAAATAAAAAATTATGGATTTTATATATTCTAAAGATCTTAATATATTGCCATGTAATTAAAAAAATATCAATATAAATTATTTCAGGGCATATATTTATTATTTTCATCTTGTGCAATATAATTATGGTTCATTAGTGTGTTGTTTATATATGGGTTGAAGTGACTAATGTTGAAATTTAGGGTAAATTACAATTGATTCTTATGTAATTTGGCATACTTGTAAATATATTTTTGTTGTTTGAAAAGTTATAAATAACTTTCTGTAACGTTCATCTATAATGAGCTAATTCTATTAGTCTATATTATTATATTTTTTTAATTTTTATATTGAACTGATTAAAATTTCATTTTAAATTATGAGTTATAATTCTATATAATTATTAGAATTTTTTTTTAAAAAATTATGAACTAATATTCCTTATAGATTATTTATTTTATCAACTTTTTTTTCATATTTTTTATCTTTTAAAAAAGATTAAAAATTGTAAAGCAGTAATTTTCACCTCCTATTTAAGAACTGCATAATTATTTTTCATTTGAGGGTATGTATAATTATTCAAATAATGAGAAGTATTTATAATTATATTAAATTCTAAGGTATTTTAAATTTACCTTAAAATTCATATTCTCAAAATTTTGAAAAGTTTTCAAATATTAAATGTATATTTAAACGGTATCCGCTGTTCTAAAAAAGAAAAAAGAAATATTCAAAACGACTTCATTTTAATCTTCATTTATGGTGTGCCCTCGCTGCGATGTTTATTCTGTTTTCAGCCGCTCATGATGCAGGTGAATACGATGAGTCGATGATTGCGCTGACGTGTACGTTTCAGATAAAACCGCAAAGGGAACAGATTCCCGTCCTGGTCACACGTCTCACTCTCATCTCCACAGCAATATTCTGCACCACCGCCCCACCCTATAAAATTCTCTGCATTCTACGCCACTACTCACTTCAAATTGCTAGAACATCCCACTTCGACCGCCTAAAATGCCAAACCCCAGAGTCTTCTTTGACGTCACAATCGGCGGCCAGCCAGCCGGCCGCGTTGTCATGGAGCTGTTCGCCGACACGACTCCGCGTACGGCGGAGAACTTCCGAGCCCTCTGTACCGGAGAGAAGGGCGTTGGGCGCAGCGGCAAACCTCTTCACTACAAGGGTTCCACCTTCCACCGCGTGATCCCAGGGTTCATGTGCCAGGGCGGCGACTTCACCGCCGGCAACGGCACCGGAGGAGAATCCATCTACGGGTCGAAATTCGCGGACGAGAATTTCATAAAGAAGCACACGGGACCGGGTATTCTGTCGATGGCTAACTCGGGGCCGAACACGAATGGTTCTCAATTCTTCATCTGCACAGCTAAAACGGCGTGGCTGGACGGAAAGCACGTGGTTTTTGGACAGGTAGTTGAGGGGCTGGACGTGGTGAAGGCTACTGCTCATTTAATACTATAGATACTATAAACTTGTGTGTGTGTGTGTGAGCGAGTGTAATAATTAATAAAACCCTGCTAGTTTGTTTATGATGAACTAAGTTTTTTCTGTTTTGGTCTTGCTCAGTTGAGAACTTTGTAGTTAGAAAAAAAATATGGGTTTGATCGAATGTGAATTACCATATCATTAGTTGTTAATGAAACTTTGTAGTTAGATACTATTCGTCGAGTTAAATTTTACAGGAGCAGACAGTGTAAGCGGGCACAAACAGAATCGATCCAAAAATACACACATATAAAATGATAAATTATATATTTGTACTGAAATTTGAATTTGTCACTAACTAATTGAAATTGATTGAAACTCCCGACCCTCATGTTCTGAGAATGAAATTAGAATTTGTCGATTTTGGGCTTTAACCAAACAAATGGATAACGTATTGAACTATGGAAATGGAAGTGCCCATTTGAACAAAACTTGATCTTATTGGGCCAAAATTTGATGCAAACTGGTTAGAAGACAGACGCTTGTTTACTTCATTTTGGGACAAGTCAATCATTAGAATCAAGGATGGCAATAGGTCCGAAGCTGTAATTGAGTTTTAGGACTGGTTGGGTTTATAGTGGTTTAAATTCGGATTTGTCTCGATTTTTTTCTATATTTGTATAAAATGTATTTGTACATATATTGAAATATATGTATGATTTATTCATACTTACAAATAATATATAAATTTGATATTTTTATAAATTAAAATAATGATATGAATAATTTATAAATATTTTAATATTTATATAAGTAACATACATTATAACTTTTTAATATTTCAATTCCTACATGCACAACAATATAACTTATGTTAGATATTATTTTTCAAAATCATATACATTTTAATATTTTAACAACAGTAATTGAGTGTGGATCCAAAAATCTTTTGACATGGTGGGTGGGGGGTTTTCACAACCCATCCCCCACAAACCCACCTCATTGCTATTTCTAATTAGAGTCAAAAGTATGAAAAATTGTTGGGATGGGGTGAAGATTGAAGCGCGTACACTTTATTTGTCTACTCACTACATGTTTCAACTCTAATTTGTTTGGACTTTGGGTTACTTAAGGTAGGAATAAAAAGAGAATGTGAATGTAAGAGATCCGAATTGACGGGGTGGGCCACTAATAAACCGCCACGACAGCAACGCAGCTACTTCACGGCATCATAAATTCCCGTACTGTACAAAGATTAAACAATCCTTTATTTGCCGTTTCTGACCATTTCAATTCAAATGTAGGCCCAACCTCTGACTGATATAAGTACTGCACCAGGGTCTTCACTCATGATAATTTTGTCCTTGTCTTCTTGTTATAATTATTATAATTATATGTAATTTCAATGGAAAATGTCAGATTAAAAAGTAATATCTACGTATCCAGAAAGTAGTAGACTACCAAGTACGATGAAATTTCCAGTGGTAAACTACTGTAGAGCGCGGACAAGAACAGGTGTTTGAAAAGTAAAAAGACTGTCTCTTCCCTTAGCAGACAAATTGATTGCTAAGATTGTAAAAACAAAGACAGCGAAAAGCGTAGTCAAACCTCAAAATCATTGTAATCAATGATGACCAACCGAAACTACGTGTGACTGAATCTCAAAAGCCGATGGAATAGTCAGCCATATCCCTACGACTTCCGACTTCCGACGTCCCGCTCGGACTCATCTCATCTTCATGCAATAAAAATCAAAACCCGTTTGGAATTTCTCCAGTTTTTACTTAATTAAGGACAAGAAAAAAAGGGAGGAGCAAAAAAGGTCAAGACTTTAGTACTGTTACACCCGTGTTTTGTTCTCCTGTCTTTTCTTTTTTCTTGGGCAATTCTTTCCCGTTTACATTAATCCCAATCTGCTGCTTTAATCAAATTTCACACAATCCCGTTTTTTCTCAACCGATTTTGGTGATCCCATTTCACGCGGTTTTCTTACCACTTCCGGTTAATTAAATAAATACTCTCTTTCTGCGTTCCCATTTCTCAAGTCTTCTTTTTTAAAGGTACGCCTTATGATTTCAAGAATTGTCTTGAGGTTATATAGTAGTAGTTTTTCCAAAGTTAACTTAGCAAGAGTTTAGTGTTGTGGTTGTATTTTGTTTTCGTTTTTATTGTGATCGATTATTGGGGAATCAGAAAATCATGAACCTTTTTTTTTTTTTTTTTTGAAGTTTGTATGAATAGGTGAGGATTCGCATATATTTGTAAAATGGGAGCGGTTTGTTCTGGAGGAACACTGAAGAAAAGTAGGAAAGCAGATGAGGTTGGTTATGAGAAGAGTTCAGGGTTTTCAGGGAAGCTGAAATCCATGGGAAGTTTTGGAAAGCACAAGAATCATGATGATTCTTATTCATATCCTGCTGAAATTGATGTGTTTGAGAAGGCACCCCATGAATTATATAATTCGGGTGAGCTACGCTTCTCGATTTCCCAAGAATTGAAGCCATCGACACCTGCCAGAATTCCTGCTAACAAGGTATGTGGTAGTGTAAGTGTACACTGTTTTTTTGTGGATCTCTTGTTGATTTTAGTTTCATGTGATGAGTGTGGGACTGAGTGATTTGGGAGTTTGGATTGTGAAAAAGGATGGATGTTGGGTATTTGATGGTACAGATGTTTGTGAATGAGTTGTGGAATTCTTGTCCTAGCTATGAGCAGTAAGTTCATCGAAAACGTAGCAGCGTGATTTTGTCTGATCTTCTTACTTCCGCTGTATGAGATCGGGTGTTGTTTTGGTGGGGAAGAATTGGAAGTTGCATCCTTTGATCGCGTGTTCCAGTACAGCGAGCATGATACTCTGCTTTGATGATCAAATGATAATCCTTAGGAAAGAATAAGAATGTTTGGTTGATTGAGAAAGAAGTTATGCTAAAATGTGATCATGGTAGATGACAGCAGTTATCCTTGTAATAATCTGGGAGGAACTAAAGGAAAACACTTGTGTCACTTTTTTATGAAATTAACTAAATTTTTGCCTTGGCTGCGTGAGCTGAATCGCAGAGGTACAATGAGGGGGTTTCATTCAACAATTCTGAGTAGATGCACTACTCCCATTTTCTGTTAGTCTGATCCGCCATTACCATTCAATGAGGAAATTAGCACTTTATTTCTTTAGTTTTTTTCCCTTTTTGCCTTTGAAGAATCGAAGGTAACTCAATTTCCGATGGCTTTGGTAATGTTGGACCAATATTAACTGGGAGTTACTTTGCATGATGATAGGCACCTCATGCCACCTCATTTCTAGGGAAGGCAGGCATTGTTGGGTTAGAGAAGGCAGTGGAAGTTCTGGACACTCTTGGCAGCAGCATGACAAATTTGAACTCAGGTGGATTTACGACAGGCGTGCTTCGAGGGGAAATAAAATATCCATACTGGCATTTGAAGTTGCCAATACCATAGCCAAGGGTGCAAACTTGTTGCAGTCTCTTTCTGAAGAAAATATCCAGTTTTTGAAAAAGGAAATTTTGCATTCAGAAGGGGTGCGGCGGTTGGTTTCAACAGATATGAACGATCTCCTCAGTATTGCAGCAGCTGACAAAAGGTATTATGTTATTTGCATAGTGTAGGCTGTTCTTGCTCGCAATTCCCATGTTTTTCCTTTTCTGTTTCCTTCTTACTTCCTAATATTTAGTTATTCTGTTTTGCTGTTTACATTGTGTGCGACACTTGTGCAGGGAGGAGTTTGATGTCTTCTCTCGTGAGGTTATCAGATTTGGAAATATGTGTAAAGATCCACAATGGCACAATCTTCACAGATTTTTCTCCAAGTAGGCCTTTGCATTGTATATTCGGCTTCTCATTTCTGGTTTAGTTTGAAGAAAGATATCCACTGAAACACCTCTCACTCACTCTGTCAGGTTGGATTCAGATCCTGAAGTTCATAAACAACAAAGAGACGAGGCAGAACTGACTATGCACGAACTGACCACTCTGGCTCAGCATACCTCTGTAAGTTTGACACTGCTTCATAGGTTCTAACTACTCTTTCTTGTTCTTTGTTTCTACTTGTGGAAGCTTATGCTCCATTACCATTGCATGCTGCTTTTTTGGTGGGCATTTTTAGTAATTTCTTCGCTTTCTGTTTAGTAGTTTCCAACCAGCCATTTGCAGCTAACTACAGCTAATACGCACATCTTTTGATTGCTTGTAACAACTTGAAGTCTCTGTTCATCTGTTAATGATTAAGACCTGAACGCTGGTTAATTTGCAGGAGTTGTATCATGAGTTGCATGCTTTGGACAGATTTGAACAAGATTATCAGAGGATGCTAGCGGAAGTAGATTCACTGCATCTCCCTCGAAAAGGTTTGTGATGTTGGTTTTCAGTTGAAGACAATGTTTTCTGGACTGAGACTCTTTTAAATGTCTTTCTTACAAGGGGGAACGGGAGGCATACGTGAAGATGAGCCTTTAATATTACCTAAAGCACAATTGACGACCTCAAGTTACTTTTGTGACTGCAGGAGAGAGTCTCACAATGTTACAGAATGAGCTAAAACATCAAAGGAAACTTGTAAGGAGCTTGAAGAAGAAATCTCTCTGGTCTAAAAGTTTGGAGCAGGTACTTGCTTCAATTATTTACAATCACGGCAATTGACCATACAAACTTCAAAAGACAGAAACTTTTTCTTAAGAGTCCCGTGCTGTGTTGCTGTACATTTGCCTCACTATTATTTTTCATCATCATTAAGGCTTATTGTGCCAAACAATGTCAATTTTCAATTGCTAATTCAAATTTACATTCGTATTTATCATGCAGGTTATGGAGAATCTCGTTGATGTAGTTACTTTCATTCATCAAGAAATTTCTGAAGCATTTGGAGACAATGGTATGAATACATGCTTTATGCATCGGCTTTTTCCTGTATCTTTATCATGATGATATTTAGTTTTTGATATGTAAATCAATCTTATTCCATAATGTGCAGGTTGGCCGGCAACTGGCAAATTTCCTGTCGATAAACCAGAAAGACTAGGTGTTGCTGGTCTTGCTTTGCATTATGCTAACATAATCTCTCAGATTGATAACATAGTGAGTTTATTACATAGTTTATTTCTTTGGCAGTGTAATTAAATTTTTTATGTATATATATATTTCTAATTTAATTTAAATTCATTAAAGACGTCACGCCCGACCTCTCTACCTCCAAATATGAGAGATACGTTGTACAATGGTTTGCCACCAACTGTCAAGGCTGCTCTCCGTTCTCGACTACAGACGGTCGATGCCAGGGAAGAGGTATGTTTGCTTGGTTTTGACAGTGTTCTTACACGTTTAAAGTAGGATAAAGCTTCATTTCTTTTAACCTTTTCTGTTCCGTAAGCTCCTCTGATTTAGCTGCTTCACTGTGACTTCGGCAGCTCACATCTCCTCAGATCAAAGCTGAGATGGAAAAAACTCTCAAATGGCTTGTTCCTCTTGCTTTAGATACTATCAAGTAAGATTCTTTGCATTCAATGAACACAACAAATATGTGTTATGACGTATGAGGCTTAGCATGTCGATGAACTAAACACAATTTCTTTACCTACGTTGGCGATTTAAATCAGGGCACACAAGGGTTCGGATGGGTTGGAGAGTGGGCCAACACAGGGTCAGTGCAGAGTTTGAATGTCTCCTAGATTTCCATCTGCTGTGAGAAACTTACTGATTTATGTTTCCTTTCTGACAGCAATGAATTTGGCAAGAAAACAAGCACACCAAACAACGTAATTCGCTTACAGAACCTCTATCATGCCGACAAGCGTAAGGCAGACGCTTGCATCCTTGAGCTAGTAACTTGGCTCCATCGTCTCATCAGCCTCGTAAGATACAGAGACAACGGGCTCAAAGTTCTTCCATTCCGTTCTCCTACAACCAAAGGCTTGAACTTCAACATCGAGTCATTGAGCAATAGCAACAACAAAATCCACAAGGCCCAGCTCAATCTGGAGGACAAGAATCTGTTGGAAGAGGTCATTAAGAGGAGGAAGTTAGTTCCTGGTCTAAGCAAAAGCCAGGAACTAGTGATGGGGAAGAGGAAGAAGGTTTGGGTAAGTAGGAGCGCTGGAGGCTCTCCTCGAGGAGGATTGGCACATCCAAAAGCCAACGTTTTGGATATATTAGACGGTTTAGATACAAGCTTTTCAGCTCCTCCTTGGGAAGATTCCAGATAGAGTATTCATTCTTTCATTCATCAGATTACCCTCATCATATACATGGGATCTTAGGCTATCTTGTATATAGCATTATTGTCATTTCTGGGTAAAATATTTAATAGTATGATACTACTATATATACAGAATTTTACTTGAAATTAACCTGCCTGTGGAAAGAGTTCTGACTAGAACTACATTCAATTTTAACATGAAATTTTCATGTAAAAGCAGATAAATTTTAAATTGTATTGTTTTTTGTGGGGGTGGGGTGGGGGGTTTGTATTCATTCAAGCAACAGGGATCAGATTGGTGAAGAAGGGAGTGCCCCAGTTGTCGTAACCAGGCTTTAGGCGGACACCCATCTCGCGTATTTGTTTGCGAGCATTTACCACTCATCACATCCCCTTAAAACTTGCCTGAAGGATCATGTTCGGCATACTTCACAATTGACTGTTTTATGTTCACTACATCAGGGCGTGCTTCATGTACGCTAGCAATGTGGGAACTAGCATTTCTTCAGCTAATCAGAATTCCAAGTCACACTGTAGAGCTCGTAACTTTTTTTGACTACTCAAATGTAGAATCAGTCGAACCATGTGTAATAATAACTCCCCTCACACCGTACTGAGTCTGTATTCGAAGGTGTAGAAGTTAAACAAGTAATCTATCAGCTGTTCAAAAAATTTACTATTGACATG
The DNA here is from genome assembly GCA_034509725.1 of Sesamum angolense. Classification (NCBI taxonomy): domain Eukaryota; kingdom Viridiplantae; phylum Streptophyta; class Magnoliopsida; order Lamiales; family Pedaliaceae; genus Sesamum; species Sesamum angolense. Next base: position 1,127,885 of record JACGWL010000014.1, on the reverse strand, counting down.
AAATGATCAAAGCCCGAATTTTCCTACTGAGAATCCTAAGCTACATAATTGAAAATCCTATGTTCTAACTCAATGGGAGTAAATTTGAGTGTATAAGGTTTAGAAAACTTAAAGGGCTCTCCCACATTTGATCACATTTTGAGGGATAGGAGATTCATCCCTTGGAGAAATCTTGGTAGGATCTTGTTCCACTCCCTTCACTCTTATGTACAACTCTTGTCCCATATACCATTTCTCTGCATCCTGTGATCTCAGGTTCCACATTCCCATGTTGTCTAACTTTATCAAGATTGCAGTCCATGACAATGGATACACCTGATCATTTCACACAAAAAACAGAACAGGTTTCAGACAAAGGTCTTCATGACAACGGTCTGATGTAATTCAAATATGGCATTGTGATCACAAACCTGAACTGTTGAACGATAAATAGCATCGACCATGTTGTACGTGGCCCTCTTCCCCTCATCCCATATCCCCAACCCCATGCTGCATTTCAGTTTCAAGCACGTTATCACAGCAGAACGTTAGATGCTTTTTTTTTTTTTTTTTTTAATTTTGAGTAGTTTCTGAAGAACCTTAAAAGTATAATGAAAATGGCATGTTAATTACCCGACAACAAAGAAGTTGAATCCATCAGAATGCCACGTCTGAGGCCAGAACAAAGGGTTCTGGAAAACCACATGCACGTAGTCATGGTACTTAGTGTCAATAACTGAAACGCCTAGGTGAGGGAGACTGTTTGATGGTGCATCAGGAATGATCCCGGGCACAAACACATCGCTGAGATTATAATAGTCAGCCAACTTTAATGGCGTGTCTGGATGCACAAACGAAACTCCATTCACGGTGTATCTGTTCTGTCCATTTATGAAGGCCACGTCATTCTTCAGAACGAGCATTCGTGTTACGTTTATGCTTCCATAGTGGTAAGTACCTTGCGGATTAGGCCTGGATGCTCCTACTGATAAGTCTGACCTGTTACACAACCAACAAAAGCATGCAAAACATGTTGAGTATATCAGGTAATATCCGCTCCAACATAATTTTGATACCGTTTCTTGAACATTATGATCAATTCTACCAGGAATGTGTACCTGATTGATAGAGCTTGGTCTACAGAGTATTTATAATCATATGATGGTAGGAAAGGGGGTAAAGGAGCATGAGGCTTCCCTTGATATCCAGAGTATCGAACAACACCAACTCCTATAAGCTCCACAGGGATGAAACGGGACGCAGCCACCATGTAAAATGACGAGCCTTCAGTCTGATTCTTTGCAGTAACTAAGACAGAGTAAGATTGGCCGACATGGACGTCCAAACTCTCATAGCAGTGTTTTACGGTGTATGATCCTTCAGTCTCCACCAGCATCATCTGGTGGTCCTGGATTCTGAAGTTCAAGGTTGTTTTCAGTCCCACATTCGAGATTCTCAGCCTGTATGTAGCTCCTGATCATCAAGGAAAACATGATAAAAAAATTGACAGCGTTCAGATGAAGGTTTATTATCATTCTTTAATATTGTTGTATACTCAAAATGATCAAGAAACAAAGTTTTCTGCATTATTGAAGACCAGAAGACAGTAATTTACAGATCTAATAATCCAGAACATCAGATAAACACAAGCAGCTGAAACCTAACCAGTTGAAAATCAAAAGTTGCTTGATTAGGTCCAAGGCCGTTGATGAGAATTCCATCAGGTAAAGGCAACATGCTGCCCTCATCCAAAGCTAATCTCAACAGCTGAAATATCAACAAAATGAGTGGTAAAACACCAACTAATATATATTAGTACTTGAAAGTTATTGATCCACATTCATAATCACCTGATAATCTGCATTATACCAATCTCCGATCAATACATCATACTCAAAATCAGGTTGAGCAAAAGGAATAGGGACAACTGCACGGTTATTCACACGAATCGGGCCATAACCTCCGGCGGCCTTTTGGAACAACAGCGAAGGAAAGTAGAAGTAACTCCCTATCTGATCCTTCAACTGAAAACTATATGTCCAGTTCATCCCTGGCAGTATAGGGCAGTTGGTTTCTTGGACCCCATCCTGCCATGAGTTCCTCCTCATCTGCACCCCGTTCCTACATTCAGAAAATGTGCATCTACCATTAACTTAAAGTAGCCTAAAACCAGGTTGTTCTATATAATGCTCTTGCTAAAAAGAATACCATGTCATCAAGAATGATTCAGTCAAGTTGTTGTGAATGTTGATGTTCACCACATCATTTGTTGTTGCATTCAAAAGTGGCCCTGGAAATTGATCATTGATCACAATCACCTGAAATTGCAAGAACCATAAACTTCATAGATCAGGAAAATAATCTCAGAAAAACATTCATTTCACGCACAAGTACATGGCGGCCATGCATGCAAGTTAGATATATAGGAAAAAGGAGGAAGAACCTTCTTGTCAACTCCAAGCGGCATGGCTTCGGAGAAAGAAACAGTCCAATCATAGTGGAGTTGTCGCGCCGCCCCGGAGTTCACAAACACTAATATTATGCAGAAGAGAAGAAAAGTGTCGGATCTACCCATTGTAATTATTTGCTTTCAAACTCCAACAAAAATGCAACGGGAAAAATTGAACTGAAGATAACCAAAGCCTGGGAAGAAATGTGATGTAGTGATGGAGTTGGTATTATATAGGTACGAAAGAAGTTAAGAGGTGTGATGTAAATCAACTACGTACTATGTGTTACATATTTAAGTTGGTTTAGGTTTCTTCAAGATTCTTAATTCCGGGGAATGTATAGGTTTCTCACGAGGATACACCCCATTCTTATTCTTGCTCATCTCTTACTCTGCATTTGGATTTGAAAACAAGATTTTAAACTACTCGATTTGAAAATCATTTGAAATTTATTAATATTAGTTCAGAATTAAAATTGAGTGATTTGAAACCCTTTAAATTTGAAATTGTGCAAACAAATTTAAATAATTTGTTATTAAAAATTTGAAATCATTCCATTTGATGCAATTTATAATTTCAAATCCATGATAATATAAAAGCTAGGATTTTCATAGAAGTTCTTGGCAGCTGGGACTTCTTAGCCATGACTTATCCATTGAATGGAAAAGAGAAAAATATTGTGCGTGTAAGATTCTTAGAGAATTAGGATTGGGCATTCAGCCTAAGGCCCAGACATGCACATAACTGGGCCGATTTAGTTATGGCCCAGTTAAGATATTAGTTTAAAGTTTGATATTTTGAGTTTTAAATTTTTCTATTTATAATCATTAACATTATTAACAAAAAATCAAGTGGGCTTATAATGAGTCGTACATAATCATGTGAGTCTGGTCATATTATTTCCTGTCTAGACAACAATGTTTATCTAGTAATATTTTATTTTGAACAAAAAGTGCGGTGTGTCAATTAATTTGGTGAATTTTAATTTATATATATATTATATATATATTCTCATATTAAAATGCTTTAATTTATCTTTTAGTGTTCTTTACTTTAAATAAAGTATTTAATCATGTGATTTGCATATAGTATTCTATGGTTTATTATATTAAGATTAAATTAGAGGACTGATATATATATAATCAAATTCATAATAAAATTAAAAATTGATTTGGCATATTTTCAGAAAAAGTCAATGTGGTGTGCTATATAAACAAATCATTCTAAACACGCAATTGACTTTAGTTAAATATTAAGTCCAAAAAGGGGCTTCTGATTTTATCCCCCACTTAGACTTACCTAATTCATCCATATTTATCTACACAAAATACAAAACATAACTTAACTATGAAGATATTTACTAATTATGTCTACATCACCCTTTTTAACACTACATGACACCAAAATATGGTTCCATGAAAAACGTCTCAACTCTCTATGTAACGTTGTATTTTCTATTTTATTTACATACAGATATCACATGCATAATTAATTTTTAATAATAAAATCGATTATATAATTTTTGTACCTAATATATATGTATGTGTGTGTGAAATTGAGTAGCTAGGAGATGCAATTGAGATTGTAACAGAAAATTCAATTCGTAACGAATTTCGCTTTGCTCACGCATGCAGCATAACACATTCTTCCTTTTTACTCCCATGCAAAAATTAACACCGTAATTGCTAGTTTTTTTTTTTTTTTAATGTAAGAGCGATGAATTATTATTAATTGAAATAAATTGATTACAAGTACAATAATTCATGTCGATATCAATATCTAACAAAAATTATTACAATAATCATATCATGCTCAAATAACGCCTATATTATAGTAGACAACAACTTTACTATGCAGTAGACCAACTCTTGCAATTCAACAGACAACATTCACATATTTGGAGGCGTTCGAATACATGACCTCTAAGATCATGGGGCATCAATTTCGTCAATTGAACTAGGCCTTATTGACACTGTAATTGGTAGGTAACTTTTCAATTCTGTGCATGGTTGGAAATCTTATCCAAATGTCTCCCCAGTCCGGGAAAAGCATATAAACAGCAGAAAGGGTAAAGAAATGGATCCTTGGTGCGGCTGTTTTCACGACAGAGACAACGTTTTCATGCACCTACGTAAATATATATTATATACATTCCCTAGCTAGTAAATTTTCTGAAACATTAAAGGTGGTTGTTTGCTTTAATTTGGATATGGTCATGATCACGATCACAATCACCTCTGTCTTCATCAAACCCTTATCGTCCTAAACACTCAAATCATTCTAACTTTAATTGTCATCAATTCTTCTGATCTGCCCATTTTACCAAAACCAAACATATCTTTCAAGACAGCGACAACACATTGTTATTTATTAAAAGCTACTTATATATATTAAGATTATGTTAGAGAAAATATAAAATATAATCCTGTAAATATGAGACTGACAATTTTAGTACTGCATGAATTTTTTGTTCTATTATTTTAAAAATTTTGCACATTGAAGATAAAAATGTGCGAAATTAATCAAAATAATTGAAAACATGCGCATCACCAGTTTAATTGAGTGTTTTTCGGTTCAATATTTAATGAAAGGACTAAGTGAAAGCTACACAATTAAGATTTGAGTTTCATCGATCTATATATGTAGCAGTGATAGTGATAGGACTGATCCTGGATCCGCAGCTATCCCAAAACAGAAACACTTTTAATTCCATAATACCCCAAAAGAAAACAAGGCTCAAAAGTTGATATCTGCTAATGGGATCAGCCATCACCAGAATATATATATATATATATATATATGCATGCATGCATGCATGTGTATGTGTCAACATGCAATAGTGTTGGGGTGTGTGTGTAAGCAGGCCTGCTTTTCATGTCATCGCCCATGCATGATTCTTGACTTTTGTCTTTTTAGCATGCATATTTCTTTTTCTTCCTTTGAATCATGGTTGAAAGTATCGGATGATATTGGTCAATATATATTTGGATCGGCTCTTGCTAAGAAAATTGACCAATACTATTATATTATGTGGAATTTGTATATATAAGTGGTATCATCCGATATAATTTAATATTATTATTGATACAATAATATTATCACTCGTATTCGATATTATCGTCGGTAATATTCGATTTAAAATAATACCCATCAATATTATCACTGATGCCACCGAAACTTTCCCCCATGCTTTGAATAGTTTAATAATTGCATCATTTCTTTACATATGGGCAAATGTTAAAACACCACATATCCATCCAACTTTATTGAAAACATCATCTTATCCTAAATAATAAAGCAACGTCAACTCTGCATTACATATGCAATTTGAGCCTGCAAATTAAATACAAATGTAAAACAGCTAAATGCTGTAAGTATATGTATGTAGAAAGAAGATTATTGCATGAAGGCAATGGATTGAGTAGATGGAATGTGGTAGAAGATTCCTCTTTACACGACAGCAGCAGCATGTACATCACATACTGTTGGGATTTCTATATTTCTTTTTCTTGAATCCGCAGCTGCTTTGCTTTTCCCCTTTTTCTTTTTCCCTTTCTGCATTCTTACGTACCTACATCTTTTCATTATTTATCATATGTAATGTAGGTAGTTAAGTTTCAAAGACAGCCTAAAATATAAAGCAAGCCAACACGTTCTGAATACCTCCATTTGAGCTGTCAGAAAAGAAATAAAAAAAAAAAAACATGCAGCAAGTGTCAGAAGTGGGATTTGAACCCACGCCCTCTCACGAGGACCAGAACTTGAGTCTGGCGCCTTAGACCACTCGGCCATCCTGACTTCGATGTGCCTTTAATAATATCATAGGATGTGGTCCACAAGATCTGTTTTGTTTTCCAATGGATGGAGTGATGGGCCCATCTATCATCCCTATATTTCAAACCACGAGAGGCCGAGGGAAAGCTAACTTACCTAAGTGGGCATGTACGGAAATCTTTACATTTTGGGTAAGCCCTATTTTACACACCATCTACTTAAAAGCCCACTGCCCAACCCCATTTGCCTCCACACTGTAAAAGCTGTGAGACAAGGAAACACCCACATCCACTATGCTAGTTTTACTTCCACCATCGTGTACGTGTTTGCATATGATTGAGATTGATGAATTTAAATTAAGTTAAATGAAGCTCTTTGTCTTAGCTCCCAAATGACTTCACTACCTCTGATTCTCTCACCTTATAGCCCCAATCCATTAATCGATCAATCATCTCCATAACTTATTAAATCCAAATATCTTAATCACATTCCCTTTTTAACGAAAAATCAAATTTATAATATACTTATCATATGATTCATCAATTTTATTAAATTATAACAAATCACATAATAATTAAATATATTTTATTTATTATATAATTAATTCAAATTTAATATAATTCAATCTAAATTAAAATCTCTCCGTGGTCAAAACAATCAAGTCTCGACACATACACATACACATACAACAGTAGAACGCTACATCCATCCATCCTCTCACTTCCATCTAACTCAACTGAACTATTACATATCCTAACAATTATTACCTTTTTCTTTTTCTGGGTAATCTAAGTTCTAATTACACTCATTATTTTATTGAACCCTCATAAAAAATATACTCTTTATCGTATTTTATTACTATTCGATCGGTTTACACTCTGCAAACGCGCACCTATGTGCCCTCCCCTAACTTATTTCATTTTAATGAGCATTATACGTACTATATATTATATCCATCTTATTCTATCAATCTTCCATACCTTGAGATTACGTATAAATTAATACATATACAAGTAATTATATACATAGTCAACAAACGCACACGAAGAAAAAGTTACCTCAACAAATACAAAGTGTGTATATATATGTTCTTGCAGCTGCTAATTTCATCAATACTCTCACATACAACTGCAATCACTCTCCTCGTCCGACCACATTTTCATCATCAACTCCTCCCAATGTTGTCTCCGTTTCCTTTTAATTCCTACTCTCTTTATATCATCACCCTCTTTTTCCTCTCCATTAATCCCAAAGGTACACTGATTCTTGCATTCAACCTTCCCATTTTTCTTACATTTTATGTATAGTGCTCATTTACATCATCTTCGATCTTGTTTTTCTAATGTTTCTCAGGTAGTTTAGGGACTACATTTACGCTAGTAAACCGATGCGACTACACGGTGTGGCCCGGAATACTCTCCAATGCCGGCAGCTCCGGTCTAGAAACCACCGGGTTCCAACTCCAACCCGGCGCCACCAGGTCATTCCAAGCTCAGCCCGGTTGGTCCGGCAGGTTCTGGGGCCGTACTGGATGCTCATTTGACCCCGCCACCGGTCAGGGTAGCTGCGCCACAGGCGACTGCGGCTCCAACCAAATGGAGTGCAATGGCGGTGGTGCGACGCCACCCGCCACTTTAGCTGAGTTCACTGTAGGCTCAGGCGCCGGCCAAGATTTCTACGACGTCAGCCTTGTTGATGGCTACAATCTGCCCATGCTCATCGAAACGGTGGGCGGTTCGGGCGCTTGTGGTTCGACTGGGTGCGTAACCGATCTGAACCGTATGTGCCCGAAAGAACTGCGGGCAGGGGAGGGGCAGGCGTGTAAGAGTGCGTGCGAGGCGTTTAGAAGCCCGGAGTATTGTTGTAGCGGGGCGTACGGGTCGCCGGATACGTGTCGGCCGTCGATGTACTCGGAGATATTCAAGAATGCATGCCCGAAATCGTATAGCTACGCGTACGATGATGCTACGAGTACTTTTACGTGTAGTGGAGCAGATTATACGATTGCATTCTGCCCTTCACACACAAGGTATGGAAGATTCATTTTTCCTGGAAAATTATTTGTAATCTTATCCTCATATTTACTTTAATTAATGTCATTTTCATCTTTAAGATAAGGTAAACTTCTCTTTTCACTCGATATTTTATAAAAGCATAATTTTTTTAAACACTTAGATTTAAAATTAAAAAAAAGTAAACATAATATTTTGATAATCAAGAATTTTATTTTGGTAAAATATTTTCATTGGATTGTGATAAATATGCAGAATAGCAGGAAAAATTGCGTGTACAATAAGTTAGATCTTTTGCGACTTTAGCCTCATTGATTTTTAACTCACTACATTGTATTTCATAACTCCTCAATTTAGTCCCAAATCTGAAGTTTTTTACAAAAACATCACGTGCATGAGACGAGCTTTATTAATTCTTGAATGGATCATTAAGGTCGTTTTCATAAAAAAATTTACAGAATTAAAATTTGAAACTAAAATTGTAACTTTTAAAAGTTATGGAATGCAATATGATGAATTCAAAAATAACAAAATTATAATCACAAAATTAATTTGTGTGACGTTAAATTGTAAATTTTTTTTACGAGAATAATAGTAGTAATAAAGGTAGCAAATGAGAAGAATCTTCTAGTGACTTTGCTTTCTGATATTATACTATAAGATCTACTTTATTTGCCCTTTTCTCACTTCACTGGATGTGTGTATCTGGTTTAACTTTTTCCTTGCAAAACCTTTATTTTTTTAATGTTTACTGTCAAATTTATGCTATAACAACTCTAAACTGTATAATGCAACTATTTCATTTAATTTGAAAGCTATAATTAGAAATCTAATTTCATTATGCTCCAAAATATATACGGCATCATACAACATACTTGATATTAATTACATCGACGAATATATATGTTAGAAGATTCAGACCGATGATAAAACTTTTAACACCATTACACATATTAACTACTAACGAGCAATCAATCTTTTGCAGTCAGAAATCTTCAAGAGACTCTTCACCACCAGCAATGGCGGCCGGAACAACAAGCGGGCCACCACCACCGGCCACAGCAACAAACCCAGCCGACGGGTCGGGTTCTCAGGCACAAGACATTAATAACCTACCGCCGTGGCTGCCAAATTTCGTCAGCGGAGGCTCGTCACATAATTTGGGCATGAACTCTAATGTTCTCATTAGTGCAACAACATTAATGTTGTCCTCAATCTCAATTTTGCTTCAGTTATAGGGATATGATCATCCCAATTGAGAGATTCTCATTCTCTCACACAATGATAGCAAAAGCACAATTTTGCAAGCTCATGTGTACAGAAATTAATGAACAATGATATAAATGGTATTTTTATTTTTATTTAATTGTTATATTGATATAGAAAAATGAGGAGATATTATAATTATGATAATAAAGAAAAAGCTGGTGAGATTGCTTGATGATGAAACTTTTTGGGTTGAGGTGTATAAGCAGTGGTTGGTGGATGGTCTTTGAAGCAAAGCTTGGCTACTTTACTGGAACAACAAGCTTGGTAGTTAGTCTCATTCTTTTACCATTCCAACCATAATATTTCATGGAATCATATGTTGTCTGCCACCATGCCCTCCTACCTACCTACCATTTTCATATGCATGTACCTTCAAAATTATTTAACATTCTTTCTAATATGGAACATCCATATTTTTAAATTGCAATTTTGGTCCAACACATTATATAAGGATACCCAATTTTGAAGGTAGCAATTTAAGACATTAAATTTAAACTTTTGTGCAATTTGAGAACTCCAGCCACCGAAGGCCCCATTAGTGACTGAAAAATGATAAGCCTCCTATATAGCAATGATTTAATTTTTGGGGCTTACTTAGAAAAAATGCCACATTATCATTTTTCGTCACTTTTTGGAGACTTTGGCTACCAGAGTCTTCAAATTGCTCAAAAAATAAAATTTAATGTCCTAAATTACCAACTTCAAAATTGAGTGTCCTTACAACGCCAACCCTTTAATGTGCTGGACCAGAATAGCAATTTAGTCCGTTTTAGATATTCGAAATTCCTATCTTCGAATCTATCGATACAAACACAATGTAATTAAGGAAGTTATAATTGCTTGATGAGATTAATAACTTTTTGATTTTTGTAAACAAATATATTTTATCTTAAACAAGAGATAAATGAATGCATAAATAAAGGAATGGACAGATAGATCCATGGGGTCTTGTGAGTCATTTATTCTCCTTTGTGCGCTAAGAATCCGACTCTTTTAGTTTAGTTTTTGGGGTACGCGGCTCTAACTAATTAAACAAAACCTCAAGGGCGAGGGGTGTGTTTTTTTATTGCTGGACGGTTGCAACTAAAGCCTGATTTGTGCGGTTCGACGTTGTGCCTCAGATGCATCTGACGAAGACACAGGAATCTTGTATTTTTCGTAAAGCTCTATCCTCTCGCACTTTGCTTTCATTTGGCAAAAGTGATTATTATGTGTTGAATAAAAACAACATGAATTCCAATCATGAGAGAAATTATGGCTGTGTTCTGTATTTGAAATTGTAAGATTTCAGTTTTCATCGCTAACTTGCAAAAGCTTGTATCGTCGTAAGTTGGAGAATTTAAGAATAAACACATTCATAATGGGCATTTACGAAGGACTGTTTTATGAATTGCACATGCTTAAAATTGTCAATTTTGCAACTGCGGCTTTAAAAAGTGTACTTGTAATTTTATAAATAATATGGGTTGTTTGTATGATTAGATATAATCTTGAGAGATATTAGTGTAATTTACCATATTTAACAATGCAGATGCTACCCGGATCATATATCTATGTTGATGACTGCTTATAAAAGATGGACAATTTGACGGTGCACGTTTTGTGAAACACAATGGCATTGAGATCAGTTAAATTGTTTCCCCAGGATTTCCCCGTACTTCTCTCAAGCTTCACGTCCTACAGAATGGAACAAGTTTCGGGGGTGCACATAGGGGTGCATGTGAAAGATCTCTTCAGCTGTATTATCAATTTAAAACCATAGTAACTTTGACAAAAGACTGACATAAAGAATAAGGAAAAATAAATTAGCATTCTACAATTCAGAGAGAAAACACGTTGCCGCAGTCCAAACAATTTGTAGACAAAGGAATGCAGCAGGGACAAAATTCTTGGTGCTTATGTTTGCACTGACCTACAAATTCACACTGGCAATTCTAAATCCTAACCAATGCCTCTAATCAAGAAATCACCATCTCAACGATTTTCTAAGTAGAAGGGCGATTTAAGAAAGAGTAAGCCTACAACTCGTCTTTCAAATCATCTTCGGGAGCTTCTTCACTCTTAGAGGATGATCCTGTTTCTTTTGTGTTGGATTCAGCCTCGGCTTCTTCTATGTCATCTTCCTCCTCAACTGTTGCATCCGGGCTGATCCTGAGGCTATTTTTCACCGAGCTGTAGATTCGGGAAGCAAAATCCTTTGGATCATTTAGTATAAAACCACTCTCCAGAAGGGCTGTCTGATACATGAGTTGCGCTGTTTGCTTCACACTTTCATCCTGTAGAAGGAACAGGATGAAAGATTTAATCAAGATTACAACATCACAAAGAGAAAAGCCATGACTTAGATATTGAGTCAAAAGTACCTCAGGGTCCTTCACTACTTTCTCCTGAAGCTCCTTAATTATTGGGTGTCTTGGGTTAATTTCAAGCACTCTTTTGCCACGCATGTAAGCCTGCTTTCTGGCATCTGAGAGAGTTTGAGACTGCATTATCCTTTCCATGTTTGCACTCCAACCATATTTTGATGTCACTACTACACATGGTGAGCCTGACAAACGGTTGCTTATTTTCACATCATCTACATTCTCGCTGGCAAGGGCACCTTTCCACCATTTGGCCAACTCTTTGAATGATTCCTTAAGTTCTTTGTCTTTGGAATCCTTCCCTATTTTCAGTCCCTCTTTAGATACGTTCTGGAACTTCTTGTCTTCATAGTCCATCAGATATTGCATCATATATTCATCCACTGGATCAGCAAAGAGAATAACCTGCAAGTGAAAATTGAGTTTAGGGGTGTAAGCTTGCAGGATAAGCACTTTCAAGTATATATACCGAAAAGTAGCAGGAATAGACCTTTGGCAATGACGGGTGACACTCAGATGAAAGCTTACCTCGTAGTTCTTCTTTATCAGCCTCTCAAGGAATGGAGATTTCTCCAATTGTTCCTTGCTTGTTCCAGTAATATAAAAGACATCTTTTTGTCCAGACTTCATTCTCGAGATGTATTGATCCAATGAAGTTAATTTACCATTTGATTTATTGCTGCAAAGAGCAAAACACCACAAAATTAATCTTTAATAAGAAATTACTGTTCAGATTGCAAAAGGTTGTAATATACCCTGATCTGCTTACGTCTCAAATCGAAGAAGCTTAGCCAGGCGGTTTCTGTTAGTTGCATCCTCAATAATACCAAGCTTAATTGACCTGCCAAATTCATTCCAAAATTTCACGTATTGGCCTTTCTTGTCTCTGATGTCACTCGATTCTTCGATATCTGCAGCAGCATTGAATTTCATAATCAAATGAGGACCAGAGAGGCACTTGGGTTGGAGGGTTTGGAGAGGTAAACAGAAATACAACACATAACAACATCAATACTTCTTTCCTTCATATATAACTGCAAGAAAGATAAAATCACTGCACTACTTCAATAAGCACTCTGAATTCATTCTGTTGACTTGCTAACTCCTGGCAACAGTTCTCTTATAACAGAAACAAGTGTCTCTAGTCTGTGTCATACCTTTCTTGTCTTTAGCACTAGATTCATCAGGGTCCTCATCAGCAATTTTGCGAATCATATCAAGGGCCTTGCGAATGAGTTTCTTCTTTATCGTTTTCAAGCTGCTATGCTGTTGTAGCATTTCTCTTGATACATTAAGTGGTAAGGTATCAGAATCAACAAGTCCCTGATAGCCCAATACAGTAAGAAGCACATCCCACAGCTCAATATCATCATAACATTAACATTCCACGAGTTTGAGAAAACAAAGATTACCCTCAAGAAGTTCAGGTACTTGGGCAGAAGTTCATCAAATTCATCTGAGATAAACACCCGTCGACGTATAATTTCAAATTGGAATTCTTTGTTTTGTAGTAACTCTCATACAGATCATGAGGAACCTTGGGAGGCACAAATAGTACAGCCTTGAACTCCACATCACCTTCAGCAGTAAAGTGACTCCATGTTAGAGGCCTCTCATCACCAAAGTCCTGCCAGTGGAGGTAAATATGTTAATCAAAACTGTAAAGCAGCTCCACTAGAAGATAATAACACCTTGGCTGCTATGAGTCCACTAGGCTGGATATGGCACCCACCTTGGCCAAAGAGTGATAGAATTTTGTATATTCTTCATCGGTCACCTCCTTTGGATTCCTTAACCATATGGCTTTCATATCATTCAGAAGTTCCCACTCATAGGTAGTTTTCTTCACTGTCTTGGTCTTGGGTTTTTTCTCATCCTCATCTTTATCGGTATCTACCTCTTCCTCGTCGGAAGATTTATTTTCAGCTGTTCAAGCCAGAGCAGAGTGCAGTGAGAAATAAGAACACCATGCATGCAGACCTTTACTAATTACATTCAAATAAATCAGTAACAGAATATGTACGATTGCAAAGGAATCTCTACAGATAAATCAAGCATACATGTTTCCTCATCAACACTGGACTCATCTTCATCTGCAGGAACCTCTTCATCCACTTCTTTGCTAGCCCATAGGTGTATAGGAAAGTTGATAAATTCAGAATACTTTTTCACCAACTCCTGCAACAAAAAAGTAGATTCGAGGTGTTGTTGGCTCGACAATGATACATAATGATGCAACATACAAAAAAAATAAGATAAATTAGCAAAAAGTATGTGATCCCAAACTTATTATAGGTGAACACCATAGATGGTTCTGGTGAAGAAATTTAGCACAAATATCACTACTTAATGGTTTAATCCTCCGCCTTATGTCTCTTGATTATTGTGCTTGTCACTTTATAATGAAATTAAGTTGCAACAAGTACGTATATAAATTACTTCTAGAAAGATCAAACCAGAATTTATCTTTATACAACCAAGCTAAAAGGCATTAAGTCTCAGTCAAATGTCCAACACGGGTTTCTCCAAAGACATTCCATTTCTGTTCCATCTACAGCCTCTGGTTCCTATGTTTTCCTGATAAGGATTTTTTGAAACTATCTACTAATTGATGCCTTTCAAGTGATCCTTCCATGCCTAATGAGGTCCAAATACAAATCAACTCAGCTATTCTGGAATATATATAAACCAAATATGTACATTTGATCAAGTCGTAAACCATTAGATGTAATTGTCCCAGATGATAGAAACAAATGCATGCCATTTCTAGAAAAATCAACATAACTGTGTCATAAAGAAATTGAAGCTGGGGCCAGATAATCAGAAGTGGAAGAGAAACAGAATTACTAGAAGTGGCTGTGTTTCAAGTGTAAATTAAAGATGTCCTACTCATAGTATATTCTACGCTTGGTAAATTACCAGATGCACAATCTCCAGGTTAGGCTTATCTTTCCAATCTAAGCTGTATCAATTACGGAAAGAATTCCAACTACTTACACCTCAAGAATTAAAAGACTGTACACAGACTACCAAGTACCAACCTTCAATTTGTACTCATCCAAGTACTCCTGTGCTTCATCTCTGAGATGCAACCTGATTTCAGTTCCACGACCAAGGGGCTCATTCCACTCATCTTCTGAAATGGCAAAAGCCCCATCAGCCTTTGACTCCCAGACATGCCTGGAAGTGGTTAGAAATTTCAAACATCATAACATTACCACCTGCCAGAGAAAATCTATTAAATAAAGAATGGACGTCAAAAAAGTCATACTGTTTATCATCATTGTGTTTGCTAATCACTTCGACGTAATCTGCGACAAGATAAACTGAGTAGAATCCGACACCAAATTGCCCAATGAGGTTAAGATCTCCACTTGTCTGCATTTTTTCCACAAATGCTGTATAGAAATAAAATAAATTATGAATAGTAAGTGAATAATTACTTTTAAGCAACAAAAACCTAGAGAACAGCAAGCTTTAAAACAATAATTATACTTGCATCAGATCAGTATGAATACCTGAAGTTCCAGATTTAGCAATGGTGCCCAAATTCTTGATCAAATCCTCCTTAGTCATTCCAATACCTCTATCACGGATTGAAAGTATTTTTTTCTCTTTGTCCAACTTTATCTGCATATATTAAATCCATGACTTCAGAGATCAGATTGAGTCAATTAATTTTCAGAAAATGATTCAATTATAATAATAAATTGTGCACATTATTGTTTCAACTACTTAAAAGTTTTCTACTGCAACAATGTAAAGTGAACCGCTCAAACTTCAATTGTTACAAGCCTCAGCACACAGTCATTTGCTATTCAAATATCCTTGTGAAATTCATACAATTTCAGCTAAAACAAGCTTATAAATCCTGAAACTTCTATATAAAGCCATTATCAATGTACTATTGAAAGCATTGTATAACAATGTAATAACAACCTTGTACTGTTAAGCTTTCTCAGAACTTCACGGGAAAAGCTAAGCATCATTGTTATCCATTAAAAACTAACCTGCATCTCCAGCTTGGCATTGTCACCTTCACCCAAAACTTCCTTATCAGTAAGTGATAAGAATCTAATCTTGTCCAGAGCCTATATAATCAACAAAATCCACAGATCAAACTTGTATATTTTCTCAAATATACTCTTAAAGGCTAAGCAGACAACACAGAACAAGAAAATAACTCACATCTGAAGCATTTGAGATCAACTCTCTCAAAAAAATATCTTTGTTGCTGTAAAGAGAGTTGATAATAATGTCCATTAGCCGAGAGACCTCTGCCTGGAACTCAAACTTCTTTGCGTTGGCTCGGAGCGCTCTTCTTGACATAGACTCCGCTTCTCTAAATCACAGCAGCAAATAATATAAACGTACATTTATTTTTTGTTTACGAAATAAACTTGAACAAATATTCCATTAAAACGACCAGATACCTTTTAGCGACATCAGAATCGGTAGATAATCCATTTGGAACAGCGCCGATCTTCTCCTCCACCTTCGGCGGATCAACCGGAGCATCTGAATCGCCTTTTGCATTTGCATGTATTTTCCTACCTAAAATGTTTCAACATCCATGGAGACTTCAAAAATAAAAGATAAAACATTGCGACCAAACAAGCATAGAACAACAAAATTTAAGCACGTTGATGAAACATTCTTCGAAATGCTTCATTAATTAATCGCCAAGATAAACGCATTATAAATAATTAATAACTTAATTCAGTACCTTGATCTGGAAAAAGAAACAAAAGGCATAACAGAAAGAGAACGGAGATCGTCCACTTCCTCATTCTGATTTTCTAGGAAACTCCAGATTGCGGTTGAGCCAAGCGAGAGTGAAGAGTGTGAGTGAAATATATACAACCAGGTTTCTTAGAAGAGTTAATGAGTGCCACGAGTAAGAGCGTTCTGATTAGTTTGAAAATGGCAGTGAGGAAATTATGATGGTGCTAATGAATTTCATACTACGTCGAACGCTTCCATCGCTTGACGTTGCCTTAGTAGGCGTGGAGCAGCCGTGGTGCATCTCAAGACCGGGTTTTTTTTTTCTTTTTTTTCTTTAAAGAAGACCGGGGTTTTGGATTATATACAAATCACCCTCTATTATATTTCTTTTTTTTTAAAAAAAAAAGGAACAAAAGGACCTCTATTATTTTGAAAATTGCGCAAAATTTCTAGTAAGTTGTGATTTTTTTTTTCCAATGCAAAAACTTAGGTTTAAACACAAGATATTTTGTAAAAAAATTTAAATTCAAACTATCAATCGCTTTTTTTTTTACACTATTTAATTATAAAAGAATATAAGTTTTGATGATTAAAAGTTATTAAATTTTCCATTATATAAATCAACGGCTCATATCCAATGCGACAAAAATCAACAAGTCATAGCCATCCTCCCTCATCCTAGATGTGCGGCTTCGCTGCCACCTGCATCCCTCTCCCTTCACCAGCATGGCGGCCTCCTCTCTCCCTTCCGATCGTTGTATCCCTTCCCCAATCAACGATTATTACTATATTGGATTACGTCACTTTAATACGATTGGGCTACATAGTCATGTTTATAAATATTCCTCGACCAAAATCCTAGATACTTGATTCATTGTGTGTTTAATACACTGAATTGTTTTCTCAAATTAATTTTTAATGATTTAGACTTCAAACAAAGTATTAGAATGTACCTAGTATTCTTAATTGGATTTTATGGATACAGGACCAAAGATCACCACACGATGCGCAGTACGTGATTGACTCAACTGTCTAAAAATAAAAAATTGGGGAGCCTCTCCGTACCTAACTTGGGTTTTAAAGCCTGCATTAACTAAGATTGGTTTAGGCCTTTAGGGTGGTTCCTTTTCTGCAATCGAATCGAATTAATTATAAAATAAATATGATACACTTATCATATAATTAATTATATTTTTAAATTATATATTAATTATACTATAAATATATTATAGCAGATGTGTTCAAATTTAGATTAGAATTTGCCTTATAAATATCATATGGAATTGCAGGT
This sequence comes from Sesamum angolense, assembly GCA_034509725.1. Taxonomy (NCBI): domain Eukaryota; kingdom Viridiplantae; phylum Streptophyta; class Magnoliopsida; order Lamiales; family Pedaliaceae; genus Sesamum; species Sesamum angolense. Next base: position 1,110,022 of record JACGWL010000014.1, on the reverse strand, counting down.
GATGAGTTTCGGCTTTTTGGGTAAAGGTGAAGCAGTGTAGTCGGCTCATGATTTTTGGTTATATAGAAATTTTCGGTCATGATTGGGAACGGCGGGATGATGGTATTTGGTTAGTGCTTACCTTATTTTATAAAAGACAACCAAACACTGAGCCCAAAGGAGATAAGCTCGAAACCAAAAGAAAAGTTGGCTCTCCTCTTCACACCTAAAACGACCCCCATCCCAAGCATTAAATTGCCTCCTCCCTTCCCCAAGCTCCTCATCATCCCACCTCCTCCAAATCTTCAACTTACAATTTTCACCCACACACACCCCACCGACAAATTCATGCTCTAGAAAGTTCCACAACATGCCGATTTCCGACGCGGTGGTGGGGAATTTGACAACTCTATACCTGTTGGTGATTGCTGCTATGAAAGCTTACGGCCTGGCGACTGGCCGGAGCTTCAGCGGCAGCTGCGTCCTCATCCTCTCCACGGCGGTGGTGGCGTTTATCCTGATTGCGAGCCTTACGTGGGATGTCTCGCGCAAAGCCACGCAGGCGCTGATGACTCGCGATCACGGCCACGAAATGTGCCGCGGCGGCATCTGTTGGCATGGCGTCGCTGTTAAATCGCCGGCGTCTCAGGTCCGCTTCCGCCTCCCTCAACACCATAATCATTGAATTTGGAGCGTCAGTATCATCATCTTATCGCGTTTCGGTTAAACTAAATCTACTAGCGGTTCAAAATTACTACAGAAAAACCATTACAAGTTTCTTTTCCCTTTTAGCTTTAATCCGTTTGCTTTGCCATTGTAGTACTCATGCAATTTTGCTTCTAAAGCTAGAGTGTTTTGCTTTCTGTTAGTATGTAAATAAATAAAATCTAAGAGGTAGTTTTCTGGAAACCATTTGTGCCATATGAAATGTACTCATATGTACTATTGTTCATAAATAATACTTCAAATTTGTTGTTTCTACAATTCAAATTCCTCTTTCAGTTGCTTGTTTTCACTCTTAGATTTCTAATGATTTTCAAACATTGTTCACATTTCAAGGTTTAATTTACTGGCCTAGTGTTTTCTCTAGCCTCTCCACTGTCCAAATTGGGCTTCTGAACACATGACACGACAGTATGTGCACACCGCACAAAGTTGGTGATTCTGCAGTTATTTGATTCGTCTATGTGACAATATTTTCTCACTGATCTCCAAATTTTTCGTACTTGAATTAAGTTCTTGGTACACTAAAAATTAATAATATTGCAAGTGTTACAATCATCATATTATTGATCGCTCTTGTTTGATTAATTACACACGAATCACATATTAATACTTGAGAATATTAGATTGTTCTTATATATATTTTAGTGCCTCAGAACCTGGCGTTTCATTTTCACTTGAAATTCTTATAATATGATTGGATTCAACATAGGATTTAGACTGGTTTAGGTGGGGAAAACATCCTCTCTTTCTTCTTCTGGCCAGAGGGTTTCCATTTAATGTAGGTTCATGGAACTATGCATGATCCAATTATAACATGGACAGGCCCATTTGTATTTCTTTTACTAGATTAAAGGACAGACATGATTCAAAATATCTAGGCTTCAATTATATGCTCAGTGGGCATAGTAGTTGAAGTAATGAATGACATGTCACGTTCCTACAATTTACTTCTCAAGTTCAATAATGTCCATTGAATATATGAACTGATTCAAATTCATGGATGTATCAAACTGTACCAGCCAAACTTTTAACTCACCATGGTTAGATATAAATTAATTCTATAATATGTTTATTATATAATTGATTAATTGATGTACAGTTCAAAAAAAATAATCAGTACCAAATAAGTATTCAATTAATTAGATTCAACTAAATTTGATTTGGAATAGAAATTTTCCTCATGTAAATATCCATATTTTGATCTATTAGTAGAGTATACTTTCTGGAGGGGAGCTAACATTTATTAATTATATTTGTGGATTGGAGAAAAAAAAATGGAAACAAACCATAAACTACTACTTTCTCTATCTCGAAATAAAGATTGCACTGCTGCCTCAAGAAATCCAATTTTTCAATATTTAGACAGTTTTGACATTATTAAATTTCGGAATTTTAGTACTTACTATTTTGTTTTACATTATTTATGTACTTTGTTTTCCCTTCAAATAACTGATTAAATTATTTAAAAATAAATTATTAATTCGACATGTTAATCATATCATAATGAAGTCTTTTAATTTAGAGAGGAACTACTTTTATTTGTTTACTTAAATTTTAAATTTTACTATACTCACAAAAGTTCTAAATAGCGAAGATGGCCTAAAGGATCATAGCTATAACAACAAATTGTTTGACTAGTTGTACTCAAATCAAGTTTGATCGAATCAAATAAATTATATTTGACATATGATATATAGATACTTTTTGTTAATTATACACCAATGATCATGTCATAAATATATTATATTTGTCATATAATTAGTCCAATTATTACTGTTAAAATTTTCCATGAAGTAATTGGAGCGCAAAAATTTGGGGTTATTCAAATTAATGCAATTTGTTTTTATAAGGACAAATTTGTTGGAATTGTATGCGCTAGCAGCTTAGTATTCATCAACTTATACCATAATAATGTCAAGTGAGCACCAAAGTGTGTGGCGCGTGGTATCTCAAACTTTTAACGACAAACAACAGAATATGTTTCTTTGCCTATGATGCTTGTCTCTTTGCTTCAAATCGATTTCCTTTTATTTTTCTTCCTTTACATTATGGTGTGAGTGGTCCACTTATAACATACTATTTATCTTGTGTTGTCATGTGATTGAACAAAACAATCATGAATTTTATATATATGAATGTCTGAATGCAAGTAATAATTGAATTATTTTATAATCACATTACGACGTAACTAAACAACAAGGGAAAATAAAGGTCAAAAGGAAAGAAACAAATTTAGAACAAGAAGGGAAGATTCATCCTCATTGTGGGGAAGTGAAAGCCGGTGATGATCTAAGAGCTACCCTTACCTTCCCCCCAAACCTTTTTATTTGATATTTTCCGTATCTATTATTTTAAAATACTTTTCAATCTTGATGATTTGATATTAATTTAATACCCTCGTATTTTAATTTTTCATGATCATCTAATGAATCAATATTAACATCATCTTTCAATAAATCAGTAGTGTCCTTCACATATATATTTACAAAAAGTACCGACTCATAAATAATTAAAAAATGGACTATGGTTTGTGCCAATTAGCTTAAGGCGCTAACCTAGCAGCCAAGTTGGCCATTCTTCTCGTTGGCAGGAGAAACATTCATTTCGAGAACGAGTAGGCGCCCACGTAGACTGTGACAAGGACAAGAAATAATGATTGGATGTTGCTCATGCTTTTAAGTACCTCTTGAAAGCTCGGGCGTATTTCTCATAAAGTTTATCCTGTCAAAAATTTCCCTCACGGTCAGGACTCCTTAGAAATCTATGCCAACTGCTTCCAGATTTTGGGGAGATTTATCCACAATAGTGGTTGACCCAAGTCCCCTGAGATCTTACCATGTCATCCATTAGGGGCCGTAGCTATAAAAGACACGCTTCTCTTCCAATTTAGAGTACGTTCTCTTAACACAAGTGCACTTATCAACTCGTTACTTGAGCATTCTTATCAACAAAATTAATTTTTCACCTTTTAAGTATTCGTTGCTATTTTATTCTTCTTGGAGTTTATCTATATACAATCCTCTACCAACTTGATTGTTAATGCTAACGTCTTTTTTATAGGTCATCTTTCTAAAATTTGTTAAAGATTCGACCCAAAAACTTCAGATTCAAAGACTTCATTAATGAGCAATTTTTTGCTCGCATCAATTACAAAAATAGGTTCAGGTTCAAACTCAAGCTTCACCGCCTTTCATTGTTGTAATTAAAAAAAAAAAAAAAGTCAAGAAATTCCAAATTCTGCAAATTGTGCATGGCATAGAACATAATTTTGAGAAAATTCTTCCCTAAAGCTAAAGATATACATTTTACATTAATACCTCATAATATAATGTGATATTTAGGAACCATGTAAATTAAGATTATAAAACAAGTATACATCTATACTAATATAAAAAGAAAAATGGCTCTACCAATTCTTTGTATAATCAAAATTATCCTTCACTAATAAGATAGCTAATTCATTTCATTTTTCAAATTATTTATTAATTAATAAATTAGTTTTTTTTCTTTTTAATATTATAAATTGATTTGTTTATTTTATACATAAAATGGTGTGCCACAGCGGCTATAATTAAATAAAAATAAATAGAAAGGGGAAATGTGCCCAAGTTTATAAATTGTTTCGAGAGAGAGAGAGAGTAAACTGTAAAGGGGCAGGCAGAAAGAGAGGACGTAGTGATAGTACACACCACTTATTGAGTTGTACCTTTCTCAATCATTGAGACCGATACATGAATTAGGCACTCGCTGAAGCTGGGGCTGCCCCTCAATCCTGGTTACTATTCCTCCAATTCCCTGCAACCCCAATTCACTAATGCGACTTCAGTTCACAATCCGGTAAATAGGATTTCATGAAACCGTAGAGAACACGACTTTGCCAAAACTTCATCGCACGGTCATAAAATTTCCAACAAAAATATTATATATATATATATATATATTGATATGATATGAGGGCCCACATCCATCTTTAAATTCTTCTCCACTCCCACACCTGAACGCTCTTCTTCTCTTCTTCTGAGCCAATATCTCAATTTTCACCAGACACAAAAATCACCGTTTCCTCTCTCAATGGCCGAAACCCCATCCGACCACTCCCCCACCCGAACCCAACCCCAATCCCAATCCCAATCCGGGTCCGACCCTGATTCCTCTGTGTACTGGTGCTACCACTGCGACAAGCGCGTCGCAGTCGAAACCCTCGCAGATCTCCCCGACATCGTCTGCTATGAGTGCAAGAACGGTTTCGTTGAATCCATCTCCGCCTCCGCCGTCCCCACTCCTCCGGCAGCCTCTGACCCCATCGACGACCCCACTTTTGGCAACCAATTCATCCAGGTACTCCGCCTCATCGCTCAGGCCGCGCTTGAGGACGACGCGCCGCCCCCGCCCCCTTCCGATCCGTCCGACGAAGATTACCTCCGCATCGAGCTCGATGGATGGGATAACGACAACGATGACGAAGATGAAGATGAAGACGATGACGATGACGAGCATTCAGTCGAAGTCGTCCACGAGGAGGAGGCTGATGATAATCGTGACCGGCGCACTGAAGATAATGGATCCGATGGTGAGGATGAGGGTGAAATCGAAGTGATTGAGACGCGTGACGAAGATGAAGAGGAGGATATGCGAAGAAGGCGGCGAGACGTGCTTAGGCTTCGTCTGAGGGATTTCGCCTCGCGGGCTGCGAGCCGACGCAATAGAATACTCGATTGGGCAGAAATTTTAATGGGGCTGGAGGACCACTCGATCGAGCTGAGATTACAGGTTCCCGATTCCGATACTTATGTTGGGAATCCAGGGGATTATGTTGATGCCGCTGGATATGAAGCGTTGCTGCAAAATTTAGCTGAAAGTGACAGCGGAGGGAGGCGTGGGGCTCCCCCAGCTGCAAAAGCTGCCGTCGAGGGTTTGGAGAGTGTGGTGATTGGCAAGGAGGAGAACACTATAGTGTGTGCTATATGTAAAGATTTGGTGAATGTGGGTGAAGTTGCAAAGAATTTGCCGTGTGGGCATGGGTATCATGGTGAGTGTATTGTCCCCTGGTTGGGGTCACGGAATTCATGTCCAGTTTGTAGGTTTGAGTTGCCTACGGACGATCCAGAGTACGAAGAGGAGAGGAAGAAAAAAGTGGTGGTGGCAGGTTTAAGGGCGGCTTCATCTAGTTCTACTTCTGGTGGTGGTGGTGGTGGTGGTGGTAATAGTCAGAACTCCGGCTTGGAGTGAATTAATGGTATGCAACAAACTTTGTGCACTTCCTTTACATTTATGTGGTTTAGATTGTAGCTTTATTGTTATTTTGGGTTTTAGTTTTCAATTGGAACATTGTTTGTGTACTAGCTTCTTGTGGAATAGGTGGACGAACTATTATGTGATTTCTCGTTTGTAAATAACAAACTTTCAAGTTGAAAATTTCATAATAGTTCCAATTGATAAAGCACTCGGTCATCAATATTTTACTTTATTATGTTTTTCTTTTGGCCTGTCTTCCTTGTTGAGATAAGAATCCAAATATATGGAGTTTACAAAAGTCATAACTTAATTCTGAAATCACACCAACTAAGAAAAGTCTTCAACTGTCATACAGACCATTATCTTTCAGTTGGAATTTACTGCTACTTGATGGTGCATTCTATTAATTAAATTGCAATGCTAAACTTCAAAGTCAACAATGCAGACTGCTGGTTTGCTGCACATGTTCAGGCAAAACTCTGCCTCAAGAAGCTTACATGGCTTATAATTTACCAAGTATGGCTCTAAAAATAATTGAAGATTTTCTGTCCAAATAGATTGAATTGTATGCTGTGATTAGTATTTAGTTGTGCAGGAATTAATCTGACTGAATGAGAAAGACAGAACAAGTATCGTGGAAACCAAGTGGATGCATAGGTTTGGAAGTTTGAAATGATGATACAGTGAGTTTTGATGATGTCAGGATCATGTTAGATAGTTTTCAGAATTGATGGCCGGGGAGCAAATTCATATCATATGGCAATACCAGAGTTTAAGTAGTAGTTGTATATGGTTGTTTCTCTCTTGCTGAGGGAAAAGCACCAAAATGATCCTATCAATTGAAAAGTTCTGAGGATTAGAATTTGATTGTTTGAGCATGTAACTGCTGTTGCATGACAAAGGTATCATCATAGTTGAGTCTTTTTTGGGCCAGTTCTCATGCTTCGTTGCACTCTTGAAGCTTGAGCATATTGCTGTGTGAAACATGAACTTTTGTTGTCCTTTTTGTTTTCTGCTCTTTTACCAGATGATGTTGTGGTGGAATTTGAGTGGGGTGTGTAGCATATATATGAAACGGAAGGTACCTTTATTTTCTTACTGGTACATCAAACAATCTTCAATTGGTGAACCCAACAATAAATGCTTCTGGTGTCTAAAATGCCACAGAAGGTTGAAGCTTCATTTCGGGTATGATCGGGGTTCTTTCCCCTTATGAAAGGATGCAGCCATGTTCCCAGCGTGACAAGATGCTTCATACTACAAAATGTTGAAGAATGTGCATGTTGAGTGGTGTCTCAGTTTGTGGGCATAGATGTTGATTGCCAATATTTTCACATATTCAAGTTCATTTAGTTTCTTTGTGAAGCTGGATGCCCAAGAACACGGTGTTCATGAACTTTGTTGTTGGAAGGCCAAGATGAAATGGTCATACACCTTTGGATTTTCACGCTGCATAATTCTCTTGATTGTTTGAGGGTTAGTGCATGAGAAAGATGACAATGGGAGAGTTCCTTTTATTTTTCATTTCTTCTTCATCTTCCTTTTTCTCCTCCCCCTTTTCTTGTCACGACCGTCAGTCTTCTTTACTCTCCAACAGTAAGGTGTGATCTTGATCTCATACCGTTCCAAAAATAGAAAGTTTGACACAATTGCAATTTTTTGGGAATTGGATGTATTTACTAATTCATGATCCAGCATGTGTGGATTGGAAATTTTATTCTTGATTCTTCAAGATTTTTTGATGTTTGATGGAAGTTTGATCTTCGCAAAATGCATTCTAATTGCAGGGCGACCCCTGCATCAATTATGTATGTTGCAGACTGGGTTGAACTTTAGCCCCTTAAGCGTCAACTATGTTATGATGATATGAGATTGCTGATAGTTACATGAAGATTCACGACACTTATCAAGATCACTCAAATGGGCTAATTGATGGCGACGAAAAAGAATTCTGTGTTTAATTTTTGGTATACACTTCAAGCATAACAGGTTCTTTATACATCAGGTTCAAGCTCCGTAGTAATAGCAAAATGCAATGAATAGCCGTCCAGAATTAAAATTGCAAAGGAACATTCTCTGATAAGATCACTCAAAAGGAATATTGCGAATTTCTCCCAGCTGCATCCATTGACCTACAGGTTACAAGAACCAACTACAATCCAATCTCTGCAATGTATTCCACAAAATACTTTAGTAGCCAAAAGCACCTTAGCCCAAATAATAGTTTCAATCAATCTAGGCAATCCAAACCACTGCAAATATCAATGTAAAACAGCAGAGAAAATGCAGCAGCAGCAGCATCTGAAACAGAGACTAGTTACAGCTCCTCCGCAATCTTTTCCATAAACAAGACCACATGCATATTATATACACAAGAGCCTTCCCTCTTTAATGATTCAGTAAAATGTAACAGATCAATACTACAATATGAAATGTGCTTTACGAAGCATAAAAGCAACTAAGAAATTAGAACACTTTAAAACAATTAACCCTAGCTTAGGTATATCCTCATGTAACTTATCTCAAGAATCAAATTACACCTGCAGTTCCCCTCATTATTTAGTTTTTCTCAATCCCTCCCCGTCTATGTTAATACATGACTGTTCTCAGATCAACTAATGCTATAAAACCACTAGCCTGCTCTGTTTGGTCCTAGTCTGATCCCAGGAAATGATAAATTGACTATTTCCACGGAGGTGTATAATGTTTAAAAGGATAAGGTTCCCACCCATTTTCTGGTTCTTTACGCTTCCCACCTACAACTGAACTGATACTGGGTTGGGAATTGGACCTTAGCTGCTCATCCATTGCCCTGACTGGACCAGAGCTTAAAAACTGTGCAAAGCCCGCAGGATCCCTAGATCCACCATCTACCATTGTTCCAGAGTTGAGATCAAAACTGCTTCTCGAAGGACCAACAGCTGCAACCCCATTTGGTGGAGCTGGGGTGGTCATGTTTATGAAAAAAGGAGCTTGAGAGAAACCAGCTGGCAAAGCTGAAGCAGAGCCCACAATCTGGGGGATAACAGGTGCTCCTCTAGAATCCACCATGTAAGGAATGGGTCCACCAGATCCATAAACAGCAGAGGAGAAAGGCATAGCAGAGCCAGGTGCAATGTTATTGTAACCATAAACTGAAGAATGGGCATATGGAAGCACAGATCCAAACCCCAAAAAGCTCCCCGTTCTCCCCATGTTAACATCAAAAGCGAGCTCCGGAGGTCGGCCATTCGGCAAGGCCAAATTTTGAGAAACAAAATCTTTGCGGTTGACCTCTACTCTTGTGCCCATTATGGATATTACTGAGTCATCTGTCTTTGTACCTCCAGACACATTAAAACTTTGGGACAACTTACTTAAATAGGAACCAGAAGAATCATTTGGAAAAGATGGATCATTCAGATCTATACTTTAACCAAGGCTGCTTAGATGATGATGAAGACGAATGAGAGCGACTGTGGTGGTCATTCCCTTGTGGAAAAAACTGTCCCATCTGCCAATCTGATGGGCGAGCACCATCTTCACTTGTACGATTCAGATCCAATTCGGGACGTTCAGATCGTCTTGGATTTGTTTCTGCAGAAGATTCCCCAGAAGGCAGGCTGGAATACAATGGAACATTTTTATCTGGTGATAGATCTCCTGTTCTGCCATCAAAATTTTCAGACACATTCAGATCTATATCGAGACATCCTTGTCGTTGCTTTGAGCTGCTACTGCTTCCCCCAGCAGAGAGATCCTTTTCACTTTCTGGCACTCGGCGAGGTGACGCAGGGCGGAAAGCACTGGTTGCAGCAGAACCTTTCCATCCAAGATTCCCCTCAAACTGCAAGGGAGCAACAGGCAATCCGGGAGCTGCTGCAGCTCTTGAAGCAGAAACAACAGAGACTGGTGTCATAAATTGATTCTCATGACGATCAGCATCTTCCGAACAAACTTCTTCATTCAGATCAAAATCACAAAGGCCTTTCTCCATCTTGGCTTCATCTTGAGCCACCTCCGTGACTTGAGAGTCAACAATATCTTGCTTGCCATCTGTTTGATCAGCATTTAGGCTTTCGGTGCTAGTTGCAGATTCTTCCTGCATTGGTGAAACTTCACCTGACAAATCTGAGTCACTTGCCACCTCCTTAGGTGAGCTGTCATGGGCATGGGATTGTTCTTCGCTCACAGAGTCTGGACTACCTGGCTGCTGTACATTACCTTCTGGTAGTTGCTCAGAAGAACTGCAACTTTGTTCTCTGTAATCCACAACCTCTCTCTCCACTTCTATTGCGATCTGCCGAGTAACTTCTAGAGGATCTACAATCCCATACAGTTCAACATCAGATTTCTTACCAGACCGATCAGGGTCTTTACCTTTAACTTTTTTGGAAAACTTATAATCATTTGCCCGATTGTCACCACTTCCATGCAGGTGAAGTTTGTTGATTTTTCCATGATTTTCAATCCCTGATAGGAACGCCCCCAAGTTCTTTGTGTTTTCCCAACTGTTCTCACCACTAGATGGTTTGTACAACATGCTATCCTTAAACTCACCCCCTTCTTCAGCAGCCAAAGCACTTGAACTTCTGCGTTGATTTGCAGAACCACTCTCATCCACGGAAACCTTACCATCAGAGCTGATTGTCCTTGAATCAGTATATGATGGACACTTATGCGACAGACTTCTATCCCCAGCATCAGAAATTTTTTGTGAAATGGGTTCTGTTGTTGATTTCGTTGCATCTGCAGCATCAGAAGTTGAAGGGAAAGGCCTGTCCATTGATGTGTCGAACTCTTCTGCGGTTGCTGATTTCTCTGGTGAACTTTCAATCTTTGAAGTATTTTTTACATTCCTTGCTGACTCCATTTCGTGGAACTCCATATGACCATCAAGAGTATCTTGTCTAGAAACAGCTGGATTACAAGGCTCAATCGAGGTAGCACCTGCTGAGTGGCATACAGGAAGCTCCACTGCAGGCTTCAGTAAGGAGGGTGAGCCGACATGATCTAAAGGTCCGTCATGCCCAACTGTGGGGTTAGAAATTTTACCTGAACTGTCCGGATGCACAACATCAGAACTTGTAGATAGCACTTGATCATCTCCGGATGATTCCTGGCCTTCTTCTTTACAAGAAGTCTCTCTGCATAGAGAATCATCTCTCTGAGAAGATTCTAAATGTCCACTGCCTCCCCCAATATCTGAACTTTTCCTCACCTCGCCATCAGTCAAAACTCCAATTTTTTCAGCATCTGAAATAGATGCATCAGCATCTCTCTTCCTTTTCCAGCTCTCAAATAGCACTTGAGCCCTATCCTGTACCTTGGAACTATTATGGACAAGAATCTTTGACTGTTTCCAATATCCCAGACGCAGCCAGTTTTTCATCATCTGCATGCAGTTTTTCAACTGCTCGCAGAATATGAGTAATTGACTCCTCCAAAAAGCTGTCGCTTGAGTCATCACTGAACTTCTGTGCATCCTTCAACCACTTACCAATAAACTGTAGGCCATCTAACTGAATAAAAAGATCAAGACAATCCTTGTTCTCAGTAGCAGCTATAGCACTTGCAACTGCAGACACTGTCGGGTTGCTTCACTGAGATTTTTCGCAACACAATCTCTCTCCTTCTGCATGACAGCCACCAGTTCCTTGACACGAGAAGGGGCTGTAAGTCCATTATTCATCTCAGTCAAGGTGAAGAAGTCGTCAAGCGTCATGGCTCACAAGTTAGGAATGCAATAGATTACTTCATTTCCATGCATCTTCTTAGTTCTGCCCCCTTCAGAAAGTTATCAAGAAGAAAGGTTAAATGCACATGTTCAGAACACTTAACACCCAATAATTCATTATAAGGTTCAACTCCAAGAGAATAAAGATCACATAGAAAGAAAGTTAATCAACCCACGTAGTGCAGTTAATGCCAAGATTTTCCTTAACAGGTGCCTGACTTCTTATAGGCAAGTTGAATGAAAGTAACACTGCCACATGTGGGTGTTATTAACAGCTGGAATGATCAGGGTTTAGGCTTGAGCTATGAATGCAATATTACTGCATAGAAGAACAGGCAAGGGAAAAAAGATTACATTTTGAGAAAGAGAACCGAAAATGTTGAAGGAGTAAGGTGGTCAGAAAATTCTTGTAGCAGGACAAAGGTGGTTAGACATTCTTGTAGCAGGAGAAAAGTCTAGCATTTGGTGAACATGAAGGACTAAAAAACAACGAGCGAAGAGAACGAGAAGATCATTTAAATAACCAGTTAATTATTTGTCAGTCATTAAAGCAATGAGCAGAACATTTCATTTCATAAAGTCAAATGTAAGCATATAAGTAAAGTGCTAGTACAGAAAACTAGAAAAGCGAAATAGGCTGTAAATGCAGAGGCCAAACTCTTTATGAAATAAAAGACTGTTGAACATAATTGTCAAATACTCACTCCCGCATGCCCCTCCCACAAAAATCAGTTTAATTGCAGGCATTAATGTGTATACAATACTATGTTTCTTTGGTCCGATTTTCATAATCTAGCTATTTGTTTGGGGAACACCACACAAGTCAGTTTTGCATAGCTCAAGTGGTCAACAAACCAAATTTACATCACTTGTTATATTCCAAATAAAGCAATTTGAGTTTGCTAAGTTAACCACTATCAAGTACGCTAACATAACATGCCCGACCACCTACAGAAATCAAATGCAACGAGGAGAAAACTTCATTAGAGTTTATTGCGGAATGAGACAGTAGTTGAAGAAAAGACCTCAAAAGTAGGAAGTATCGAGTCGATTGAACCAATGGTATTAGATGAACATAACACAATACAATTAAAGGTGAACATGAAGAGTATTTACTTCTTTTTCTCTGAATGAGCAATGATAATCGAATATAACACATGAAAATAAAACTAAACAAACTGAAAAAAAAAAAAAAAAAAAGAAGCAGGAGCTATGTCTCTAGAGAATAAAAAATCCAGTTCTACTTGTCATTTGATAAATTAACAATCCAAGCGATCATGGAAATACTCCATCTAACCAAAGCTTCTATATGTCATCAAACATAAAATTTAATAGTCTCATCCACATTTCTCTGAAACATGCGACAAACTCAAGAATCAGATGTCAACAGATCAGAATTCTAGCAATTCAAATTAGAAATGACGCCAGCCATTTAAAGAGCAATTAAGTCAAGCAACAAACTAGATAAGAACCATATAACGATTGTGCTCAAAAGTTCAAAAAAGTATCAAAATATGCATGTGAAGAAGAAATATAACATGAATCAGCAGCCATGTAAAATTTACCACTTCATATATGCCCACTGATCAATGTTGGAAAAAAAAATCTAAACTGAGCGTCAAAATGAATCTCCAACTGGAAAACTACTTGAGTCCTGAAAAGGAATAAGAGATTGAGATGAAATGGTGAATAATCATTAATTTGTAATCCAAGTGACTGAAACAGCTACCAAAAAACTGCAATTGAATAACACAGAATCAACTAAAAAGACCCACCTTAAAATAAAATAAAATAAAATAAAAAAAAAAGCACCAATGAGAAACCAAATCTAGGGTTTTGCACAAAAGAAACACGAAATTCTCTACCAAAGAAAAGATATAATAACATAATTCCTAAAAAAAAAAATAAATAAACATGTAAAGCTTATGAAAATGACACGAAGGCCAACCATGAACCGAGGTCGGAACCCTAGATGAACAACTTTTTACCTCAGCGTTAAGGGTTATTCCGATGCGTAAAGCGTACAGATACACACGCAATTAGTAAGAAATATATGTTAGAGATTTCGCTAATATATTTGCAATTAATGCAGCAAGATAGCAAATCAAAAACGCCCCAATCCAGAGAAAAACAAAAAATCCATAAAATCCAGAACAAATAAGGCAAGTAAACGAGATTTTCACCTCTTTACAAAACTCGGGGAAAAAGCGTACAAAATTCCACAGCTCCAGCTCCTTGAAACCAAAACCTCGCCCTCCTCTCTCACTCCAGAACCCCAAATCCTTTCCCCCCACCAGCTGATAAAAACGTAAAATAAATTGAGAAATAGGGCGAAATTTTCGCCGAGGGAGAACCCTTTTTGCTGTATGTGTGTGTGGGTTTGAAGTCTAATGGTTTCTTCTTGTTCTTCCTCTCCTCGCTGAATTTTCCTTTTTTACTTTTCTAGATTTTGACATTATTTATTTTATTTGCTTTAATTTATTTCTCCTCAAAAAGTTTGCTTGTTGGTCTGTTCAAGTTCACAAGTGGGGATTCAACACGTGCCTCGCGAGTGACTCCCCCAACCCAACCCGTTTCCACTGCTGCAATGCCCCGGCTTTATTCGGGCCCCGATATCTAGCCCTGAATCTCAGACATTATTCGGGCCCCCACCCGATCTTATGTAATAGTGTATTTTCTTACTTAACATATTTCTTCAAAGTTTGTGTAATTCTACTTCCCATATTTCTCAATTCTGCTGAACAGAGTAAATTGAAATTAATAATCAAGTATAGTATGTTTTTTAAAAATAAGTTGGTCAAAAAAATTCAAATGGTCCAAAAAGAAGAAAAAACAAAAAGCCCGTAACACCTTAGGAGGCTCAAGAAATCTAGTAAGCGAACCTAACGAATGTCCTTCCAGAAAATTAATTGGCAAAGAAAGACCTAGTAGACCCTAAGGATTCATGGCTTCCTAAGAGAGAATGATTCCAATAGCCTCCACCAAATATATGGAATTAGCCAGCACTAAATCTGAGATAGATCAGTCTCATCCAACAATTATGAGGCAATGATCCCCCCAAATCATTATCTTCTCCAACAACATTGTTGTTGTCTAAATAGAAACATTCGCAGTGGGAGAAGAAGAGGCAAGGTCAAAAGAAGCACAATCAGAAAGAGACTTGATCTTCATACATTCATCCACACACGATCAGATCCACATAATCAAATTCACACGACCAGAAAGACCTCCTCAGAAAGAACACGATAGGAGGGACATCTTTATCAACTTTTTTGCTACTATATTAGCTTAAAACAGCATTGTAATTCGTACTTATAACTTTGATTTTGTATCAATCTCTCTTGTACGCCAAAACTCAAGTATAATGCTATCTTCTTTACTTGTTTCACTATTATTACCTTCTAGCACTTATTCCATTACTTCCCACTTCAAGTAGCCGAGCATCTCTCATTATTTATTCATTACCTACATTTTTTGAACGAGTCATAAATAATTCAATTTTAGATTTTTTTTAAAAAAAGTACAAAATATTATAATGTTCAATGTCATTCGCTTTGTGAATAAAGTGCTTCAGTTGTCAAAGTGTTACCAACATAATAATCTAATAATTAAATTATTAAGTTTTCATTTAAATATCATAAATCAATTTTAATGCCTAGTCTAGTTAAGACCAGGATGTAATTCATAGTGTTTTAAAAAAGAATCAAATAAGGATGAAAATCAAATTTACGGATAATTACGCTGACCTCCCCTGTTATTATGAGAATATACAAATCCCCCCTTTTTATTATAAAAATCACATAAACTTATCTTGTTGGTTTGTTACCATTACAATTGACCCCTCAAATAGTCAAACTAACGATTAATACTGATTTCAATTCAAATATTTATGTAACATTCCTATATCTATAATCAGGCCTAGTAAAAGACCCATCGCCTTTCTTCTCCATCAAACTTCCCTTTCATACCATAAGAACCATTACCCCTTCCGCAAGAGTCACGGTGAGAAATCCATCGGTGGTCGTGACTGATTTTCAAATTTTAAAGGCTTACAAACAAATCACCCTCAAGGGTATTCTTTTTAGCAAAAATTATAAAAATCCCACCCAAGGGAAAAAATAAGAAGATTAAATAAATATTTGGATTGAAATTAGCATTAACTATTAGTTTGACTAATGGAGGAGTCAATTTGTAATAATAATAATCCAACAAAGTATGTTTATGTAAATTTCCATAATAACAGAGGAATTCAGCATAATTATTCCTAAAATTTAATCAAAAGAAAATTATTCATACAGTTATGTCAGTAGAAGAGAAGCACCTTGTAGTTGACATCCTAATTTTGCTAGGATTTGATTCATTGAAATTCACACACATTTCTTTTTTGGTAAAATTACACGGCAAATTTTCAAATCTCATTACTCTAACCATAAATTATGACAGCTCTAGCCTGCAATCATAAAGGCCCACCAACTCGGAGCGTATCTATGAGAATTCAGTTTTGATAAAATTTGAAACTTTACGGAATTGAAACAATTATAACTAATTTAATTCAATTTAAAATTTTATTATTTAGAAAAGAGAGAAAAAGAAAATTTAAAATAATCAAAGTATAATGGGTAAACCCATCAAATCCAACAAGGACAAGACTTCAATGGGTGGACCTAAACCGACCCATGAAATTTGGGTAGGGTGGAGGGGGGGACAGGAGTTGAAGGAAAGACTGCAAAACAAAAAGTGTCAAAATCAAAAGTTTGGGGGGCATTTCTATAATGAGTTATGGAGAAAAAGGGGAAGGTGGAGTTGCTCTCTTCTCCCCTTTCATTCAGTCTTCACTCTTCAGTCTTCCCCTTCCCCTGAAAAGATGAGCGCCCGCCCGCCCGCCCCATGGTGCCCTTTTCCCGTCACGTGGACTCACACGTGTCATTTTCTTCCCTTTAAAGAAAAATAAACTGCCACCAATTTTTTGAATTTTGCTTTTATAACCCCATGTTTTATGATATTGGACTCTGCCCCCTTCTTCACACAAATCCTCTTCTTCGTAATATCTATCTTTTTTTTTTTTTTTTCATGTCGGGTTCAAATGTAACATCTTTTGTTTTTTTAGTGTACGCTCTACATCTTTACGTATATACTCAAATTTGAAGGGAATAATGTAATTTATCCTTATGATATTATAAATGGGTAAATTACCATATTATAAAAAAATAGTAATTTATTCATATGTGTTTTTTTAAAATAAAGTAATTTACCCTCTAAACAAGGGTAAATTGCTAAACGAAAATTATAGGGAGGTAATTTGCACATTTACAATATCACATGAGCGCAAATTGCATTTTTCCCACTATTTGAATAAAAGATTTTTCATGAAAAATCTTAAATTCAAATTATTGAGTTGTCCGCAAGAGAATGGACTTAAATTTAATGTTCTTTTCATCTTTTTCCTACCTTAAAAATCTATTGAGGAATACAAATTTGTGATTATTGATTTAGAGTAAAGAAACCATAAAGACTGATATGGTTTTCTATAAGAATCAACTATTGTAAAAGTTGAAAAATTAATTCAGGCCACCCCCAAAGTCTACAACGTTAAAGAGCCGGAAAAATTAATTTATGATACTATGTTTGGTCAAGAGATTTTAATACTATCTAATCTTTTACAAATTTGAACATATAGTTTATACTGTATTTGTAAGGGTTAAGGCATTAAAATTGACAGCTTCTTGACAGTAGGATGCAATTTCCGTTAATTACCAATGAGAAGTTTGAGTTGTTTATAAGTTTTAATACATCATCTTCCCAATAAAGCTCTTTTTAAAGAACAAACGAGTAAAATTTCAATTAAAACGAACGATGTTGAGAATGATGGATATTGATTGCTTTGTACATTATCGATGGTTGATGCCATTTGTGGGGATGAATCATAGTCCATTTCAAGCTCTTTTGTCTAAGGGCTTAGGATATTAACATTAGCCCCACATCAATTGTAAATGAACGAGTTTGAATGTCATGAATAATCAGCGCTCCCACATCAGTAGGACGTGAAGAGTTCGAATGGACAAATTTAAATGTTATCATAGATCGTGTGATAATTAGAATCAATATAAGGTAGTATAGGACCAATCCGATTTTTGTTTACAAAGCAAATATTACCCAGGACTGTATGTAGTACTTAGCCAATCATATATTTACTAATCTCCGGATTGTCTTGGTTCAAACTATATATTTACGATTATGCCCACAACAAGACAATATATTTTGTGAATTAGTCAGCTCTTAATTTTTTCCCCTACTTTAATTAAGTAGTCACTGTAGTCATTCTTCTCATTTTTAGCAGTCGAATTCTTGTCATGTGCTGGTAAGAGCTTCACCGCACGAAATAAAGAATTAAAAAAAAAAAGAAAGTGAAAATACAATGTCCATAACAATGCATATCAAAATCAGGATATCCAACCCCATATTCGGAAGCAACGACATTCTCACTCCCCACCTACCCCACCGGAATACGTAGGACAAAGAAACAATAAGTATATAGAGAAAATGGGGAAAAAAATGTGGGAAGGAAGGAGTGAGTAGAGAAGAAAGAAATAATAGAGTGATGAATTTGAGGATGTTTTGGGCAATGGTGAGTGTGAGGCTCACCAATTGAGGGTCTATATATTACATGCTTGATATTGGTCAAAAAGTTTATCAAAGCACTTACGGTGCATAAAAAAAATTTTTTTAAAAAATCGAGGGCAAAGTCGATATTATACATATATTTAATGAGAATAAAAGAGGGACACAAAATTAAAACAATAAACAATCGATTGACCCGCAACTTAATTATACTTGGACGAATTTGAATAACTAATAATAAAATTTAAAAATCGAATTAATACATCCAATCACGAGCTGACAAAAAAATAATAAACGATTATCTAAAATTTAATTGAAATTCGATCCACAACAAATGGATAAATATGATCTAAAGATTTTTTTTTCAATATATTGTACTTTTAATGAATTTATTGATAAATAATGTATTTTTTGTGAGAAATCATCGTATCAAATGTATAACTCAAAATAAGCATTTCATAGAAGAAAGACAGTAGCACTTTAAACTCCCATTTCACACACGCAAAAGTGTGCCTCGACCACTAATGCTAATTACAAAAAAAAGGAAAGAAAAAAAAAAAAAGGATAAATAGAATGTTAAGAAGATAAAAATATAGACAAGAAATTAAAAACCGTGCTACAAGCAATTAATGGGGTTCAGATTTGGCTTTCTTTTTGTCCCCAACCATGCCTATTTAAAATGTCAAAACCAGGGACACAACTGACATTTCAACATTTATATTTATTGCAGCTTCTGATAAATAAATAAATTATTAAAAAAAGACCAAGAACAAGATGGTATCTCAGTTAAAAAACAGTGGTCGAAATCAGAGACAAAGTACGAAGTAGTTGAATTGAATGGGAAGAGAGATAAAAAGAAAAAAGGAACATAACCTTAACGTGATCAAAACCAGGGGCCCCACAACCAATCCTAATCATAATTCTTCTTCTTCTCCTTCCTTCCTTCCTTCCTTCCTTCCCTTCACTCATCACTTCTATCTATCTATTACACATAGTCATTAGTCAGACTTTGTTAGGTCAGAAGTGTTTGCTGTTTGCAACTACTTCGGTACGCCTAATTTTGTGTTTATTATTATTAATATAATATAATAATAAAACATGCATGTGAGTTGTTGTCTTTTTTATGACCAGGTAATCATCATTAATTTATATTGATTTTGATGTCTGGGGAACACCATAACTTTTTAATTAATTTCATTCACAAGATATTTTCTTCCATTTAAATTATTTTTTAATATTAGTATTTTTTTAGCCAACATCTTCAGCTTACTCAAATAATATTTTTTTTTCCTCAATCAATTTTGTAATATATGGTCCCCTATTTATCATTTTCTATATATACGACACTAAAATAGTACTAAACATGTGTAAGAAATGCTTATTTGAGTATTTAACACTACAGACAATATAATTTTTTATCATGACTAATTACCATAGTTAGATATTAATAATTATAGTAAAAAATCATTGACTATAGCCAGACGACGGTTATTGATCATAGTTTTTGCGAGTGTGCCTAATATTTTGTCATGACTAATAATAACTATTAATCACGATTTTAATCAATAGTAATTTTTTTTAGTGTAATGAATGATGCTTTATATACCATATGGTTACTGTATTTTTTTTTCAAATTCTTCTATGTGTAGTACTAGTTTTCATCGGTATGTCCTAATCTAATCATATTTAGGTATTTGTGATTCCTATTATGATGTATAAATTATTACAAGTGGATAGGAAATACACAAAAAAAATGACAACCATGTACTATATTTTATTGTAGGTGCTAATTTTGTGAATTTGATATTTAAATAATCACAATCATCTATCTGTATGTAATAAATTTTATGTCTATCCCTTGACATAATTTTTTTTTTTTATGATTTTCAGGTTGGAACACTCTTGAAAAAGGCTTGTCTAACTTAAGAATTTGCAATAAAGTATCGCACGCTTTTTATACATTCCCGGGCTTACCCCTACTTATTTTAATCCTTTGTAACTAGACATTTGAATTGTATATTTTGTCAAAGCCCTACTTAGCACAACCTAGTACCTTATTTTTGTTTGTCTCTTTCTAGTATCATGTTATTAATGAATGTTATAATTTGATAATCTGAATTATTAATTAATAAAATTTGTTCAAAGATGTTCGTTTTGGGGAAAAAAAATAATACGAATCGTATAATTGGGGTAACCTAAGTGTAGCCATTTAGGTTTGCCTAACTAAAATTAAATTGAATTTCCTTATATGCCAATGTTAGCTGAATACGAACTGGAATGAGCCCAGTCCACTCAAATCCCCACCTAATCAAAATGTTCCATCTGGATTACGGTCAATTGGCAAATAGTTGGGAGTTGAAGGACCAGTCTATATGTACATGTAAAAATGGTTTAAGAATTCGTGGTCTTTCAATGGATGGGCCACGTGTGGGATATGTTAGATTTGGACCATTTGGTCACTAATTCGGGCTACTAGTTACATTTATTCACAACTGTTAAAAATTATGTCAACCCATTTATTTCAATTGGATCCATCAAGTATTGGGCATTTGCACTAAGGTCCATTAAACGTTATATTGGAATCTGAAGTTTGATCCAATAGTACATTCAAATTCAATTAATTATGGACGTGTTCTGTTGGCGGAAATTGCATGAGACAAATTTATTATAGTATGTCGCTTAGGGGACACCCCAGTAATTTGGAACTCAATATTTCATTGTGAAAATGTTGAATTCAAAATTTATTAGGAACGTGTGAGTGGGGAAAAAATGTATTACAATATTGATATTGATATTTTGGACTCGTTAGCAGAAATAATAATTAAGAATCATTTTACAACAATCGCTTAATTAATATTTACCATTATATATGCAAGCTAATCATTCTACTACGATAAGATGTATGTAGCAGTAGCACAAAAGGTTGTCCGGGAGCGTAGACTCCCCCAATAGAAGAGAACCAAGAATAGTGGAGAAAAAGGAAGCATATATTCCCTAGCACTCCAACATTTACCCACTATGGGAAGAGAACATATTCACATTCCTCATCAAAGTGTCTTGATAATAAAGAGTATTGTTTCCCACAAAGAGCACCACCAATTGGAGGATTCACGTATGTGCTTACCATTTGTTAACGCCATTCACATAAATTTTAACCCAAATTGGATGTATTCGGACCTGATCCAATTATTATATAACAAATATAATATGGTAGTTGTGTAATTGATATACGGTACATGAAAAATAATCAATCTCATGACAAGTTTATCACATAATTTATTTTGTGATTGATTTGGTTATGTTGTACTGATTTTGGATTAAAGATTTTCTTGCATTCTTGGTATAGGAAAACTTTTCATACATCGACCACAAATAGTTATGTACAGAACAAACTTGGCTTTCTGGCCTTTACTACAATTCCCATTTATTTCCTGAAAAATTATAGTACACCACAGAATATCTGATCTCCCCGGCACTGGCGTCAAAACCTGACGATGTTGGGGGTAGATTGTGGAGGATTAGTGAGCATGTGAACTACTTCCCTCATCGTTGGGCGGGCAGAGCTCTCGTCCTCTACGCACATCATTGCAATCTTGAACAAGTTCACCACGCCCGTCAGGGGGTACCCTGTGAGCCTTGAGTCCACCACCGCCAGCACCAAGGCAGCATCCGTCGGCTGCAACAGCTCCGTCGCAGTTTTTCTGACCCACATTACTATATCCACCCCATCCCCAAACTCACCCACCGGCTTCCGGCCTGTGATCAGCTCTAGTAATACCACTCCGAAGCTGTAGACATCGCTCTTCTGGTCGACTTTCAGGGTGTAGGCATATTCTGTCACATGAGCAGTATAATCAATTGTAGAACCATAATGTTTAAGATATATGAGACTAAGAACAACTAATTGACAATGATATAGACATGTTGATAACTTCAGATTCAGAAATTGGGTTGCAGACATCCTCAACCATCACGAGAAAAAATAAGAGAAAAGGCGATCAGCTGCATGGAGAACGAAATTAAGTGGAGTACAAATAATAGTACTAACCAGGTGCAATGTAGCCGTAGGAGCCAGCAATGGAAGACATGCACTCAGATGCACCAGCATCATGCCAGAACTTGGCAAGACCAAAGTCAGCTACATGAGCCTCATAATCGGCATCAAGCAATATGTTATTAGATTTCACGTCCCTGTGAATAATCGAAGGCGAGCAATCATGGTGCAAATAACACAGCCCCTTGGCTGCATCGACTGCGATCCGGTACCTTGACTCCCACTGCAAATGAGCCCCCTTCGAACCACGCAGCATGTCCCCTAAGCTTCCATGCGACATATATTCATACAACAATAAATTTGTCTCCATGTTCGACACGTATCCTAGGAGTCGCACAATGTTCCGGTGTCTGATTCTCCCCAGAGTCTGAATTTCTGCCATGAAACCGTGATCGGTCTGGCTATTGGCCCGTCCAGTTAGTCTTTTTATTGCAACGTCTATCCCATTAGGCATGGACCCTCGGTAGACAATTCCAGCTCCACCTTTGCCTATAATGTTCTCTTCTTTCAAGCATTCCAGAACATCTTCAGCTCTGAATTCCAGCTTCTGGAATGCTGTGAGTTTCCAGGCTTTGGATTTCTCAACCCACCTCTTTCTACATATAATCCAAGTACCAGGTAGCAATAACAGAACGGTGATGAGTAAGATTGTTATGATCAGTATATGTGATGAATGCCTCCTGTGAGAGCCCTGTGATGGACCTGAAGCTGAGGCACAAAATGTGCTACGAGGTGGACAAAGCTTAGGATTCCCTGTGAAATATCGAGCATCCAGATCTTTCAACAGCCCAGTTATCGGCCTTCTTCCTGAAAGATCGTTGTAAGAAAGGTCTAATATTGTTAAGCTTTTCATCAACCCAATTTCACCTGGAATTGCTCCTTCAAGTTGATTTCTGGACAGGTTGAGCACATTCAGATTCTGCAACCTGGAGATGTTTCTGGGAATCACGCCGTGTAGATTGTTTCGACTCAGGTCAATGAATGTCAAGTGGGAGCTACGAGCAAAAGAGGCCGGAATTTCGCCGGTCAAGCTGTTGCCACTGAAGTTGAGCATCGAAAGTTTCTTTAGAGTAAAAATCTCGCTGGGAATGTCCCCATATAACTTGTTCATATCAAGTGATAAAATTTGAAGATTCGTTAAATTTCCGATGGCTTTCGGAATCTTCCCCATGATCCAATTGTTAGACAAGGCAATATTCCCGAGCATGTTTGCTGAAATTTCCTCTGGCAACTCTCCGGTGAAATAATTATCATTAAGCTCAAGCATGTCCAACGATGGCAAGCGGAAAAACCCGGCTGGAATTGTGCCATTCAAGAAATTCTTCTTGATTCGAATACGGGTCAGGGACTTGCATTCTCCAAGCTGTTCAGGAAGGGGGCCGTAAAAATAGTTATCCATCAAGATCAAAGTCTTCAGCCTCCCTCCTTTACATAAATCCTTTGGGATGGTGCCGGTGAGGTGATTGTTGCTGACATCTAGCAGCATCAGTCTCCCACTCCGGCCGAGATTCTCCGGCAACTCGAGAGTGAAATTGTTATTCCATATTTGTAAAACTTCAAGATTCGGAAGGTCGCCGATGAAACCCGGAAGAGGTCCCTGGAATTTGTTCTGAAATAAATTGAGCAGCGTCAAATTCTTCAATTCAGCAAACTTCGCTGGTATTTCTCCACTGAGGTAGTTAATAGAGAGGTCCAATGACATCAAGCTCACCAAAGCCGACAACTCCGACGGAATTTCCCCCGTAAGATTGTTTACCTGAAGAAACAAACTGTGCAAGTGCTTCAGATTCCCGAGACTCGCCGGAATTTCACCCGTGAGATTGCACATTCCGAGATCAAGCAATCGAAGCGTGGATATGGACCCGAACTCCGGGGGTATACCGCCTTCATATGTGTTGAAGTACCCGAGATAAAGCTCCTGAAGATTTGGAATCCTAGCCAAGCTGGGAGGAATTTTTCCCGTCAAGCTGTTTCCCTGCAAAGCCAAGTGTGTTACGCTTTCAAACTCGGAGTAAATCTCCGGGATTTCCCCTGAAAAATAGTTCCCGGCGAGCTTAAGAAACCTCAACTTCTTCAACTTAACAAACTGCACCGGAAGTTCCCCGGAGAAATTGTTGTTGTAGACATCGAAAACTTCGAGCTCGGACAGATTCACCACAATTTCACCAGGGAACGTGCCGTTGAACATGTTCCAGCTGAGATTAACATACTTCAACGAAGTTAACTTGGATAGTTCCTTAGGCAGAGGGCCCGTCAGACTATTGCCAGCAAGTGTGAGATTGACGAGCTTGTCCAAAAGCCCAATCTCCGGCGGGAGGGTGCCCAAGAGCGGAAGGTTGGTAACATTGAGCGACGTAACCCGGGTGTCAGCATCACACGTGACGCCGGAAAAGGAGCAGTGAGCGGAAGGAGAAGACGACGGCGGATCAGCCCAGTCACGGAGGCCCGAACCTGAAGACCCGATGAGGGATAATTTGAGCTTCAGCAGCGTATCAAGATCGGAGTATGCATGAAGACATAGAGTCTGGTAAAAGATGAAGATAAGGCAAACAAGAACAGCTTTTCTTCTCATATTTTGTGTGTATCAATGGAGAATCGGAGTCTGAGTACTGTTTGAATGCATAACAAATAGGAGAGAGAGGTTTATAGGGTGCTGAAATGAGGAAGGAATCGAAGGGTCGAAAGAGGTAAAATATTAGCAAAACTTATCTACGTGAGTCTCTGAGTTTGTCTGTTCCTTCTGAAGAGTCTTCGGATGTTCGTTGGCTGTTGTGACCGTTAACTTTCTGACGCCGTTAGGATTTGTATTGTGAGGGATGGGTGAATGACAGGCTTCAAACTTCATGATAACGGAGCTGACTCTATCTACCCGTCTCGGGATTCGGACTCGCCAGTGATCCGAATACGTGGGTGGGTCTGGTTCGGGTCGTCAACAGTAAATTTTTGTGCTTTTCCCAGAAAGGATCCGGGCAAATGGGGCCGGGGCAAAGGCTGGAGTGTGTCTTTACCCAAAAGGACATGGGTACTCTATTCTGACTCTATTTTGGTAGTAAGTGAAAAAGTCAACTGATTGTTTTGTTTGTGGTCTTCAACCAATCACCATCCGTCTTACAATGGGGTCGCCTGCAAATGGGCAGTGCCTCACTTACGAAACTCCCAAAATTATTCTTTGTCTTTTGTCATAAAATAGAAACAAATGTCATTACTCCTTGCCCCTTCATCTTTTCATAACTTTACCATAACAAATTTATTCACTTCAAGAAAATGAAGACTCACTCACTTACTAAAGATTTTGATACACTAAAGGTTATAAAATAAAAAAAAAAGAATTTAAAATTCATCAAGAATTACTGCTGATTGATATTATAGTACAAAATGTATCACTGAATAATGAAAAAAGAATACCATAACAGCGTGTGCTAATTTAGTGATTCCAAATATTAGCACCTTTACAAAAGGAGTTTCCAAGAATGCTTTCAACTGTTTGATAAAGGAGCTTTTTTTTTGTTTTTTGTTTTTCCTTTTGAATCCCAGAAATTCAAGTACCTTTTTGGCACACAAAAATGACTCCTCACAAGTTAGATTATCCAACTGAATTCCAAAGCCTCAGATTGTGGAGAAAAAGGGGCAGCAGCAGCACATATTTGATATTCCCCACTATGAGAAGAGAACAGATTCAGATTCCCTATTACAGGTGTTGAGTGGAGTGAATTTCACAGCTAAAACTAGAATCTAAGGGAGTGATGTGCAGCCTAAAATTTGGATGATTAACACTAACTTCTGTGAAGAAACTACAACAGAAACCATGGATTTCCATGGCTATCTAATCACCACTCGGATCATTATTCAAGAAACTAATAGTTGTCGGGACAGTAAGTTGCGTTAGACCCTCAACTTGCAGTTCTCCATTGCATCTCAATCTGAATCGTACCGTTCTTTGAGTCGATAAGGTGGTACCTTTCGTTGATACGCTTGTTGTGGACAACATCCGCTAGGTTTATGTCCACGTAACCAAGAGTTTCCTAGGAAAGAAACAATTTTGAGATTTGGTCAGTTGATGAATTGTTGATCAACTAAGTGTTTGCTTTGGTGGGCTTCATAACAGAGGAAACGCTTCAAACGTCAAGGATAACTCTATTGCGTTTTGATTCTTAAGTTTGTCGGGCTGAGCAAGTAATTTACGGAACGAGATTATGGACAGAAAGGAGGTTAAGTCGTAGTAGTGGGGCATGTGTGTGTACCTTGGGGTGCCGTAGACCCAATTTTTTTGAACTACTCCTGACTTCCACATGAACTCTGTCGTTGGTAGGTGGCTCTTCCAGCATGAACTGAAACTCCTCTTCCCATCTTGGATCTCTGTTTTTCTTCACAGTCTGCCAAATGCGCAAGTAAAATGTAAATAATCAACAACCAAAGACCTATAATTATTCATTATCACAGTTTTTGCAAGAAAGTGACAGCTACTCCATTATATCTCTATTCTAGCAGCTGGCTGGCTGAGCCCAGTTCACTTTTACCTTATAGAAACGAGTATGTGAATGAAAGTTTTCCATCATTGGCAATAAAATTTTGAATGAAAAGTTGCAAATCTTGATTTCTGATACTAGAGATTACCTTAGTTTTCTTCTCCTCCCCTCTAAAGTGTAGACGTACAGATGGATTTGTGTGGTACTTCCCTTCCACATCTTGAGCTTCATGGATTATAATGACAAGCAAACCACCAGTCTCCGGCGTTCCTTCAGGAGCCTTCTCCACTTCACCTGCCTCTTCAAAGTTTGGAATCTCATCATCCTTGAAAGGTTTGTAATTGACTTCAACTACAATCTGCCCTCGCGACTTTTCGTTCTGAACGTCATTTGGATCTAAAGTTTTAAGAAGTTCGAGAGTAAGAGTTTTTGGCTCCTCCGGGTTAAGGTCTTTTACCGGGACTACACACAAGCCCATCTTGTCATGTGATCCAACCTAAACAAATGCAATAAACCTGAGAAACACCGAGAAATACAGGGGAAGGATTGGAACGAATAATAACAAAGCTTCCTTATCCCCACTCATACTGATGATTGTGAAGTACCTCATCCCAGTCGTAGACCGTTAGCTTTAAGATTTGAGTTTCTGGGTCCCTAATGGCAAGACTGAATTCCTCATCCCACTCAGGGTTCAAGTTTTTCATTTTGACAGTTGTCTTTTTGGTTTGAACTTTGTCATCAGAGAGTGTTAGCTTCACATAAGGGTCAGACGCCCCTAAAAGGTCTTTTTTCTTGAGTTTCATTGCTCGGATAACCTTTACGTTGAGGAGCCCACGTGGTTTTTGCATCGCTCTGTTGATCATCAATGCAGAAGGATATTAGAAACCGAAGAAAAGATGTAAGAAGCGCAAAAGTACACATGAACTTACGTCGCAGGATCCATTATTTGAACTTCAAGTCTTTTAGGCCATAAATACATATTTGCAACCTGATCTTTGATAAGTTCCTGAAGAAGCGTGAAATCTAAGAATTGAATCCATAGGTTACAAATGAAATTCTGATAATTAATGAAGTAAAAGCTCAAAATATTGAACTATACCTGTACAATTCTGTATACTCCAGGAATGGACATAGCATCGCAACCTAGCAGCTTTACTCCAAAGTCAACATGAGGCTGCAAACAGAATTAAAAGAAATGGAACTAAGATATTGAACATTAGTTTTATCCAAGAGAAATTATCATGAATGGAGGTAAACCTGTCAATCCGCACCTTCTCCATTAGAGAAACATGTATATTTGCAAAACAAGGAAACACTGGAACCAGAGGCTTCAATGTAATGCGTGGAAGGGCAAATACTTGCAAGTCAAGCACCTGAAATAAATGGATATTGTCGAGCGGTAAACATGTTACTGTTATGAGCGAAAATACATGAGAATATGTACATAATTCCCATGGCTTATTACCTGTACAGTAGCTTTTAGCCCAAATGCCTTGACAGCAACGAGGATGTTTGGGTTAGCTGCCCACTTCAAGCCTAGTTCCATGATCAATTCCTTTTCCTCGGTGTTGTATACTTTCATTCCTGGTCAGATACGGTAGATTTTATGATTAACGGCCAGAGTTATGTAGAGGGAGAAGCAAAAGACACGGGAGTTTCAATGTGCGAAAAATTAATATCTTCTGTTTCATGGAAAAACAACAAACTGAAAAAGAAGAGCTTGAACATCCATATTTTTAGCAATGGACAGGGTGACAAAGATAAACTAGATTAAAGAGAACTGAAGAAGAGGAAAACAGGAAAATGGTGGCTGCAATCCAGAAAGTTGACAACATGAAGGGCAATAGCAACCACAACAGCCGTTGTCCGAGTTCTTTGTGTGCAAGCAGAGGTGATCTAACACTAATTCCTATCCTAAAAGCAAAATAAGAAATCACTACATGCCTCTGCTCAAACAATACTTTCTATTCTGAAAGAAAAATAAGAAATCATTACATGTGTGACTGCAAATGGATGCAACCTCGGAATAGATTACATGACAAAATAACTAAAAGCTATGACTCTTGTATATTTCAAGGAATACACAAAGATACACAATACGGTTGTGTCACATAAATATAATCAGTGAAACTAAAATAAATGAAAAACCACATAATAATTAGCCAATTTCTTTTTGTATTTGAGATAGTCATTTTTGGAAAATTAAACGAGGAAGGAAAAAAAAAAGTAGCTAGACCTTGAAAAGTAGGCGGTAGGCTGCCCAAAGTTAGTGTTTCAAATTCTACTGATTCAATTTTGTATTTTGGAATTTCCTCAGCTATAATGGGCTCTGCAATTTTCTTTGCCATCTTGCATATTGCCTGAGAACCTTAGAATGTTAACATTTGATAAAGAGCGCGAAATAACAGCCAAAGCATCATAGGAATCGTACCTTATCTAAATACGGCCACATATATTCTAAGAATTTGTTCAGCCAATCTAGCTGCAAGGAAATATACTCAGAAGCTTTAAACTGATGCCAGGATGAAGATTTGAATTTGGATTGTCAAAATTCTGGAAAACTCAAGACGAAAAGGAAGCTCACCCGATCATAATCTGGATTTTTAATCCAAATCGGTATTTCTGGAATCAGCTTTTGAAGACCTTCAGTAGTTTGTTCAACTAATGGACGAATTTCAGGATTCTGCAGATAGCATATACCAAACAAATGAACAAAGACTCATCTTATTTTATGTAAATAAAGGAAATACATGTTTATCACACGTGCAACCCCCGTGACATGTCTAGCATTTAAGACCTTGTACATATGATTTGCATTCAAAGTAAATCCTTAAAACGACACTACGGTGTCTCATGTGTCTGGTCTTTTTCCTTAACAAACTCCAATCTGTTTTTCCTAAATTCATACAAGTCTGTTATTTGATATTCGGCATTTGTTGAAAATTCTCTCCTCTTTGTCTGCTGCTAAACTATGCATGGACGTTATACACATTAACACAATATCATATCCGAAATTGAGGATTAACACTTTCTTGCATGAATAGACAACACACACACACTAAGATTCCTTCTAACATGCACCAACCAAATGCAATGTCATCCACTAGAAATAAAAGAAACAATGGGATACAAAATTTTTCCAAGAAACCAAACGTGATCATAAGTACATGAAAAAACATAAGAGAGAACAGAAAAGAGACAAAGCTAACCTCCACATCAGTTGGCTGGAAGTAGATGAACAGAAAGTACCCAACCACAAGCCCAAAACCAAACCCCATCCCAAACCCGAAAATACCCATGATTGTGCTTATGAATCCCATCTCTAACCTTCTTGCAAATCAAGAATCGCAACTGTTCCGAGAATAGGAGACAAAACAAGGAGAAAGATAGAGAACAAAGAAGAAAAGAACAAGGGCCCTCAAGTTTCAATCTTTACCAAAAAAAGGAAACAGTCCAAAAATCTTGATTAGAGGGAAAAAGGGGCTCAAATTCAAGAATCACACAGCCCAGAAAACTCTACACCAAGAATGGTATTTCTTAACAACATACAAAGTGATTACTACGTCGGAGAAAACTAGAAACCTGAAATCAAGACCAGCAGATGTAGAAACGAAAGTAACAACAAATAGAATGGGAGAATGTAAGGTCCCTTTATGAGGAGGAGAGCAATAAAAGAAAGGTAAATGCGTGGCCAGGCCACTCTTTGCAATTAACCACCTCAGTTTGATCCACACATAACGGCTTTTCTTAACTATTCAAGCGCCCCGTCCGTATGTTTCCAAACCGGGTAACGTACTATGATGTCCCTTTCCTTTCGCATTTCCCGATCTGTTTCCCAAATTGGGACACTCTCCCTTTGATTCTTTGCATAACGGGGCCTCCACAATAACAGATTTGATCACTTTTTTTTTAAATTATATTAAATCTATAATTAATTTAAAATTAATTTAATTTAATTTATGTTAGAATTTCTCATCAATTTACTATATTATTGTATACGAAAAATCCCATCAAGAATCCCGTTCATTCATATTTAATATTAATCCAATTATATAATAAATATAGTTTACCCATCATATAATATTACTTGCATGCCACCCATTTCAATTTATATTAAAATTTTCTGTCAAAACTAAATAAGGTGGTGACCACGTTTTCAGCACTAATCAAGTGGTGGCATGTATGTATGAAATCCAAATGATTAATCAAATACTCAATATGGTGAAACAAAACCTCCAAGTATCTTGCAAGATAGCAAACTGGACTGAAGCCCAAATCAGGCCTGAAAATTAGAAGCAAACAAGCTCGTGTCAAAAGGGGCCCATAAGGCCCATCTTGTTTAATTGGACTCCAAACAATATTTCGCGAGGGGTAACGTGAACCTTTTTAAATTTTACAAAGAATTATATGATATTTTTTTAATCATAGGAGGCTATTTGAATATTTTGGATATCACAGAGGGTAATATATATTACCTCAATTTTTGTGACCTAAAAAATACACTTCAACTAATAAATAACTAACTTATTCAATTTTTACTTTAAATATAATTATATATTCGATTTATATTTATAATATATTTTAAAATATAAAAAATATTTATTATATACATACACGACGGCTTCTTCTAAAGTTTGACATTAGTAGATGTATCATACATCCGTCTTGACGCTCTGCCTTACGAAGAAAATGACATGACCTTTCTTTGTCCAATAGTATTGATACATAAACGACTTTTCTTTCCAGATCTTTATCATATAGTTTGCATGCAGCATCATGTAAGTATAATTTATTTTTTTTAAAAGAGCATCATGAAAGTTTATTACACATATAATATAATGTAAGATTCTTGATTTTTTGTTACTAAAAACAGCCATGTACACACGTATTTATTCCTATGCATGCCACTGTTTTCTCTACACTTACGTTTCAGTAAGAAAAAACAATGAGAATAATACTTTCCTCACTCTAAATGATGTCATTTTAAGCTTCACATTTTAGATATTTTACTTTGTGTGTGTGTTTTTTTTCCCTTTTCTTAATTAAATCTGAAAACCCACAAAATATATATGTCGCATTCCAATTTATATCTATCTAGCTACCACAAAAATACTATAAATAACATAAAAAGAGATATATTTTTATTTCTTTAAGATATATTGTCTTTCTTTTTTATGAGAAATTTTAGCGCTGATCGAGTATGGTCAAACTTGAACTAATTATATGACAAATATAATACATTTATCATGCAAAATTAAGAAAGATGTCAAATCACATAAAAAATATATCATACTTGCTATATAATCGATTTTGATTTGATTAGATTTAATTTGGGTAAGAATTTATTATTTATATATATAATAATGTGGTCAAGATATATGCACACATGTAATAAATGACAAAAACCTAATTAAGATAGAAGAAATTGAATATTAGGAGGCAAGAAGAAGAAGAAGGGTCAGCATCGGCAGGATATTTGTGAAAACACCATAATCCAATCCAATGGTTTCAATCTCTCTGGCGGTCGCCGCCCTTCAACCCCGTTCAATATTAGGAGTCACGACTCACAATTCTTCCTCCACCCCCACCGCCCACAGTTGTTCCTTAATTAGGATGAAAAATATAGCTATATATATTTATAGGGGAACCACAATATTAAAATACACCTAAAAATGGAGTACAGGTACATGAATTTTTTATCTAAATCAGATTTGGTCAATTAAATAGGAAATTCTAGTCCAAATCGGATTTGGCCGAACCTGAACTAATCATATGACAAATACAATACACTTGCTCTGTGATTGATTTGGTTCGACCAAACCTAGTCTGGATAACAAAGTTTTCCGAACTTAACCTGATTTCTAAATCATTATAGATACAATTGTTATTTGATTGATCACTTTTATTAAATTATATACCAATCACATGACAAACATATATTACTTATCATATAATTAATTTAGGTTGGATCACATCCAATCTTTATGAATTTATCATATATTAAGAATTTTTTTTCTTCTAAATGACATGATCTAAACTCATTGTTTTTGTATAGTATTTAAGTTGTCCTACTCGGACGTCAATATTTGAGGCCGTTCTCCTATTTAAATCATCTTAGTGAGATTCAAGATTGTTGCTCCCAAGTTAGTTATACTGAATCCAAACCCCTCTGGGTTTAGGAATGGCCAGTTGAGTAAATTATCATTATGTGAGATCTTAATTTGCGTATCTAATTTCTTGTTTTTCTTCCTGAGATCTTCTGGTTTTTTCGTTGGAAGAAACTTTGATGATGGAGGCAGTTGTATTGCATGGATCGGTAGATCATCCACTCTCTCCCTCGCAATCTCATTATATGATCAGAAACCCCTCCATAATCCACCAACCCTTCATTTCAAGACCCTTTGAGAACGTTTTCCCCTCAAATATCCACTCAATGGGCCTTCTGCGAGCTCCACCACCTTTCCTCTACCAACCACCTCTTCTTCCTCTTCCCGCCGCCCATCACCGCCGCAGCAACTCCAGCCGAGGCCCTTCTTGCCCTCCTCCCAATAGAAACAGTGATAGAACCCACCCCCCTAAACCCAAGAAATCAAAATCTCCCACCAAAATACAAGAGAAAAAGTCACCTAAAAGATCTTCTGATGCTGCTGCTGGTATGACTTCGTCATCCACTAGTCCTTCGGGATCTTACCCGAAAGAGCCACCTAACAACGTCCGGGAAGTTTTTCCTTCTGTCTCAATGGCTAGTAAATATGTTACAGCTGATACTGGTATTAGCATCATCACTGAGAGTTTAAGGGGTCGCGGTTCTGGGGTGTTTATAATCTCTCCGCCACCAAGTAGCTTGCCTTTGCCCACTTTTTCTTTGAGGCCGAAACTCAGCTGCGATGCCGAGGCTGCCGGGATAGAGTATGGAGCCACTGACAATCTCCGGCGATTTCTTGGGCTCCAGCGAACATAACTAACCTTCCAAGTTGTGGGTAGGATCAGTTTGCAACCAGTGGCGCTCAATCTTCGTCCACTTGTGTTATTTTCTTCCGTGCACCACCTATTTCTCATTTTCTGTTTCTCTTGCTCTTGCTTTGGTTAGTTTTTGTTCTTGCAAGTGTAATTTCGTGACCGCCATCCCTTTTTTTTTGGGAAGGGTTACGGCATAATGATGTGGCTTGTAATAAAAAGCTATATTAATATTTTAATTTCTTATGTATTTTCTTGTATGTATTTCAACTATTTGACATACCAATTCTCCTTGTAACACATGGTGCAACAGTAATTTACATTGCTACTAGTTATGTTTACTTGAAAAGCTTAGGACCACAAGTAAAACGTACAAAGAGCAGACTATTGCTGCAGGATAAATTGCATAGCCGGTGTTATATATAGTGGGATTCAATGGGAAAACAGCGAATAACAATGTAGTCATTTCAAAGGTTAACCGTTCTTGGTAAAGAAAGAAAACACAACTGAAGAAAAAGGGTAACTGTGAAGAAAACTCTCAAGCTTGGTTGGGTATTGATTCTTGTACAAATCTACGGCCAACAAGATATCGTAATGGATGTATAAATGTGCAGCAAAACTGAGACGCCTTTCTTCTCACTTGTGGAGAATGATATGCATCGTCTGTACAAAAAGGCCCGACAATCCTACGAGTTTCTCAGTTTGTTTATGGGCGCAGACAGGACATGTGTAGAAGATTGTCTGCCCTTCATCAGCAGATCTAATCTGAAGAAACAAAAAGGGGAGGAGAGCTGTTTAGAATAGTAACATGACACTAGAAAAGCAAAAGTTACCAGGAAGCAGCTTTACTATGTGCCCATAAAGGTGCCAAGGGTAATACCTGTCTGGCAACGTAAGCCATGCCCAAGTGTTGGCATACTCGACACTTTGCATTATAATCCTATTTGCACCAAAGAGAGCATCAACAAACACATACAATTGGATATGGCATTGAATGGAGCAAGTACAAACATGATTCTTACCATTTGTTTCAGTTCTCTCTCTTCTTCGATGTCATCGAGTGAAGACACTCCCAGCTCCCTCCTCATGTCCTGAAAAATTCATGTAATAAAATTTCAATAGATTCACAGAAGATTTATGCTTCTACATAGCAAATTTTTTCTTCCATTAATTCAGCAATCCTTATGGTCAGAATGAAGCAGTATGCACTGTTACATCTTCATAATCACAACAGTAGAAGCAGTCCATCAAATCTTCAATGCACGTTTCAAATGTAAACTTTTTACTATAAATATAATAATAGAATGAATTCAACAAAGGTAATCAGCATGATACCTCAGCACTGATAGTATAGCGAATCTCTTTTCCAGCAATATCTGAGAAAAAAATAGCAGACAAACCGCACAATCAACAAGCAAATGCAGCAAAAACTGAATACATGAAAGAGAAGCAAAAGACAGAACAATCTGATTTGAACACATGTCTAGCGTTGGCTGCAATGCTAATGGGAATTCTAGTTCAAGCTGCACAGGATAGCCGCTAAATATTCAGAAATAGATCAATTTCCCTCAGAAAAATTAGTCCATCAGAAAATTCCAGCAATCTCATCCCTCAAGCTAGATGCACTATACTAAAAGTAGACTCCTCCGCTCGGTTATAGAAATATCATTAGTAGAACTCCGCATTAAAACAACAGATATGGCAAAAGCACTGAACAACAATAGCAGTGAACTCTGAACTTAATATACCTACACAACACCTTATAAGTCTTAAAGAATCAAACTTTTTCAAGAATTTCGGTGATTCCCGGAGTCCATTACCAATAGTGAATAGTAATTTAAAAACTTAAATCTTGAGAGGGATGCGCAGCAAATGATAAGCATACAACAATAATGAACTTAATGCGAGATAGAACATGTGAAGACAAATGGAAAATAAAAGATTACCACTGAGGCGCTTCTGGAATTTGCACAACGGGCACCGAGCGTACTTGGGCGAATCGAAGGACAACATTGTCCCGCACATTTCGCAGAACATAAAGTCACGCTGACGACTATAATCCGTCATGGTTATGATTTGGCACGAACGGTTCTCCTCCGGAAAATTGAGAAATTCGGCAACTTCTAGTGAATTGGTAAGAAGGAAAAGGGCTTTAGGGTTAGGGTTTAGCGAACTGAGAAAGATAGGTGAGGAAGTGGGACCCCCCAACATGAGCCCAATACATTAATTCAACAAATTCTGTTGGGCTATTGGAAACGCCCATTTACCCATATTAATTGATTGGGCAAAGGCCCACTTCTGTAAAATCCTTACTTACAAAGGCTTAAGCCCATAATATGAAACGTCCCTGCTAACAGATTGGGTTATCTTGTAATGGTCTTTGAGGAATGTTCATCTCACCATTCAATATTTCTTGGCCCAAACCACCTGGGCACTTGGCCCATTTCAGTTCAGGCAAATGTTGTATTGAACTGACCGAATTTATATATATATATATATATATATATATATATAAGAATAAATAATAAGTTTATTATATTTATAATATAATTTTTGTATATTTAGAGAATTATAATACAATATATATTTATTTATTTTAAAGAAAAGTTAGAGTATTCAGTTAGTTTTACAGGAGGGATTGAATCATCGAATTTTGGAAAGCAAAAATAAATGTAAAAATCGATCAAATTTTTGGTTCGTCATTCAATATGAATCCGAGCGATAATCGAATAGTGCACACCCTTGGACTTTGTCTAATTAGATTCTGATAAATCTTGTCAATTTATTAGACGCGGTTTACATTGATAATCGTATTATAATGTACTCACGTACTTTTGATAGAAAAATTATAGTTACAAAATTAATAGACAATAAATTATTATTATTATTATTATTATTATTATTCAGTCAAATTTAAAGGGTATAATGATCATTCTCATTTGTGCAATCTCGGGACTAATTTTATACCACCAGCTAAAATGGTATTAATTATTCAAGTGTAATAATAATTAATACAAGATTTTAATTTATACCGAGCCCCCATATAACAAAATAAACATTATATTAATCTATGCTAACTTTTCTTTATATGCTTATAAATTAGAAGAAGCCTTAATATACCAACATTTTAGAAATAAACAACACAAGTCGAGAAGATGATATAAAATATTCATTCAGCCATAAAAAAGGGAGAATAAAGACTAATTCAAGATAACTGCTGTAGTCCCCTACTCGGTTGTCTGCTAAGCAACCGGTCTGGAATTATTTAAGCAAGCATTGAATTATCTGAAAAGTCAATTACGCAAAACTCAATCACATGTAGTAGAAATGGTCATACAGCCTTTATATACTACAATTTTATGTTACAGACAAACCAAAACGATACAACATTTTACTTTGGGGAAGAAATCAACCAATGAACCGAACCCTAACATGTTATCGGCTGATTGATATACAATCAAGGTTACAACTCATCAATGTTTATCGGCAAAATATAACCACGCCACATGAATACAACTCAATAAGGAAGCGAAAATGGCAAAGCATATACATCAATTTCATGCAAGTATTCTGTGTTAGGCCACCAAGTTGAACTTCTAGAGCAGGATACGCTATCGCTTCCACATTTCTGCCTTTTTTTAGCATGTATGTTGTTTTTATCCTTGCAATCGAAGAGCCAATCTGAGTCTGGATCATCTGCATAAAGACATCCATTCTCAGGCCGTGGTGGTACCCACTTTTCAAGTAGATTTTTGTACTGCAATTCCAGTTTTTGCACGGACGTGGGGACTGCCTTATTCACAGATTGTACTCCTGTTTTGCCAGGAGCAACAACTGCAATCTGCCCAGAAGTCGAACAGACTTGCTCACTATTTGTTCTAAGATTGATAAATTGCTCAATGTTGCTGGTCCCCTTCACGGTGGAGTGAGTGTTTTCCAGCCTGTTTCTCCGACCAATATCATCTTTACTTTGGGCAGGAAAGTCTGTCTGGAAGAACGCACAGCCAGAGTTTTCTGACCTGTCTTTCAGAACAGCATTATCTTTACTTTGAGCAGAGAGGACTTTCTCAGAAGATGCTGAGCCCACTTTCTTCAGAGCGTCAAACTCATTTTGCTTCTTTGAGGGCAGACGTATCAAGATAACTTTACCTGTTACACAACCATCATGGAAATAAAGCAAACAGGAAGCATACTATAATAGAGGAGCAGGAATTTCATGATAGAGAGAGCAGATACCATGACTACGACTACCATCCATGGGTGAGACCGAGGAGTGCCTCTTTCTCTTGTTGGTGTTCTCTGTGCTGTCGGAGGAAGAGCTGGGAATGGGCAAACTAACAGGCTGCCCATGGTCCTCCGTGAGACTGCTTCGTTCTAACTGCTCAGTTTCAGCTTCTCCACTGTTTTGGTGGACCTTACCTTTTCCATCCCAGCAAATCTTACGGCCAATCTGATCCTTTGTAATGTCAGATTTCTCCAAATTCTGATTTGTCTTGTCTCTATTCTGTTTCCTTCTCTCTTTGCTCTCCCTCCTTTTCTCTCTTCTCCCGTTTCTTTTCCTTCTTTTGTTCCTTGGCTTTCTCCTTTTCCTTTTGGAGCTTTAGAGCACCAAAATAACATTTTTAGAATTTGAGCCGAGGTAGAGCAAACGATACACGTCCCAGGAAATGAATTGATACCATTGCGTGATTACTTTCCATTTTTCAGCAGTTCAATACTAAGCCACCCAAGATGATCATGCATCTTAAGCAACAATAGAACTCATGTAATGTAACAAAGAACAACAATGTCTGAGTGAAAACAAGAATCCCAGACACTTTGTCCTATTTCTTTAAACGAACAGTGAGAACTCATGAAGACTTTTCCCATCTTTGTCGCAACAATAATTAACTTAAGACCTATTCATCCTAAACTCAAAAAAACAAAGTAACTTGCACTATTTATTTGAAGCTCCCAGTGCAAAAAGACCTTTTCCTGTTCTGCTTTCCTCAATACTGCATATATTTGATCTTAAATGATTGGACACTCCAGCAACAAAAAGAGCAATCACAAAACTAATGAACAATAATCCTACCAAAAATGTAAAAACATTGTCTTAAACATTTCATCGCTAGTATCTGAATTCTTGTCAAATAAGATAAATAACAACACAACACTTTGTAAAATCAATGCACCAACTTATTTAACCCAGCTTTAGGCTTACTAAAAACAATTGATTAAAGCTGAATGAAGACAAGAGAAAGTGGTCAAAGCAGACAACCACAAGCTCTGCCGTAGTTACAAAAATTTCCAGACAAAACCATGAAATACCACAGCACCCAAATACCACGATACTCCTTTCTGCATGGTCTGCCATACCTCTCAAATAGCAACAAACTACTCATGTGTCAACTAGAAGTCTCTCTTTCTTGTCTGGATATCAAGCATTAAAATTCCCAGAAAAGTTCTCGTTCTAGCTGGAGAACACACCCAAAATATCAGCCATGGTTTGAGAAGAAAAAACTATACACGCTACTACATACACCAACTAAACCAAATTCATAGACTTGCTCATATCAAAAGATTCCCGTCTTAATTAACAAGTCTAGCCCCAAGCGACTTTGATCAGATCTAACTAGTGTTATTCGTTCGCACACAATCCAGGTCCTTAACTATTTCCAGAATACCAAAACAATAAGCCACTCAACGACATTTTAGACTTGCTC
This sequence comes from Sesamum angolense, assembly GCA_034509725.1. Lineage (NCBI taxonomy): Eukaryota > Viridiplantae > Streptophyta > Magnoliopsida > Lamiales > Pedaliaceae > Sesamum > Sesamum angolense. Next base: position 1,070,566 of record JACGWL010000014.1, on the reverse strand, counting down.
ACATCAAAAGCTACCTGTCTTAATCAACACAGTCTAGCCCAAGCAACTTTAACTGGTTCTATCTAGAGTTATTCTTATGCACACAATCCAGATCCTAAACTATTTTTCCAAGTGTAACAGGAAAACCAGCCTATGCCCCCCATAATCCTAAAACAAAAAGCCATTCAACAACATTTTTGAACCAATTCACCCTACTTAAAATCCATTTCATGTCCCAGAGTGTGAATAGAAAGACCTCAGCGCCATACTTCTCATTTTCCAGCGGCACCAAATTAAACCCCCAATGTGATCATCCATCGTAAGTAACAGTAGGACTCACATCAGTAATGGTCTTTGGACAAAAGAATACCAATTCTGAGTAAAGACAAGGAGCTCATACACTTCATTCTATTTATATTGAACCAGCTTTGTTTAAAGAAACATAAACTTAGGCAACTATTAACTCATGAAGAAAAAAAGAATAAATTTAGGCAACTGCTAACTCTTAATACTACACATTTCTACTTCAGAACACTTGAACTCATTTGGCTTTAAGCAACTTGTTCCAATGCAGCAGACAATCCTACCTTGCCTCTCATTACTAAAACATAGAAACAGATAGACTTTTATTGTCTCAAATGAACAGCATGCCGATAATCCTACCAAAATTACAGAAACATCACCCTATACATTTTAACAGCCAGTATCCTGGTTATTGTCTAATATCATTAACGACACTGCCACGCCACTTTATAAGATCATTGTGCAAGTATATTTAACCCAACTCTAAGCTTTAGTGCTAAAAACAATTAATTGCGGGTCAATAAAGACAAGTGAAAGGTTCAAAACATATTGCTCTGCTGCACATTCTCCAAACAAAAACTTGAAGCACTACAGCATCTAAAAACCATAATTTCCGTTCTTCATGTGCCAATGAAATCGCAGAGAATACCAAACTGCTTATCAAGCATCATTTAGATTAGATTGCTTTCTTCTGGTTATCAAGATTTACTTAAGTATAACAACAAACCATCATTGCAGAACCAAAAAACTTTCCAACTAATGTTTCCTCCAAATGAACAACCAACCCAACTTTCCAGCTAATGTTTCCTCCAAATGAACAACCAACCCAAAAATCACCATCTGCTGTGATTTGACAAGATGAAACTACACATGCTATTACAGAAACCAGGAAAACAAATTAATATACTTGATCACATCAAAAGCTTCCTGTCTTAACTACAACAAAATCCACCCAGGAAGACGCTAACTGGGGCTATATAGAGATACACTTTATGCACCATCGATGTTTTTTATATATTACTCAAGGTCCCAAACATGAAACTGAAAACCATTCTATGTCTGACTCATTTCAAAATCAACATCCACTCAACCATATTTCTTCAACAAAGTACTTATCCTACTTAAAATCCGCCTCTTGAACATAAATTCTTGCTCCCAAAATCATCCATCTCCTGTGAGTCGGCTGTGACTTCCAACCCCTCTGATTAATCTCAACTTCTTTATTATATCTCCAACACCTCCTGACCTATGTTAGTTATTTGACCTGGCATACAATCTTTGCTTACTAAAATACATAACATGAACAATTATGTATCTTTTGATGCATCCGGACCTCTTTAGATTTAATAATTGTAGAAACGTTTTTGGAGCGTAAAAAATCAATCTAGAATTCATTTTAGACGTGTTTGGAATTACAGCCTGCGAGTACATCGTCCAACATGACTAAGAACCCATACCAAAAAAAAAAGCAAATACTTGAAAATAGTAAATAAAAAAGATTAATTTCCAGGTTTATTTTAGATTTTATTGCGCAAAAATCTGGATTCTTGAATATTATCTACAATACCCATGAGATATTGCATAAAAGTTCCCACCTTCCCAAGTTAGTATTATCCCCAGCCCTGAAGTCCATAAGCACGCACAAAGCCTAGACGGAACTGCGCAGACATTTAAAGTATAAACATTCAGAAAACAATCTGATTTCAAGAACCGATCCAATCTGTTTTTCTTGGAAACTTAGATGCTGTAGCCAACATACGAAACCCACAGCAAACCCGTTAACATTAACATCGATGAAGACTCATGCTCAAGCATTAATCAATCAGGTCTCGTATATTCAACAAACCTTAATCGATTCGATCAAGGCCTCATTTTTGGGTCTGCTCAGTGTATACCCCGGTGGTGGGTAAGGAAAGCACCGAGACATATCTTGAAGATCGAACAGAAGCTTTGTAAAACCAAAACAGGAACCTAGTAGTAGATGACGGACAAAGCCTGGGTTTAAAGTTCAGAAAGAATCAGGTGAATTAATTGAAGAGATCACGTGAATCAAGATGATTTCACGGAACCCTAGGTTTCGGTTCCGTAGATGAAGACAGACTCGCAATCAAATATTAGGCGTCGTGCGAATACTGTATAAGTGAAGCGATTGAAGGGTGGGGGAGTTATAAAGAGGGGTGGGAATAGTACTAGGGTTGTCAATGGGACTGTGGGATCGACCGCCTTAACGCTGCTTTCGATTTTGCAGTTTGATCCTTCGATTTATTTTCATTTGCAGTTGTGCACTTCAGCAGATTATATTGCTATTGGGCTTAGAATAAATATAGGCCAATAAGAAAGACATGAGAGCAGGTGCAGATGGGCCTAGCCCAGAATTGACATAGCTATTTGGACCTTGAGCCCAAAGGCTGGTGGGCTTGGGCTCGCAAGGGAAAAGCTAAGCCTTACTTCATCGGCTCGAGTAGTCGACTCTCGCGGTCTATTCAGCGGCGCGCACGGAACTTTCTCGCTCACGTGGAGAGCTTCTAAAACCCTCGTATAAACCACCAAACAATTGACTGCGAGCTCACCATTTCTACTTTGTAGATTCTCTTCACAAAAATCCTCAGATCGTTCTGGAGATGAGGAGGGTTAACGGATTCGCCGCCATTTGCCGCGCCGTTGAGGGCGTTGCTGTCGCCCCTTCAGCTCCGGGAAACTACGCCCATCAACAGCACCGCCTCGTCCAGGCGGCTCTTTTTGGCACGAGTAGCACCAACAACACGTCGCCGAGATCTCATTGGTTTCAGTACAACAGGATCGCCGCTGAACAATCGGTTCGTGCATCCGCGCGTGCTGTTGCTGGGACGATGTTGTTCTCGGTGGCAGCCACCACGCTTGTGGAAGAGGTCCACGCCAAAGAGCCCGTGCAATCTAAATTCCGGCCGAAAGACGTGGTTCTTTATCAGTACGAAGCTTGCCCTTTCTGCAACAAGGTCAAAGGTAGCGCTTTTCCTTTCTCTCCTTCAGCAATGATGATGACTTTTTTCCCTCTCTGTTTTATATCCTTGTGATTGGAGTTGCATTTTGGATCCGGAGGAGGAAAAAGAGAAAAATGGAATTTGTTTGGAGATTATCTTCAGTTTTGTTAGTGCGGATTATGGTGTGTGACATTAAGCATATGATACAACTGTTCAGTCATATACGGGATTTGGAAGTCCGACATGCAGTATCACTTACTTGTTTAACATATAGATAAATTGGTAATGTTTGATGCTATGTGGAATCTATTGCACAAAATTACGAGAATAGGGCGTGAGTCAAGTGGGTATTCATCCATGTTTACCTCTTTGGACCAATTCACCTAAGTTTGATGTTGGATGGAAATGGGCAAAAACATTCGGCACAACTTTTGAACATTTTATAATGAAATGTATTGTTATGCAGTAATATAGTAGTTTAGTGAGCTTTGCTGATCCTAACTAATCCAAAAGCCTGATGCTTTGTTTTTCTTAGTTGCACTGTCGGCTTTGATCGTAGTGACATTTCTAGCAGTGAACTTTTGTATTCATGAGTCTTTGTGTTCCAGCATTCCTGGACTACTATGATATACCGTACAAAATTGTGGAGGTCAACCCTATCAGCAAAAAGGAAATCAAGTGGTCTGATTACAAGAAAGTGCCTATATTAATGGTTGATGGCGAGCAGATGGTTGATTCATCAGGTATTCAATATATAGTATTACAAAAATCTGATGTTTCTAGTGATCTGAAAAGGTAATAAAGGGGGTATCCTATTTAGATATACGGCGGTGTAAGCAGAATGCTTTCCCTTTTGGGGGTTTTAGAATAAACTTTTTAACTATCTTTACGTCTTTTCTCCATTAGCTATACAGGTTGGCCAAAGGATATTTCCTAACTCTCTTCATGCCTTTTCTATTCAGATATAATAGATAAATTAACCAACAAGATTTCTCCTGATTCATCAACTGATTCTTTCGGGGAAGATGAAGAGAAGAAGTGGCGTGGGTATGTGTTAGTGGCTCTTATTTCCTCACCTTCTTAGAACTTTAGCCATGCTGCCTTTTTGTGAATAATCTACTCTTCTGTATCGCTCTATGTTGTGATGATGAATTTTGCAAGAGCAGTATGATATTTTCTTAGTCGTAAAGTTGCACATTGGCTTTTACTTTAAATACACCAGTTTTAGCACATATCTCTCATGAGTTGTGTTGTTAATCGCACATCATTGCAGATGGGTGGACAACCACTTGGTTCATATATTGTCTCCGAATATATACCGGACTACTACTGAAGCCCTTGAGTCATTTGAATACATCACCAGTCATGGTAAGATTTTTTAGTACCAGGAACAGAGCTGATATTAGTGATTGAATCTGAAGTACGGCAAGTTCGCATTATTGCAAGATACATGTCTGATGGTTTTAGTTGGAGATTATCAAAATGTTGATTATATTGCAAAATCAATAATGCATGTTCTTCTTTCTTCATTTTCTTGTTAAATTAATTTTATTTAGTAGTGCAACCAGTTATTTGAATGAAATCTTCTGCTAATTATCCTAGAAAAGGTACTTTCCCTAAATGTTTATTGGTTGCTTGGAGATATGATTGTTTTCTATCTCTTTGATTTGTCTAGTGCCTTGCTTATTTGCATATCCTTGATGCTAGTGTTTGTTTCCTACCTTACCATCCTCAGTTTGCGTGTTGTTTTAGCTGACTTTTACTTTGGACTTTGGATAGTAAAAGGCTCTTTGGGTTGGTAGATCACATGGGGGTGGACTTGCTGCCTTAGAGAGGGAAAATAGCATGCACCATTTCTATTAAAATGTTGCGCCACAGCTACTGTATTGGCTGTTCCGAACTGTTTTGCTGTGAACTTTTCAGACTACAACGTTCAGCCTCTGCTTTTCCATTAATCTCTAGCTTTGGACAAATGCAGGTAACTTCAGCTTCACTGAGAGGATAACAGCAAAATATGCTGGAGCTGCTGCAATGTATTTTGTTTCCAAGAAATTGAAGAAAAAATATAACATCACCGATGAACGTGCAGCTTTATATGAAGCTGCAGAAACATGGGTAGATGCACTCAAGGGCCGAGATTTTCTAGGTTTTACTCCTCTTCTGAGTATACAAATTATGCTCATATAGATTAAAAGTTTTAAACACTAATTTCTCCTATCCCATCTTTCATCAGGTGGAACCAAACCCAACTTGGCTGACCTTGCCGTCTATGGTGTTCTAAGACCCATTCGCTATCTCAAGTCTGGTAGAGACATGGTAGAGAACACACGTATTGGTGATTGGTACTCAAGAATGGAAAATGCTGTGGGTGTATCTTCCAGAATTCAGGCATAATGCAGTTTACTGGTATTAGTTTGATTGAATTTCTTGACAGGATGGAATCTAAAATTTCTTTACATATGATAATAATGTGCCCTTCAGCCCCCCAAGTACTAGTTAAGTGAGATTTCAATTCTGTTAAATCTTGGTAGATAGATTACAGAGCACATATACTATATAACTGTGTGAGCCTGCTGCTGTACACAAAAGGTGTCCTGAGACTGGAATTTCATCTTTTGCAAAACAGTGTTGCATATAACTTCTGGGGCCGTTCCTCAATTTATGTCTTTAACCCCAAACGCAACTTTGTGAATTTTGCTTTGTGATATTATTAGATCTAAATACAGATAGACAACATATATGGGAGAGTGTACAGCTGAAAAGTGGTTGAAGTATAGCCATCTCAATTCAGTGTTGCCCGTGACTCGGACTCAACGAAAATCCCGTAGTTAACCAGAAATTGTCCAAACAATTAATGAAAACGGTTCACCAAACAGCTAACTTGATTCAGAGCTGGACGTGGTCCGCTGTTTGCCACCCTTTCAATTATGCAAGATATCCTTCTTTATCCCCCGCTCTCATCAGTAGGGTTAACTAAGATTGTAACATATCTTTCTGTGTCACCTGTCCCAAGTAGGCTCAATTAATCCTGGTTCCATTATTGTTTAAGAATGAGGAAAATTCTAATACCAACCGGGTTTGATCATATTAAAATTAATTATATGGCAAATATAATATACTTGTTTTGTGATTTGATGTGATTCAAGAAAATTGTTGATACAATTGAAGAAAATAGATCGATCACACGATAAGTGTGATACACTTATTATGCAATTAGTTTAGTTCAGTGAAACATGATTTGAATAATAATTTTCCAAATGAACTCAGAACAAACTGTGTTGTGGTCCAATTTGATGGAAAATGGTAATATATAATGCATGATTTGTGACATCTCAACAATACTAATTAATATTTCTACTCATAATTTATAAGCAGGATAAAGCTGAGGCCAATGAGGCGCTCTATAGTTTATAATCTTATTAGCCCTAAATTGGTTGAGGGGAAGACAGTTGAGGTGGGGTCCTGGGTGTTCTCAAGAACTGTAGGGCCAAGTTGTAATTTGATTAAACCCATTTCATTTTCTGTAATTATCATGTAATAATGTTAATTCACCTAATTGATACAACATTTCTCATGTAATTCGGGGACTACAAGGAATTATATGTTTATACTTTATACTACTGATTGGAAACCAACTGAAGCAAGATAACTAGGAACGCTGATTCTTGCTGGTAGTTTACCGAACTGCTTTTCCATTATAAGCTGTAATCAGCAGAAGTCATAATCAAGAAACACACACACACACACACATGTGTGCGCGTGCGTGCTCTTCATAATTTAGTTTAATTCTCTCCTACAACAATAAATCTTACATAAATTAATTGACCTTCCCAGCTTTCCATATTGGATAAGTGTCCAAAACTGGTGGGCTAGCCCACCAAACTTGATATGGAGTCACCATTTTTGCGCAGCATCATTCTTCTGAACCAACCCTACCAACAATCAAAATTTCTGTTTCAAGATACTGGAAATTAAATAAATGATGTCAAGTAATGTATTTTCAGTATTTGAAGTAAGAAATTAATTATCCTTTGCGAATTATAATGAATACGTACAAAACGACTGCACTCCTTAAAATGCCATCCCTTAACAAGCAGGACGTAAAATACAGTTCAATGATTGCTTACGTGGCTAGGAGGCTTATTGAATGCTTGATTAGCAAAATCTCAATTTATAAAGCCTTAGTTTCACTTGTGTCAACAATTCTCAATGAATTAGAAAAACTCGACGATCAAAGTTCTAAAATTGCATAAAATTAATTAATTATCAGAATTTTATTGCCACTCATGTAACGACAATCTTTAAATACATGCGATAAATGTGATTCAACCGTATCATTTAATGTATACACAAATTGGCATATGTAATTTTTGTACATGTAACGTGTATCAGACTTTTAAGATTTACGTCGAGCAAACTAACCATCAGCGGAACTAAGCATATGAAAAGGTAAATCATGGAGCCCCGGGTGTCCAAAATCAGTCTGGAAATTAACTTTTTACCTACTTTAACTAATTACGACTAATTAACTAGTTTACATGGATCATTAACTGGGAAAAATCAAACTAAAACCCGCAGAACATAGACACACATATATATATCTCACCTGTCCAGAAATGGCAAATGACTAAAGTATTAATTACAAAAAAGTAAAATCTCACATGGAAGACATATGACGTTGAGAAAGTTTTGATGCATGGCTAGCCTGATGGCAATTGTCATCTTCACTTTGTATATATATATATATATATATTATAAATTATACACACCTACCTCGCATACTAGTGAACACCAAGAAAACACACACACTGCTTCTCCTACACGTATACATACACATAAACAATTACTACTGCTATATTTAATTACTCCCAGTTTCTATCTCTGTCTTAGTATAAATCCCACTTTTGCAAAACATGTAATTTCCCAACACTGAACTTCTCTGCTACCACCAGAACGCAGCAATTCTGAATATGAAGCGGGTTTCTTGCTCATGGCTTTGCTGTGTTCTTGCTCTGCTGTGCATCATCACATGCTGCGAGGGGGCTATAAAGCTGCCGCCAGGTGTGACGATTCCCGGAGTTTTCGCGTTTGGAGACTCCATCGTTGATCAGGGCAATAACAATGTCATCAAGACGCTATTGAAGAGCAATTTTCCCCCTTACGGCAAGGACTTTCAAGGCGGAGTCCCGACGGGGAGGTACAGCAATGGCAAGACACCGCCGGATTTGATAGGTACATTCACACACACACTCGGGGGTGAAAATATGGGAATATTACGTCAGTAATTGGATTCCAAGTGTTTTCACCAAACGATGCTTAAATGCATGTGTGTTTGTGGGCGTGGAATTATTATGCTGATGATTGAAATTTAAGAGGGTGACAAATGTTTTGCTACATGTCATTGTATGTATGTAGCAACTTACATGGGCTAGTTTTTTTTTTTTTTTTTTCTCGTTTTATTACTAGTATGGTATGTTAATTCTAACGTTTCAATTTAATTTATCTTGGTACAAAGATTTATAATAGAAGTGTTCAAATTGTTTTTTTCGTTCATTCTTTTTTTTAAAAAAAAAATCGTCTGTGTCTAGATAGGAGTTTCAAAGAGCAGTATATTGAAAAACTCCAAAAGAAAAAGTTCATACATGTGTACCTTAATTGAGCTTGTGCTCATGATTTTTATTTAATTCTTTTAGTTTTCATTAAGCATATATATATATATATACACTTTAACTAGACAGAGAAGAATTACATGGGAAATTATGCATCTAAATGATGAGGATTTTTTTTCAATTGATTTATAATTTATTTTAAAAGTTTTAGATCATGGGGGAAATTAGTATTTGCCTTAAAAGAAAAAAATTTAAGTATAGCTGGCATTATTAAATGATATTTGTTTTTTATTTCTTAATTTGTTCATAGCAACCACATATAAAATTTAATACTATTTGTGGAATTTTTTTAGAATTATTAAAAAAAAAAGAAGTGGAAAATAAAATAAAACCTTTCCTTTTCAGTTGGTTAGCAGCCTCGAGATTCATTTATTGATCCTGGTTTAACCTAAACCTGGAATAACATTAACCTATTTAAATCAATTCCTCCGACAACTTATTTTAGTTTTTCATTTTATTGGAATAAATTAATGTTATCATGCACCTTTACTTAAGAATTAACATATCATGTAAATGCATCAATCCAATTGCAGCTGAAGAATTAGGAATAACAAACTTCATACCGGCGTATCTTGATCCCAATTTGAAGGCTCAAGATCTCCCAACCGGTGTAAGCTTTGCTTCGGGAGGATGTGGATACGACCCTCAGACATCTCAAATAGTGGTACGAATACATAAGTTCTTACCTAAATCAAGTTCGATTAGTTATGAAGCAAGTGTGATATGTTTTGCGATGTGATTGATTACTCTTTCTGAACTATGCACTAATCAAACGGCAATTGTGAGTAATTCATTTGGTTAGAAGAGTTAAATATAAGTTAAATTTTTATTGACATTAATTTGTGTGTGCATATGTTGTTTTCAGTCAGTCATATCATTGTCTGATCAATTGAAGCATTTCAAAGAGTACATTGGGAAGCTGAAAGCGGCAGTTGGTGAAGAACGTGCAAACAATATAGTGAGCAACAGCTTGCATCTGGTGGTGGCGGGTAGCGATGATCTTGCGAATACTTACTTCACAATTGGCATTCGTCGGGCACAGTACGATATTTCTTCGTATGCTGATCTTGTTGTTTCCTCGGCTTCCAGTTTTATACAGGTAATGTGTATATATACTTCACCAGCAATCATGTTTGCAGAATTGCACTGCATGCAGACAGACATTGATTTCCCAAGAGAGAGTCTGTAACTATACCATGATTACTTCAAATTCCTATAAATGCTGCATAAGTTAGTACACAAGATTCAGCACAAAAAACAAGTTACAACCATGCATTGATTATTGTACTTTGGATGAGCAAGAATTAAATATCATGGCTTGCAGGAACTATACCAGCTTGGGGCAAGAAGACTAGCTGTTTTTGGCATTCCACCAATTGGGTGTTTGCCGTCACAAAGAACGCTGGCAGGTGGCTCATTGAGGATGTGTTCGGAGGAGTACAACCAGGCAGCACAATTGGTTAATGCCAAGCTCTCGCCCACACTTGAGTCACTCAATCAAAGTTTGCCTCAGTCCAGAGTTGTTTACGTTGATATTTATAACCCTTTTCTTGATCTCATCCAACATCCTCAAAATTATGGTTAGCCATCTCAATCTTATCTTCTTTTCCCTTTATTTTGTTGCACATGTATTTATACATTGGTTTTCTGATGGTTGTTAGTACTGATGAATGCTATTCTTTTCTTCAACGATTACAGGGTTTGAGGTTAATGACAGAGGTTGCTGTGGCACAGGAAACATAGAAGTGGTCATATTGTGTAACAAATACAGCGGGACATGCCCGGATGATTCTAAGTACATATTCTGGGATAGCTACCATCCCACCGAGCAAGCATACAAGATTCTTGTCAATCAAATCATTCAAAAATATGTCAACAGCTTCATCTAACAACTGATGAGCCAATCAACTCCAAAATTTGTTCAGGCAACACCAATGTGCAATGGTTAAGAGTGTTTTGTGTTGATCCCTTACATAATCCCCTGCTCATCATTTTCTTAATTCTTGTGATGTAATCCAATTGCCTCAGCTGCTTTTGTGATGTTAATGCAATCAGTTAATGCGTTTTTCATCTTTAAGAAGGTTTGAGCAGGTGATATTTACTTGATTTAGCAGCTTTCCTACCGAGTATGTGCAACATACAAATGCAAAATGTTAATATGAATGTTGAATTAATGCAAGATGAAAGAATCAAGAACATTTACGTTTTCATGTTCTAAGTTTTCGATTCTAAGCTCCAGAATTAATCTACAGTGATGGGATTCACAAATCAAATAAGGGGCAATGAAATAGCAGTACTTATTGCAATATATCTGAAAAAATATTACAATTTTCATTATACAGAAAAAGCATCATGCTTCTTATCCATTGGATCAGCAAGAAATACATCAATAGCTTCACTTAAACAAAAGTTGCTCTGCTGATATTGGACTCCTCTCAAATATCAAATTTTTACACAATGCATCTCACTGATAGCATCTTTCAATTCCATTTCCAGAACAACATCACAACATTAAACAACCATGAAAAGCAAGTGAGTAATTATGAACATGAGTTTACCAATCACACTTTATAGAACAGATGCCAGATATCGGTCATGTTTCCTTCTCTTTTCCAGCCAAGGATGTGTTGAACCAAGGTACCCACACAGACGTTGTTTTCTGGTAGTTCTTGTATGCTTCAGCCCTGTACTGCTGTTTCAACATCCGTTCCTCCACAAGAATAGTGACATAGGCTAAGCACAAGCTGTTAATCAATGCACCAATAAACATCCAACCATATTCCAAGTTCCAAGCAAAGATCACCAATCCCCACCACCATAACTGCTCACCAAAATAGTTAGGATGTCGTGAGTAGTGCCATAAGCCTTCGTCAAGATTCGGCACTAATGCTTGGCCGAGCTGTTTCAGCTTTTCGTTTCTACTAACAAAATTGTGGAGCTGTGTGTCAGCAAAATATGCAATAGTAACACCAGTCAAGCAGACTAGTGCAGCAACTAAATCCCAGATGTTCAATTGCCTGTCTTTTGAGTGGACAGCGTAAAGAGGCAAGCATATACCCATCAGGAAAACCTGTAGCAGCACAAGTAACATGACGATTAGCATTACCACAGAGTATGTCATTCAGTAAATTCATCAAACACTTGCGTCAACAACAATCAAATCCAAAGTCAAACGTCACTAAATGGCACAGAAAGGAAGAACCCATATGGAATAATGCAATTACCTGCTGAGAAAGGTAGACAGCAAAGAATGAAGCCCACCACCAGTTTTTGCCATACTGTAGTCGCATATCGCTGAATCTCCAGTCTTCTCGGGCACCAAACTGCCATTTTTCTCGGCGGAAGTAGCTGTGCGTCAGCCTAACGCTCCAAACCCACGTCAAAAATATCACCAGGCTTGATCTCCAAGCGTTGTATTCTGTTAATGGGTGAATTGCAAAATAATGAACCAGCAGCACGGGTATCACCGTCCAATACAAATCTATCATCTGGAACAAATCCAGTATCACACTCAGGAAAAACCAATAAGAAATACAAAACAAGAAAATGCAGTTTCTAGAATGAGAATCAGAGCGAGATACAAACCCAGTGGCTGGATTGGAGGAGACCCACAAGCCAGAAAAGAAGGTTGACATTGAGGAAGAAGAGGATGTTGGCTAACAGAAGAGGGTGGCTATAGCACCAAGCCCAGAGAGGAGAAAGAGAATCCGCTTCTGCAGTGGAGTAATGGCGGAGGAAGGAAAGATAGAAGAAAATGGTAGGAAGAGGAGCGAGAAGCGCAACCACTGCGTTCCGCAGGTTGTTGCCATGAGTTTTGCTACTCAACGACGCCATGGCGATGATGATGACAAAGCCCAACCTAGGAGGCCTAATTTTATAGTCAGTTTTCTGGCTCTGGATCTTGTTTAATTATTTTTTACTTATTTATTTTCTGGAGTATCGTCTCATAATCTAAAATTTATTTGATTAATCATAATAAAAAAAATATAAAACAAAAGTCAATTTTATTAATGAATATAAAATTGAGATAATAAAGTAAAAAGTTGTGAATTTAAATAATTCAAATATAAATTATGTCTATTTTAACAATTATTTTATTTTTATTTTTTCAGTTTTATTAAATATTTGTTCATTCTAAAATCTTATTTTTATTTTTTTTTCCTTTCTAATGGGAGTCCCAAGTTCACTAGACTCAAGATTTCTTTTTCGCTTGACTTAAGTTAATTCCGGCTCACAATTTGTAATCGTTACTATACTTGGAGAATCTTGCATACAATAAAATTCGAATACGAAAACTTTTGTTTGATAGATCAATTCTACACATATTAAATGGAACGTGATATTACTACATCAAATTAATCACTGCTCGCAATTCATGGCTATCACTAGATTAAGGGAATCTTACATGCAATGAGATTCAAATATGGAATTTTTCATTAGATAAATCAACAATACACATGTTAAAAGTTAAAAGAATGGGACATTACACTAGTACATCAAATTTTTACACTGTTTAATTTAAAATCATCTTTTGTTGCATTTGAATCACGTAACAAATAATATTTATCTAAATTTTAAAAAAGGGTAATTAATAAGGGCTGGTAACAAATAATTGGTTTAATAATGAATACTTGAGTACATGTTCTGCCACATTAAATCATAAAATCAAAATTGAGATTCATGAATGATAAGGGTCACGCCTTCAGCCGTCGTAGCGTGCAACAAAACAACGCTTTTTGATGGGTAAAAAGTAAAGGGAAGTGTTAAAGTCGTGGAAGACGCAATTAATTAGTTGTGTGGTTAGTGGGATAATGATTGTAGTTAGTGATAATTGGAGGGGAGCTCCCTGCTTGGATAAATCATGAGCTCCACACAATAGCTGGAAAGTTGCACAAATTCTTCTCTCCATATCTCTTTTTCCTTCCCCACTCAATATTCTTCTCGAGGCTCACGCCGGAGAATATTTCCTCCGCCGTCTTCGGCGGCGCTAAAGTGCTCATTCGTGTCATAGTTTATTCAAGACTAGAACGAGTGTGAGTGTGGCCGTTGGATTACTCGAGAAAAATATTGCCTTGTGTACATGGGGTGGTGGTGGGGATGTTTATTTGATAAACTATATCAAACTTAATTCAAATTTGTATACAATCATTTTTGGCGTATTGAATAACGGTTTAAAATTTTTGTTTGATATTATTCGATATATTTTAAAATTTTAAATTACATTTAAATTTGATAGATTAATCAAATTGTGAATACACTAGACCTAAATATCAATACAAATAACAATTCTGAAACACGCGTTTTAACCTTTTTAAGTGAATTCGTCATGAATATGTATAGTGCAAGTACTCCAACACTACATTTATTATGTTGCATTCTCTACTTTATTTTCCTACTAGTTAGTGCCATTTGTCAAGGAGAATTGTATTTTTAAAATATTACTAAATAAAATATTATAAACAATTCAAATTTGATAATATACAAATTTAATATGATAATAATCAATAATAAAAAAGTAGTATTAGATATAAAAATAACATTAAATCATGTTACTAACTAATTAATCTAAAAAACTGTCATTCTTTTAAATAAAAATAAACAATTCTATATTTATCTAAATTTGAATAAAAATGATGAATGTTGTTAAAAAAAAAGACAATTTTTTTGTATAAAGAAAAACAGTTATAAACTTTGCTAAAATTAAATTTAAAAAAAAAACATTGATTTTTATGTTACAAAGTAGAATACAAAGAGGTCATTCAAACACTATTGATGGGTGTCGAGACCACCAAAAATAATATATTCCTACTGGCACTCTTGTAGGAGTGATGAGTAGGGTCGAATCCTCAGGGACTGGGTATTAGTTTATTTCTTCAAAATAAAATAAAAATGGGGGAGTTTGGATTTTGTTTGAACAATAAAAAACACAAAGTTAATTAGGGAGAATTAATAGGGAAGGGGGCTTTTTCGGTTAAAGTCTAGTTCATGCTTGATTCCATTAGTCGATCATTGATGCAAAAATGACAATCATAAAAAAGAATAGATTAGTTATAGTCGTTGGTACGACCTAACGACCTTACCTTTCCTTACCTTATCGTTAGCCAAGGAACGTCCGTTGGCTAATTCCCTAATCAATAAACAACCCTAGGAACGTCCATAGGATTTAATTTATCAATAGCATTAGAAATTAGAAAGGCCTAATCCTAACCAACAAATTCCAACGAGGATTTATTTAGATTAGATCATGCATTCCCCATAACACAACTTAACCACTTCCACATGGCTAATCATGCTACGTCGCTACTAGTTATCAAACTAAACAAACAATTACGGATTTGTGAAGTTCGATTAGCTAAGCAAACTATCTTGACAACGAATAATTGGCCACATCATTCATAAATCAGAAGTTTGTAATTAAAGCACATAGAATAGCATGAATACTAATTTTAACGATTGTATTAAACATAAATTAGACCTCACAACTACTCTAGGAATCAAGCAATCACATGACTTTAACCGAAAAATAAGAGACTTAGCCTAACATGCTAATGGAAGAACACACTAGAAAGTGGTATTCCATTAGCAATACGGCACAAGTAAAAGAATGTAGAAGGAGAAAAATAATTAGAACTAAAAGATAAAATATCGGATTAAAGCATAAGATCAAAAAATGAGATAGTTCTTGAGGTGTGAGGTGCCTTCTATTTATACTAGGAGCACCTCACGAACCTGGATACAAAAGAGGGTAGGTACGAAATCATTCCCAAAAAGGTTAATATTTGACTAATCCCTTACATATATGCTAACTTTCCATTCTAAAATTCTATCAAAGTCAATCAGTATAAGTCAGCAAATATTCTTTCCTTCTAGCAAAATCCGCCTTTTTTATTTTTGGCAAGGTAGACCGCGGCATTAAGCGTGGGCACGTTTAGTCGTATTTGCAAGACTGTCGCAATCCGTCTTTATTTCTCCAATTGTCTTCAAATGCCCTTTTTGGCTTCATCTTGCCATATTTACTTCTCATCATGCCTTTTGTGCTGAAAATGCAATAAAGTATATGATTTAGAAGTATTTTAGTCCCAAAATAAGGCATTACTTACCATAAAAACATGACAAATTGTGCACTTATCAACTATTATATTGATTACTTGAATGAATTTAGGACTTGTTTACAAGAAAGTATAAGATTAATGGCTATTGGATAGAATCTGGATTTTTTTATTTATTGATTGGAATTTGTTAAGATATATTATTATTATTCTAAAATGGAGAGAATGAGGAGATAGCTTCTTTTACAGTAAAAAAGTCAAAAGAATATCGCAACAATGAATGTACTATTTCTAGCATGAATGCCAATATGGAGAAAAATAGGGATATAATAGAAATTTGGCGGACCAAAATTGGGGGCAAAATGAAAAAGTGAAAATCCGCAAAGCAAGTAAGATAAGGATCCCACCCAGATGGCAGATGGGTGAGATTCAAATTTGGGCAAAATGTAGAACAATACTGGATTTGACGAGGTCGGCGACCATGCTGCTCTAAACAAACACCACTCTTTAAGGATGCTAAGAATGCCCCTAGTATAGACGCTCCAATAGTCGAGTCAAGTGAATGGTCTTGAAAGGTCGAACAAGTTGGAGCTTGAATAGTAAAAGTACGAAAAACAAATGATATATGAATATATGATTTTGGGAGAATTTATAGCTTTTCTTCCCAAGTATTGAAGGCATGGTGTACCACAAGGATGGGTACACATATCTCCCATAGTTGAGCAGGTCAAATCCGAGTGCGAGTTTGGCAGGTTTTAGAATTATTTCATCAGATGGGCCACTCTTTGGGATTAACTTGTGCTTGGGAGGGTCCAGAGCCTTGTTCAGGCTCTCAGCCCACATAAGGACCGTAAAGATTTTTACCGAATACTCAAAATATTTATAAATGGACACTAATTTGATAAGGAATGAATGTGGAAGATAGTGGAATTTAGCAAACAAAATCATAATATTTTTACACTCGCCTCAAACTTCAACTGCTAATGTTAGAGTCTACTGTATAGAATTCACTTTATTGTGAATTTGTAATTCATATGGACCACTGCTCCAAGGGAAATCAACGTATGTTGTGGGGAGAACATGAAATGAAAGTGAAGGGAGGGATCCAAGGGCATTTTGTTTGATGCCTTGCTCGCATCCCATTCAGTGGATCATCCACACCCACACCCACCCAATCAACACCAAGTATTTTGGGTATACATACATAAATATGTTAGCTTTCGCATTTATCCCGAAATACTATGTACTTTCTAAATATTAATTTCACTAAAAGAATATTTCAAAAAACAAAAAAAATTATTCACATCTTTTTTTTACTAGAAAGCCGGATTAAGTGAAACAAGTAATAATCCATCAACGAGCTGAGTAGTGTACACGATTTGAAGTTGTTCATCAAAACATCATACCAAAAATATGGAGATCGTTGATTATAGTTCAACGTTTTTGTATTTAGAGTGGTAAGTAATTAGAGTCGAGTTAAATACATTATTGTTTAAATTTATTTGAACTATTATTGAATTTCAAACATTGAGTTTTAACTCAATTTGGTTGTTAATTTAATTGAGTTCAGATAAATTTTAATTTAATGAAGTGCGAGTCGAATTTAAATAATGTGATAATTTTAGTATGTTTTATCATTTTGTATTAATTGAATCGAGTACAAAAACTTTCCGAGCATTTTTTTTTTTTTTTTTGGTTCAAATTTGATTTATGAGTTTAACAAATTGAATTTAAATAATTTTTTTGTTAATTGATTTTAGTTGAATATCAAATAATTGAATTTATTTTTCACCGTTAGTTTACTAAAATGAATTGGTTGATATGGTAGAATTACCAAGTGCTCCATTTGCCTCCAGAATTTCGAGCTCCCAATTGTCTCTAGCTCTAATTTTCACATAACGTGGCGCCTTGGAAGTAAGATTTTGTTTTTTTTTTTTAAATCAAATTTCATCAAATTAAATTAATTATAATATAATAATTTTATAATCTGATTACTTATTATAAATTATACATCAATTATATATACTAGTATTTGTGCTACACACTATATGTGTAAATTTTATGATACAATATTTAAAATAAAATAATTCTAAAATATTTTTTTTAATAAAATATATACAAATTAATATTAATTTTGTAATAAAATAGTGTTAAGAAGAAAGAAATACATGAAAAAAGAAGAAGGAAGTAAATATAAAAAGTAGTGGGAGAGTGGGAAGTTATAAAATAAATAAATAAATAAGAAAAATAAAAAAGACAAACCAAAAAAGGAATAAACACCAAAGATGTGCTCTCCTTTAATAATAAGGTATAAATATACAAGGAACTTATTATATAATTAATTCAGTTGAGCAATAAGAATTTTCACAGGTAAACATTTTTAATTGATTCACAAGAAATTTTTATTCGAATCAAATTCGATCAAACTTAAATCAATTATATAATAAATGCATTATATTTATTATGTAATTTATATACAATTTAAAAAAAATAACTAATACAAAATAAGTGTGATATACTTCCTCTATATTTTGATCGGACCAAATTAGATTCGTGCAAGATTCTTTGTTTGATTCACATGAAAACAGCTAAGTACACTGTGGTAATTTACCAACAAGAATTTCCAGAAAGGCACTTTCTCCTAAAGCCAGATTTCCAGAAATCAATGCTCCTTTCCCTTTCACCAGCTGGGCTCTCATGGTTTTGTTGAAAATTCAGTAAAAAAACAAAGGAGATGAGCGTTAATCTTTTTCTCCTCTCCTTCACTATTTTCTCCTCCATCCCAGCAAATTCCTGAGGCCCTTTTTCTCTTGAGTTGAATTTCTCAGTCAACTGCAGCTGCGACCAAGATGGCAGCATGGGAGCAGTTCGGGGAGATCGCAAATGTCGTGCAATTAACTGGGCTGAACGCAGTTTCACTGATAGGGTTAATAGTAAAAGCAGCGAGCACAGCCAGAATGCACAAGCAGAACTGCCGGCAATTCGCGCAGCACGTGAAGATGATAGGCAATTTGCTGGAGCAGCTCAAGATTTCGGAGATGAGAAAGTACCCTGAAACGAGGGAGCCATTGGAGCAGCTGGAGGATGCGCTGAGGAGGGCTTATCTTCTCGTGAATAGTTGTCAAGAACGGAGCTATTTGTATTTGATGGCTATGGGTTGGAACATTGTGTATCAGTTTCGGAGGGCTCAAGAAGAGATTGATCGGTACTTGAGGATTATCCCTCTTATTGCGCTTATTGATAATGCAAGGGTTAAGGTAATTACAATTTTATATTAGTGTAGAATTGTTGTTTAAACGTGGGATTGTGGCGATGGTGATGGGATTCTTAATTTTTCTTTGTTAAAGTCCAAAAGTAAATGGGGCCATTAACATTGATAGTGATTCTTGATATGTCTTAGTTTATTATGTTTTTTGGCTTTGTGTTTTTGTGGAATATTCAGTAAGACCCCTATAATTGCAATCTTGATTTCGGCGCAAAGGATATTATTAGGATGCCTTTCCACTATTTTTTTTTTTTCTTAATTATTCTTTCTTTTCCTGTTCATTTTGCATTGGTTTATGAGATATTCTTGTAATTTCTGTTGAATAATGCTTCATAGTTTAAGGACACAGAGAACTTGAATCTGCTGCTTCATTAAGGAATTTCTTCAACTATATGCTCGCATCCTATGATTTGGCTTCTGGGAAATGTGTTTAATTTGTAAGCCAACTGTAAAAGAGGTGAAGGATGGGAATGCTTTTTCATTAATACTTTGTATATGGATGTGTGTTAACATCCAGGAGAGGATCGAAGAAATTCAGAGGGATCAGCGTGAATACACGTTGGATGATGATTACAGACAAGTGCAAGTTGCGATTTCTGAAAATGACACAGTAATCCTGAAGAAAAGCATTTCTTGTTCTTATCCGAATTTGCCTTTTGACAAGGCGCTAGAAAAGGAACACGAAAAGCTCAAGTTAGAGCTTCAAAATTCACAAGCTCATATGGATGTGGGTCAATGTGAAGTAATCGAACGTCTGATTGAAGTTACTGAAAGTGCAGCAAATTCTGTTCTTGAAAAAGGTTCACCTAGCAAAAGTCCCGAGAAGTCAAAGACAGACAAGGAAATTTTTTCCGGTGAGAATAATACTCGAAAATATGACAGCTCACCAAGCCCAAGGTTCATCTCTTTCTCTTTTATCATGGAAACTAATTGTTTCTTGTATCCTGTCAGAGGTAGTTGTCTTAGTGTTCTTTATTCGGATTCATGTTTACTTAGTTTTGTGTGGCTATATCCTGCATGTAGAGAAACAACAATATCCTCGGGCCATAATGTGGCATCGACGAAGGAAGCTATATGGCAGGAGGAATGGCATTCAGATCTACTTGGGTGTTGTTCTGAACCTTATTTGTGTATGTTTTCTCTTCTCAGACATTCTTACTAGTTTGATTAGGCATCAAGATAATGTGAGTTCAAGGTGTAATATACAGCATTCTGCTCTATCTTTCTTCTGATCATCGTAGTTTTTGTCGGGTCCTGTTTATTTACCAGCAACTGGAAGCATTCTGTAAATTCTACATAGTCACACTTGTGAAGTAGAACTGTTGTTCTATCTATTGTTGCTCTGGCTAATATCATTTATAATCCTTAGATCACATACCTGCAGTGTGAATCCTGGATTCTATAGAATATGTTTCAAATATTAGATTGTGATTGTTTTGTTTTTGATATCCATGGAGATGCAGGTCCATTTGTCTTAACAATCAAGCATGCATGGCATATTTTTTGTTTGCATGAGATCATTTCTGATATATGCTGTGATGACAGGCATGAAAACCTTCCTTTGTCCCTGCGATACAATTTCAAAGATCGCATCAGTGGCGACGGGAAAGGAAATCTGTGAGCATATTTATGCATTTTTTATCTTTATATTGCATCTTGCTGTAACTGTAATTTCATAAACAGAAAAGTAATTATAGTGTTCATACATATATGACAGCTTCAGCACAGGCCTGTAACGATATAATGGCTTATACATTGGTACTTGCATGCTGTTGCTACACATGTTGTATAAGAAGAAAGCTTCGGAGGAGACTTGACATCAAGGTACCTTACAATCAAGACTTCTTACTAATTTGTCTAGATGAATATTAAACGAGAAGCTGAAATTTCAGGACGAGGATAAAATACCTGGAAATACCAAGACAAAATCAAACCAATGTTTACAACTATTATTTGACTGCATACTAGATGTATGTATGTGGTGTGTATATATTTTACCCACATAATTGTCTCTCGATGAACTTCAAAAACTGCAATTATTGAATTTGGCATATCCAAGTTCCTGAGATAATGCTAAATTCTTGCAGGGTGGCTTGTTTGATGATTTCTTGTCACATGTTATGTGTTGTTGCTGCGCGCTTGTCCAAGAATGGAGGGAAGTGGAAATTCGCGGTACCACTCCTATTCCCACATATGCTGCTTACGTGAAATAAACCTAATTCTTGATCCACAGTCTGCTAGTGTTCACGTTCTCCAGACTGTGATATCTGTCATAAAATTTCAATCTGCAGGTTGTCACAAGACAAGAACTAGTCCTCCACCATCGCAACGAATGGAATCATGAAAACTCTTCTGCAAAAAAAACCGCAACTGTTCTGAAGATCATGTCCTACATCCTCCCAATGGTCTCGCTCACCCGAAGCCGATGCTGCTGATTGTGCATATTTATCGTACAGTATTCAGATACTTATGTTCAGATTAATGTGTTCATACACTGCAACATGCTCTAGTTGTTTGTAATGATCTTAACAATCATAGAAATAATTCAAGAATTGGAGCAGACTGCCCACTCCATCTCATGAGAATACTTGTTTTTATAAGACTGCACCCAGTCATAGTTGAAGCATGATGCAGGTACATTACATAGTCGTGTTTGTGTACGTGACGCTTAGTTTAAGAATAAGAATAATGTCAATTATACGACAAATGTTATAATACTCGTAATTATTTAAATGCATGTAGTCAAATTTAATTTGAGCACGGGTAGAAGCATGCACTAGAAGAAATAATTATTAATTTTCCTATATTCGTTATCGCTAAATATTGTTGACTTTTTATATTTTGATTCATAGTAATATTCCAATTTTTTAATAGTATGTTTTATTTATTTATTTGTGGCACTGGTACCGGCCTCATCAGATCTCTCTTTTTTCCAAAATAGAAATTAAATAAAAGAAGAAAAGGGCCATTCCTTTGTGAAATCCCTAGAAAGTCTGTGGAGATTCTCAATATCTATCTCAATCCCGCATCCTCACGAGAGCCAATACGCTTTACGAATCACTACGATGTCGTCGTCCGCGGCGGAAAACGCCTCCAAGAAGATAACCTTGCGGAGCTCCGATGGTGAAGTGTTCGAGGTGGAGGAGGCGGTGGCCATCGAGTCTCAGACGATCAAGCACATGATCGAGGACGATTGCGCTGACAACGTTATCCCCCTCCCCAACGTCACCGGGAAAATTCTCTCCAAGGTCATAGAGTACTGCAAACGCCACGTTGACGCAGCCGCCTCGGCTTCCGCCGCCAAGGCTGACGATAAGCTTGCCTCCGCATCCGTCACAGATGACGACCTGAAGGCGTTCGACGCCGATTTCGTCAAAGTTGATCAGGCCACGCTTTTCGACCTCATTTTGGTATATTTTTAGATTTCGACTTTATTATGGTTAATTCGGTTATTTGGAAGCATGATTGGTGCTATTTTTGCGTAGATTTAGTAACGCGATGTGCTTTAGGTTTTATCTGATGCTGCTATATTTGTCTTTGCTGTGTTTCTTTATGCCCGTTACTGTTAAAATTGCCATGAAGGTTGCCTGTATACATCTGTTCCGCTGTTATGAATGATCTGTTTTCAATTTAATCCTATGTTATAGTATTGCAGTTTTTGTTCCTTCCGTCTTTCTATCTATACTTATTACTGAGTTGCGCCTTCTATGCATGTGAATATTTTATAGACATTTCCTTTCCCCTGTTTTATGTTCTATATTTTTGTTGTATATGGAGAAAAGAATCATTGGCTTATTGTTGATCCAGAGATGATTATGACAGGTTATTTGATTCAGGCACATTGGTGTTCTCATTGCCGTTCATATGTGTTTGATTGCCTTCATCCAAATGCCGAATGCTGATTCCACATGTTAAAATTATTTCACTTCCCTTTTTATTCCAAGATCGGGGAGCAGCTGATTTCTTTGTATACTTATTTAAAATAGTTTACAACACACATTTTCATACTTTGATTCCAACCTGCTGATGGTACATCAGGCATGAGACTGGCCATTGTGGATCAGTGCAACTTTTTAGAAGGATTAGGGCACTGAAATATGTGATATGATTTATATGAATAGACACTTCGAGTAAGGTACAAGCCACCACTGATTCATGCAATTTTTTTGGAGCAGTTAGGGCACTTACAACACACATACACAGACCCAAAGATTCACAAATCTTACCTTATAATTTATATGCTTTATCTATGTATTTTTCAGTTTATTGGTGCAACATCCCGAATCTGGTTTTGCTAAATTATTTCTTTGAACTTTTTGGCACTGGCAACCTGGTGGTACAGTTTTATTTCCAATGGAAGTGTAATGATTTTCTGTTGCTATCAGATATGCTACTCTAGGAGTGGTGGTCGTACGTGTTATTTACGTAATAAATAAACTTGTCAATCTTGTTCACTATTTTTCTCTTAAAGAATTGTGCATATAGCTAAGGTGTTTTAAGGACTTCAATGGGTTAATGTACTTTTCTTGTTGTGAGCTAGAAGATCTGCGTTTCGTCAACCTTAATGAAAAGGGAAGTTAGAAATAGAGCTTGTTGATACTTATTAAGGAGGGAAGACTGTGCTTGAGCTAAAAATTTCATGGTTGTTACATATGCGCCATTGAGTTCGTCCGCTATTATTTTTTTAAATGCTTGTTATCTGATTAAAGATGTAGGGAGCAGGGAACTCTCATTTGCGAGCAGGGATCTAAACTGACAGCCAAGCTTTTGTCACTATGGTTGAATCACATGAATGTGTTTACATGTTAATTTCCATCTCCATTGCAACGTGAATGTTTACTATGGTTGCACTATTTCATTTCCAGGCCGCTAACTACCTGAACATCAAGGGTCTTCTGGATCTGACTTGCCAGACTGTTGCTGACATGATCAAAGGAAAAACTCCAGAGGAGATTCGAAAGACATTCAACATCAAGAATGACTTCACTCCTGAAGAGGAAGAGGAAGTTCGAAGAGAGAACCAATGGGCTTTTGAGTAGAACAGCTACAAAAATAATGAAATTTTCTGTTTCATCAAGTTCTATTGGTGGCAAATGAAGTACTATGTTCGACTATTTCTATCAATTGTAATCCGAGGTTTGTATCCATCGCATTGGCTTAATTCAAAAACTTTGTGGTTCAGAGTATCTGGCTTTGGGTATGGGTTTAACTGGACTGGTTTTCATGCAAAATCTGGTTCAGATCATCGTTGTCAGGATTTCGTATTGTTCTCTTCTTATGTGATGAGCTTCACATTCTTAGGTAATCATGGCAAAAACATATCTTGCCTGCCTGAATGATTGATTCATTACATTCACTGGCACGTGACTGGCTTATCTTTATGCACGTATGCCTTGCCTTCTAAATCTTTGCCTCCTTACAAGTAAATTGATTTGCTGGGATTAAAGAACAAAGATATTGCAATGCATCCCCAAAATTTATTATAAGTAAATTTACAAAATTGCAATGTATAAGTTACATCCGATAATAATTGTTCTCATTCATGCTATAATATTGCATTTATTGCATCTAAAATCATTTTGTGTTTCATAGTTTTGATGACAAGAAAATTTTTTCTTTGTTGTTTATTAGTTCAAACGATTAGTGTTTTATGCCTTTTACCATAGATTTTAAATCGCAAAATCTTCTTCTTTTACTGTCCTAATGTCTCCTATTTCTTCTAGTCTTAAATACATGGCGGCCTCGATTTTCCATCTACAGTTTCCAAAACTATCCCAATTAAAGCAAAAAATGCACCATAAAAATGAAAATCAACGAACAGAATATTGTATGCAACAGGAGATTAGCATCTCGGTTTTAACATAGTAACTAGGATATAACAAGCTTACATTGTGTCATTCCTTTATTTTCATATCACAACCTTTCGGTAGCTTAAAGAGGTAGTCAAACGATTCTTTTATTGGCTCTCTTGTCCAATATTGCTCACAACAAAAGGACTCCGAACTTTGTACTTCTCATTGGACCAAGTAATCGACCCAAATAAGTCCTCTTGAGATTTTGTAGTCTGTTTGAAAGTCAATTGAAAAGTTAGTTTCTTGACATCCCTTGTGAACTCCAGTGTGTTTGGTACCACTTGAACATCGACACCTTCAGGGGCCTCAACAATGGCAGTGTAGACTGATTCATCTTCACCAACATTAGTCACTGTTCTGTTCACTGTCTTGATGTTGTTTTCTTGTAATAAGGAAATGGCTATTGAAGGATAGTTCATGTTGGAGATTAAATCTAAGCTCGACTCAACTGGGCAAGAAAAGTTAACAGGAAGATCAGATGCAATCATTTTAATGTCGCTTGTGTTGTAGCCGATGTTGCAGAGAAACTGGATGTAATCCATTGTTTCAGTCTCATAGACGAGCCCCGGCTGAAGTGCACCTGATAGACTTATTTCACCTGTTCCAATGTCATAAGGCGTGGCTATTGATCCTGTCTCTGTAGTGATAGGGGCGTCTGAATTGCTCCTCTGAATTGCTGGCAATGAGATGAAAATAAATTCTGTTACTAGAGCGCCTTTGAAACCATGGTTCAAAGTATGCGCCGATATCCAATAAATCGGGCTAAGTCTCAAATTGGAACATAGCCCGATTTGTATGAAAATTTCAATTTGTTGTATGCTCTTTATTTGTTCTTAGAATGTACCAAAAGCTTGTTTATATGATACAGAACCTGTTGTCATGATGGCTGATCTAATAGCAGCAGGGCTCCATGAGGGGTGCTGAGACTTGACTGCTGCAGCTAGCCCAGAAACATGGGGGCAGGACATGGATGTGCCCATGACTATGCCATACAGCGGCGGTTCTCTGCCTGGAAGGGTTAGTTCATCGCTGTTTGGGGACCACGCTGCAAGAATGTTTTGTCCTGGTGCTGTTATATCCGGCTAGACAGTAAAACAAAGATAACTTTAATCTTTTTTTGCATATGCCCATAGATCAGTAACCCGTGTATCCACACAACCGAAGAGACAAAAGTATTTACTTTGATAAGGTTCCGAAAGCCAAATACAGGGCCTCTTGAAGAGAAGAGGGCTACAACAGGAGCTGGCTTGTAATTTGGTATAACGACAGTTGGTAGAATGGTTGCGACTGGGTTGCTTCAGAAGCACCAAAAGATGCAGTTAGCAGCAGATATATATTGTTTACGCCTTCTCTTTTGTTGACATGGTGAATGAATTACCTGCTTGAGTTGATATAAGATAGTATTTCAGCTCCATCCTCTTCAAAGACAGTTGTGACTGGAAAATCTGTATATGTTGTTTCCAATCGCCTCAAGTCATCATCAACCAATATCATCCCAATAGCTCCTTGGTCCTTCAACATCTCATACTTAGCATCCGTTCCAAAAGGTCGAACCTTGTTTTCACACAGGACAATATTTCCTTTTACTTTATCGCCATCTAATGAACCTGGGTTGCAATTCCTAAACCAACAACCGTAGCTATTTTCAGAAAATGAATCTGATGTTACTAACTAGGATTAAAATATAGGAGTTCTTGTTCATATTGTACCTTGCGTCGTCATCACCCTGTTGGCTGGATTCTGATTTTGCTGAAACTCCATCTATTAAGGGATAAACGGGAGATTTATTGAGGTCTGAGAAATTGATGGCTCCACCCTGAGATCCCACATGAAAATGCTAACGGTCATTAGATTATTAATTGTGATTTGTGAGGGGTAAGCCAAAGATTAGTTCTCAATATGTGATGACTCTGAGAAACTAACAAATTCCTGAAAACTTGATTGAATACCTTAATCACTTTGTTTCCTCCTAAGACGACATCTGACTCAAAATCACGATCAATGGTGGTGGCAGCGATAGTAAGAATCCATGGTGCAGCATTATCTACTGTTGCAGAAGAAGGACCACTATTACCAGCAGAGCATACCACAATGATGCCCTTTTCGGTTGCATGAAATGCCCCAATGGTAACGGGATTAGAGAAAAATAGCTCGGTAGGTGAAAAACCTAGAGACACGGATAGCACATCAACCCCATCAGCAATTGCATCATCAAATCCTTTCAGTATGGCTGATCCGAGGCAGAAATGACTGGGACAAACACGATACATGGCTATTCTTGAACCTGGGGAACCCCCCTTTGCAGTCCCTTTAGCTAGGCCGTAATATGATGCCCCAGAAACCGGGCGCCCAGCTGCTGTGGATGCAACATGACTGCCATGGCCAACATTATCCCTGGGAGTGCCAGGGGTCCCAAGTTCAGGATCGTCGTAATACCTTGCTCCAATTATTTTCCTGTTGGGAATTGTTTTTGTTCAACAATGGTTATGTTGAATCAGGAGGGGTTTAAGATTTCCTGATTCTGGAGGTGCTGACTACGAAGAAAAATTGTTTATATCTGTAAAATCTTTACCGGTTGCAACTGGAGGATGTGAAATTTTCGCCTTCCATGCATGTTCCTTTCCAACGTGATGGGATTGGACCCATACCCTCATCATTGAAACTCTCAGATTCAGGCCAAATTCCTGAGATGTTTTCAACCTTTAGACTCCAAAGTGATGTTATTGATAGTTTGAACGAACAAAAAGAACTCACAAAAAAATGTTCAGAAGCATGCATAAAAATGTAATGCTTTCTCTAAACTGCAGTTCCATTCCTTCTGTTATAATTATTTGATTATAGTAGCAACAGCTTTTGACAACAGTAGAAGTCTCGAAATGGTAAGTTTCACCTGTATCCAAGAAACCAATTATAGTGTCTTCTCCACTCGAAGACGAGTCAGTGGGGGCTTTTGGAGTGGAATCGAGATACTTCAAGAAATCCCAAGAACCGGTCGTGTGAAGTTGCAGGACAGGGTCAGAAAAAACAGACACTACACCGGGTCTTTTGGCTATTAATTTTGCTTCTTTATCTGATAAACGAGCAGCAACCCCCAAGAAACCATGGCTGTATGTATGTAAGACAGCATTCTTCTTCCTGTAAGCAAACATATCCAGTGAAATACTTGCGCAAGCGACTTGCATATATAATATTGATAATAAACAGTATATGACCTGTTCATCAAAGACCTCAGTAGCTGAGCATGATCAGTTCTTGGGGCACCATTTGGCAAACGGGTGGCTCCCATGTACACAATATAAACTCCATTGCTTTCTGGTTCAGCTGCGGCAGTTTCTCCAAGAAATGAGATAACCAAAAGATTGAAAAAGAGAAAAAGTTGAGGCCCATTCATGATGCTTCTGGGCAAGTATGTTTCAATACACTAGTAACTGAATACACACTTGCACAGCCTTGATCTTAAGCTCTTTATATAGCATTTAGCAGCAGTCAGAAATGGTACGCTCGGTCAAATTCTAGGCAATTAGAA
Organism: Sesamum angolense; assembly: GCA_034509725.1. Taxonomy (NCBI): domain Eukaryota; kingdom Viridiplantae; phylum Streptophyta; class Magnoliopsida; order Lamiales; family Pedaliaceae; genus Sesamum; species Sesamum angolense. The sequence continues at coordinate 1,041,963 of JACGWL010000014.1, read as the reverse complement.
CTTCATGGGAAATTCCACTTTATAACAGATTCATGCGTGTTCCAGCTGCAAGTACATATTTCAATCAATCTAGTGCTACCATATGCACACCAAGTGGGCTAGATCCACACCTGAAAATGGTTTTGACAATGATAGTTGTGGAAATGATGGGGACTGGAAGAAGACTTTTCAGTATTCAAGGAATTGTTTGAATGGAATACAATTACTACATGTTTAATGAAGAGTGTACAACAAATGCAGGTAACAACTTAATAGAAGAGTCCACACTATCCAAATGGGAACTCCAGTTTGCAAGAAGCTCCCAGATTCAGTTTTATCGACTTTAAGGCTGCAGTTATTTTGCGTTGATGGGCTAATCTCAATCAACATTTTGCATTGCTCATCTTTTTTAGCCCTAAGGGCTTCATTTAGGTAGCAATCTTTACATCTATGTAGCCTCACAATCCAGAGATACATATTAGGATTTCCCACTTAAGAGTCAATTCCTTGTAGGCCTAAATTTGGCTCCTCCTCCGTAGTGGAGTTGATTATGCTGCTATTATGAGCAGACAGTTATAGAAGAAGATTCTACAAGGAGTTATGCCCTGCCATGAGAGAGGCACTGCAAATATTTGGAAATTCTTTTGAGTATAAAGCACTATAGTTCTTAGTCTACGGTGAATTTGATCAAGAATCTAGAAATAAGTAGCCAACAACCTCAATCATTCAACCCTGGATGTAGACATCAGATCTGAACAAGATCAATGCTACAAGGGAAACTGCAGATAATTATGTAGGCTATAATATAGCTAGATACTTTAGTGGTAACATGTTATTTACCTTTGTTTGCAGGGTTGCAGAGCAATTGTGTAGAGTGGCCTCTTGAAATCTTGCTGTTTGAAAGCTAAATAATGGAAAAATGACCTGCAAATCAGTCTCTAATGATGGTAAAAAATTTCATGAAACTCATTGGTACCGGAAGAGTCTTGAAGATAAAAAGCATAAATGTCACAAAGTTTGCGCTCGGTTGGCAATGATGGAAATGGCCAGTCGAGGGGAAACGATACGCTGTGGCATGTAGCAGGCACTAACACAGATTAGGAAGATATTAATATCATCAAACCAGTAGCTAAATAGTTTTTCTTCTCTCAAATACTGCACTTGTCTTTTGTTTGGTTGTTTAGAACCTAAACTGCAACACTGAAACTGAATAAAGTTTTTTAAACTAAAATTTATGGACATAAAATTTCAAATTTTAATTCTCATGTCACATTTCTTTGCTGCATAAAGTTTCGTTAATGAATGAAACGCCGCAGAAGCAACTGAATTTCTTCTATTTGCTTTCCCCAAAAAATTCATACAAGAATGCTGCAAATCATTTAACATCTCAAGTACAAGGCAGCATATTTCTAGCAGGTCATATACCAATGCTCTAAAAATGAGAAAGAAATACCGACTTGGTGAAATTGAAGGCTCATTAATAATCCATATGTCATAACAAAAGCAAACATGAAATCTTCATGGTGACGCTAAACAAATGCAAACATCCAATTTTACACCATGAAAAGGGTTGAATTGGAACTACTCCTGCAATGCTTTTTTAGCAGCATCATCTTCTGCTTTCATCTTCCTCTCCCACCTTCTCTTCCTATAATCCGCCAACATCTGGGGCATAGCCTCCATGAGTTCCGCTGTACGTTCTCGCTTTTCTGCAGCTAACCGGTCAACCTTATGCCCTTTCCTCTTGGTCCTCATCTCCTTCCTTTCTGGATCAAACTCCCAATCTGCTCCAGCGAGCAGGACTTCCTTGCGGAGTCGAGCTCGGCGTCTTGCACTGATACTAAGAGGTTTCCAAGCCCCAAGCTCCCAGTAACCCCACACACCCTTTGACAGCTCATCCTTGTACTTTGCCAACTTCTCTCCCCATGGATACTGGTACTCTCCCACTGCTTTTGCAACAGATTTTACTGCTTTCCCAGCCATATCTGAGGCCACATTTGCCAAATTTGTAAGCAGACCAATCAATCCAGTACACATAGCATCTTAACAGAGTGAAAGAGAGAAAAAAGAGACGAGCACAAGAAAGATCCCCAGGAAGACAGATCTTAGGAAAATGAACGATCATTCCCTTGCAGGAATTTTGACAAACGGCTTAACTACAGACGTTGACAATCGACATTCCTCTAAAGACGAAGAATAGAAAGGATCATTAAATAACGGAAATTTGAAGATAAGAATTACACGAACACATTCTTAGCAAAATAAGATGAAATCTTAACTCTCGAACAGAAGGAGTATTTACACCTAATCTGCCAAAAAAAACAAAAAATTCCAATTCACGGGTCTAAGTTAAAAAGTAAAACATTGGAACTAAACTTAAGTTTTGATCCAATGTGAATATCCTCGATGAATGATAGAAATACAATTCGACGACAGTATGCAGCTTTTCTCTGATCAGAAGCAACTGAAACGGAAGCGAAAATGCATATCGAACAAAAATTATAAAAAAATCAGAATTACCAGAAAATAAAAATAATAGTCAGGAAGATGAAAGATTAGCAGAGAAAGACCCACCTTTTTCCGAGTGAAAATCGGTGGCTTCTGGTTAGCGAAATGGAGATTGAACTGCGGCGGGTTTTCGAGAAAGAACTTCGTATTTTTGGGGGGGTAATTACACTTTTGGTCCCCAAACTTTACCACTTATTCGATTTTGGTCCTCCAACATAGGTACGTTACAGTTTTGGTCCTCCAACTTTCATTTTTTTCACATTTTTAGTCATTGCCGTCAATTTTCCGTTAAAGTTGACGGAGGAAGTCACGTGCGACTCACGTGAGGCGAAAAAATAGAGCAAAATTAACAGTTTTTTCCCTCCAAATTGAATGTCTTCCCTTATTCTTTGTGTTCTATATTATTATTCTCATTTCCACACACCACAACATCATTTTTCCCTCTAAAAAATCTGTAAAAATGTAGTAAACACAAAATGCCCAACAATTTTTTTTTTTAAATATAATGCATAAAATCTGTAATAATGCACATAAGAACTGCAAAATTGCCCATAATTATGCCCATGAATCTGTTCAAAATCTGAAACTAAACATTAACAACATTTGCACAACGTCTTAATGTCAACAAAAACTGTCTTAACCATAGCAAAATGAACAAACATTGTCTGAATAAAACAAAAAAAATGTCTTAACCATCAACAAAATGAACAAAAGTTGTTTTAATACAAACACAAACAACTTAGATTCCATGTTGATTAGAGTCTGATGTCCTTGAGGAACTCCTATTTCCAGCAGGCATTGAAGAAACACTTCTTGAGGCAACTCTTGACTGGGATTGAGTAGATGATGAAGCTCCAGCAGTTGAAGAATTACCTGTTGCCGAGTTTGAGAAAGTGGATCGAAGATTTGAGAGAGTGATGAAGTTCACTCCACCTTTGACAATCACAGGAGTATGATTGTTGGTTGTAGACTGATTAATCTGTAACTTTAAAAAATCAGAAACTTAATTCCTAAAACAATCAGAAGTTTAAACATTCAATTATGTAAGTTAATACCTTTAATGTAGCAACATTGCTCCTGGTTGACTTTGCAGGGTGTTTGAATTGAGATCTTTTAACCTGCATGAATGAGAATAATTAGAATAAATCATGTAAGTTTATATATTACAACTTGTGATAAATATACTTGTAATTTTGGTCTGCTAGTGTTTGCATTATTTGACACCGGTTCTTTGCTGCTGGATACCTGAGTGCCATGCCTACCATCTCTTGCAGCTTCTTGTGCAGTTGGTTGAGTATCAACTCCATCCCTCATAGGTCCAGATGCCTCCTGTGACCCCTGTTCTTGAGTGTTTTTGTTTCGTTTTTTGCAACTCTTGGAATTATGATCATTCCCCCACAACTCCTACATTTGTTTTTTTTTTTTAACACCAATCAATCTGTGAGGATTAGAGCTTGCAGGAGGTTCATCTGGCTCTCTCCTTCTCATTTTTTGAGGCCTTCCAACAGTCCCCTTATACACAGGTGGTAAAGGAGGAGTGTTGATGCTCTTAGGCCATAATTCAGGGCCATTTAAACCGAATATGGGGAATTCATAACATTTCATGTATGATTGGACACTGTAACACTTATGCACATAAGTTTCTGGATCTTCATTTCTACACCAAATAGCTGAAACTGCATGTTTGCAAGGGATACCACTCAAATCCCACCTTCTACAACTGCATTTTCTCTCCCACAAGTTTACGGTGTGTTGATCAAAAGGACCTATAATCTGGAAGTTCCATTCATCACTTCTCATTGGTATACATTCCCCTGCATCCTTCATTATCTTGTCAAGTGTTTTTTTAATTTTTGGACACACAATCCCATCCCATTTTGCTGCCTTCTCTCTATTGATTTGCATTCTAACCATTAACAAATTCCTTATGGTTTCAAGTAATGAAATGAGAGGTTTTTCCCTTGCATCAAGGATAAAGCTATTAAAACACTCACACATGTTGTTCAATAATACATCACACTTAGGATTTGTGGAAAAATGTGACCTGCTCCAGTGTTGGGGGGATTTTTTGCTCAACCACAAGTAGGCTGCTTCATTTATATGCTTCAGTTCTTGCATTTTTCTGTCAAAATCTTCAATTCTTGAGCTTTTTGCCGCTGCCCACAGTGCATTTTTAAGGGAAATACAACTGAATCCATCTTTTTTCATGTTAGAATGTAAATGTCTAACACAAAATCTGTTTTCAGCATTTGGGAACAATGTTTCAAAAGCAGGAATTAGGCCTTTTTGCTTATCAGACATGAAGGTCCATTGATGATCATTTTCAAAACCAATATCACCATCTAAAAGGCTTAGAAACCACATCCAGCTATCTTTAGTTTCACCTTCAACTATTGCATATGCAATTGGGAAGATATTGTTGTTTGGATCTAACCCAACTGCTGACAATAATTGCCCCCATGATTACCCTTTAAAAAGCAACCATCAACACCAATCATAGGTCTACATCCATTTTTGAACCCCATTTTACAAGCATTCAGACAGACATAAAATCTGTGAAATCTTTTTGTTCCCCCCTTCTTCATCAGAAAGTTTCAACCTTACTGTTGTACCCGGATTGCTTCTTACTAACTCCTCACAATAATCCCAAATCTGATTAAATTGTTCCTCCATACTGCCTTGCAACAAATTAAGAGCCTTTCTTCTTGCTCTCCATGCTTGTGATTTTGAAACATTAGCCTTCAAAGTAGTGCAAAGTTCATTTCTAAACTCCGTGGTGCCAAGCTTAGGATTTTCTTTGAATTTTTTTATGAAAGTCCTCCCAACCACCCACTTTTAAGACTCGTGTTGTTATAATTCCAGGAGCATTTATCATGGACTGGATTATAACATTTCACTTGCCATGCAGTGTCATTTTGCATTTGGGATATATAAACATACCATGAACAACCTTCTTTCTTGCAAACTGCTCTTAATCTTTTTTTGTCATTCTTTTGAAACCTAACCATCATACCCCTTCTCAAGCAATGACTTTCAATAGCAAACTTAGCCTCTTTCTTACAACTGAAAATCAAACCTAGTTTAATTTCAGGATTCTTGCCATCATTCATAGAATTAAACATTGGGTATTTCATCTTCCCCCCTCATCACTTGAGCCACTTGCAAATTCATCATCAGACCCCACACAATCTTCTTCACCCTCCTCATCTTGCAGCCTATTATACATACCCTCACCAATATATTCATTACCCTCAACCCCAACATCAACATATTTGTCAAATAACCTATCATCTTCAGATATATCATAATCACTATCAAAAAACACACTTCCATCACCCTCAAGCCCTTCATCACCCTCAGCCCCCACCCTCAGCCCTCATGCACCACCCCTCTCATTTCCCATCCCCTGCACCCAACCAGAATCATCATCAAAACAGATTCAGTACCCCTAATCTCACTATCAAGTGTTCCAGCCAGATCAAGGTGCTCTAAGAATATATATCAACTTCATAGCTTTTAGATATGTATTTTTTCATTCCATACACATCTGGATCTTTTTCAATTGTTTTACATTGTCTGTCAAAATTTTTGCCATGTTTAAGCCAAAATCTAATTCTGTCTCTTTCTTTGAACCCCAACTCCTCAGCATATCCCCACATGTCAAGCATACCTATTTGATCTATATCAGCAAAATCAAAGTATTCTATATCCCCCCTATGTACTCCCTATGTGGAGTATGTTTCATCACTCCACCATAATGAATTTTGAGTGTAAAACAACTAGGATCCCCCATTGAAACTAATTATATCATTTCATTAATATTTTGAATTTTAATGTATCCAATAAACAACAAAAAAAATAAAAAACAAGGCACAAATAGAAACAAAAAATCCATCAGTTTACAATACTCACAAACACTATTATACATCCATCAACAAGTAAACAAAAAGACCCAACAAAGCAAATAAACAATAATCCAACAACGTAGCAATATACCCAAAAACAAGAAAACCAAAGCAGAATCAGAAACTCCAACAACATTCACAACTCCATACATAATATTCAAATTTGCCCAACAAATACTTACTATAATCCGGAGTGAAATCCAAAGCGTGTTTACTGCGCCTTGCCATCGGCCACGAACAAATTTCAAAAAATCGTAACTTTTGCTCCAAAAGCAACCGCTTCGCAATCTAAATTTCAGCAACGATTTAGGGTTCTAAAATTGGGGGTTTTGCTCAAAAGGGATTCTTGGGAAGGAATTTTAAGCAAAATGGGGGATTTGATCGAAGGAGGAAAGGAATTCGGCTAGGGTTTTGTTTGAGAAAGAAGGGGGAAATTTTTAGAGAATGAAATGAAACAAGTGAGGAAAGAACCCTAGATTTTGATTATTATTTTTCAGCCTTTCTCTGCTCACATGAGTCGCACGTGACTTCTTCCGTCAATTTTAACGAAAAATTGACGGTAAGGACTACAAATGTGAAAAAAATGAAAGTTGGAGGACCAAAACTCGTAATGTTGGAGGACCAAAATCGAATAAGTGGTAAAGTTTGGGGACCAAAAGTGTAATTACCCCTATTTTTGGGTGTAACCCCAAACAGAGCGGCCACGTGAACCAAATTTGAAGTTTTATCCACTATTATTATTATTATTAGGAATACTTACACGCACCTTGACCTATTTACATAAATTATTTAATCTTAAAAATTATATATATACTCATCAAAATATTAATATAATTTATATAAGGTATAATTATATTTTTTCTAAAGTTTATGAATAATTATACTTAGTACCTTTGAAGTTTACGTTCGTCAAATAAATAAATCTTTTTATTAATCAAAATTTACAGAATTTGTTGATATTAACAAAAAAAAATGAATAAAAATTCATATTAATCCCCCAATTAAATTATTACTCATTTATTGCAAGTTAAGTAATTTTTTACGATCAAATTACCCTTATATATTTTTCATATGTTAATATATTTGAGAATGTTTATCTTCACTGTTGTAAAGATGGTTTAGTCGGAAATAAATTTATTTGACTTATAAAAAATCAGTAATAAGTTGATTAGAAGTAAATATTTTTATATTTTTTTGTTAATATCAACACATTCAGTGAATTTTAACTAACAGGATGACATATTTGTTAGAAGGAAGAGTACTATATGTAATTTTTTAAAATATAAAAAAATTCACGTATAATTATACTAAACATTAGAAGAGGTAAGTGTAAATATCATTTTTACACAAAACATGCATGCTTTTGAAAAATCATACATAATCCCCAAAAAACGTTGACATCATTCCGCAAGTTATTTTTATGTTTTTTTGAGAGATGGAATGATTTCTATAATTATCTTAAATTACAAGACTGATTCATATAAATAGATCATTGATCAAACCATCTAAATGCAATTATCTCTTATTATTGTAATTTTATTGGGAAGATGAATTGGGGAATAAGGTATGTTGAAATAAAAAATGAGCTTCTTCTTCGTTGGCGTGGGTGGCCGTGGGGCTATGAAATAGCTTGGTAAGAGCGTGGGCCGGGCCTCCTTTTTTCCCATTTCTTTTTCTCTATTGCGATGAATGCTTTGAGTCTTGTAGAGAGAGAGAGATGCGCATACTTTTGCTGAACCTAATTGTTTAGCATCTTCAACACAAATTCAAACTTTCCCAATTGTGGATTAACAATTGCAATGCAGAAACATAATATATATTTCCATCCCATCCAATTTTTCTTCATGCAATCGATAAGAAAAAGCCAATATCATATCATCATAAATAGAGAATCGGAATCGTATCAGCTCAAAGATTGAACCAAGGAATGGAGGTCATTCTTAATAATTATAAAATATTATGTATTATTTCATAAAGAAATTATCAGATATCACAAATTCAGGCACAGGTTTTAACTTCTTTCTGTAAAGAACTTGACTGCAAAACTCTCCTAATTTTGCTAAGAAACAATTTATTAAGGGTTTTATAAGCCCTCAAAATATCTAATGGACATTCTAAGCTCAATCAAACGCCTTCTCTTAATATACTTTTTATTCCAAACCCAATCAATTTGGAATAGAGCCACCCTAATGGGCACCATCACCTCCTCAGCAGAAATAATGGATACAAAACCACAATATACAATCCATATAAATACAAACCAAGGCAACCTAAAAGGAAGATAATGTAAGGCAATCAATCCAACCCAAGAAAATGCAATCAAGGGCATATATATACGCTGCTCAAAACTTCATCCACATCCCAATGACAAAATAAATTATCTTACACCAAAGCATCCAAGAGGACATAAAAATATCTTCCTCAACAGTCAAATAACTGGATTTTAGATGCAAATTATGATATGCTTCTATATGGGAAGCAAATTGGAAGAGAGCAAAATGGTCAAAAGAATAAATATCCAAAAATGAGTGGGCACATATCATCATGATCCCATTCAAGAGGCCTTCAAAGTATGAACCAAAATCAAGCTGAGCTTGGTCTCATTTTGGGCACACACATCAACTTCAATTCATTTTCTTTTCAAAATGCCCTATATACTGAGGAAAGTTCACCTTAAAATATTTCTCCTGGATGCATCCAAGAATCAAGTACTGAACCATTAGTTAAAAAAAAGAAAAAGAAGAAGCGCTATCCACGTAGCAATTAAAGGCCAGTCTGGTGAGATGAACTATGTCAGCTCTGGTATTCTTTTCAGGTTCCATCTGCTTCTTGAGTTTGATAAGTTACACGTGCCTTTTTCTTTACTCTCCTCTTCGCTGAGCACAGAAACATAGTACATACAGGTCAGTACAGAGAAACACTTGCATCTTCGGCATTTGAATAAAACTATAAAAGCAAGTTAACTAACCTTGGATTTGCAGATCCTTCAGAGTAAATGTCATACGCTGACTGCACGGGCGTCTTCTGCAGTAGCATCCTCTCTGTTAGCCAACACCGACTGGCTAGTCGACTCCTCTGGCAAAGACCTACCAGTATCCGTGTGACCTTCAATTGTCGCCTTATTGCCATTTGCATTAGTCATGGAATCATCCAGTGAAACCTCCTGTAAGGAGGTTGCCAGTACATTTTCAGGGGCTGCCCTCGGAGTGTGAGGGCCAGAATCAGCACTAGGCCGAGCAGAGGAATGCAGCCACTTACTCCACTCGTTACGCCTCCTCACCTTGTCACCCTACAAGAAGCAAGAAAATTGATGCAAATATGCTGCCATGAATTCTTTCAGTTATCAGCTAACAGCTATCCACAGAAGAGCTAGCAGCAACATGAAATTTTGTTAGGCAACACAACCAAATGTTGCAGAAAATAGAATACCTCGACCCAGTCAATTAGAACATCAATTTCAGTAACATTTTTCTGGAAGTTTGGAGTACCAAAGAAGGTAAGCGTAATCAGTTGAGATAACATTAATAGTTCAGAGTGAGGAACTGAAATGCTAACCTGTACTTCCACAACTGTAGAATATCTCAAGGACTCCAAAATTACTGGGATATCCTTTGTCAATTGTTGAACCTGAAAAGGCAGACAACAAAGCAACCTTGATCTGTGCATTGAATATCACTAATACACCTATGAAATAGCAACTAAATGCATAGCTGTTGGTGACATAATGCAAATCTAACAGCCAGTACGTGGAACATAGTTCCCAAATCTCAGAAGGGTCAGCGGACAACCATCTTCATTCATCCGATTCTCACAAGCAGAGGAACTTTAAAACAAGAGTAAAGGTGATAAACACACAAAGAGCATAAGTCAGTGCAACAGAAAGCCCTATGCAGGGTAACATGGAAATGCTTCACAAAAGAATCTAAAGAAAGTTATCTTTCATCCATTGTGCTGCATAAATAAGAACACATTAGAAGTGCAAAAGAGAGAAGTAGCCAATGAAAAAAAACTCAAAGCAGGGTCAGGCAATTGTATAATATCTATAATATGCTTCTGTATTTGGACAGAAGTGTAACAATGGATAGCCATTTATTAATGTTATTCCTTTTTCAGGCCGCCTTGTAGCTCATTAACATGACACATTCAATTCTTCTTTCTAGTAAGCAGATAATGAACAGTTAAAAGTGGCCAAGATTTTACTTCATCCTAGAGCAAGACTGCCAAATCGGCTCTAGAACAAAAACCAGTTCGTCCATTAAAACCTATGCTGAGTTAAATATGTGCAACAGACATTATAGAAGATCTGAATCATCTCTTCAGATGATATACAGGTCAGATTACAAGTGACACACAAGAGTATAACCGGCAATCACTTACTCGCCGGAAGGAGGCTATTAAAGTGATGGGCACCCAGCCATGCTCATCCATCTTTGATCTCAAAAAGTTATCTTTCACCAAATTATCATCACTGGAACAACAGATATACTTGCTTCAGCATAACTTCTCCAGGAAAGGCACAGAAAAAAGCAAGGACAGAAAGTGCCAGCTTTGATTAGATCTTCAAAATGCTACTCAAATGAAAATTACCTGAAGTAGAAGTCTATTTGTTTAACAATCAGATTCGTTAAAGAATTCTCATTAGCCGGAGGAAAGAGCATGGGAGGCGGTGGAGGAACAAGCGGCATAGGCCTGAAAGACTCTGGAGGCATTGTTGGAACATAGAATAAAGGAGCAGCCATATCTGAAAGTCAAAAGCATTTGTTAGAAAGTCAAATAGTCAAATCATAGCAGAATATATATTCAGTATACTCACCAAACCCCATTTGTCCAGGAAACACTCTCACAGGTGGAGGTGCCATAAAGGGGCCAGCACCAGGAGGCAGCGGAGCTGGCATATATCCAATTGGTGGGGGTACATACTGAGGGGGATGATGAACATCTCTACGGTCTTGGTCGCGCCTGCCTCCATGGTTATTGTGGTATTGCCCATCTCCACGAGGACGGGGCCCATAACCACCCCTTCTAGAATTATTCCTCTGAGAAGAATGGTCATTGCCGGTATGTGACTGGGAACCCCCAACACCTCCAACCGGTCTTGAACCTCTCACAGAAGTATCCATTACAGTAGGAACCATCCCAAAAGGCACTTCAAAAACAGGAAATGGTGGTGGCATTGGGAGGGGTTGCTGATTAAAATTATTCTGAGATGGACCACTTCCTGAAGAGCTACCTCCACTACGGTTCCTTGACCTTGGCCTAGTAGGCATTGGATTGTTTACAGTAGAATTAGGATGAGCATTACTATTAGCTGGTCGCTGAGGAGGATGAGATATTATGGGAGCCTGTAAAACCAAACAAAAATAAACTTATTACAGCTACTCCTCCAATTAATGATAACAAGTCTGCAAGCCTTACTATCAGTACAAAGATGTAAAACAGAAGTAAGCCAGTAAAAATTTATAGGTCCCTTTTAAAAGCATGGCGAACCAATAAAGGAAAAAGAAATACTCAAATTTTGTAAATCTTTAATGATTAGAAACACTTATGTAACACAAGAAAGAACAGCTTGTCAAGGATTACGAATAATATAAACGGTAGCTTATCATGTATTATTCGGACATATATGTACCAAAAAGGATCACGTTCACCGAAAAACTTGTATCTTTTAACCATTAAATAACAATTTAATAGCAATGCAGTCATATAGAAATACAAATAAACATTGTAGGATATAAGGTTAGCCAAGAAATCATCATATAAGTAAAAGAGATCAGTTATGTATTCCATATATATCTTGACCTGAGATGAAGAGGCTGATCCATCAGAAACGGGTCTGGAGCTATCCAAGGACGATCTTGGAATGGGTCGGGTTGTTTCAGAGAGAGCGGGCCAGGAAACAGCCCCACCCATAACAGAAGCGGGCTCAACGACGCCGTTCAACGGCCTGTTCCAAGCGGGCCTCCGGGGGCGACCAGCATTGTTATCACCGTTAACATCAGAGCTCTCGGGCTGGGCTTCAGAGCCCGAACTCTCAATCAAAGAGTTATCCGAAGCAGAAGTCTGCTCCGGCGGCGGAGACGAAGAAGACCCAGGAGGGGCTGAGGCAGCAGCTGTGGGAGAGGAGTTTTGCTCGGAATCTCCGCGAACAACGGAGGCCCAGGGGGATGGCAGGCTCCGCCGCCGGGACTGGGGACTGGTAGAGCCGCCGCCGTTGGAGGCGACGTCAGCGATGGGCGGCGAGTTATCCGTCACCATTCTTAGGAGAAAAACCAAAAATCAAAAGCAAAGAAAAACACCCAGGCAATGAAAATATTCTGTATAGGAAAACTAATAAATGTGGTTCGGCGACAGCAGCGATAGATATAGATTGAGATAGAAAGAATCCGAGGAATGTGAGAAAGCGTTGATCGGAGAAGAAATTAGGGTTTCGGCCGTCAACTGCAGCGATCACAACACAACACAACCCTTTTGCTCTTTTTTTTCCTTTTTTCTTGTTTCTCTCTCTAAAATAGTAGTATATATGTATGTATTTGTAGAGAGTGTGTTATGAGTATTGAAAGAGAGAGCGGTGGCTGCCTCTCTAACTCTTCTATACCGCACTCTGTGTGTGTGTGTGTGTGTGTGTGTGTGTGTGTGTGTGTGTGTGTGTGTGTCAACACCAAATTCCCTACCCTTATGTATACATACATTGTAATAATTTGTTATTGCCCATTTTAACCTTACACATACACATACACACACATATCAGTTGAATTTTGGACTTTCTAATACTCCCTTCAAATTGAAACTCTTCTCCTTCTCAAATAAAACATAGTCCAACTACAACTACAATTAAGGAAATAAAATCTCACCTTCAACTACTACCTCTTTTTTTCATTTATTTTTTTATTTTAATTCTCTTTTCTTTAAAAATACACATGCAATTATACATACTGTATTCTACGGACGTATATTCAACAATACCACATGGATAAATAAAATTTCAAATTTATATATATAATTCGTTTGATTTTGATACATTCACATTTTTATCTTTCTATTTCATTCTTTTTTTCCAATGTAGAATGATATGATGGTTCTCTGGATAAATTACAATCGATTTTCAAAAAATTATATAATTATAAATACCCTTTTAAAATTAACGATCATCTAATAGATATACTCCTACAATAGACTGTCTTAATAAGATATCTGTAAAATGATAATTAATTTTAGAAGATATTTATAATTATGATAAATTTTAAAAATAATATGTTGTAATTTACCTTAGTTCTTTAGTGGACAACCATTGATTTGGGGTTCGAGATATATATATGGTTTAAGGTTCAAATCTCAAATAGATGCATACGTGAAAAATAAAATGTGATAGTTCGTTTTGCTTATGATATAATCTCGTTAGCACATCATACATAAAAATTAATTCATATATGTTGTTTGTTACTTCTTCTTTTTTTTTATTAAAAAATATTTGAATGATTTCGACTCTAATTAATGTTATAAATTAAGTTATAAGGATACTTACAAATTATACATCATATATTTTTGCTTCAATTATTTTCAATTTACAGCTAATAAAGATTAAGGTAAATGTGCTTCTATGCTAATTGTTTTTCCACTTGAAGTAGGATAATTTAGAGATTTTTTTTATTCAATTTAGAAAATTTTATTCCGAGAAAAATGGAGCAACCAATTTGAAACATATATATATATATATATATATATATATTTATAATTAAAATATGAAAAAATGAATTCATAATAAAATTGGCAGCATCATGAGTTCTTGAAAATACTGATTTTGTTTCCTAACTAATATATATATATATATATATATATATATATATATATATATATGTTTAGTTAAGTAATAATCAGCATATAACTACTTTATTGTGTTAAAATTTAGTAAAACGAATCCATAATAAAAATTGGCATGCACCACTCATCCTATTTCCAATATTAATGATTTTTGTTTCCTAAACCTTTTACTTTTGGATTTATATATTTAGAGCTAAGAATTTCGAATCTATAAATAACAAATTTACTTCACCTGTTTAGATAATTTTATATTTTAAATGATTTGAAACCTTTAATGGTCATTTTTAGCTATTTTTAGTAACACTGTCACAAATTCTAAATTCATTTAATTTAGAGTCATTTTAAATTATTTTTCAAATTCACTCCTCAAATCTAAATACATTTGCCCGAATGAAGCCTTAAATTTCTTAAGTGCAGGTTCGTCAAGAAAAAAAAAAAAAAACTAAAAAACGAAACGTAGAGTAAAGCTGAACAACTTAAAACGACCAAAGTAATTAGAGTATAACAAAGTCAATAAATCCTATTCATATAAAGATCTGCAAAGTGAAATTAGGAATTCAAAACAGAAAATCTCCAAGGATCATTTTTACATTAATACCACATTGAATTAAGCTAAAATACTATTTATTATGTTTATATATACATGATAGACGAATCTAAACTCAAAATAATGTGCATTAGACATATAAATAATAATAATAATGATGGTAGAAAAGGCCTAGTGATATTGAGTGTGACAATGTTGACAAGTTGAATGCCCAAATGTCGCATTGCTGGAGGGACCTCTTTGACGGTGGGTGTGCTGCGCTATGCGTTTCAGTGCATTAAATAATTACTCCTCCTCTATTCCGTAAATGACTTTCTGCCTTTGAGAAAAAGGAGTCAACTTACAATTTCAATTTCAATTTCTTACCAAAAATTTATTCAAGTTGCTGCGTTTCATGTATTGTCATAATATCTACAGTGGAGTAAGATGTTGGGGGATAATTTTGAGTTTGAATTCAAAACCATCTCGTTTGATAAGGAGAGCGATATCAACTCAATAATAATAATAAGTTTTTACAAATTTTTAAAAACTATACATAATGTAAATATTCGTCCATCATGACTGAGTACCCACATCAAAGAGTTACACGTGCTGAAACACGTCTGTATGGTCGAAAACTCGCTGATCAAGTTTGTTGAATTTTGTACGACTTGTTTAATTATAACGTAATTTACATTTAAAACCTACGTAATTTACATTTATTAGGGTAGCCAACTTTAAGTCCAATTGGAGTCCGTGCATAGTTTTTTACTGTAACCTGCGTAACAGGCCCATTCCACGAAATTGGTTGGGCCGATGTATATTGGAAAACTAATGTTGTTGTTCACGATCCTAAGCTTTGTTTAAACAAAGAATACCTGGACTGAAACTAACGGAGAAAATCTAGGACAAAACGAAAATGTGCGAGAGAGAACAGAAGAAATAGTGTAGTAGAGATGATTAACAACACAAGACACGCGGCAAGCACACATAAATTAACAAACGTATAGGCCAAGAGAGAAGAGGAATTCGGCAGCCTTGAAATTCATTTGCCAACACTGTATTCTATACTCTTCACAAATTCGTACGTGTCCAATTATAGAGGCAGAGTGGTGTCAACTCAATAAATTGGTAAATAAGTTGTTCATGAATGATAATAGAAATATTTTCACCTAAATTGGATTTTATGCCGTTAAATACGATTAGTATGCAATATTCGAGCAAGAATTTAATTTATTAAATTTAGTCAAATTGAATTAATTATTGGTGTACAAAATGCATGTAAGTACTACAACATTAATAATGATATAATTTTATGACTAGTCATTCTCTTGATCACGTAATTAAATTTGAATTAGACCAAATTAATTTCTAGATGAAACTACTTAATGGGAGCCATATTGAACCCTTATCTCAGTAATTAATTAATTAATTATAATGACCTCTGGGGTTAATTAATTAAGGTGCAGGTTTTCATTTAAATTACACGTAGAGAATTATAACGTGTAAGGAAGGGCTAATGTGTGTGATGATAAACGAAACTCGTCATAAGCCGTGTAATATATATATATATATATATATATAGGACATTTATATATATTTATAAAAGCTGCCACTCGTTAATTTTCTTGTTCAGCTATGCTTTAAGTTTTGTCCCTTGCAGTGCAAGTCAGATGAAATTAACGTGAAAACTTATATATACCGAATATTTCTTCTTCGGGGGGATATTGTTAAGCTTAATTTCGGTCCTCCTCTTCGTTAATTATGTACTCTCTGATCAGGAAAACGCTATGCTCCAAGCTCATGATCAAATCGCCCTTGCCCAAACAAGGTCTGTCTGTTTGCAATCTGTCAATTATTTAATCAATTTTAATTCATTTTTGTGTTCATAGATCTTGTGTAGAATATAGTGATCTAATTATAAGTTTTGGTCGGATTTAGGGTTTATAGTTGTTTGTGTAATGCATGGATTTGATCGAGTTTCAATCTTTTTTACATGTAGCTAGATGTTTTGATGATCAGGTAGACATGGAAAAGAAGATGTTGTGAATAGCTTAATGAGGAAGCCAAGCGTGAATGAGGAGTACAAGGAAGCTTTTAGGACAAAGTCATACATAGAAATATGCAACAAAGTCCAAGACCAACTTGAAATGAGATCATTAACGTCGGGTGATCTTGATCATGATGATGATGAGTATCTCCATCTCTCTGAGTATTTGCTCCAGCCGCCCCACCAAGAAACCCTAACTTCCATGTTTGATCACACCTCTAATCACCACCAATTCCTCCTCAGCTACTTCAAGATTAGCCTAGAAGCAACCAAAATATGTGAATCCCTCCTCACAAACGTCCATCAAGCACGCAACGGTTACCGTGCCATAAAGACCGTGACGAAGTTGATTGAACGAGTGCCTGATTGTGGAAATCGGACTCACAACCATTACCACAGAGTGTGCAAAGCCCTTGCTTCCTTCGCCCGACGTGGGAACCCCTTTCCAACGACAACCCTAGTCAAATTCCTTGAGTTACACGATAACCACGTAAATTTACTCCAAGAGTTAACATCTCAACATAGGAAGACAAAGAGGAGAACAAAATTCATTAGGCTCATCAAGAGGGGTATGACAAGTTTTGTAGTCATGGCTTGTGGTGCATTAATCATTGCATTGTTGGTTCTTGCTATGCATATTGCCACGGCAGGCTTGGCGGCTGCACCTGGACTAGTGATCATTTGCACTTTAGGCCTCTTCATGATGAAGAAAACAAGACGGGACGAACGAGACTGGAACGTTGCACGGCTCGATGAGGTGGTGGAGCAGCTGGATATGGCAGCAAGAGGGGTGTACATAATGATGAATGATTTCGACATGATGAGTCGGCTGGTGAGGAGGTTGCATGATGAGATGGAGCACAGGAAATTTGTGGCGGAGATATGTGTGAGGAAAGGGAAGAATGAGATGTTGAAGGAAGTAATTGAGAGGGAATTTCAAATGCATGAGCGCTGCTTCTTGGAGCAGCTGGAAGAGCTGGAGAAGCAGATATGCTTGTGTTTTCTTGACATAAATAGATCCAGAAGGCTGCTTGTAAGAGAAATGGTTAAGTGGTACTAAGTCGCTAGTTAGTGTTAACGCTTTTGCAAAAGCTATTTTTTTTATTTCATTATTTATATCTTTGAAATTTGAAGTCACTACTTTGATTAGAATGAAGATCAATAATTTTTATCCTGAACTTAACATATATTATGCGGTGATAGCAGAATTTTATTTTATAGTTAGGCAGTTATATACATTATTAATGTTAATTATTCATAAGTAATTAATGATTAACATTAATTGCACTTAGACCCCATGTAAATGCAAAATTATACTTTCCCCAAACAAATTTTAATTACATTTACACCCCCTCCATGAAATTCATAGTTTACACCTAACTCCTTTCATTATGGTTTGGACGAAAAATAATTTACTCCTCATTTAACATTTTCATGTAATAATGTTCTACTTATAAATGAACAATATAGTAAACACAAAAATATTACATTTAACCCCTTATAAACACAAAAATATATATGTGAATGTTAAGTGAAGGGCAAAATTAAAAATTTATATAAATTTTTTCGTTGGCATTAATATTTTTCTTTCAAATTCTAATGGAAGAAGGTCAAGTCTAAATACAAACTTTGTGAAAAAGACATAAATATAATTTTTAAAAAAAGTCAGGAAATATATTTTCATATTTCTTAAGGGGATTCAAGTATAATTAACCCCTCATTTAATTAGAATTCAGAATACATTTTTTTGTGCTTCACCATGCTTTAACATCTCTATTTCTACATCATAAAAATACAAACTCCACAAATTCCACCCTTTTTTTCTCTCAAACCCCATTAATAACTCACAACCAAAAACCCAAAAGAATAAAACACAAACAACAACTTGATTAAAAAAACAATGATCAATTAACAACTCCACAATCTAGTCTAACTTCAGTTCCACCACCAGAAATGCTGCTCATCTTGATCATAGAGTTCACAAATGCCTCAAAGAACTCCTTTTGAGAGCCTGCAAATTTCTTGATCAATGCCTTAGTTCTGGAACTAGTGAGCAGAGCCTGATCAGAGGAGAAAATGCTCTTCCCCTGGAGTAGCAATTTGTAGTGTGCATTGTCAAACACTGTGGGGGTCGAATCCAAATTGGCACCAGCATTCTTGATCTTGTTATTCACAGGGCAAACCTGCCTTAGCTTGCCTGCAAACGATGGGTCCATCGATGGGTCGACGTCTATAGCTTTGTTGAAGTTGTGGATTCTGTTCTGGAAGGATGAACAATGGGAGAAACCAAGTGTATGCCCTCCTGCATACAAATCCTTGGTTAACTACTACCAATTTTTATAGGAGAAAAGGACAGCAAACCTATGTTTGGATCAAGATTTACGTCTGAAGTCTCATGATCAGCTAAGAATCTCTATGTAAAGTGAGGAAATACATGGCTTGATAAGGTTCAGATAGTTGATAATTACCTGAAAGTGCCACTAAATCATCCAAAGAAAGGCCTCTTTGGGAGAAGCTCTGCTCCAACTGAGATATGTTGAAGGTGGGGAGAGGCAACTTTCTTGTGTCAATAGCCTTTGAAATTCTTCCATCTTTCCTCCCTTTTGGCACATCCCAAGTGGGACCTCCAGACTAACACATACATCAAGTTTCAGACCAATCAAACACACATAAACAAACTCTACTGATTAATATAGTTTGTAAGTTTAATTTCTTACAAGTACAACAGCATCCCTTGCAGCAAGGGCTAAGATGTCGGCACAAGAGACCACACCAGGGCACTTCTTCTCCAGTTGCTTCTTTGCTTGATCAATGACATAAAGTGCATGCAGTGAAATGTTTGGAGGCCCATCCTTTTCAGCTTTGTTCTTGCCCTTGGAATTTAGCAGCACGGAAGCATCACAACCCTTGAATGACAATCACAAATCGTCAAGCGAATGTTAACATGTTGAGGAAGAGTGTACTGGAAAGAAATACAGGGCAAATGTATGAAGAACTTGTTTAGCATACTCTGATGAAGCAGTCATGGAAATGTGTCCTGAGTAGGGCTGCTGGAACTGTTTTGTCATTCGTAGTGGCTTCATGCACAACGTTTGTGACGATCGACTCGGCTGTAGGGCATGTTTGGTGATAGTAGTTTACACTCAGTGCATTTGTAGAGCTCAGGTGTGATGAATAAACAAGAACGATTGTAACTAAGGAAAGAAAGATGGCTGCCATAGTATTAGCATGTACACGCAATGAGGGTTGAACAAGTCCTAAAGGGTATTTGAAGGATCATCCACCCACCCCCAATATCCCCACCCCCCGGGGTGGCATGTTTGGTGGCTAGAACCACTTTGAAGAATTCCCATATTAAAAACAGCCATGAGTATTGTTAGTCTTCTTTGCTCAGCAGGTCATTTTGCTTCAAGTATGAAATAATAGTCCATTTTGGGTATGAATTCTTGCAGAAATGTGGAGAGAACCAGAAATAAAATTATTTTATATGTAGTTGGTAACAACTGCAATTGATCAGGTAAGCCTACTCATGAATCATCTAAAATAAGATTATGCGAGAAAGGGAAACTATTGGTGGATAGGTTTCAACAAATAAAACAGAGATGTTTTTGATAAGGTTATATTTTTGAAAGGGAAATTTGGACGGAGGGCTTTGAAACTTATAAGCAACTCAACCTTCTAACGTATGATCAATATTAGAAGTTTGCCTACATTACTAGTCCCAAAAAGGGGGCTTGAAAGGGATTTTTGTGCTGAAAATGAACCTCTCCAGGGAAAGACAACATTGGAGCTTATAAGTTACTCAAGTACTTCATCTACAATCTATGTTGAAAATTTGCCTACATCATCAACCCAAAAAAGTGGTTTGAAAATATACATGACCTTGTTCCCATAAACGAGCCCCGTATCAATAGTCAAGTTTTCCTTACTCTCTTGTTTGTGACTAAAAATCACACAATAGATTGAATATTAAAGGGGGAAAATGATGATTTTTTTTTATTAAATTAAAAAGCTTAGGAATAAAGGATGTGTTATATGCTCAATTTAGTTTATATCATTTGCTTCCTTTCCACATTTTCAACCGTCTATTACTCATCATTCGCTTATGTGATTGATTTAATGAATTATTACCAATTTCTTTACTAGCCCAAGTCTTAGGCCCAAATAAGCATATATGAAGCAACTAGAACTTGGGCCTAGGCCTCTCCATTTTGGGTCAGAAATCATATAAAGTATTTTCATAACCATGAAACCCAAAAAGTGAGAGAAAATTTAAAACAAAAAATACATATATATGTTTTTCTCATACTATGATTACAAGAATTGCATGCAACAATAGAAAACAAGCAATACGAAGCTTCGTGTGACCGTACTTCTTATTTCGCGTATGAATGTATCTTTGAATATAATTAAAATTTGAAAACAAAGACGACTAAATACAAAGTGCCCACCAATTTCCGTTCTAGTTTAAGGCTCGAGTTCATCGGTCCGTTCTCATCACGAACAAAATAACAAGACAACAAAGTACAATTCATGTAGCGCAAAATAACGTTGGCGGGCTGCTTTTGGTAAAATAGTAAGCACGCCGCGGCCTGCAAAATACCAAAGCCCAAAAACCACCAAGAACTCGAAGGCCCATATTCAGCTCAGAATTGGATTGGGCTGGAATACGTCTGCCCGAAAGCCCAATTAGATGGGACAACGTCTGAGAACGTTTTGGTAACGCCGTCAGTTGTTGTGACCATGAAGGAGATTGATTGGCCATTGAGGTAAGCATTGGACTGCCAATTAGCACCCCAGTTTCTGGACATAGCCATCCACCCGGTTTTTGAGCCCTTGATTTGGACTGATCTAATGGATCCAGCATTTCCCACGTTGCTGATCATCACTAGCTCAAAGTAGTCCCTACCGTTGATTGTGAATCTAACACCACCGTGCTTCTTGCAAGGAACCCTGCACCGTAACCATGGGAATATCAACTATTAAACTTTACACAATATAAACGGGTGGGGAAAAAAAAAAAAAAACCATACCCTTGCGTTAGTAATAAAAAAGTGAACTGACAGAATTACCCTTTTTCGACTGTTTTTATCATATAGAAATAGTTTAGCGAACCTTTGGTACAGGACGGGCACGATACCGCCTTTATAGATGCCGATCTTCTCCCAAGCCGGCTCAGCCATGTCGAAATGCTGGCGGGGCGGATTGCACCATCCGCCGTTGTCGCTAGGAAGAGCATAATTCGGAGGGCAGAA
Source organism: Sesamum angolense (assembly GCA_034509725.1). Lineage (NCBI taxonomy): Eukaryota > Viridiplantae > Streptophyta > Magnoliopsida > Lamiales > Pedaliaceae > Sesamum > Sesamum angolense. The sequence goes on along the minus strand of JACGWL010000014.1, from coordinate 1,019,922 downwards.
GTTTGTTGCGGTGATGGTCACGGACATGCCCTTCTTGCACCATTGAGTGTCAGCATTGTAATCACACATAATCTTGTAGCACTGCCCGCATGATGCCCCATCATTGAACAACGCTGTGCTCAAAGCTGCCGTCCTAGTACCGTACCCGGACGAGTACAAGTTCCCATATCCACAAGCACCCCCTAAAACAAAAAAGTAAATAAATTCCCACGTCAAAAACTCATTTCTTGATAAATCAAGTCATCTTTTCAGGACAAAACTGCAATAAAATTAAACTTACCCATTGTGCCGGAAGCATCACTTCCTCCGTAGAAGGTGGCATGAGCTTGAGTCCACCCGGAAGGCATAATCGCATCGGCATTCATAATAAGACAACATAATCCGACTATGATCACAAGAGGCAGAACACAGGTTCCAGACATTTTCATTTGTTGGTTTTTTGTTCGGAGGATGAGAGGATTCTTGGTAGTTATGTAGGACTTTATTGCAAAAGTGAAGAGGAATGTGTAGGGAGTTAAATAGGTAGAAGAAGAAGGTGGTCACATGTGACAGAGCAGCATTTAAAAATTGAATTATCTCTGAGAAATCTGAATCACATTCAATTATTCCCACGTTCTCTTCCCATTCCCACATGGATCTACCCACAGAGGAGCGTGAACACATCAATTTCCACACCTCTAATCTAATTATTCAGTTTTCCTATATATGTTTCTTTAAAGCCACTACCTGTCGCTATATGTAAGAAAAAAAACACAGTACATAGTAATACGAGACAGTTATATTACACACATTTTAAAGATTTGGCGTATTATAAAAAAATTTCTATCTTAAGACATTGTGCTACCAACTATAATCATTTTTACATTACAAACTTTGTTTGGATATCCGATTTTTATTAGAGGAAGCATAGTTTTATAAATTGGGAGGTTTTTCATAATATGTTTTTCAAACTTTATGAGCGTACTTAACATAATTATTTAAAAAAAAAAAAAGAAAAAAGGAAAAAGATTAAGTTAGGCATGTGCTTTGTTTGACCACATGTGGGACAGCCCCATATTCTCATGTGCAGTCCACATGCCTCTGGACATTATACGATGACGTGTTATTATCGTCTCTGCCGCAAGCAGTTTTTACAGTTGGCCGTAATTAATGCAAATGTGTGTTAGAACAGTTCATTTTTTGCATTATTGAAGTCTGTTACTTTTTTTTTGCTAAGACCCATCAGATGTTTACTTTAAAACACTAATCCTGTTCAGATCTTCTCCATGAGGCCTAAGATTTACTAGAAACACAGTTTACTAGAATAATTTAAAGTCAATTGTAATAAAATGTCACCCAACAACTATTTATATTCAGGTTGCTTGTAAGAATTATGAAATTATAATTTTTATTCCCTTTATAAAAAAAGTTGGATCTACGACCGTTGGACTTGAATATAATGTTTGTATAAATTTTATACTCTGACAGGTTATGTTAGAATTTGATATATGGGCTCGATCAAAGAGAGTGAATGACCCTTCTACCATTCACATCATTTTTCTTATAAAATAAGGAAGAATATAAAGAGAGGAGTAACAAGTTAATGAGTGTATCCATTTGATGAACTTTGCCATGTGAAGATAGCTGCATTTAAGTCAAGGCCATGAGGTCATGGCAGAGATTATTACCATAATTTATGAAGCAGATTGCAGAAGCAAAAACTGAGAACTGAATGCCAATGATTGGAATTATGAGTTAGGTGAAAAGGTTATTAGTTATCACCTTATAAAAAGGGAAAGTGGATTAAACATCCAGAGGCCCTCTTTTGGTAGATTTCATGCCCTGCATACATTTTTGCAATAATGCTGTATAGTTGTTCAAAGAATATTGTTCAAGTGGGAATTTTGACAGCTAGTTATTCAGTATAGACAGCAGAACATGATTGTTAGGGAATAGGAATGATCATGCATCGTAGACAAAGGATTACTAATTATTTAGAGTAGAGAACAGAATTTCATTGGGAAACACAAAAAGCAACCAGGAGATGAATAAAACGCATCATGTGGGCTTGGTATCTGTAAAAAATTGCTCATCAACTGTCAAAATACAAACATTTTTACCGAAAAACATACTTTTTGGTAATTTATTAAGCATTGAGACTCAAATTTGTCGCTTCAGCGTTACCGTTTCAAGAAATGGTTAACTTCCCACAATCAAAGTCAGCCATCCTCCCAAAAATACCAACAAGAAACTGAAACAGGATGTTTTTCCTCAAGAAGCTTATTACTTTGCTATCACTCTCTTGTATCAGGCCAACAACATATGCCGTGCTGATGAGACTGAAACTTCTCCATCTCCGCTCTCTTGAGTACTTCTCCAGACCCTTTTCCATCCTTACATAGTCTTCATCTTTTTCTTTGTCGTTGCAAGTTCTTTTTCCCAACAATGCTTCAGCCAGACATCTTGCTAGAATGATGCTATCTTCTAAAGCTGAGCACCCTCCTTGACCTATATCCGGGGTCATGGGATGTAGGGCGTCACCAGCTACACAAACATTGTTTTTGACGATGTTTCCCTGCAAAATGTTCCATGGTTGTCTGAATTTTAGAGGAGCGCAGGAGATGCAGTCTAGCCCAGTTCTCTCCACGATATCCGATACATGTTTTGGTGCATCCCAGATATTGCTCATCACAAATTGCTTCATTTTCAGGGGATCATGCTCATTGTCATCATCTGTGGCAAACATCGAGGGGTGATTCTCCCTTTTATACACTACATGCGTATTATCCTTAAAGGAAATGACCATGGACTTACATTTGAAGAGTGACGGAGTGAAGGTGCAAAACCAGTATATGCTCTTTTGATCACAGGGTATAAAACCATAACGCACTCCACCACCAAAGTAGGCATGGAATTTTGGCTCAAAGCCATGGCCATCCATGTACTCAACGAATCCTCTAATTGCTGATCGCCCGGCATTAACTGGACTCTGAAGCCCCAGCCATTTTGCCACAATTGAATTGACTCCATCACATCCAATCAACACCTTTGATTCAGAGCAAAACAAGACTTGTGAACTGAAAACTCAAGAATCCACTCACCATTACTCCATTAGTATTGTTGACAAAAGAATTTACCTTAGCTCTGACAACAGTGCCATCCGCAAGGTGCAGCAATTTAAGGCGACCTGATTCCTCAATAGAAACAATCCTGGAAGAATACCTGATGGTTCCTTGTGGCAGTTCTCTCCTAAGGTTTCTAGCAAGTCTTTTCTTCTCACACAACGGCTTTCAAACGTGTCACTGCATATCAAGTAGTGCTGATAACTGATAAGTGACATCCTAAACCTTTTTGGAATAAATATTTATAGAATTATTAAAAAAACGGATGCTTATTAGTATAATCATATTGGTTCTTGGAATCCTATGCAGTCATGAAGAGCACTCTTGCTTGGAAACAAAATCCCCCTCAAGCTTATAGAATCTGCAAATGTTCTCATCTTATATACACCTTTTTTTTTTTAAATTTACTAAGATTGTTGTATTTACTTCTATTTATTTATTTTTCTCATGTTTCCGTCAGTCAAGTCCTATGGAATTCAAGCGGAATGATCATTATAATATTTAAAGTCTGATTAAGACGCCAGCACTAACTAATCAAATTTTAATTGAGAGTCCAATTAAAGTTCCCTATTAATTAGATATACTATCTGTAGGACACCACTGATGCTATATAAAACATTACCAAACCATGAAGACATGAGTCCTACAACAAAGAAAATCACGATTTCAACAACAATCAGTAGGTGCAACGCCCACTTACAATTTGAGGTCTGCATCAGGACCTTGCTGCTGACTACGCAGGCTGGGATTCCGGGAACAGGCTTCAAGACTAACAACAGAAATCAGTAAGAGCCCGTAAGAAGAGCTGATTTCACGAAAACCAACGGCAGAATTTCAGTATTACGAAGAGGGAGCAGAGTACATGACATACCCTTGCATTCGGAGAGATCTGGCTCTGAGGGAGTCGCCAATACCAAGCGCATCAAGAGCCCTCCAGGCATTAGTCCACATGGTAAGTGCAAACCCAGTAATTCTGAGACCGTCTGATGATTCCAGAACCATACTCCGAATTCCCAATCTGCGAAATCATTGAGATGATGCATCAACGACGGCGAACGAAAACAGGGTGGTTAACAGTACACTTTGATATGGTGGATACCTGTGAAGTCCGAGAGCTGTAGAGAGTCCAGCTATGCCCGCACCCACTATAACAATGTCTTCATGGATTTCGGACTCCATTCGTCCAAGGAAAAGAGCAGTTAACGAGAGTGATTGGATGGGGAAGAGGTGTGGGATTGGATGGGGAAGAGGTGTGGGATTGGACTGGGAGGCAGGATGAAGAAGTGGCTGTGTTTTAAAGGTGGAAAGGTGGGACATCTGTTTTGACTTGAGTGGAGATTTCGCAATCAATAATCTGAGTGGGAGTGGGGGAAGAGAAGAGCCGCCTGCACTGCGCTGCAGTGTGCTGACTGCTGATCCTTAGCGCAGCTTCCATTGTTGAACTTGGATAGCAAGCAAAGCTGTAAAGGAAGTGACGTGTGTTTTCGATTATCTTATTTATCCTATCTATTAATATATATATATATATATATATTATATATATATATTTGATGAGGGATGTTTGACGTTAATTGTTAAATTTTGATCATATGCTAATTTTTTCAGAAAATATTCTAATTGATACGTTACATTAATCACAATGTCAATAACTTGCACTTTATTTGGGCGCTTTGAATTACATTTTTCTATTTATTGTTACACGTTATGATTTTAAAAAGTTTTACTCCAATATATATCCCTCAGCCCCATAAATATATATATATATATATATATATTGAGTTAAATTTATTTTGATCCCATGAGATATGAAAAATATTAAAAAAATTCCTATGAAAATTTAAATATAAAAAATCACTCTGATGTTATGAATAAGTAATGTATTATACTCCAATGTATATAAAATTGATTTGTTTCAGACTCTATCAACAAGTTATGTTATAAACCAATAGTCACCACAAATGACGAGGACATGAAATTAATTTATTTGAAACTCTATCAACAAGCTATGTTAAGCCAACAGTCACCATAAATGACAATCCTCGGATACAAGATGAACAAACCATGAATGGTGGTTCCAACTATGTCCTTCATTTTTCTTTTCCTTCATCAATTCGAAAGCCAAAAAACTTGGTGAAGACGACTTGTTTACTTCTTGTGGTGCAATATATAAAACGCCTAATTCATCAAAGAAAAAGAAGAATGTTCTGGTTTTGTTTGTTATGAGTAAAAGATTATGTTTTTACGACTTCTGAATTTTAATGTTTGATTATCAGAGTTTGAGATTCGACGAGTTGGAGTGCGAAGACTTGATTATGATTTATGAAATCAGGCAACAATGTTTCTTTCGCTCAGGCAACAATGTTTATTTCGCTTGGAAGTAATTTTCCATTTCATTTACAACAAAGTATACAAATTTACAGAGAAGGCGACCAAAGGATTCTAATTTACAACAATGTATCTTTGCATTAGATAGCTACAAACGTCCTTCAACCCGTCTCAGGGAATGAAAAATTCTTCTATTGTGTTGAGACATCTTCAATTTAATGTCGACCTGAAAATGACAAAAGGAAAAGAATGAGAAACATGTGCAATCAATCTATACTCGTTAATTAAAGATTGAGGGACTCTAAGTTTGTCATTGATTTGCCATGCGTGCTTACCTAAATAACCTCGTCCTCCTAAGAGTTGTGTGGGACATCTAAGGTTTATGTAAGAAATTTAAACATTCTACTAAACACACCGGCTAAGATAATATACTTTAACATCATTTAAAACCAAATAACAACCTATGTATCAATGCATTTCTCTCTCTCTTCTTCTATCTATCTAAAAAGTATTCTACGTTCCTAAGCATATGCTCTCTATCAAACTTCTTCCATGTTTGAAAATCAAAAAAGTTGAAAAACTATTGTATTCCACTTTGTACACTTCAAAACCAAAAGTTTGCTATAATTTCTGTAAAAGGCCCACGCTCTCGCTATTCTAAATTTAAAAGAACAAGTACATAAATTTTTTAAGCCACCAAGAATACGACGGATGCACAATAGTTAAGAATGCCTAAATTGGAGAACAATTCCCCAACCTTTTCGCATATTAATTCTCAAATTATTCATTGCATTGGGTTTTTTCAGGTTTGCTTTTTTAAAACTTTTCAATGTCGTATATCTAAAATTTTGTACAAATCTTGCAGACCACCATATTTTGTCATGTTATTCACATACGACTTTTGCGGATATATCATAGTACAATTTGTCGGGAAATCATTATTATACAAAACACAACTTAATTTATTTGTGAACTTCATTAATAAAACATCACATGTTAAAATATTGATGGTTGTCTACATGCCAGTATGATTTATTTAATTTCTGAATAGATGTGAACTTGAATTGATAAATATCATAATTAATACACACATTTTTTGAAAATGTTCTCGACAACTTAAAAAAAAAAATATCAATCATCAAAACGTGTGGAATTAAACAGTTTATAAGGGAAAAGGTCTGATGAAGTGCTTTTTTAAAATTATAAAAACTATTTTGTTGAAAATTATAAAAAATATCTTGTTGAAAATGATAAAAACCATTTTGTTATCAAAACAAAAATGAATTGGGCTTTTTGAGGAGTTCTGAACCATTTATCCAAAAACATTCATCACAAGTTACTAAAAGTTATCTGGATAAAAAAATTTGTGCACCACAAGCTGATTTGAGAAGAAAAAAATTGATCAAAAGAATATTAATCCAAAGCAACTCAATGCATGTGCAAGTGAAAAACTTTTTGAATTATCAAGAGAAAGAAAAAAGTGAAATACTTGTGGTAATAAATGTTTTAGAAATGAAAGCATTTGATAAGAAAAACAAATTTATGAATAAGTTCCTGAATACAAAATCATAGTATTTCCCCATGTATAAGATTTTTCCAAATCTGTATGTTCTTAGGAAATCATTACTCAAATTTCAGAATTATATCATATTGAAGAAAGAGTTATCAAATCCCATTAAAAGAAAAATAAAAGTGTGGCATGTAGACAACCATCCTATATTTTGGCATAGTGTTCTATTATCAAAGTTCACAAATAAATAGTTCATGATTGTATAGTAAAGAATTTCCAACAAATTTTTCTACGATACACCTGCAAACGTGAAGATGTTAAGAACATGACAACATGATTTTCTGCACATCCGTACAAAATGATAAATAAACAACATCAAAAAATTCTAAAGCAAGACCATGAAGAGAACCCCACAAAATGAATAAACCAAGAGTAAATATGCAAAAAGAATGAAGTTTTGTTCTTCATATTGGCATTCAACACTACACATGCATCCTTCGGATTCTTAGCAACGTAAAAAATCCATATTACTGTTCTTCCAAATTACAATAGTGATATTGAGGACATTTCACAGAAATCACAGCAGGGCTTTAGGTTTTGAAGTTTACAAATTGTAAATACAATGGATTCAACAGTTCTTGATTTTCAAATGTGGGAGAAAAATCAACAGAGTGGAACGGAAAGGAACATGGATTACTTTTCAGATAGAAAAACAAATTGAGAGGAAACTATTGATACGGCGGTTACCAATTGGCTCTAAATTTTGTCAAAATGCATTATAGTAGCATCCAATGTGTGTGTTCAGTTGAGTGTTTAAATTTTCTACTTAACCCTTTTGAATTCCACACAATTCATAAGAATATGAGATTACTTTAGTTCGCACACAAAATTGACAAACCAATTCAAGCTCAGACCCTCAAGCTTCCAACAAACGAGTATAGATCACCTACACTAATCAAATAATTTGTTACCATAAATGCTTCTTATCTGTATATCAAAATAAAATGGTTGTTATACATAGAACTGAAAAATGATTTCTCAAGTAAATTGATACCATTTTAGAATTGAATGCTATATGCGTAATGGCAAACAAAATCAGATATTGCCTCCATATCCTATAATATGCATTAAGACAGAATTGTGAAGGAAACTAGGATATGAGAAAAGAACATAGATAATCAATGGGTGAGACTTAAACCTTAGCTCATAGAATACTCCAATTAAAGGGCATAACCAATATACCAATGATACTTCATAAACAAGAAACTTTCTAGATACTGGGGCATAATAGACATAGCAAAAAATACTTTACAACCAAGAAAGGTTTCCAGATGCAAACATAAGAAAGATTATTGCTGATCGATTTGCAAGCTTCTAAAGATTTAAGAAGATTATGAAACTCAAGCTAAAACAGAAGTAAAAGAGAGTGGCTGCATGACACTTACATTACAGTGAAACCATATAATATATATATATATATATATATATATATAAAATAGGAGAAAGGTGAATCTGATTTGTAATATACATAATAGTAGGAAAGCAAAAGGTTACTTATGGCTCCAAAAATGGACCCGGAGTCACTGATCAAATTCAAGATATCACAACATGAGTTCCCATTAGCTTCAAGCAGTAGTCTCACTCTAGATTGTGTTACACCACCAACATGGTGTAACCAACAAACATCAATATATTTGCTTGTAACAGGTCATTTATAGACAGCAAAGCCAAATTAATCAGAACCAAAGTCCATATGAACCAAGGACAACTAGTCAGATAATTTGAGGAAATACCAGTAACATCTAACAGAAAAAGAAAATCACTGTACCATTATAATCTTAAAGGTAAATTTAGAACTATTAAGAACTTAATTGACAGACAAAGGTAAATATGTAACTATTATGCATACAACAGTTATCTTGTTGAAACTTAACATTCTTTCCTATCCCAATCCAGGGGATTGGAAATTCAAGCCAACCCATACCATCAATTTCAATAAAGAGCAAGAGTCACATATTATGAATTCAGGTGAAAATGCTTAGCATTAAGAATAAGAGAAAAATATAATTAAGATAGATTATTAGTAACCTGAGCAAACAATGAACCTGTCATCATCTCCATTTCCCCCGGAAGTTAAAATAGAAAATAGTAAAATATTCTCCTGCACTTTTGTAACAAAATCCACAATCACTAACAAAGTCATATTTAATTCACAAGAATTTGGTCACTACAAACATTTCTTTAACCAAAGAAGAATGTAACAGAGAACGACACCAACATACAAACAGGAAAGTGAAATGGAGAAATTCAACAAGAAAATGACAATGGACATTTTTTAAAAGGAATAAGCTGTTGAAGATAAAATAAGCAATATAATTTATCAAACAAAAAACCATTGCAACACAAAGAGTTCACATGTACTCTCTTCAAAATTCACTTATTTTCTAGTCTACTATATCAAGAATCGAACCTTAGAAAACAAAATTGAAAGCAACAGACCGGGTTAAAATATAATACCTCTGTTAATGTCAAGAACCAGCGAAAATAAGCAATACGAAGCTTAACAATGGTGGAATCTTCATGCACAACTCCAAGATAAGAAATGCTGAAGACTACAAAAATGACAAAGAACTAATGAAGTTACACAAAAAAACTTGACAACGAAATGACGTCAAGAAATCATGTCTCATACCAAATGCCTCATAAACATGCAGCATTTCTATCTACATCAAGAAAAATTCAAAAATCTTGAAAGGAAAATTAGGAAGACAGACCTCCAGAATGCTTGAAAATCCAACCAAAATGGGCACCACAACAGTCTTGTAGGCAAAAGCACTGCTTTAGTGGAATTTCCAAGATTCAACTTGTCCTCAAGAAATAAGACAAAAAAAGAACAAGAAAGGGAAAAAAGAATCGGTTAACTTCACAAGAAAACACGAGAAAAAGAACAATGCAAGAAAGAAAAATAGAATCGGGTAATTCATCAGACCAAGAAATCATGCGACAAAAAGAGTTCACATGTTCAGTAATAAAATAGTAATGCTCCAAGATTCACTTGTTTCCTATACTACATCAAGAATCAAACCCTAATTCAAGAAAATTGAAAACAAGAAATGGTACCTCTCTATAAACTCTCTAAACGATTCTGGAATCTTCATGCACAACTTCAAGAAAAGAAGCGCTGAAAACCACACGGGTTGCGCATGCAATCAACGGATGATTTTTTAGAAACTCGACCCAACCCCTTCCACACTCTCGAGGATTTCACCGCCCTTAGAATCTTGATTTTCTTCTATTCCTTGAAAATCTTGGCCCTTGAGTGGGGTTGATTTCGGATTCAATTCGTCTTCCATGGACATTGAGGAAGACTATGTGGAGAGGAAAGAAGAAAGGAAAAAAAAAAAAAGAAATAGACTTGAAGAAAGACTCTGTTATTGATCTCTCTCAAGTACGTGCCCCCTTTCTATAAGTACTACAAAGCGCTATTAGAAACGCAACTTTTGCAGAAACTTTTTTTTATAAAACGCGACTCTAATATAAAATAAGAAAAAGAGAAATCGACCAGACTCCCAAGTCCCTGCTTACCGGAGAATAACTAGAGAAGAGCAGAAATGGAAGACACAATATGTGAGCAGGAGAAGTCATTGGCAGCTCCGGTAATTTTCGTCCTCGTATTCTCTTTCCATTTTGTCTCCAATTGCACTGAATCCTGCAAGAAGAAGGTTTTCTTCTTTTTCTTTTTTGCATTATTGCTTGTGTTTTCATCGCTTCATATTCTCGGAGTGCTTGATCTATAAATATTTATAATTTTCACTAATTTCTTCATTGTATGTGTTATATATAGAAAAGAATGAGTGATGTAGATAGTCAACTGCGGGCAGAAATTAAGCAACTTTTGAAGCAGGCTAGTTCTTTGTCGCGGAGTAAGTGCTATTTTTTATGTGTATTCGGATTTCCTTTTTTTTTTTTTTGGTTATGGGATCAAATAGAAATCTCTGATTTCATCGATCCTAATTTGCATATGATATCCGGTAGATAATCTAAATCGAGCAGTAAACATAGAAACCACCTAAAGCCAAACAACATGCCTTCTCTGTTTATATTTTAAGTATATTTGTTATTATTTATGAAATCATTATTGCATTACTATGCACCAATTCAGTGGCATTTGAACCAGTGACTTCGAGTTATAATCTTTGTGTTCTTGAATGGTCCAGGTTTAAAATCATAAACTTAAAGAAGTGTTGATGTGTAACTTGCTCTTAAGGTTCGTTGTATGTAATATACTTAATGCTTTATACTTATTTTCGTTGTTGATTTTAGGCCTTCAACATTTGCACAAGCTACAAAACTAAAAAGAATGGCAGTTGAAAAGGAGAAGGAACTTGCAAAATATAGGATATTTGTTGTTTTAAGTTGCTTCTAGGAATGATCTTTTGTAAATTTGGTCCCGAAGATATAAATGCAATTAACTGCCTATGTAAATCATATGATAAAATGTATATACATGTTAGGGAAGACATCCAGGGTTATATTGCAATCTCTGAACAACTCTGGCATATTCCTGTGTATAAGCTTTTTTGCTTGGTTCTAGTGTCACAATTAAGTTATACACATAGTTCAAAATATACTGATTTGGAATGTTGCTGAACAGAAAGATAGTTTACAACGATCATTTTGGTCTTGCTTTTTTATGATTCTGCTATTTGTTCTCATCTCTCCAGAATTGCCAGTTTCAGGAAGTCCATGCTACTATTTTAGCCGGCTTTGTGTCAACTTTATATAAAAATAATAGTCATCTAACCATATATTTTCTTGTTCTTTCTGTTCTTTTGGTTTAGTATATGTAATGCCATTTCATCGTCCTTGGGTATTCTACAGAGGTTACATTGTTTACCATTCCTTGATGTAATTCTTCTTATGGTTCTCATGATAGTTTTGAGACTTACCATGTTGTCATTTTTCATTTATTGCTTTGTGTTTCCATTATTTCCGCCAGTGATGCTTGTCCCACTGCATCTATCGTATCATGTGCATATCTACATGCAATTTTCTAAGCTCTTGATGTACCATGCAGATTAAGAGATGCACAACAAGGATATGAACTTGTCATAATGTTATGAGTAGTAAAATAGATTGCATATTATGTATTTTGGTATAAATATATTCTCACTAACATGTAGGCTTCTTATCTGTGACAAATTGTTTATCAACTGTCTAAATACAAACATTTTTACCAAAACATGTACTTTTTTGGTAACTCATTAAGCATGGAGACTCAAATGTGTCGCTTTAGCATTACCGTTTCAAGAAACAATTAACTTCCCACAATCAAAGTCAGCCACCCTCTCATAAATACCATTAAGATACCGAGACAAGTTCTTTTTTTCAAGAAGCTTATTACTTTGCTATCACTCTCTCGTATCCGGCCAACAACATATGCTTTTGCTGATGAGACTGAAACTTCTCCATCTCCGCTCTCTTGAGTACTTCTCCAGACCCTTTTCTATCATTACATAGTCTTCGTCTTTTCCTTTATCATTGCAAGTCCGTTTGGCCAACAATGCTTCGCCCAGACATCTTGCAAGAATGATGCTATCTTCTAAAGATGAACACCCTCCTTGACCTATATCCGGTGTCATGGGATGTAGGGCGTCACAAGCTACACAAACATTGTTTTTTGACAATATCCCCACAAAATGTTCCATGGTTGTCTGAATTTTAGAGGAGTGCAGGAGATGCAGTCTGGCCCAGTTCTCTCCACGATATCCGATACACGTTTTGGTACATCCCAGATATTGCTCATTACAAATTGCTTGATTTTCAGGGGATCATGTTCATTTTCATCATCTGTGGCAAACACCGAGGGGTGATTCAACCTTATACACACTACATACATATTATCGTAAAAGGAAATGACCGAGGACTTACATTTGAAGAGTGATTGAGCGAAGGAGCAAAACCAGTATATGCTCTTGTGGTCACAGGGCATAAAACCATAACGGACATCTCCACTGATGTAGGTGTGCAACTTCAGCTCAAAGCCATGGCCATCCATGTAGTCAACAAATCCTCTAATTGCTGATCGCCTATCATTAACTGGACTCTGAAGCCCCAGCCATTTTGCCACCATTGAATTGGCTCCATCACATCCAATCAACACCTTTGATTCAGATCAGAACAAGACTTGTTAACTGAAAAACTCAAAGAGTCCACTCATGATTACTCCATCAGTACTGTTGACAAAAGAATTTACCTTAGTTCTGACAACAGTGCCATCCGCAAGGTGCAGCAATTTGAGGCGACCTGATTCCTCAATAGAAACAATCCTGGAAGAATACCTGATGGTTCCTTGTGGCAGTTCTCTCTCTAAAGTTTCTAGCAAGTCCTTTCTTCTCACACAACGGCTTTCACTCTTGTCACTGCATATCAAGCAGTGCTAATAAAAAACATTCTAAAACCTTTTGCTTCTTGGTAGCAAAACCACGCTCAAGCTTATAGAATCTGCAAACGTTATATCATCTTATATATACCTGTTATTTTTCTAATTTATACGTCTATTTATCCCTTTTTCTCATGTTTTGGTCAGTAAAAAGTTCTACGGTATTCAAGTGGAATAATCATTAAGTAGATAATACTGTTTATAGGACAGCACTGATTGCTCTATAAAACTGTTACCAAGAAATGAAGACATGAGTCCTACACCAAAGAAAATCACGAATTCAACAACAATCAGCACGAGCAATGGCAACGCTCACTTACAATTTGTGGTCTGCAGAATGAGCTTGCTGCTGACTACGGAGGCTGGGATTCCGGTAACAGAATTTTATACTAATACAAAAATCAATAAGAGCCCGTAAGAACAGCTGATTTCACGAAAACCAACTACAGAATTTCCGTTTTACGGAGAGAGAGTAGATTACACACCCTTGCAGTCGGAAAGATGTCGCTCTGAGGGAGTCCCCAATGCCAAGCGCATCAGCCGCCCTCCAGGCATTGGTCCACATGGTAAGCGCAAACCCAACAATTCTGACTCTCTGAGAACGTCTGATGATTCCAGAACCAGACTCCGAATTCCCAATCTACGAAATCATTGAAATGATAATAAAAAAACTCCAAACTGAAACAGGGTGTTTTAACAATACACTTTCGCATAGTGGATACCTGTGAAGTCCGAGAGCTGTAGAGACTAGAGAGTCCAGCTATGCCCGCACCAACTATAACAATGTCTTCGTGGATTTCGTACTCCATTCCTCCAAGGGAAAGAGCTGTTAACGAGAGTGATTGAATTGGATGGGGAAGGAAGAGGAGTGGGATGAGTTGGGAGGTGAGATGAAGGGAGTGAGTGTGTGTGTGTTTTAAAGGTGGAAAGGCGGGAGCTCTTTCATGGTGACGACAGCTATTACGCAAACAATGATTTGATTGATAGAACTGCCAACAAAGATGACATCGTGTATTTTAATTTTATACACATTATGTATGAATGTACCTCTTTAAATTTATTGATTGGACAATATTGCCGTTCATATAGTAAATAATTATATCATTATGTATTCATTTTTATCTAATCGATTAAATAGTCAATAATTTAATTTGAATACCAAATTAAAAGTATCTTTTACATTAAACTTTCTTATGTATTTATTGTACTAATTCAATACTTAATGTTAAGTCTGTAAAATATAATATAATTTTAATGATTTAACTTACTAATTATATTTTATTTTATTGTAATTAAAATATATTTTTCAATGAAGAAAATTTAATTGAATTTAATGATCAAAATGTTAAAGAAAATCTTTTTTAAACTACAAATAGATATATGCATAATATAAGTAATACTATCCAAATAATTAATTGAAGGAGGGTAAATATTTCATTTATTAATTAAAAGGATAAATATTATCAAAATTAATTTAAAAGGGCAAAATATTTTAATTTTTAAATAAAAAATAAAATAGACTTTGCAACAACCGTTTGTAAGTGTTGATCATTAACGCATTTGTGATAGTTGAAGTTGGATAGCAAGGAAAGGAAGTGATACGGAACTCAAAGTTAAGTTGTGTTTCCTTTTATTTTTTTTGATTATCCAGAGATAGTAAAACCAAATTTTTTTTTTGTAAATGTTTGTTTATATTTTTATAGAACATATCTATATAAAATAATAAAACAAAAAATATAAAGGCTAGCCAAATACGTATCATGTATATACCCATACTTGAATAGTTTTTTAATTTATTTTGTCAAGTAAGAAAGTATTTTTTTTTTTGTTTAGTTTATATTAGTGATCTTATGCAAAAGGTTCACCATGACTTCCTCGACGAGTGGTGAAAGGATCTCCACACCTAACGAGTCTGAGGGATCGTTTCCATTTGTTCCATATTGCAACAGCGATCATTACGTGCCTTAGTGGGATTTTTCCATCTCCATTCTCAGCACAACACATAAACTTGTATCAATTTCAAATTTACGTAATGGCTCTCTCTACAAGAATTAAATAGTAGTAGTTTAAGCAATTTACTAATTATTTTTCTATTCTTGCTTGCATTCGAGGCAAAAATGAGCTTAACTTCAGGATTTGTTCAAACTAGAGGAACACATTCTGCGTTGGACAATTCTTTGTTCTCTTCAATGGATTCAACGCTTGCTAGATGCTGCAAGTTGTTGCACAGCCAAGAGAACGGTACAAGTTTTCCAATGTAGGCTACGGCTGCTGGTCTCACTGTTTGTCGAACATGGGCATTTCGTGATGGAGGCAACAAATTAACTCTACAAATATCTCCCAGTGTCTATGATGAAAACGTCTTTCAGACACTCAATTTTATGGTCTCAAAAACAACAAAAATAAGATTCGCCTGATTGTGAGTTTGGTAAACAACTATTAAGATTTTGGTGGGAGACCTCAGTATGTGGATTGGACTAGAAATGTTGGCGTCTGAACAAGCAGTGATGAAGATTTCTACACCAATGCCATTGTAAAGCAATACTACAAGAATCATATCCAAGTACTTTACTATCAGTAGCTCATCTATAATCCTCCTAATTACTCGAAACTATTTTCCATAATGCCGTTTTTACTCTTCTTCAAAATTGCTAACTTTTATAATCGTTTATTTTTTCGACGAAACTAATTACCAGAATCAACGCAATCACTTGAGTTGTTTATAAAGATGATCCAACAATCATGGCTTGGGAACTCATAAATGAACCTCGCTGCCAAGTAGACTACTCAGGCAACACCGTGAATGTATGATGAATCCATAATCCTTAGTAATTAACTTTTCATATTCTATTGTTATACATATCAGGAGTGATCATTTATTTTGATTCTTCACTATGATCAATATAAATGCATACTTGGGTGCAAGAAATGGCCTCTTTTGTCAAATCCATAGACAACAAATACCTGCTAGAAATAAGCATGGAATGGTTCCATGGAAACTCAATGTCTGATAGAAAACAATACAATCCGGGGTATCAAGTTGGTACAGGTTTCATCCGCAACAACCTTATCAAGGAGATTGATTTCACAACTCTTCATGCATATCCTGATGCCTAGTAAACATATATACTATCCCAATCTAGTTTATGATGATTAAAGATCATGACTATAGCCTTTTTTCGTAACAGACTATCGTGGGAGGATGATGATGCACAAATGACATTCATGCGAAGGTGGATGACAAGTCACTGGACAGATTCTAGGAGTCTTTTAAAGAAACCAATGGTTTTAACTAAATTTGGCAAGTCAAGTAAAGATCCAGGTTTCAGCATAGCAGCAAGAGAAACATTCCTCAGTGTCATTTGCAGTAACATTTATAGTCTCATAAAAAGTGGAAAAATTGGAGGCGGCTTGGTTTGGCAACTTGTGGATGAAGGAATAGAGTCATACTTCGATGAACATGAAATTGATTTGTTTCAGACTCCATCAACAAGTTATATAATAAGCCAACAGTCACAACAAATAATAGCCCTCGAGCACGAGATGAACAGGCCATGACTTCTGCTTTCAGCTATGTACTTCATTTTTCTTTTCCTTTTACCAATTCAAAAGCAAAAGAACATGATGAAAACGGCTTGATTAATGATTAATCGATGTTTATTTATGCATTTTAAAAAAAAGTGATGAATTTTATGTTAATTAAAATGGAGCTATAATTAATTTTTCTTGTCTAGTAGTAGTGTTTGAATTACTTTGTTCTTCATGTCAAAATATATAAAACGCCTAATTCATCAAAGAAAAAGAAAAGGTACGTTCTGGTTTTACTTGTGATGAGTTAAAAGAGTATGTTTTTAAGACTTCTGAATTTTAATGTTCAATTATCTCAAACGAGTTGGAACACGAAGGCCAAATTATAATTTATGAAATCAGGCAACAATGTTTCTTTCTCTTGGAAGAAATTTTTCATTTCATTTTACAACAATGTATATTCTAATTTACAACAATGTATCTTTGCATTAGATAGCTACAAATGTCCTTCAACCCGTCTCACGGTATGAAAAATTCTTCTATTGTGTTGAGACATCTTCAATTTAATGTCAACCTGAAAAAGAAAAAAGGAAAAGAATGAGAAACATGTGCAATCAGTCCATACTCGTTAATTAAAGATTGAGGGACTCTGAGTCTGTCATTGATTTGCCATGTGTGCTTACCTGAATAACCTCGTCCTCCTAAGAGTTGTGTGGGACATCTAAGGTTTATGTAAGAAATTAAACACTCTACTAAACACACCGGCTAAGATAATGTATTTTAACATTATTTAGAACCAAATAACAACCTATGTATCAATGCATTTCTCTCTCTCCCTCTTCTTCTATCTTAAAAAGTATTCTATGTTCCTAAGCGTATCCTCTCTGTCAACTTCTTCCATGTTTGAAAATCAAAAAAGTTGAAAAACCATGTATTCCTCTTTGTACACTTCAAAACCAAAAGTTTGCTATAATTTCTATAAAAGGCCCAAGTTCTCACTATTCTAATTTTAAAAGAACAAGTACATAAATTTTTTAAGCCACCAAGAATACGACGGATGCACAATAGTTAAGAATGCCTAAATTGGAGAACAATTCCCCAACCTTTTCGCATATTAGTTCTCAATTTATTCATTGCATTGGGTTTTTTCAAGGTTTGCTTTTTTAGAACTTTTCAATGTCATATATCTAAAATTTTGTACAAATCTTGCAGACCACCATATTTTGTCATGTTATTCACATACAACTTTTGCGGGTATATAATAGTAAAATTTGTCGGGAAATCATTATTATACAAAACACAACTTAGTTTTATTTGTGAACTTCATTAATAAAACATCACATGCTAAAATATTGATGGTTGTCTACATGCCAGTATGATTCATTTAATTTTTGAATAGATGTGAACCTGAATTGATAAATATCATAATTAACACACATTTTTGAAAATGTTCTCGACAACTTAAAAAAAATGTATCAATCATCAAAACGTGTGGAATTTAATCAGTTTATAAGGAAAAAGGTCTGGTGAGTGCTTTTTTAAAATTATAAAAACTATTTTGTTGAAAATTATAAAAACAATCTTGTTGAAAATGACAAAAACCATTTTGTTATCAAAACAAAAATGAATTGGGCTTTTTGAGGAGCTCTGAACCATTTATCCAAAAACATTCATCACACGTTACTAAAAAAATTTGTGCACCACAAGCTGATTTGAGAAGAAAAAAATTGATCAAAAGAATATTAATCCAAAGCAACTCAATACATGTGCAAGTGAAAAACTTTTTGAATTATCAAGAGAAAGAAAAAACGTTTTAGAAATGAAAGCATTTGATAAGAAAAACAAATTTATGAATAAGTTCCTGAATTCAAAATCATAGTATTTCCCATGTCCAAGATTTTTCCAAATCTGTATGTTCTTAGGAAATCATTACTCAAATTTCAGAATTATATCATATTGACGAAAGAGTTATCAAATCCCATTAAAAGAAAAATAAAAGTGTAGCATGTAGACAACCATCCTATATTTTGGCATAGTGTTCCATTATCAAAGTTCACAAATAAATAGTTTATGATTGTATAGTAAAGAATTTCCAACAATTTTTTCTACGATACACCTGCAAACGTGAAGTGTTAAGAACATGACAACATGATTTTCTGCACATCCGTACAAAATGATAAATAAACAACATCAAAAAATTCTAAAGCAAGACCATGAAGAGAACCCCAGAAAATGAATAAACCAAGAGTAAATATGCAAAAAGAATGAAGTTTTGTTCTTCATATTGGCATTCAACACTACACATTCTTAGCAGCGTAAAAAATCCATATTACTGTTCTTCCAAATTACAATAGTGATATTGAGGACATTTCACAGAAATCACAGCAGGGCTTTAGGTTTTGAAGTTTACAAATTGTAAATACAATGGATTCAACATTTCTTGATTTTCAAATGTGGGAGAAAAATCAACAGAGTGGAACGGAAAGGAACATGGATTACTTTTCAGATCGAAAAACAAATTGAGAGGAAACTATTGATACGGCGGTTACCAATTGGCTCTAAATTTTGTCAAAATGCATTATAGTAGCATCCAATGTGTGTTTTAGTTGAGTGTTTAAATTTTCTACTTAACCCTTTTGAATTCCACACAATTCATAAGAATATGAGATTACTTTAGTTCGCACACAAAATTGACAAACCAATTCAAGCTCAGACCCTCAATCTTCCAACAAACGAGTATAGATCACCTACACTAATCAAATAATTTGATACCATAAATGCTTCTTATCTGTATATCAAAATAAAATGGTTGTTATACATAGAACTGAAAAATGATTTCTCAATTAAATTGATACCATTTTAGAATTGAATGCTATATGCGTAATGGCAAACAAAATCAGATATTGCCTCCATATCCTATAATATGCATTAAGACAAAATTGTGAAAGAAACTAGGATATGAGAGAGAGATAATATTGCAACGTGTTTTAAACTTAAACCTTACCTCATAGAATACTCCAATTAAAGGGCATAACCAATAAAGCAATGATACTTCATAAACAAGAAACTTTCTAGATCCAAAGGCATAAGAAACATAGCAAAAATACTTTATAACCAAGAAGTTTTCCAGATGCAGACATAAGCAACAGCGAAAATACTTCATATTCAAGAAACCTCTCCCAGATGCACTTAAGAAAAGAATATTGTACATCGATTCGCAAGCTTCTAATGATTTAAGAAGATTATTATGATAATGCTAAAACAGAAGTAAAAGAGAGTGGCTGGATGACACTTACACAGTGAAACCATAATATATATATATATTGAGATAGGAGAAAGGCGAATCTGATATGTAATATAGATAATAGTAGGAAAACATAAGGTTACTTATGGCTCCAAAAATGGACCCGGAGTCACTGATCATTAGTCAAGATATCACAACAAGAGTTCCCATTAGTTTCAAGCAGTAGTCTCACTCTAGATTGTGTTAGACCACCAACATGGTGTAACCAACAAACATTAATATATTTGCTTGTAATATGTCATTTATAGAAAACAAAGCCAAATTAATCAGAACCAAAGTCCATATGAACCAAGTCAACTAGTTCAGATAGTTTGAAAAAATACCAGTAACCTCTAACAGAAAAAGAAAATCATTTTATCATTATAATCTTAAAGGTAAATAAAGAACTATTAAGAACTTAATTGACAGACAAAGGTAAATATGTAACTATTATTCATACAACAGTTACATTTTATTGAAACTTAACATTCTTTCCTATCCCAATTAGGTTCCAACCCATACCATCAATTTCAATAAAGAGCAAGAGTCACGTATTATGAATTCAGGTGAATATGGTTAGCATTAAGAATAAGAGAAAAATATAATTAAGATAAGAATATTAGTAACCTGGGAAAACAATGAAACTGTCATCATCTTTATTTCCCCCGGAAGTTCTTGAAGAACTAGAGCCTGAAAATAGAAAATAGTAAAATATCTCCCGCACTTTTGTAACAAATCCACAATCACTAACAATGTCATATTTAATTCACAACAATTTGGTCACTGTAAACATTTCTTTAACCAAAAATGAAAGTAACAGAGAAAGACACCAACATACAAACAGGAAAGTGAAATGGAGAAATTCAACACGAAAATGACAATGAACATTTTTTAGTTAAAAGGAATAGGCTGTTGAAGTTCAAATAAGCTTGACAATGAACAAAATCATGTCCAAAATGGTGTCTAACACCAAAATCTTCAAAAACATGTCGATTTACAATGAACATTTTTTAATTAAAAGAAATAAGCTGTTGAAGTTAAAATAAGCTTGACAATGAATAAATTCGTGTCCAAAATGTCTAACACCAAAATCTTCTAAAACATGTCGCTTTTCTCTCTTCATCTAGAAAAATTCAACACAACTGAAACAAAATTACACATAAATTCATGGAAATAGAACCTCTGCAGAACAGGAATTAAGGATCAACCAAAATGGACATAGCAATAGTCTTGTGGACAAAAGCACTACTTTAGTATCTCCACAAGAGAACAAAACCATAAGGGGGGGCATAAAGAAGAGAACCTATTAATTTATCAAACCAAGAAACCATTGCAACACAAAGAGTTCACATGTACAATAATTAATGTGTACTCTCTCCAAAATTCACTTATTTGCTAGTCTAGTATATCAAGAAGCAAACCCTAGAAAACAAAATTGAAAACGGCAGACTGAGTTCAAATATAATACCTCTCTGAATGTCAAGAGCCAGCGAATATAACCAATACGAAGCCTAACAATGGTGGAAGCTTCATGAACAACTCCAAGATAAGAGATGCTGAAAACTACAAAAATGACAAAGAACTATTGACGTTACACAATGAAATGACGTCAAGAAATTATGTCTCATACCAAATGCCTCATAAACATGCAGCATTTGTATCTACATCAAGAAAAATTCAAAAATCTTGAAAGGAAAATTAGGAAATCAGACCTCCAGAATGCTTGAAGATCCAACCAAAATGGGCAGTGGCACCACAACGGTCTTGTAGGGAAAAGCACTGCGTTAGTGGATTTTCCAAGATTCAACGTGTCCTCAAGAAACAAGACAAAAAAAGAACAAGAAAGGGAAACAGAATCGGTCAACTTCACAAGAAAACATGAGAAAAAGAACAATACAAGAAAAAAAAAAGAATCCGGTAATTCATCAGACCAAGAAACCATGCGACAGAAAGAATTCACATGTTCAGTAATCAAATAGTAATACTCCAAGATTCACTTGTTTCCTACACTATACCAAGAATCAAACCCCAATTCAAGAAAATTGAAAACAAGAAAATTGGTACCACTCTAAACTCCAAGAAGCGAGGAATATAAGAAATGCAAAGCCCAATAATTGAGGAATCTTCATGCACAACTTCAAGAAAAGAAGTGCTGAAAAGCATAAGGGTTGCGCGTGCAATCAACGGTTCATTTATGAGAAACTCGACCCAACCCCTTCCATACACTTGGGGATTTCACCACCCTTAGAATCTTGATTTTCTTCTATTCCTTGAAAATCTTGGCCCTTGAGTGGGGTTGATTTAGGATTGAATTCGTCTTCCATGGACATTGAGGAAGACTATGTGGAGAGGAAAGAAGAAAGGGAATAACAAATATAGACTGGAAGAGACCCTGGAGAGACTGCTCCTTTTTAAAGTACTATAAAGTGCTACTACAAAGCGCGATGTATGCAGAAGCTTCTCTTTTTGTAAAAAACGCGACTTCAATATCAAATCAGAAAGAGAGAAATCCTCTAGACAGCTCCCGTGGTTTTTTTTTTCTTTTTCTTATTTCGCATTGTTGATCGTGTTTTCATCACTTCATATTTTCAGAGATAGTATTTATAATTTCCGCTCATTTCTTTTTTGTATTTTTTATTTTTCAGAGATAGTAAAATAATATATTATATATATATATATAATATATATAAATGTTTGTTTATAATTTTATAGAACACATCTATATATAATAATAAAACAAAAATATAAAGGCTAGCCAAATAAGTTTCATGTATACCCATCCTTGAATTGTTTTTTATTTTATTTTATCAAATAAGAAAATATTTTATTTTTGTTTAGTTTATAAAGTGATATTTATGCAAAAGATTGACTAGATTTTTTTGAATAAATATAATTAGTAATATCATTTAAATTTTATTTTTATGTCAAATAATATTTGATATTCTTTTTTATATTTAAAATTAAGTAAGTGTACTATTGATTATTTTTATCTAAAAAATTCACTCATTTTTTGAAGTAAATTTGTTAGAAAAATCATTTAACTTTATTTTTTATATTACTTTTGTGTATTTATACTTATTAATTACTTTAATTTTGAAGTTTAGATGATGTTAATTTATTTACTTTTATATCATAAATTTAAATAATTTGTAATTTTATTTATTTACGTTTCCAAAAATAATGTTCCCGTTTATATCCTATATTGTCTGAGTTTATTTTAATTTTAATTTTTAATTTTTTAAATGGTGATGAAGAAACATATTTATTTATATGTATTTTTGCTGAATTTTTTTTACTATCATTTTCACTACTATCTAAAGTCATGTTCACAGTTGGCCAAAAGTAGCCAATTCTAAAGGCTTTGTTGGCCAAGACAAAAATCATTGTGGGCCCACAACATATTTCCTTGAGAATATGTAACCGTTCCTTCGGGGTAGGCATTTTAGCAAATGATGTGTGAAGAATTTCTTCTAAAGTGTATCCACATGAGCAAAAACGGGTAGCTCAAGTCTTTAAGTCTAGCTTCCTTTTAACCAGGATAGGATGGGTAATCTCCAATCCCTTCCCCCCCCCCCCCTAGGAGGACAACATGACTTTTCAAGGGATCACTTGGTTTGAAGAGGTGTTGTGTGGTAATTTATCCTACAATCTTCTAAAGCATTAGTCAGGTTGGATAATAATCGTTGGTGTTTTCTTCTGAAAGAATCTGTTTGAGTTGAAAAGTTTCGAACTTCACTTATAATTCTTCTATTCTCCATCTATTTGACTATGAATTGGGAATTTGAGTAAGTTATTAGGTGTCCAGCCCCAGTTTCCCAAGCCAACTTCATACGCATTGCAAGGACTATATATTCAATCTTGTCATTCGAGGTTTTGAAATTGTACCTGACTACAAATTCTATGTCACCTCGAGGAAAGTGACAACTACCCCACCCCTACTCCCCTGAACGTAGCTTCAATTTGGAAATTCATAACTACATAAGACCATCAACTGGCAGCACTGTGGAAGAAAAATGCGTTAAATATTAGTTTAATACAATTTACACCCTTATTACAAATAAACAAATATTCCTTTATGAAAAAAAAAGCAATTTATTCATTTGTCTTTTCAAATGAAGTAATTTACCCCCTTATATCATATAAAATGAAGCAGTAGGAAAGTAAATTACTTCATTTTAAAAACCATAAAAGGGTAAATTGATGCATTTTTTAAAACACAAGAGAATAAATTACTAATTTTTTCATAAAAAAATAATTTATATATTTATAATATCACAATGAGGTAAATTACATGTTTTCCACAGTAGGAATCTCCCTACAGTGAAGGTGGATGCTAGCGAAAATGGAAAAATAAAAACCAATACTCCATTTATGAAAAACAGAGGAATTGAAAGAAAGACCATTTCTAAATAAATATCAACCTTATCCAGACTACAAATTAAAGAATGTGCTGCTCACCAATCAAGTTAGACTTGATTACAGCAACTAACCAACTATAATTTAAAAAGATAAGGTGAAAAAGAAAACAAAAAGGCTCACCACGCACACGCGGCCCCAGGTTAGTCTACAATGATTACAGATAACCTTCTACAGTTAATACTAGCAACGACTGTGAAAAGACATAGCAAAGAAGCAAACATCCATCAACTCATTTGACCATATTCTCCTGATACAAGAAGCACCAGGATTTGAACACCTAAGCACCTCAAGCAGCAGTAGCATTAACTGGACCATTAGACCTGAATCCACGACCCCTGCCACGAGTCCCCCTTCCACGGCCACGACCTGCAGCAGCGGCAGCAGGGTAATACAAGTAAATAGCCATACCCCAGAGCAGCATGACAATCATAGGATATAGTAGCAATAACATGCAGAATGGAGCAGATACAGAAAGATGATTTGTCCCATCATGGAAAGTCACTTGCATACAAGATGGATAGATGGCAAACCCTCTCATTGAGTTAAGAGAGTCACCCAAGGAAATCTAAATGCTGAATCGACAAACCAAAGTGCATGAATGAAATAGGCAGTATGTAAAAGATCCATATATCCCATTTTAACAAATTTTCGGAGCTTCATCCTAATTTACAGAATATCCATACACACAAGCTATCAGATTATCTGAAAGGCTGAATACAATTGACAAATACTGAAGTAATTGGAAACAGAGGCAAACCGGCAACAGGTCAAATACCTATTTGGTGAAGCAGCATACAAGGGAGGCGGGGATGATTGGGTTCCTTAGTGAAAACTGCTTCTTCCTATTTCTAGAGCATTTACTAGACAACTAGTCCTTGAAGAAGAGTTGGAAAACTAAAACTTTTAATAAATGAGCAGAAGTACCTCGAGGTGCTTCTTGATTGTAGCCTCCAGCATCATGTTGAACATCCAACTGAGGACCATTGTACCCTCCCCTGTCACGACCACGGAAACTGTGACCCCTGCCTCGTCCTCTACCCCTGGCATATCCACGGTTGCGCTCATAGCCTCCGTCCTCATAATCAGCAGATACAAATCCGTTCCCTAAATTAAACAACAGCCATTTTGTTCCATAGTCAGATTTGGGAAATCTACTTAAACTTCCTAAGTTAGATGCAGCTAAAATCTCAAGCTCCCTTGAGATTCAGATGATGTAAAATAAAAAGAAGATAAACCAATTTATACCTGGTGGGCCTCTTGGCCTCCCCCTCTACCACCCCGGCCTCTTCCTCGGCAAGATGTGACCCCCCTATACAATTGAAACAAGATGAATCATATTCATTAATGGAATATATTGAGAACAAAGAACCAGAATCAGAACAGGAAACTACCTCCATCATAGTCGAGCTCTGTAGACACCTTCACCTGGTCGGCTGGTATTGGTGGTTGGTACCTACAGTACATAACAGACCATCATAATCCCACTTCCACAGATCCGATGGCATTAGGAGGACAAAGAACAATGTAAACACAAAAACCAAAGTAGCAATCTGGACTCAACAATTCTCAAAATCATTAACTTAAAATCAACAAATTGCTACTCGAAAATTTCGGAGATCTACTCTAAGTGAGTGATTATGATTATTGGTTCCATGTTGTATTTGCCACAAAGCAGGAAATGCAAACTACAACTCACCCAATATTTGACTTATCCAACTCCTTCTTTGAGAGAGTAATTGTGACCATTGATACTTTCCTTGTTGTTTCCAGACTGCAGATATTAGCCAAAATGTCAGAAAGGCCAATCACATTTGTCAAGGTATAAAGTGACAAAATTATAACTCAGAAGTTTCAAGATCATATTTTCTTTTCCAGGGTTCAGTCTGAAGTGCCCTTACGTTTGGAGGCCTTCCTCCAGGGGTTCCCATGTGTCAGTGATGTCAGTGGATTGAATTGTTGTAATTTGGTGAAGACCAACAATTCTCCTCTAAATTCGAAAAAAAAAAAACAAAATACAACACATCTTTAAATCACAAATCAAAAGTTAAAAATTAATAGTCGAGCAAAAAGACTAAAGAGAGACCTTGATTAACTCCACAATTGTTACTGTTTTGTTGATGGCTCTGCCCATTGCCTTGAATACTATTTCATCTGAATCCTTTTCCTACATCATTGCATGACATATTGCTGATGTCAGATACTCCAAGAAACATTTGCCAAATAATCTTCATGCAACAATTACATATTTGGACAAATAGAACAATAAGCATTCATATCAAGTGACAACTATCTCAAGCAGAACCATTTAGATTGAATAATCAGGATATCCTATGAAGATAGTTTTACTCTTAGATGAAAAAAAATAACCATGCAAGTAGCAAAAGTTATGCAAATTTACAGGATATACCAACAGAATGAAAGTCAAACAAATTTCAAAAAACAAGAAACCTCCACTGAAAAACGGAAAAGAGTACTCCAGGATATGTCACTAGAATTGTTTCTTCTAAATATCACCATTGAAAAGGTTAAAATTTCAATATGTTTTCACCGAAAAACTAAAATGTTAAAATCACACGTCCTGGAGGACGCCCTCCAGTGCCCAAGATTCGGGAGGAAATTTGGGGGATATGAAGTTCACAGAAATTGGTTACCCCAGCACAATACAGTTTGGGCCTTAGTTCCATGACATCATTATAATGTCTGATAGTCAACCTTAACCTTGTATTATACAACCATTTATCACTCCCTATGTATAACCATTACCACGTTAAATCTGCAATGAGTTCCATACAAGTATACACTATATCATATTAGACCTCAATCAGCATTTTTTCTCTTAAGAGTCTTAGATAAATCATAATTTCGTGAGACTGTAAAATCATTAGGAAAAAGCAAGGACAAAACACGGCAACAAATAATATAAGGCATATAACAGCAAAAGAAAGGATAATCTAAAAAAACCACCCCGCTTAATTTGAGCCAATTAAACATAAAATTTCTGTCAACAAATTACTAAACGCAAAGGCTCAGAATAAACAACCGACTGTTATACTCAAAACACTACAGAAATCCAACGGTAAAAACACATAAACACATCCTCCCACCAATTACACAAACATAATGAGAAAACAAATATACCTGAAGCAGAGTCATTGCATAAGTGATGTAGCTCCGCATCCTTGGCTTGTAATCCTTATTTCATTCTCATCAATTGGTGTCTCCACCTTTGGCTTCTCCACCTTCTGGTACCGATCCATGCTCCACAAGCTCCTTCAAAGTAATCAAATCAAACACAATAGAATCAACAATCAAACAAAAAGGAAACAGGAAAACCCTAAGCAATCAATGGAAGAGAGAGAAAGGAGCGATAACTAGGATTTTACTGGTGAATAGAAGAGCAGCAGATCTGCAAGTAATGGAATAAAAAGCAATTTTCAGTAACTAGTGTTAGGATTTAAAACATATATATATAAGTACCTGAGCGAGGTTTATAAATACGTATATATACACATAATATATGGAAAGATAAGATGATATTCTCCACCAACTGAAAGCCCTCTTCTCCGGCTTCGTATCTTCGTTACGCCCTGACCGCTCTGCTGCGTACTTCTCAAATATTATATATTCCCGGCGCGGAAGCTGTGCCCTAGTTCTTTTTAACCCGTTGAACCGGTTGACGGTTTTAGTTTTCTTTTATTTATTATTTGGGTTGGGATAAGTCTGCCCTGATATTTGCGTGCCAAATTCAAGTGTACAACTATTTGAAGCATCAACGTACAAACCTTCATTTGGTCTGTTCACTAGAGATGAGATGAGATTTCTAGGGAGAAAAAAAAAAAACCCATAGTCATATCTTAGAAAAGATATATCCACACACTTCCGTCCCATTGTTGCAACTCAATGATTGAAACGTTTGGTTAAGTACAAGAAAAATCGTGAATTATTCGGTTCTTTCTAATTTTTAATCAAAGAGGCGTGTCCATGCTGATACACGACTATATTGTGTTCGTGTGGTCTTCCTTGGTCTTGAAGGATCAATTACTTTAAATGACACTTTTTTTTGGAATTTCTTTTCTCCAAATTAAATTTATTTGAACCAAATTAATTAATGAATAAATATCAAGCAATTACTTTATATTAATCACTTATACGATATACTAATTATATAATTAATTTAAATTCGAAGAAATTCAATTTGAATTAGAAATAAGTAGGGATTTTACTAAAACTATAAATTACCAATACGACGGGTGGACTTAAGGGGCTACTCAGGGTTTGCCAACACTTCCTACAGGGAGGCTATAAGATATTTCTACACTCTGGCTCAGAAGGGAAGTCATGCTCAAAATTACGTGTCTGGAAATAAACATATATCCTCACAAGAACAGTTCCACGTCCAAAGAATATTTTAATTTTCCCTAATAGTACATCTTATACCACAAGAATTTACAATAGCATGAAGCTTACACACGATGTTTTTACGTTATGGAAACTGCAATTCTCTCTTCCTTCTATACCAGCAGTTAAGTGATTGTTCTGATGAAATGAAATTCCCGCGTAAGTACCAGTCACAAAATATCGCACGTCATTCCTAAAATTTATAAAAGGCAGAGACGCTGTAGCTGTTGCACAGTTGATTACAGAAGAATCCTCCATATCTAATCTCCTGCAAGATATTTGGTCCGAATCAGTTCCGTGGCATATCATGTTAGACAAGATCAAGAAAATGGGCAAAAGCAATCAGAAACCAGAACTCAGAGCACATTCAGGTATAAAATTGCAAATGGAAATTCTTAGAAGTATAATCCCAATGCTTCCAGACATTAAATACCCTAATGTCAGTATGATCAAATAAGGAAAGGTCTTCATTGACACTGGAGAGTGTTCCACCCAAAACAAGGCCTAGCAGCAAATGTGATTTCCGGTGGTGGCAGATCCCGCGAGATGTAACAAAAAGAGCAGCAAAAACAATCTTCACATACTAATTTTGCAATACCATCAAGATACATGGATTAATGTGGTGGGTCTCAAGTACTAATGTGAACAGAGACTGAGGGCTCAATTTTAAATGTTCCAGTACAGTTCTAGCTGTGAGGAGAGAGAGTCAGGTGGGTCTCGAGAACGAATGTGAATAGAGACTGCAGCCCAATGTCAAATGCTAGAGTTCTAGCTGTGAGGCAAGAAAGCAGTCAAGTCAATCAGAGAAACTAGGGGGAGAAGGCCAAATTACACGACACTCCGGATTTGCATACAAGATCCTGTGTAGGTGATAGGCTAATATTCTCAGTCACCACCAAGGCACCATTCGAAATATTTTTACAAGTTCTCAAGCCCACGAAACTTTCCCATGACTGCATATATTTCCATGCCCATGCTTGCACAATGTCTCTCAGTACAGGGAGACTGGAAAGACAAGGCAAGCATTCAAATTTTCAAGTATATTAATAGTCAACATTATGTCAAATCTAAATTACCATGAGAAAGCAAAATAAGAACATAAATACAGCTCATATTAAAGACCAAGTTTACATGCCTACCTTAGAGGTAAGCCTAGACTTTGTATTCACCAACATGCATCCACTTCGTAGATGACCACTTATTCCCTTTAATAACAGCGCAACCACCTGGAATCAAACAATAGAACATGATACAGGGAACAAAATCTTGAGACCAAGCCAAATGACTAAATTGGTAAGCCATGGGTCAAACACAGAAACAGTTTTGCCTTAAACTTAGGA
This sequence comes from Sesamum angolense, assembly GCA_034509725.1. Classification (NCBI taxonomy): domain Eukaryota; kingdom Viridiplantae; phylum Streptophyta; class Magnoliopsida; order Lamiales; family Pedaliaceae; genus Sesamum; species Sesamum angolense. The sequence goes on along the minus strand of JACGWL010000014.1, from coordinate 989,576 downwards.
AGATCATTTTCATCCAATATGATTCAGCATACATTTCTCATATTAAAATAAATTTGATTACTCATGTAGCATCATTTCACTATAATAGAATAGGGTATCTTGAAAACTGCATCTCTTTTGTGTTTGATCCTCGCGTCTTTTTCTCCTTCCACATTGATTTCTTTTTCCTTTGGTTGGCCTAGAAGAAGATAGGGGGATCAAGGTGATGGAAAATCATGAATGGACACAATAAAACTCACCATGCAAGCTCGATGGATCCAGAGAGGCATCAGGGCGCATACTCCAAAAAAGTAGCGCATCACCCATTTTTGGTTTCACAGCAAGGCCTCTTTTACCACACTCTGACAAGTTAGGCGCAGAGCTAAAATTTCCCTTGGCAGCAGGAAAAATTGTCTCACCACCTTCTTCAACATCTGACCTGCATCAAGTGCAAAGAATGAAAATAAATTGTAAAGAAACACGAAGTACCTTGGCCTTATTAGAACACGGTAACCATAAAAAAAACTTTGGAAGCATCAATATGTAGCTGAAATACTTACAAATACATAAGAACAGTAGCTATGCGTTGACCCCCATTTTTAGTGTTGAATTCATCAAGAAAATAATCATAATGAGGCTCGTATTTTTGTCCAACTTCATAATGCAGAACTTGTAGACCTTCTCCATGTTCTGTAAATCAAAACTAAATAATTGCGCTACAAATTGCAAGGAATAATATATGGAAGGATACCATACAGAACCACAGTATCAAACAAAGGAGTCATTCAGGTGCCTGCATCTTGTAAGTAGTAAGAGAAGAGCGAACTGCGAGAACAGAGGATGCCAAAGATTTTGCAAAATAACATGATGTGCTATTATAACACCGTTCTTACTAGGCTGCCACTGTTTCTTCTCAATTAAGCATAAATATGTTGAACAACTAGGACATCGTATTTTCTTAGTTGGATACCCGACAGTGCTCATTGAAATAGTTATTATTCCTTGTTTTCTTCACCTTTTCCACGGAAATCACATTATCAAGAGCAAGATGATAATCACTATTGTTGGAAATAGGCCAGGGATTTTGATAACCTGACACCAAGCATCACCTAAGTCACGCATCTCATAAGCATCTAAGATGATATCAATATAACCTGAAGCTTCTAACTTTATATTACATATTGCCCTTGCAATTCATGGAAATAATACAAGGAACATTTAACTAAAGACAACATAAGACACAGGGCAAACACTTAAATTCTCATACCTGCAGGTATGAAAGTGTAGTCTGCTATTCGTTTCTCAATATCTCTGATGACCTTATCTCGCCCTCTTCTCAAGAACATTCCCGAACTTGTACGAACCCTGAAATATGAACTGCTTGTTCAGATGCCAAATACAAGGATAAAGGAAAAGAAAGTTCTAGAACCAATTCTTATGCATTCAGATGAAATACATAAACGGAAACACAAGTAATGGAGATAGATCAAAGACCTGCTATCTTTGCTCTTGCCAGTCTTGCTATCAACAACTGTTGACTTTACCATGTGAGGCCTGGCAAGATTTATCAGATACTCACATTCTTCCTTTGACTGTCAGTCATCCCGCAAACAGCAGCATTAGAAAGGGTTATTGAAAATTTTTAATTCAAATAAGTTGATTTCAACATAAACAAAAGAATTTGATACAAATACGAGGTCCCAATTACATGCCCAACCCAGCATTCATCAAACTCAAATATGACCACAGTAGTAACAAACAATGTTATGAGGACTCCAGGAAGCATAAAAAGCTCTAGCAGTTTCAGCTCTTTGATTCATTTTTTCCCTCCTAAAAAAATTATGGCAATGGAACAATGCCACAGAATTCATACTAACCAATAATTCAAATAGAAAAAGTATATAAACCTCCCAAATTGAAGCACATTTTAATTAACATTATCATACATAAAGTCCAAAAAGAACAATAAAAAAAAAAAAAGAGAGAGAGAGAACTGCATAAAACATCTTACAGATATATAATCTAAACTCACCAAAAAATTGTGATAGAGGAAAGCCCTAGGCTCCCACGAAAGAACCTCCGTCCACTGCTCCCTTCTTTCCCCCAATCCTTCTCCCTCGTTTTTACTGCCATCAACAAAAAAAGAAACAAAAAATTGAATATCACTACAAGACACTGAAAATTTCAGGAAAAAAAAAAATGCATTGAGAAACACAAAAAGGGAAAAGTTCACATGTCTATTGTCAAGCGCTTCAATTTGATGCGATCTCCGATCGGCAAGGAGTCCTCATTGAAGCCAATGGGGAGAGAGAGGATTCCGAGGCCGAGAAGCAACAAAAGCACTATCGTCAGCATCAACAGCATTGACAGCACCAAAACTACCGTAGAAGATCTCTTCCCTTGATGCCGATTTCCCCTTCCCTTCGCCATTTTTGCTCTGTAAATTAAGATCAAATTAAAACCCTAATACACGAAAACTATATACAGATTTTGTCCGGACTGAAGCGATTTTAGGTCTGTGAAATCTCGTTTTCGTGATTCAACGAGGACGAAGAAGTTGAAACGGAAGACTGGGAGGTCCAAAAGTACCTAAATGCACTCACTCGTTTAACTTATTTACGGGTGTTTCAGGCGACTCATAGGCGGTGCTTAAGGGGTACTTTTGCCACTTCACATGTCCATTCTCTCTTCATAAGCTCACTTCATAAGAGATTCCTAGTACTTGATTCATTAGCTGTTCAACTTCCATTTCACTAGTTTGAATTTTTCCATTTTAATTGGTCAATAAATTTTAGTAGGTTAGGAGGATTTATTAAAAAAATAATAACAAACAAGCTTTGATTATTGGTGATTAGCTACCACTTTACATTGAATTTGACCTTTAACTTTCTTATGATCTCCTCAAATATAGGTAATTTATTTTTTTCAAACATATATTTTAATATTTCAACGTTTACATTAAACTCGAATAATTTGAATTCAACTGATATTGCCTCCATATGAGACAAGGTCTCCCAACATATAATTTTTTTATATTCATAAAATTTGAATTCAGTACCATACTTAAGTTAAATAGATTCGTTTCTATTGAACTTAGGTGAAATAAAAAAAGGGATAATTATATTTACACCATTTTATCTATTGTCTGTTTACATAAATTATTCTTACCTTTTAGATAATTATACATACAACCACTATTATCACTTACACAAACCACTCCTTATTTTTTTTGAAAAATTACACACATTCCCTAAAAATGTTAACATCATTATACAAATATCCCTATTTTTTGACTATCAGATAAAGTTTATGTAATTATGCAAAATATATGGGTGGTTTGCGTAAATAAATTATAAGTCAGGGGGTGTAAATGTAATTATTCCAATGGATAAAAAGAATTAAAAAAAAGTCCAGAAATTGAACTATAACGTATATCGACAATGGTAAAAGTTGAGGTTTCAAAATCTTCATTTAGTTTGAAATTTTAAATTCGAGCTCAATATATGCAGGTGTTGGTCTACTTGTATTATCATTTATATATTTATTTTAATTGATGATTTATTTTTACTATCTCTCGTGATAACCAACAAAACAAAGTCGAAATTGGTGTTTTTTGGGTGTGAAATGATAACAAAAGAAGCATAATTAAGCGTGTGAATTATTGCCAAAACATGCCAAGGAATAGCGTCCGTAGCAAATCAAATGCAACTGTCTCCGCACAATACTTCACAACCACTATGAGAACAAAAGTTTTACTATAAAAGCTACACGCAATTACAAATTATGAATCAATCAATTACAATTATATTATAAATTGTATAGTTAACAATAATTATTATTATAATATATTAATAATTATTATTAAAATAAATTAATAATACACATATTTTGATTACACGTGAACTTATTAAATTTTAATTTCACCAACTAAATTAAATCTCATTCAGAATTGTTTGATTTGAAAATTTACGTATTTTTTAATATTAATATAATCTAATAAAATTTCATTTAGTATCTAATAAAAATTATTTCATTTTTTTAGGGAATATATATATATATATATATATATGGTTTAAACGAAGGCAAACTTTAAAAAATGCATGCGGAGAAAGTGAGAAATGTGTGCATGTAATCAAGGTTTTTGCACTCGTGCTTGGAAAGAAACATTAACATCTGCATAACATCATTTTCACGCAAGTAATTAAGATTGATTGATTCCCCACCAATTAGTATTGGTGGATTGCATTTTATTACATGATAAAAAATTAAAGTCCACTTTTCGATATTCAAAGTTGTTTGCTTTTTTTTTAGTAAATAAATTACACTAAAGTATTTAAAATTATTTAAATACATCGATAATTCTCAAATCAAATTATTTATAAAAGTAAATCAGCATTCACTCTCATGGAATTCAAACTTATAATAATTTCAATAATTGTAAATTTTAATTTAACCACTTATCAATATTCAAAATTTTCTGTATATAGTACATTTATACATAATACACTAAAAAATGAATAATTAATATAAAAGATCGAATATAGCACTTACGGTATTATCCAATATTAATAAATATAATTTCTTGAAATGAATTCATACATTAGTTCAAATTAATCATCCCAATAATTTGTCATGAAATCCACCTGTTAATTCTAATACCTAGTCCGTCTAATACGACCTAGCCTTTAAAATAATAATAATAATAATACCACAAAATTAAATAATCAATACCCGATACGGCACGACTTTGTTTACATTTTCAATAATCTCTCGTGCATGTCGTCTTATTACTACTGCGTTGATTATTCTACGGATTTTCCTCTATTATTTAATACCAGTAGGTACAACCTTGTTTTGCTCATTCACACACCAACTCTTATACCCTATCCAACGGAAATTTTTATCTTAATTTTAAATTAATTATTACGATAAGTGTAATATAATTATATATAATTAATTATTTTTTAATTGTATGTTTTATTACACCTAAAGTGTATTATATTTATTATATATTAATTCAGGTATGATAAAAACTCAATCAGAATACATGCGTACTTACACGCTTCCAACACGCACATACACGCATGGGTGTGTGCGTTTTTTATTGCATATCTATATATATAGAATTAGAAACAAAAAGATGAATTATCATAGCAAAGAATATATTTGTAAATGGATCAGAAGGCAGCAGCGAAGTCAAAGAACAAGATTTTAAAGTTTCTACCGAGGGCAGCTCAAGCGGCGGTTTCATTTCAAAACCTTCCGTTCAGCCCCCGCCGGGACAGGCGGCCTGATGTCAATGCACCCAGGCCCCGATCACATCTCAATAAGGGCTTTTCGGGCCCGATTGTGTCTATGATTCCGGCTGAAGCCCGAGGGAAATCCAAGAACTTCGAAACTCAAGAACCCACTTCACCCAAGGTTTCGTGCATGGGTCAAATCAAGCACAAGAAGAAGATCTCGAGAAAGAAACACGCTTCTTTACCGAAAGAATTCAAGCCCGTTTCCCGTTCACAGCCCGAGAGAACTAACACGGCAAGGGGCCCGGCTAATTCTAAGCCATCGGGGATTAAGAAGTTTTTCGGCGCCCGAAGAAGATCTGATGATGGGTCGAAGGATCACGCGGAGCCATCGGTTCCCGCGCCGAGCCTGAGCCAGATGAGGAGATTCGCGAGCAGCCGTGAGACGTTTGCCAATTTTGATTGGACGGCGGCACAAATTGCGCCGGAGGAGGACCGGGATTTTTTCTCCGACGAAGAGAGGGGGGACAGTGACGCGGATGATGACGTCATCATCCCTTTCTCGGCGCCGATAATGGTGGGCGGAGGTGTAGCCGGCTTGGAATTGGAGCCGAGGAAGGAGATCAATTTGTGGAAAAGGCGGACCATGGCTCGGCCTCAGCCTCTTCAGTTGAACTGACATGGAGCCACCAAATTAAAACAGCACGAAAATAAAGAAAGAAAATTTCTTATTTTCTTCTCTCCCGTTTTTGCCCTTGCCCTTTATATTTTTTATTTTTATTTTTTTAAAGTTGTATGGTGAATCTTCAGAAGCATTTTTGTAAATGAGATAAACATATACAAATAGGATAAAGTAAATGAAATTTATTTTTATTTTCATTTTCATTTTTAAAAAGAAAAAGAATTTTGACTAATCTTCGTGGGATGATATTTGTAGAAGAGATGCCAATAAACAAATTTAAGTATAAATCAAATACATTGTAATTGAATCTTCTTAATATAGGGATAATTACAATGTCTCCTGACGAGATAAGTGTAATTATACGTAATTTTTTTTATAGTATAAAAAATATATATTTAATTTTTTTTTATGTTCATTTTTGTCCAATAAATAAATTCATCTATTAGTTAAAATTTAAAAATTTTGAATGAAAATTCATATAGTCTTATTTATCCCTGTTTCACTTGTTATTGACTTATTGTATGCCAAATAAATCTTTTATGATAAATTAATGTATTAGCACGTGCAAAGATGTATAAGGGAGTTTGACCAAAAAATATTTATTTGACATGCAATAAGTCAATTGCACTTAATATGAATTTTAAATTAATTTTTGTGCTCATATCAACAAAATTGATAAATTTTGATTAATAAAATGTTTATTTATTAGATAAAAATAAATATATTGATGATACTAAATATATATTTTTTTTAAATTATATAAAATTTAAATATAATTACATTAAACGGGGGAGAGGGAAGATGTAGTTATCCGATGATCAATTTACAGTTTAAATATAAGTCTTGGGTCATGATCAGTGATGCCAGCTGTGATGATTTGGAGCTTGACAATACTGAGAAAAAGGGGGAATTAGTGACCTATAAATGGGCCTCCAGTAAGGCTAACATAGGCTTTACTAATTGGGCTTTCACGTAGCCCATTCTCAGAACATATCCATTTAAAAGCTTTTGGTCCTCTCCCGATTTTTGTTCTTTGTTCTCTCTAGTCGCAATGACAAAGGGTTCGTGCAATTTACATCCATATAGTATTATAAATGAACAAATTATACTCTTATAAAAAAATAACAATATCCATTTGTACATTAGGGTAAGCTGTTTTATTTTTAAAAACAGGATTGTAAATTGCTAATTTATTTTTTATAAGGAGGTAATTTGCACGTTTACAATATCACATGGGGTAAATTATATTTTTCCTCAATGACAAATCAACTTTTTCTGTTATTTATTTTTATTCATAACATCTATTTAATTTATCTCGAATTTATTTTAATTTATTCAAATATATGAGATGAACACGGTTATATATTTTTATATATACAGAATTTCCTTTAAATAAAACAATGATGAAACGTTACTAATTTTTGACTAGTAAATACCTTCATACAGTACTTAAAAAGAAAAAAAGAAATTCTCACGTGCTGGTCAAATTAAGCAGACACATTATCATAAATGGAGAAAGCATGTAATATTCTCGACAGTAGCATTAGGAATTAGGAAATAGGACATGGTATCTTAGTGCATCCTGGTTTAGGTCGAGTTTCTTTGCTGTCTAGAAGTGATTTGGATGGTGATATGACAATAATATGGAGTATAGGTTTAGAGAGAATTGCGAATTGAATAAGTGAGGGTTAGTCTGCACACAAGAATTGTTAGGCTACTGGAGGTGATCCTCAATTAAAACCATTCGATTTGAGTTTATAAAGATTTCACTATGTGATCTCATGAGAAAGTGCAATCTTGTGCAGTAAATACATACATATCAAATGGAACCCCCAAATACTTATAGGCTTTTATGGATCAGAATTCGTACGAGTTACGTGTCAATAAGACAAGCATTGGATGAGTGTCGAATCAATGATTGTACAAGCGGACCATTAGATCAAACGAGTCTGGCTACAACTGGTTCTGTTAAAAAAAGTATGCGAATTTATGAAATGTATGAATATCTTTTATATATATATTTTTTAAGACATTTATGTCCAATTGTAGGTTTAGTATATTTCCCCTATCTCTCTACCTATGTTTTTACATAGTTGTGAATAAAAGGGAAGAATGGAATATAGTTAAAAAAAAAAGACAATGATGATTGAATATTCCTATTCCATCTATGGTCACTGCAATGTGCCTTTTCTTCATTCTTTATTTTGTCCATTTTTTAGATATGAAACCTTTACAAAAAAAGTAATGCCACATATAGTTCGTCTTGAAATGAATTAGATCAATTGTGATCATAGGATTTTTCAATCAACCCCAAATAAGATCAACTTAGATATATCTTAATTAAATCACAAAATAATAATAATAATAATAATAATAATAATAATAATAATAATAATAATAATAATAAATTTTCTTATATTTATATTCAAATCAAGTTACAAGCACACACTTTATTAATGCAGCTTGCAATTCGATTTATGTCCCACTGTGTGTGGTATTATCTGCTTTAATTTCATACAATATTTATAATTTTATTGTGAAAAAAATATTATCAAAAAGATAAAATCTTAAAAATTATAAAACACTCAAACTCCAGAAGTTTACCTCTATCACTTATATTTTGTCAACTTGAAAGTTTACATTATGTATGAATATAGCGTGGTGCAGACAACTTCTTATTTTTTTTAGATAAACAAATGTATGATGACTACACAAAAAAGCCACCTAAACGTGCCTGCTCTTTTAAAATACTTCAAACTTAATCAAAACCCATACTACCCCCACCTCCTTATGTGCTTCCCACCATCTTTTATTCCCCTTTTTTTGCTAATTATTGTTCGACCGACTGACTTGTTAAGGGCTTTCGTTATAATTACATAATAAGTATTCGCCAAATAAATCCGACATACTCATAGTATCGAGTACTATATTCTCGCAATTATATTTAGTATTTTGAATTTTTAATATTTGTTTACGTTTAATAAATAAATTTTTGTATTAGTCGAAATTCAGCGAACTTGTTCATATTTATAGGAAACTTGAATTGAATTAATACTAACTTATTACAGGTTCAACAAATTTTTTTAATTAAATTATTATAAAGGTGAAAATACCTTATCATGTAAAAATGTATAGCGGTAATAATATGAATTTTTTATTTTGTTAATATCAGTAAATTCGATAAATTTTGATTAATAAACGAACTTATACATAAGAGAAAAATAAAATTTTATAATAAAGTACTAAAAATAATTCTTTTAAAATTATAAAAAAAGTATATATAATTTTTTAAGGAATAGGGTGTAATTATTTGTTAATATTATTTTAGAAGAAACCTGAGTAGTAGTAGTAAGTAAGTATTATTAGCCAGCTAAGATTTTACAACCTATGACTGACTATACATAGATTTATTCAAACCCTGATGATGTTCCCACTATGTCAGCAATTTAAAGATACAGCCAGCCGGCCATAACTGCACTGGAAATCCCACCTTCCAAAGTTGAATTTTTGTGCCCATAATTTTCTTCACTGTTCCATCCGTTCGCCGCGGCGGAGATACCCAGCGAACAACCGACTCAACTGCCCAACCAACTTCTTCCGTCACATGGCTGGAGATAATCCAGACAGCAATTTAATATACCTCCATGGAGACCTCGACCTCAAAATCATCGAAGCCCGATGCCTGCCCAACATGGACTTAGTGTCCGAGCGGCTCCGCCGTTGCCTCGCCCCATTCGACCTCTGCCGGAAGCCGTGTACCTCAAGTACCCGCGGTAATCATCACCACCACCGTAAGATTATCACCAGCGATCCGTATGTCACGGTTTGCCTCGCTGGAGCTCGAGTCGCCCGAACCCGGATTATATCCAATTCGCAAAACCCAGTTTGGGAAGAGCATTTCAAGATCCCATTAGCTCACCCGGTTTCTCAGGTGATCATAACTTCATACAGTCCTGAATATCTCTTGTATGATTTAAATTCAGATAGTCTATCAAAATTGAACTTAAGTTAATTCATAGAATACAGAATGCATATCTTCTGATCTGTAAAGTGAAGATTTTCTTTCAAATCTTTGGTTACTAACTTCATCTGTTAACTTCATTTGAGAAATTTAACTGATTTTATATTCTTCATTCGACAGTGTGATTTTCTTTTTACCTTCTGACTTGTAAAAGCATTGTTTTTCTGGATATCTTGTGTATGTATGCTACTTTGTATCAATATGCAGATTCTCATGAAAAGTTTTGATACAATGAATGAGATTTCCTAATGTTTTTTTACCAGATCAAGAACTCTAACATTCCAAATAATACAGGTCGAGTTCGAGGTGAAAGACAATGATGTGTTTGGAGCGGACCTCATTGGCATTGCCATCCTGCCAGCAAAGAGAATAGCCTCTGGCGAGCTCATCGATGAGTGGTTTCCAGTGATAGGATCAAATGGCAAGCCCCCAAAACCCGACACAGCAATCAGATTGCAAATGACATTCATCCCTTGCCAACAAAATCCCATTTACCTAAATGGCATTTCAGAGACTATGGATTGGAGAAAAGTTATTTTCCATTACGGCATGGAGGAAAGGTGACACTTTATCAAGATGCACATGTGATCGATGGTATGCTGCCTGAAATTGGATTGGATAATGGGAGAAACTTTGAGCATCAAAAGTGTTGGGAGGACATATGCCACGCAATATTGGAGCACACCATTTGGTGTATATTGTTGGCTGGTCAATTTATCATAAGGTAAAGTTGGTGAGGGAGCCTACTAAACCATTGCCGAATGGCGGAGATTTGAATTTGGGGGAGTTACTGAAATACAAGTCTCAAGAAGGGGTGAGAGTGCTGTTGTTGGTTTGGGATGATAAAACTTCCCACAACAAGTTCTTTATTAAAACGGTAAGGAATTTGGTTTGAATTATTACAATTTCTTGTGGTCTGATAGTAAAACTTTAGTGATATAAATTGTTTTCTGATTAGTTTGGCAGTGCTTGATGAAGTTGTGGCATTCAAATTGAAATTCTCATAAACTAAGATGTGTAGAAATGTGATAAAGTGAGTAAAGGGGACTTGGAGGAAAGATTGCTTGTCCATGTGTGTGGCTAGTGTTACAGACCATCGAACCAAGAATGACAAAGTTAGTTTATTAAACTCTTGCTGCATATTTATCTTCCTTTGGTGACTGTGCGTACAGACCTCAGAAGATATTGGCGGTACTTCTTGTGCTCAACCTTGAGTTGCAGATGTTTGGTTGGGCATGTGTTATGTGCCTTTCCAAGTTGACTTCCATCTTAGTTGAGCATTATTTTATTTTCTACTGTAATTGTTGATGAATATAGGTTGCTCCTATTTCATTTATAAGCAACAAAGATAGCCACCGGTTTTGGTTTCTGTTTTTTGCTTTGAATGTAACTGCAGAAATTGATGACATATGAGGGAACATAAAAGACCACAAATATGAAAGAATTAGGGGTGTGGAAATTGTTCATGGTACTGCTACTAATTTGTTCAGACTCTGGTGATTGCTGAAGAGTTGCTTCAGGGCATTGCATGGTTTAATTTTCATATAAAACATAAATCATCTCCCTCATTGTCTGTAGTTGTTAGGTACTCATTCAATCTGAAAGTTGATCTCTTTTCATTGCAGGATGGAGTGATGCAAACTCACGATGAAGAAACTCGAAAATTTTTCAAGCACTCTTCTGTCACGTGTGTCCTGTCTCCTCGTTATGCAAGCAGTAAGCTCAGCATTTTCAAGCAACAGGCATGCTTTATTCTATGTAATCAATTCCACTTACATTAATGGTTGAATATTTTCCAATTCTCATTGAGTAACATTTTGGTTCATTGTATATATTGTCTTGGAATGATCCACATCAAGGGACCTAGTTTAACTGTTGGTGTTACAAATCATGAATGCTTGTGCAGCATACTTGTTAAGTTTCAAGGCTTATAAACTTTATCTTACTTGATCCAATTTTCTTTTTTTTTGTTTCTTTTGTGTGCAGCCTGTAATTAGGCATTGTAGTTTGAGTTAATTATAACAGATCAAGAATCTATTTAAAAATTCTGTTACTTGGATGTTTGTTTACTTAAACAATAATGGAGAATAAGGCCAACCAGCAATTTCTGTGCAGAGCTTACTATTGAAACTACTTTCTAATATTTGCAGAAAGATAGATTTTAACACAAACTAGGCAATGAACAACTCTGCATTCTTGTGTTTTCAGGTTGTTGGAACTCTTTATACTCACCATCAGAAATGTGTGATTGTGGACACCCAAGGTCATGGCAATAACCGGAAGATAACTTCATTCATTGGCGGTCTAGACCTCTGTGATGGACGCTATGATACACCTGAGCATCGATTGTTTTGTGATCTCGATACCGTCTTTAAAGATGACTTTCATAATCCAACATTTCCTGTAAGCAACTGCTCCATCTGAACTCCCGCACTGCTCTGCAATTTTTTCATCCTTTCAGTAATGCACGTACCATAGCTCAAGGAATTGAATTGGGTAAAAAATCATCAGAACAGGACTTTGTAATGGTTCTTGGATCTTATCAGCTGATAAAATATCATGATGATTAGGTTCTGTGTTCTGCATGAAGGAATTCCATCTTAGTTCTTTTTATGTGCCATCATTCTTCAATGTTTTATTTGTGCGTCTTCCTAACAGAGAGTAAATGTCATGCATTCTTTTGGTGCTTTGCTTCATGCTTTTCTTTTCTCCTGCACCAGTGCTTGAATTTGCAATAAGCATGATTCCCATAATATTAGTGTTCATTTATATCTTAATGTTCTATCGTGCTACAAAATTTCCCAAATAATATTTGTATTTATATTTTTCAATAGCCAGGAAAGAAAGGCCCAAGACAACCATGGCATGATTTGCATTGTAAACTCGAGGGCCCAGCTGCTTATGATGTGCTCAAGAACTTTGAGCAACGGTGGAGAAAAGCAACTAAATGGTCCGAGTTTGGACAAAAGTTTAAAAGAATATCACACTGGCACGATGATGCTTTACTTAAGATTGAACGTATTTCATGGATAATTAGTCCTTCAACAACCGTGCCAAATGACCATCCTTTGTTGTGGGTTTCGGGGGAAGATGATCCAGAGAACTGGCATGTTCAGGTAACCAATGCCTCAATAAAGAAAATCTTTCTATTCAATATGAGGAGACTAAAACTTGTTCTTGGTTTTGTTATTTTGGTGCAACAGGTTTTCCGGTCTATAGATTCAGGATCTCTTAAGGGATTTCCCAAGAATGTCCATGCAGCTGATGCACAAGTATAGCTCAGACTTCAATGTTACTTTTCTGAATTTCCATGTCTATAGTGGCTGGTTCAATCACCATGAACTTAGCTTATTACCTCCTTTCTCTTCTGCTAAGAGATATATTTTTTAAAATTCTCTCTACTGCAGAACCTAGTATGGGCAAAAAATTTGGTGATAGATAGGAGCATTCAAATGGCTTATATCCAGGCAATAAGATCAGCTCAACACTTCATATACATTGAGAATCAATATTTCCTCGGGTCATCTTATGCTTGGCCCTCCTATAAAAATGCAGGTATGCTGCTTCGCAAATTTTTTTCTTGACAAATTAAACAACTTGAAGTGGATTTAGATATCTGATTTGTGTATAGCTCTTGCAGAAATAAGTCAAATAATCTCCTTCTGCAACAAGATTTACAGTAAAAATTGAATAAATGAATTAGTCCCAGTACATGTGGAGATATTTCCATTTCTCGGTTTGGTGAATGCAATCTATGGACCAATAGCTTAGATAACATACTTCCGATTAACAACTGCGACTGACCTTCCTCTTGCATTTATTTACATATATTGTGCCTTTTGTTTTCCTAGGTGCTGACAATTTAATCCCAATGGAACTGGCCTTAAAGATTGCCAGTAAAATAAGGGCAAAGGAGAGATTCACTGTTTATGTTGTTATTCCCATGTGGCCAGAGGGTGCTCCTGAGTCTGCCTCTGTACAAGAAATCCTTTATTGGCAGGTGATGCAGCAGACCAAACTGAGAAGTGCCTACCAATGTTTTGGGTGTCGATCTTTTTCAATCTTAAAGCATGTTTGAAGAATTGATTATCTCATTTGCCAGTCACATGCATCGCAGATGAATAACAACTTCATAGGCACATGTTCCATGACTTGGATGTACATTGTGGTGGTCTTGACACTTGAATTTTTCACTCTTGTAGGGGCAAACAATGCAAATGATGTATGATATTATTGCTCGAGAGATCAAGTTCTCTCAGCTTGAGAACGCACATCCGACTGACTATCTGAACTTTTACTGTCTTGGCAACCGAGAGGAATGTAATGAAGAAGAATCAAAGGCAAATGGCCAACCCGCATCCAACGGAAACACAGTAATGGCCCCTCACTTGTTCATACTTATTCTGCTGATTCTTAATTCAATTAGTTTTAAACTTTTATGGAACTCCTGCCAGGATACAGCTTCGAAAAAATTTGGTCGATTTATGATTTATGTACATGCCAAGGGAATGATAGTGGACGACGAGCATGTAATACTGGGTTCTGCCAACATAAACCAACGGTCTATGGCCGGCTCAAGAGATACAGAGATTGCCATGGGTGCTTATCAGCCCCATTACACCTGGACCAAGAAGAAGGAACATCCACGCGGCCAGGTTAGCCTTGTTTATCTCGTCTTTTCACTTCTTTAATTTCCAGAAAGTACACAAAAAAGAAAATTAACTCGTCAACCTCAATATGTATTCACAGGTATATGGATACAGAATGTCTCTCTGGGCAGAGCACATCGGAAAGATTGAGGGGTGCTTCAACGAACCCGAAGATTTGGACTGTGTGAGGTATGTGAATAACGTTGCGGAAGAAAATTGGATGCGGTACACAGCCGAAGAGTACACCCCATTACAAGGGCACATCCTCAAATATCCAGTGGAAGTGAGTGCCGAGGGAAAGGTAAACTCTTTGCCTGGATATGAGAACTTCCCTGATGTTGGTGGTAAGGTGCTAGGAGCTCCAACCAGCTTGCCTGATGCTTTGACCACTTGAACTTCCTCAAGATTTCTTTTCTTTTCATGTTCATAGTTTCATACAGATGTTTAACACCCCAAGAAGGGATTGGATAGAGAACAATTACAATACAGTTTTTACTTGTGTGAGAAACTACTTCAAAGGGATACTTTCCTAGCTTTTCTTGTGTCATTTGGATATAGAAACTATTTGTATCATTGTATCGCAATAGTCATTCTTACTTGATTCTCCTCCTGTACCATGGAATTATTTCATTCAGTGTCTAAAACTGGCAGAATTCAGAAGAGATCTACAAACTCTGATTCAAGAACACTGTTGAATACACATACATCATCTCATACATAGAGCAATTCACTTATCTGTTTACTTAACTCGATAATGGAATACAAAAATGAGATGATCAGCATTCAGATACAGACAGAGTCTTTGATGGAAATCTTTTTGACACTCTATTTCACAGTCACCTTTCCAACCATGCCAGCTCCTTGGTGAGGAGCGCAGTAGAAGCTGTAAGTCCCTTTCTCCGTCAAAGTCACAGCGTAAGTCTCCCCCTTTGCATTGAGAAGATCCTCCTCAGCCATCGAAATCTTGGCCACATCGACACCCGACGGAACTTCATCCTCGTCGAACACGATGTTGTGGGGGAATCCAGCATTGTTTGTGAATACAATTTTCTCACCGGCGGCCACTTCAAAGTTCTGGGGGATGAAAGCCAGAGAGCCATCATCACCACCAAGGGTGATCTCAATGGCCAATGCATTGCTAGCCAGGATTGCACTGGCGGCTGTGGCAGCAACCGCCACGCCGAAGTCCTTCAAGGAAGCCTTCACGGCGAGCTTGGGAGCCGCAGCTGCAACCCGGACGCTGGTGGGCTTGTTGGAGGCTGATGCACCAGCCTTGAGGCCAGTGAATGATGGGATGGAGACAGCAGCAGAGGTGACAGCGGCCATTGTTTTAAGGAATATGTGGTCTGAAGCTCAACGGGCTTCTGAGGCTTTAAAATGTTGTTAGAAATCAAGAAAAGGGAAGGTGGGGAAGTTGGCTTTAATACGAGGGGTGGAAGCTGGTGGGTTCTTGAGGTTCAGTGTGTGTGGTTTGTGTTTGTGGAGGGTCGTTGATCAGATAAGGCACGGATGGAGCGATGGGTTCTATCTACTAGGAGTGATCTGATTGGCTGCATTGGATGCTGTCGTCTGACGTGGGATTGGATATATGGGATGAATTGAGTTCAAGTCACAAGTTATTTGTGGAGAAGATAAGTTTGGACCGCAAAAGATCAGATTTTGCTTTAATTGGCTATTTTTCTTTTTCTTGCACAAGAAAGTTTGCCACAAGTGGGATTCCTTAATTTGAGATTTTCTTGTCCAAATCTTATACGGGCACTATGAAGTAAAAGCATGAAGTTAATCAACAAGAATTAATCATGTTCTTGAATAATATACTCCAGAAAGAAATCGAAATTGAAAATATATTTATATGCATCGACTGTGAAAATATATATAAACTAAATTATGTCTGCACAATATGAGTTTAAATTAGCCGACATCGATGTTGTTTGATTTTTTCACATTCAATATATAAAAAATGTATAAAATAAATAGTTTTTAGTTATAAAACCTGAAAAGCTTATAAATAAAACACAATGAAAAAACTTAGGAGGAAAAAAAAGAACAAAAAGCAAGAAATCAGGAAGAAGGAAGATAATCAGAGAGAGGGGAAAAAGCAGAGAGATATGGAAGAATTGAGAGAGATGGAGTGGGCTTTGAGCGCAAAAGGGAAGGAGGGTTTTAAGTACAAATTGAGAGGAAGCAGTAGAGCAGTGCAGTACAATGGAAATACAAAGTTTGCTACTAGAGTAGTACAATTTGAACAAAGACAAGAACCAAAATTTGGGTAAAATATCTATAAAAGGACATCTCTCCTCCATATTCCCCAACTCATTGCCATACTTTTCATGTACTTGTGCTTTTAATTCAAAAACTAAGAGAAATTGAACTGAATCAAGACACGAAAATTGCTTCTACAAGTACTAGTCTTACAACTCCTGGAGCCCAACCCGTCAAATTTGGGCCGTTAACTCAACTTCTAATGCGCAGGCTTGGATCATTACCAGCCCAACCATGCATGAGAAACTCTACGTAACACAACCCGAAAATGCCCTGAGGGTAGCTTCTTGTAATGAAAATCAAGGCCGCATAAATCATTGCATGGGAACTGTAACTAAAAGCGTTTGTGCAAAACAAAGATGGTCAAGGAGCCACTGCAATAGGCAATAGCTCTTCCAGATCACTTCAAGACAGCTGTTAAAACTCAACCACTGCCTAATCAGTACATTTTTCATAAAAAACACTCTGCTTGAAACGAATGATCCCTGTTGTTTTCCCCCCTTCTTCTCGGTACGAATGTTTTGTGATTTGTAAACGTTTCTCATCCTATGCAATGGCATTACATGTTGAAAATGGCTAATTATCCCACATCGAGAAACATTACTTCTGCTCATAAATTGCCAACGATATTAAGGAAATACGATGAACAAACAAATTACTTGGTAATATGGTGAAACAACATTAGAGCTAAATCTTATCTTTATGTGGAGCTTATCCTCACTGCTTTTCTGCAATTTATGAGCAAAATTTCTTCAGAGACTGCATACATACGCTCTCTGGAAAGATTCAAGCGAATTGTATCATATGCTTCCAGTCTTTCTCCTCAAAGTCATTTGAGTTTATTTCTTCAATAGCTCTTGGTAAGTGGTATTTACTTTGTTACCACATCGTTACGCTCAAATTGGTCAAAATACGCCCAAAGCTAATTATCTCTTCTCCACATTGGAGAGTATTGAACATCACAAACATCTAACAAGATGAATATCTTCCTTTCAATTTCTAACACAAAACAATCTGGAGGAATTTTTCTATTTCCATTTCTGAATCATCTGAAGACTCTACTTCTATTAAATTACTGCATCATTCATTCCCTTCCAAATCCCCACATCAGCCATTCATCAATAGCCCCTCAAGAAAATCTAATCAGAACAATAAAATGAATTTCCCATGGACATTTTCCACAGCTAACAGCACTCATCTCAGGACTCTTTTTTGGCAATTGCCGGCTAGATGAAAGAAGCAAGCATATCATTTCCTCAAGAACACATCGGTTTAACAAAACCCATGCACAATCAGAAATCAGAGTACCAAAATATATATAAACTTGCCAAAAAATCAATCTCTATACAAATCTTGTACAAATCCTATTTATTCAGCCATAAACAGAGTCACATCACTATTTACAAGTACTTACATACGGTCCTCCTACAACAGCAATAGAATGTACATCAATATATAAACCAATTTTCTCTAGATGAAGTCCATAGCATTTGTCACCTTTCAAAAGAGCGGAAACATATCATCATTGTTGTCCTCATCCAAGTCAAAGTACTTGAAGCCAATATCATCATTCGGGTTCGGGTTGAAGCTCGAATTCACATAGCACTTCATCTCGTGGAATAGATTCAAATTGTCTACCAGCTTATGAAATATGTTGCACCCACAACACTATCCCAAAAACGAGAACGAACCCGTAAGCACAAGTGCATTTAGTATCATAGATTGAATGCCCAAATTAATGCAGTTCTATCCAGTTTTCTTGAACACAAAACAATTTAATTGCTTCATGAAGAGGTACACCGAATCAAATTAAACAACAAAAAGAATACATTCATAATGTCAAAGATTAGAACATTGTTCCATAACAAGCAACTTGAGCATTCAATTGTATCAAAAGGGGATATTTGATTACATAAAAGATAAATACCATTGATACAAGTATATATACGTATGTACCTGGACAAACACCGTGCCATCAGTATAGGCATGTGGATTAATGGCGCGGGTGGTGCGCTGGCCACAGACGTTGCAGGTGAAAGCCACACGCATTCTCCGGCGGGGGGATTTGGTGAAGAGTGACCATGGGAAAGTGGACACACGCTCCGTACCTGGATCAGGATCTGAACGAGCGGGCACGGATGGGCCTTCCATGCCCGACCCAGTGGTCCATCCCCTCACATTGGCCGCACTTAACACCAACCCCATCGCTGCATCCTGCAAAGTAAACAACTTGAGGTAATCTGAATCCAACAAATTGAAGTTAAACTGTCCAACAAGACCCAAATTCAAACAAGAACATCCAATTCCAATTACAGATTCTTGCAACAAGGGACAATTTTTCGACCGAAAAACAAACAACCCTTGCCTTGGAAAGGGTACGATTTCTAAGGACGGGGCCGAGCCTGGAGTCGGAAGAATCGGGATTGATATCGGGTTCGCTGTTAGTGTTAATAATATCACTGTCATCTGGGAAACAGAGAAGACGAAGGATTAGAGAACCGAACAATGAAAAAGATGGAGGGTTAAATTGAAGAGGCAGGGGGAAAGAGAGAGAGCTGACTTTTGGGGGAAGTGAAGCAGCGAAGGAGGCGCCGGGAAGAAGGACCTCTGGATTTGTTGGCGGAGAACATCGGGAGCGAAACGGCGCCGGCGCTGGTGGCGGTCAAGGCCTCCATTTCCGATGAATTTGACGCGTGTATATTGGCTCCACGATTTTCTTTTCGCGGGAGGAATTATTAGCAAGGAAGAAAAGGGAAACAGAGAGTGAAAACAAAGGGGCGTTGGAGTATTATATATAGGTGGTGGTGGTGGTGGTGAGGCGCTGACTTCACCGTTCGGAGAATCTGATGAGGTAGGAGATTTTTGGCGTAGCTGGTTTGGAAAATAGACAAATCTGTGGCGGGACAGGACAATGGACGTGGACGAACAGTTCATGGGCCTTTTGCCAATACAATTTTTGGGGTTTGAAGTACTAAAAAGGCCCAAATTGGACACGTAGTATTTGGGCCATTATGTGGTAATTGGGCTGAAGAGCTAAAAAATGAAATAGAACTGGCTTCGTTGGATGGGACATTGGGAAAAATAGTGATTCTGTAATTTGGAAATGCATGAAAGATGTTAATTATCAAAATCAAAAGACGACGGCTGCTAAAGTTTGAAGAAAAATAAATAGATTACTTAAACGACTCCACTGGGGATCGAACCCAGAATCTCTGGTTCCGTAGACCAGCGCCTTATCCATTGGGCCATGGAGTCTATTTGTCAATTCCATCCGTAGAATATTATTTAAACGTAAATATTATAAATATCATAAGGAATTAAATAATTTTTTTTGTATTTTCCAAGAAAAAGACGCAATATTCTTTCTATCATATTGATATTTCATATGTTAATGTTTTATTTGTAAAAGTAACAAACCAGTAATCGATT
The DNA here is from genome assembly GCA_034509725.1 of Sesamum angolense. NCBI lineage: Eukaryota > Viridiplantae > Streptophyta > Magnoliopsida > Lamiales > Pedaliaceae > Sesamum > Sesamum angolense. The sequence continues at coordinate 969,314 of JACGWL010000014.1, read as the reverse complement.
CCAAAAAACGAAAAAAGGAAAGAAAGAAATAAATAAATAAAGAAAGAAAAGGAAAATTAACTTCTTGTTTCGACGGCTAGTTCCACATGAGTTCCGCGCCGTTTCTCTCTTTGCCGCTTCTCCGAGGAAAATCGCCGAAGATTTTCTTGATTAAACGGTTAGTTTCTTGATTTGATTCAAGATTCAACGGCTATTTTTTTTATTAACACGGTTAGTTTCTTGATTTGATTCAAGATTCAAAGGCTATTTTTTTTTTATTAACGGCTAATTTTTCACTATTACATAATAGACAACCGATAGAATTAAAGAAGGAAAACCCCAATTTCTCTGTTCACTACTGTTTGCTACTTCTCTTCTTCAAGCTTTCTTTGGTGCGTGCAGTCTGTTGTTTTTTCTTTCTTGGACCGTTTTTGTGGTTTATGGAGTTTTTTTTGGTTATTTTTGTGTGTTGATGTTGGTTGTTGATGATTCCTTTGATGTTCTAAATGAATTTTAGTAGTTGTTTTGTGAATTGTAGGTGCGTGATATTTGAATCTGTTTCTTGACTTTTCTATTTGGTTGTGATTCTTGATATTGTTTGGTGAATTTGGTCTGACTCTAATTATGTAGAATTCACAGTCCTAGAACAGACTCTAATTATGTAGATGACGATATCCATTGGCTGTTGCAGGTTTACTAGCTACTACCTACTAATTTCAGTTTCTTTTACTTTATTCCTATTCTTATTCTTGCGTCAAGGGAACACCTCTACTGTGGAAGCGTCTAAAAGCCACACTTCTTCGAAGTGACATATCTTTTGCCCCATTTTCAGATTCTTCCATGATCTACGGAGAGTATTTTGTGCGACACAAATCGGGCTCAACTCTTGGAGGTAATAAAATTATTGATATTTTTCCATGTATTGCATGCACTCTGCCTTGATATAATCTGGCATCTTGAATAAGAGTTGATTGATAAATGATTTTACCATTGACTTATGCCATGTGAAAGAACACATTTCAATGTTGGTAAGATATTTATTTGGCTTTCATGTGATTGTTGTCCCTACAACTGCAGGAACTCATGTTTGTGTTTTGCTGATTCAAGTTTTTGTGTTCTAGAGCAGGTTTTTCTTGCATAATTGATTTTGTATCAGTTCGGCAGGCCTGGTGTTGGAAAAGCTACAGTCATAAGAGGGATATCTCATGTCTTGTCATACCAGCATCTTAAGAGAGTGATTTAATGGCTTTGGACTACTTTCATTCTTCTCATACTTTGCTCTTCTACTAGGATTGACTCTGACTTTTTCAATTTGGTAGATTGTTGTTTGACACAAGCAATGAAATTGGAGGTGATGGGATATTCCACATCCAGCAATAGGGGGAGCACGGAGATTGCAGGTTCCTGATCCATGCATGAAGCATAAAGTCATGATTGAAGCAGTAGACAATCACATGCCTGAGGTTATCATTGTTGAACTCGCAAACTGCTAAACTCGCAAACTTACACTTGGCCAGAAACAAAGACACAGCATGAAGGTTAAGATAACAAGAAACAAAGACTTAAAAGTAAAACAGAAAAAAATAAAGGGTAAATTACAGTCACGTCCCCTAAGGTTTGCCATAATTATAAATATCTCCTTGTTGTTTGAAAAATTACAAATACCCCCCCCCCCCCCCGTCTCGCCAACTCCGTTATCTTCACTTAGGTTTCCATCCAACTTTTGGGTTAAACTGACCAAAATGCCCTTTTGTATTATAAATTAAAATTTTACATATTTTTAAAAATTTTATAAAATATTTTATGAACTAATATCCCTATGAAATATTTATTGTACCCACCCTAATTTTTTTTTTTACATTTTTTCAAATACTTCTTTTATTTTTTAAAATATTTCAGCAAGGGTAAATAGTAATAACCACTTCACCATCTAGAGTTATATAATTATTTTCCATTTGAAGGGAGGCAGTAATTTACCCGAAATAAAACATAAACTACAAATAACCCTATCAAACGTAAACTTATCCACATGCAATGACTGCCAACTTGCGAGTCCATGTCAAACGTTAGACTTGGTAAAAAGACCACCGAGTAACATACATCATGATGAACCCTGAATGCAAAGGCATCCAAATGCAGAATAATGGATTTTATACTTATAACACAACCTCAACTATTCACACGATTCACAATTTAAATTTTGGGGACTATTTGTAATCCTGAATTCTATTTGCATCAGAATTCAAAATCTCTTCACCTTCACAAACTAATTTAATATGATTGCAGCATATTTCAGGCTACGTATGATGAACCACTTTTAACTTCTTTAAGTTGTGAATCTTGGCACATGCAGGCTCATTGGTCGATTAGTCTTGTTTCATGGCTTCCCTCAGGACAATTTCAATATAACAACTCAGATAAAGCATTAAAGAGAAATTAAGCATACAATGAGTAATTTGTACAATATTGATTCAACATCTTCACCGACGTAACCAGCCTGCAAATACAAAAACTTCATTTTAGATATGCTGAAGAGAATGAGAAAAAAGAAACAAACAACATACGGTATTTAGAACTGAAAAGAAAAGATTTCTTATTCTCGATTAATGATGCTAGACTCATGTTCGCTAAGGCAGCTAGCCATACTGCTAGAATTACAAATACAACCTTTTTATTCACCATCTCCGATTGTGTCTTCAAATCTAGAAAGAGATGGAAATTTGATTCCACTTCTATTAGCAGCACAACATCTGCATACTAAGATCCATCCTTTCTCGGGTGCTCTAAGCTGGTAGACTATCAGGGCTTACACTCCCTCATGTGAAAACTATAGCCAATAGCTCATTCACTTGTCTCCTAAGTTCAGCTTGCTCAATGTGAGTAGTTAGGGGAAGTTACTACATCAATTGCATGTTGTTTAACAAGCATTAGAGGACGCATACAGTCCAATAACTTAGCAAGGATACACCAAACTTCTAGAAGTTGCTCATTATCTCCTCTCACTACACAGGTTTTTTATCACAGCCAAAATTTTATCTTGAATAACATTTTGTTGAACCAAGTGATTGGCGAGCTTTGTATTTCCATGTAACCCTGTGGTATTTCTAATATTTCATCGCAAATTTTGTTTTCATGACAAGGTTTTCTGTGGTATGAGAAGAAATTGGGATTTAATTTGGATTTAGGGTCCTTCAGGCAGAAGCTTAATGATGCAAACAAGTAGTATTCTACGTTGATGATGAATTAGATGCTGAAATGCACATTCTCCAGCATTGCCAACAATTTGTTAGTCATTACAATGGTGCTTAGAGAATGAAGCACTGAAATACTTCAATTATTAACATAGTTTGAAAATTCAACAGGCTAAATGAATTATTATCTTCAACAGTACATCTTCACTTTGTAAAAAATGTGCTGCATTAGATAATAAAATGTTTCATATAGGGTGATGCCTCCCTCTCCGAGATATTTCTTTACTACAATTGACTTTCAGGAGATATATATAGGTTCAGGAGCTATGTTTGAATATTGTATCCTCATAGTAAAGATGAAGACTATTTGCTGAAGACAACAAAAATTTTTCAGTTGATTTTATTGTTGCTTCTGAAATTCAAGGAAGGTTATTTAGTTGAAATAAAAACTGTCTCCGAATCTTACGAAACTTGACCAGAGGTAGGTCTTAACCCATAAAACTACAGGTCAGTCAAATAGGTAAGCAAACTTTCTTTAATAAAACCGTGCAAAATCGCTGAAATAAAAACTGTCTCCGAATCTGATGACACTTGACCCAGAGGTAGGTTCTTAACCCATAATAGTGCGTGTAATTTGCTAAGTGAAAATAATAACTACAATTCAAATAGGTAGAAATTTCTTTAATAAAACCTTGGCAAAATCGCTTAAGTCAAATCCGAACTGCCACGTAAACTGACCCAGAGGTACACTCTTAAACTTATTGGTAATTTGGCAATGAATCAATTACAAAGTCATAAGCAAACTTTTTTTTAATAAAACCTGTGCAAATCGCTGAAAATAAAAACTGTCTCCGAATCTGACGAAACTTGACCCAGAGTAGCGCCTTAACCCGCAATAATGATGCAGGTAATTTTGCTAAGTGACAATAATAAACAGGTCAGCTCAAATAGGAGGCGCGACAGTCACACATTTTTTAATAAAGACCTAGGTGCGAGAGACTCGCTAAAATAAAAACTCGTCTCCGATCTACGAAACCTGACAAGTAGGGTTTAAAACCCATAATCAGTGCGTGGTAATTGATTAAGTGAATAATACTACATGTCAGTCAAATAGACTAAGCAAACTATTTTTAATAAAACCGCGTGCAACAATCCCGGCGTCATGCAAATCAAAAAGGCTGCTTTGCGATCTCTGACGACAACTTGCACTCCTATGAGGAGGTTCTTACACTCCATAACAATAGATTTACGTGGTAATGGATTCACGTGTCTTTTTATTTTGGATGTTGTTAAGCTGAAACTGATATAATTAACCTATCATGTCAAGCTTCAAATATAGTAAGTGAGATAAAATCATTGCTAAATCTATTCCTTTAATAATCGTGCAAAATCGCTTGAAATAAAAAACTGTCTTCGTAACTCTGACGAACAAACTTGACCAACCTTGATAGTGAGTGTGTAGCTACCCTTTAAACTCTCAATGTATATGGAGGCCTAGTGCTAATATTTATAACATTTGATCAAGATGAAGATGCAACTTATTATAAATGGGTGTCCTCCTACACATCGCAGATCTACATCAGATATAGACACTTCTCTCTCTGGGTTTTCAAGTAAAACCTGGTTTGCATTAACCAATCGACTTGCGATGAAACAATAGTTTATTCTCGGAAAAACATTCTCCGAATCTGACCTAATGTGCGACGATAAATACTTGACCACAGGATTACGGATCTTAACATACCATGAAGTAGAAGAGCAGGTTATAGCTTATTTTGGCATACAGTGAAATAATTAGAATCTGAAATGTTAACCAGTAAATCGATATTATTAGATTCGAATATGTAACACAGATAACCTTCATTTATCTTCGATACAAATACGCGCAGTCGCAACATCGTTGCGGTTATAATTAAAAAATACGTCATCCGATACTTCTGACATATACATGACCCATGAGGTAGTCTTAACCCAGAATAGTGCTTGTAATTCTGCTAAGTGAAATAATAACTAAAGTCAGTCAAATAGATAAGCAAACTTTCTTTAATAAAAACCGTGCAAATCGCTGAAATAAAAACTGTCTCCGAATCTGACGAAACTTGACCCAGAGGTAGGTCTTAACCCATAATAGTGCTTGGTAATTTTGATAAGTGAAATAATACATAAATAGATAAGCAAATCGCTGAAATAAATCGTGCAAAATCGCTGAAATAAAAACTGTCTTATTTAAAAGACACATACACATCGAGGATGTTCTATCCACTAGGAAAGGAAAAAACAATAATAACAATAGTAAAGAGATGGTCCATAAGCATTGCCTTTTGGTCTATGGTTCACACATCGAACAATAATACATGGACCACGTAATGGGCCTACAGTTTCTACCCATTCCATGATGCATATTGGCCCACACTGCTAATTTGGGCCAGTGATGGGCTGGGCTCCCATGCGGCGTCCACAACTATGAAAAGCTTCTTAAAAGATAGCACAAACAACAGAGATTCAGCTTCCACTGGCTTTTTTGGAATATCAACCCTACATTAAATTGGGTTCAGTCAAAATTCAACTAATTATATGATAAGTATAATATATTAATTATGTAATCGATATTCTGTTCAAGATTGAGAATATAGATAGTAAAAATATCAAAATAATTAATATATAATAATTTTGATAACCAAATATGAAAATGAATATCAAATGAATCAGTAAAAACTAAATATATTGATAGGGGATAACTCGCTTCATTTTTTAAAACATATGAAGGTAATTTGCTATTTATTTTTGACAGATTTTTTTTTACTCATTTTTTATATCATAGGAGGATAAATTGCATTTTTCTCCAAAAATGATGATCATTTAAAAACATAAATGAAAAAGTATCAATGGAGTTCCACAAAATGTTAATAGTAAAATTCATGTATTAATTATGACATTTATAATTATTTAAATATCAAAGTGACATCAATAATAAAAACTCGGATAATAAATTAAAATTGGTGTTTAGGAAAGTAGTGGGACAAAAAGAAAATCAAGTAGTGGTGAAAAAGAGGAAATTGGGGGGTGGGGGTGGGGCTGCTTCAGCATTGAGCAGCAGAGGCATCCCTCCTCGTCGTCGGCCTCATCATTCATGTCTTGAAACTCAAAAACACCCTCTCTCTCTCTCCCCTCAACAAAACATTTGAAAAAGTTTGGAATTTATAGCATCATAATTGTCACCTTCTCCTTCTCACGTGACAAACACTGTTGATGCATGCTTCATGCTCCAACTCCATCCATCCTCCAATTAAACATGATCAAAATTAATTAAATGGGACAAAAAATTAATCACTCTTACTTAAAAAAGATTGAATGGTGAATTTGTGCATAAGTATCAAACAACGTTGTCCACCAATAATAATGACAGATATAAAATGCTTTAATTTGTCAACGCTTATCTTTATCTGTCACTAATTTATTTTTGCTTTTGGTGAATTAGTTTTACACACGACCCTACTCTTCGGACTTTAGAAGGTATCCGCTTTGCTCTCGCTGGATACTAGTCTAATTATATTAATAAAAAATGATTGTAAAGGAGAAATAATACCATAATTTATTTATTTATTTTTGGAAATTATATTTACACACCTTTGATTAATGATTTATTTACACAAAAAATTGTAAAATAGCAAGTGGGAATGAAAGGATTGGGTATGGGTGGAATAAATGTAGTGTTCCTTTTAAGGCACTACCTCAATTCCTAGCAATCATGAAAATGTGACTTCCCATCAATTAACCATAATCTTTTCCACCCAACCCATGCAATCAACAACTACCTACTGCATGCATGTTCCCACCATATCTATATATATATGTGTGTATGTATGCACAAACACACACACTTGACACACATATATACATATGTTGCATGTTTGAAAATGTGAGTATTTATGGTAAAAAAAGAGCATGCAGACAGAGATGATTAATTAATTAAATCATGTGTAATAATCGAAGATGCATGCAAAAGACTGGCAATAATAATGGTTATAACATGCATGCTCTCTCTCTCTCTCTCTCTAACATGTCGACATGCCATATTCTGCATGCCTTGTCACTACTTTTAGAATCCTAATGCTACGGAAATCACAGACTTTTACTTGACTCAAATGTTTAATTTAGATAATTAATTATTACAACATATTTATATATGTTAAAAACCATAATATAAACTAATTCAGTTTATATATAAACATATACACATCTATTTATGAGCAATTGCTCTGTCAAAATTGACAACTCAAACAGAAAAGAACCATTTACAGAATTGTAAGGATAATTGTCATGGTCCCCAATATACCATATATAACCTAAAGCTTAATTATGAAAAAGTCGCACCAAAAAAAAAAAAAAAAGAAAGAAAGAAAAAGAAGAAAAGGGGCAAAAAAGTACAAATTTAGAAATTATAAAGATTTTTGTTATTTTACATTACTAAATTCGACCTTAAATATACAAAAGAAATTTTTTAATTTTATTATATGCCTATTGCGTGGATTATGTGAAATAATATATGTATTTTATTTTACACACTGGTGTGTGGAATATGGGAAATTCCACATAAATTATATATATAGGCTTGACTGAATCGGACCATTCATAGAGTAAGTATTATATAATTGATCACTTTTTTTGAACTAATATAATATGAGTTAAAATTTTATGTGGAGCATATATCTATATATATATATAGTTTGGTGGATGGTGAGGACGTAAATGTTATTGGAGAAACTGCAGAGTCCATTTGAAGCTGCAAAATAATTAAAGCTGCGAATACACTACCCAGAAGATAGTGGTTGACTTGATGAGCAGATGACATCCACAGGAACAAATTATGAAAATTAAAAAAAAATGAAATTAGCCTAAATTAATTACTATATATCAATTATTTTAGGAAAATTGGATGATGGGTAGGGGTCTGTCAATTCCCGTCATGACACTGACGGCTTTAATTAAAAAAATAGGAAAATTGGATAATCATTTACATTTGTATCAAATAATAATTAATATTGTATATATATATATATATATTCAAACAATTACTAAACCAAATTTTCACTTGTAGTGGTAATTAATTTATTTTTCTTGTTGGGTTAAAGAGTAGTAACAATGAAAATCAATTTTCGCCTCCACATACTCCATATATAGTAATATACAGCTTTGTCGAATTCCGTCACTTGTAATGTCAGGAAAATATTTGTTTGATTTGTAATAAGTTAATCGGAGTAAATATATATATATATATATATTTTAACAATATTATAAATTCAATGGATTTTAATTAATGAATAAATCTACTTGTTAGGCAAAAACAAACGTCAATAGCATTAATTAAATATAATTTCTCAAATTTTAAAAAAAATACATTCAATTATCATATCTAAGTAAGAACTTTCCACGATTATGAATATTCATTATAAATTGAATAAGGAAAGTGAATTAATGGGTATAGTTGGGGGGCAGCTCCAACGCAATAAATATGAGGGGTTGTGTCTTGTGTGTGATCAAGAAAAGAAGAGAAAAAGAGGGATATATACACAAACCTAATGAGCGTGTAATAAAGCCAAACCTGAATATTTTCGAAAGTTGTTTCTGCGATCTCCGAAGTGTGTGTCTATATATATATTGACTATTGTAGCAGTTGACTGTTATTAATGTTAACAGTAGTGTACGTACTGAACCCTAATTAAAAGGATAATTAAAAGGGTGAAGAAAGAGTGGGTGTGATGAGTGCGACACATCACTCGACAGAAAGGGAGGTTTTTCATTTTTGGGCTTCTCTTCTCGGAAAAGGGAATCAAACCACCCCATACTACTCCTCCTAAAACTATGGACACTCTAATAATTATTATTAGGGTTAATTATTATACTTAATTTTTTTAAAAAGAAAGTCAGCTGTAAATAGAGAGTTTTTGAAAAATATTTAAGTGTAATTTCATTTTTATATGGAGTTTAAATATAATTAACTCTAATTATTTAAAATGATTTAATTTGACATATATATAACTGTGTTGTTCTTTACTTTTTATCGAAGTATTATTATCGTGACACGTTGTTTCCTCATTCATATAATAAATAATATTTATACTTTAAGAGTATTGGTGCAATTGTGCCACAATGATTCGCTGTAAGTGAAAAGTATTTTTTTTTATTAATATAGACTAATTAATGATTTTTTTTCCTTTTCTCTTTATTGGGGGTGAAAATTTGTGGCAAATCGTTGAAACAAATTATATTTATAAAAATGTATTTAATGAAGAAAATGATTGTATACATTTCATGTGCTATCTAGTAATATCAAACAAATGATTAAATTATATTAATAGTAGGATTTATATAATTATGTTGTTAACTTGATACTATAGGTTGGACTATTATTTCCGTATACAATTTATATATAATTTTTTTTTATAATTTTAGTTCTATAAGTTTGGGTCTGATAATTTTAGTCTTGTACGATTTTTTTCAATAATTTTATTTTTTAATTCTAAAATTTAATAATTAAGGATAAAAACAATAAAAAAGTGCACCCAAATGACCAACTTAATTGGGTGCACTTTTTCATAATTTTAATTAATTCCAACCATTTTTTGTTTCTAATGTGTGAATTTTCTAAAATTATGAATAAAATTGTCAAAAAAAAAAAAAAATCATATGAAACTAAAATTATTAGTTTCATATTAATTTACATCACTAAAATTATATGCAAGAATTTTTATTGGGAGTATATTATAATATATATATATATATATATATATATTATATATTATATATGTATAACCTAGGATACCTTTGAAATGTTTTGATGGTGGAAGCCTATCTAAGGTGTCTCCCACTAAATGAAATTAAGGAGCTTCGACCTTCCTACCAACACTAATCATTAAATACCAAAAGTTACCTAAAAGCTAAAAATAAGTCAAATGGCATCAATATTTGAATTTCGATTATTAATTAATGCCCTATTCCGGAAAAAATATTAATATGAAGATAATTAATAATTCCTGCAATTAATTAAGCTAGCTACTAACTACCATTGTATTATAGGTAATTAATTAAATTCTCACTTAGTTAGAGAGGCTTACGGTTTCCGTATAGTATATTACAATTAAATAGCTAGGTTAACATTAATTAATTTAGTCTACATTTTCACTAAGTACTGTTAAAATGAAATTAATTAAAAACAATTAATTACTAAAATCGGAAGCAATAAATTATGATGCATGTGGTTTCTCTGTATATGGTAACCATCAAATGTCAAGTCATGACAAGCCACACTAACTAATCAGACTGTTCATTTGCTCCGACACAGGTGATTTAATTGGATTAATTAATTCACTCCTCAACGTTTCGAAAATTCGTTTTATCATTCAAAAAACTAGTTTTTTTTTTTTTTTTTTTTTTTTTTTTTGAGGGTACAAACTAGTTTATATATCATGATTTAATTGTATTTTTTTGTGCTATAGTTATATTCTTTTGATATTTTAATCCTACAATTTGTTAGGATTGTAAAACAATTATTCGTCTGGTATAATTTCAGAACAAATTTGATAAAAATTTCAAAATTGGTTGTAAAAATAACATCATAATCTCCGAGTAATTTTGTTCTAAAATTGCAAAATTTAAAAATTACTAAACTATTTATAACCTAACAAGTTATTGGAATAAAGTGTTAACTAACAATAATGACACAGCTAAAATGCAATTAAATTATGTCGATCAAGATTATGTCTAGCATTTTAGAAACGTGACTAAATAAAAAAATTCTTGGTCTAAATTAAGTACGTAAATAACTATACTGGTTCAAGATGACGTTTAATTAAATTTATTCAAATATCTTATAAGATCGAATAACTTGTGATATATATTTAACATTTATGTTTTAGGTATCTTAATAGTTGGAGGACTACCTTTTTTTTTTTAATTTTACAAAAATGAAAAAAGGAGTAACATTCTTCATAGGACGCACGTCACACGTATTGTATCGTCAAGAATTAAGTTAGATGTGTTTATACCATATTGTCAAAATTTTTATAGCTAATCTACTGTCGGAAAAAATCAAATTCTGATTACCTGAAAATTATCACACAAGGCAGAATGTACTTTTAGTCCCACCAAATGTCTTATAAGAATTTAAATCCAAACCATAATTAGATATACCACAAAAATTGGTGGGTGGGGAGCAAATGATCAAAGTCCTATAATTAGGGGGCGGATTGGAAAAAATGACCCTAATGAAGGAAAAACAAAAGTTGTACTAATCCGACTTCAACTCGAAGACTATTTTGACATTATCTCGTAGAAGGAGACTGAATAAGGTCCAAAAGAAAAAAGGTGGTTGGGGTAATTGAAAGAGATTAGGGGAAAAAACAGAAAGAAATGGCCCTATTTCTGTCATTATAAAGCAACATGCCTTCTTGTTTGTTAGCCCCAATATCAAAACCCTTTCTCGGAATCCCTTTTCTCCAGTTTTTATATGTATGTGCGTTTTGTTGTTGTTGGTGGGTGTGTGTGAGAGAGAGAGAGAGAGAGATGGATGGAGGAATTCGTTTTGTCTTCATCACAAACGAGAGGGTTTCAAGTAAAGGGAAAAGTCTGATAAAGGGTGGAGTGAGGGGGGTGGGGGGGGGGGGGGGGGGCAAGAATTACTATGATGATTCTTTGAACCTTCTCTTCCTCCTAAATATGCTTACAAGAACGAACCATAGCTAGTTTGATTAATTATGGCCATTCTTCTCCTCTCTGTTTGTCTGAAATTAAAGCACCACACACAACTATTAATTATTCACAGCTTGAAGTTACCCCCTCCCCTCCCCTTCTCTTTCTCTCTCTTATTTACTGTATACCATCCACATCTCACATCTTAAATAGTGCCCCAACTGCCCCCTCTCTTTCCCATCTCCTTATACATGTTATAACTTCTCACTTTCTTGTGTGTGTTGGTGTGTGTGTGTTTCAATCTGTATACTGAGAGGTTTGGTTTGATGAGGATCTTGTGTTGAAATTCATGGTGAGTTTTTCAAAGGGTTTCTTACAGAGTTTATTGGCATTCTGTCCACCTCCTAGTATGCGATTTTTTTTCACTTTTGTTTTGTTAACACAAGACAAGAACGCACCCCATAAATCATGCGAGTTTGTGTTGTGGAAGGAGGTGGGCATACTGCCAACAAAGCTCTGTTGGCTTCTCTTTGCAAAACCCTCGTGAAACTTGCTTTGCCTTTTCTTCTTCAACACACGTTTTTCTTGCTTTTTCCTCAAAGTTTTCCTACTTTCTGCAGATCAAGGTAAAGGGTTCTTCCGCATCAATCTATTGCTCAACATTCCGTGCTAGTCTTAATCTGAAAATGGTTGTTTCTATTTCTTCAAGTTAATTTCTTACATGCATGAATCTTGGTGTGTGTATGTATATATATATATATTATATAATATTTAACTTTGCAGCTTTCTTTTGATTTGACACTGTAGTCTTTATCTGACAGCCGAACTTGCATCTATCGCCTGTCTGAAACTTAAGACACACAGAAATTTATCATTCTTCATTTCTCTTTTTCTTCTTTGATCAACAACTTAACTGAATCAAGGTTTGTCTTCTCTGTGAAATTTGTGATAGGTTATTTGGTCATGTAATTTCCTGAAGATCAAAAGAAGCAACCCTCATCAGTTAGTTTGTGGGAGAGAGTTTTGATAGGACAAAGAAGAATCAATACATAGTTTGCCTTTTTCTGGAGTTGAATGCTTCTAACAGATGGGGAAAAAAGGTAAGAAGTTTCTGTTCTTATCTTCTTGCATGTAAACAATTCATAGGCTCAAACTCTCATCTCAATATCTACTACACATTCCAAATCAAGATACGTTGAGTGTTCTTTTCCTTTATATTTAAATCAAGATATTTGATGCAAAAAGCATAAACTCGCAGCAGAACACAGAGATGGGATGGTGGTGGTGGTAGGGCAGCAGGAATAATATTACTAGGGCAGAAAATGCTTTGGGTTGCAGAGCTGCCCTTTGTGTTATACGTAGACATAGTCTCATGATTGAAATCCTGACATTTAACATTAAATTATTGCAAACAACTGGAATGTAGCTGCGCAAAGCAACCCCATTTCTCTTGGACTTAATAATATTACACTCACATTCACTGAGCTCCTACTCTCAAATCCATCTCTCATTAGGCAAAACCCATTTCTTGCTAATTCATAATATTAAAATTTTATTTCAAGGGTATACCTTTTTTTTCTTTCTGAGTTTGCAAGAAAAACATAACATTTAATTATAGTTAATCGTGATTATTAAAAATAAATAATCATAATTAATACTCATTGATGATGATTACGTAACATTTGTCATGACAAATATTATTGTTATGATGAATAAACTAATTATTTGCATCGATCTATTTATTCATGATTAATAATAGTCATTCACAATAACTATACGGTTATAATCATTAAAATATAGAGAATAGTAAATTTTCTTGTAATGTTAATACCCCATTCATTTTAATTCTAATTAGTCAAATTAATTTGGACTTATAATATATGATACTGGACTATATTAATTCTTGCTATAAGTTCAAAATGTTCATGATGAGATAATATTGTATTTTATATTTTATTTAATATATAAATGTCTATTTAAGGAAATATTAATTACATAGTGTATATATATATATATAAAAAATATTAAAATATAATACCAATTTTTAGTATGTTAAATATATGGTATTTCAACTATAGTTTCTACAGAAATTATTGCAAAATGTGATATTAAACTTTTCTACTCCATAAAATATCAACCTTTCAGTAGTTGAAAATTAGAGATATAAATGATGGGAGTTATAAAGATTGCTCAAGGAAGAAATCTGTCTACGTACATTCAATTCCTGAATCATTACCTCCTTCAAGTACTCTACTTAGAAACTAGTCTCTGCACAGCTCATCAAGGTTTGCCCTTTTGATATTGTAATTTACTAGAATAACAATTTAGTCCTATGCCTTCTTTAATTTTTATGAGGTTAGGACAAAATTAACCAAATTTCAAAGTTTGCACATCACTTTCTCATCAACTTTGAAAATTTTAATCATTTTGTCTTGAAATCTCGAAACTTTAAAGATACGTATGGGATTAACTTGCCATCATAATAAATTACATTACCAAAATGCTAAAAAATCATAATTACGATACCAAAATGCATTTAAGCCAATCATGAAATGTGTTCCTTTAATTCTTCACTTCTTTTAATTAACTATGTTTAAGCATGCTCACAAACCTGATTATGTCGATTTCCTCACCATTGATAATTAGTTGGCTAATTGTGAACCGTTTCGAGATATCTTTATAAAGATATTATAAATGAAATATACTGTTCAAAAAGCACTATAATATATATACATTTTTGCTTTCAAGAAAACATTAGAGATTTTCTCCAAACTCTTAATTGATCAGGTCGATGGAATGATTGTCCTTCATCCCTTGATTGAGATCAGCGGGGTGACCTAAAATCAGCACGCGGGGTTGGAAGTGTTTGAATTTCTCCCAACTATATCATTTCAGCTATCAAGTCGGTAAAGTGGTCCAGAAATCATGTATGTAAAGTCATTCACTTCTAGACTGAATTAATAGCATACTTGTAAAAAATATACGTAAAGGAAAAGAAATGATGCAATGTTTATAGATTTGGGCAAATGGTACAGAACAATTGTACCACAAGTAGTCTAGGGTTGAGATTTCGGTTATCAGGTTGGATTGTTCTTGTTAATTGGTTTAATTACAATTTTTGTTCTGTACCTTTTGTATTTTAACTCTTTATCTTGTTAGATTAGTCAATAGGTCCTATAATTTTTTAATTTTTAAAGATTTTGGTCTTTCAGTAATTGGACTTTGCAAATGTTGCCGAAAAAAGCTTGTGCTCCATACGTGTTTTTTTTTTTTTTTTTTATAATTTAGAATTTTTTTGTTCCTATTGGTCAATTTCTGCCAGCACGAAAACAAAATTTTGGTCCTGTAACTTTTTACATTTTGATATTTTAGTTCTTTATCTTTGTAGGATAGCAAATATGTCCTACAACTTTTATTTCTTTTGCGATTTTGGTTCATTAAATTGGTGAATGAGAATAAAACCCCCGAAGTATAAAAAAAAAAAAAAAAAAAAAAAACGTTGCAAGCACATGCTTTTAATTTTTGACAATATTTGCAAACTCATGTGATGGAAGGGTCAAAAGTAAAAAAAATAAAACTTTATACAACCTATTTGCTACCCTGAATATATAAAAGATTAAAATACCAAAAAAAAAAGATACATATGTAACAAAATTTGCATTAAATAACTTCTCATCTTATGGAGGTTATTTTGTGATTTTGTAGTTTCCATCCATATCAAGAACAAATATTATATATTTTTTTACTTCATTTAATGGTTATGTGAAGCCTAGCGTTAGTAACTAATTAATAGTATACATCGCAATAAAATTGAGCAAAATATTTTTTAATCTCATAAAATAAGGGTAGAATTTTTTTGGTTACACTACTATGACAGTTGTCACTTTTAATATTATAAAACTCATAATCGCGTATTTTTAGTCCTAAAAAATCACGTTCGTTGTGGTTTTGAGACTAAAAAAATATTGTAATTTTGGGATTAAAAAGGCCCAAAACCACATTTTTTGGAACTAAAAAGATATAGCTTTGAGTTTTATGAAATTGAAAGCGCCAACTGTCATAATTGTGGTACCAAAACAGATTTTGCCCTTATATTACGTGATTAAAAAAAATATTTTACCCAGTAAAATTCATTTTCAAAATCTCTTGTTTGGCCATTTAGAAATTTAAACCATTGGAAAACAATTATTTAATATTTATAATAAATTAAATTAGAATTCAAACTTTAACATATGGTTGTAGGTATAAAATGATAATATTTTTAGAATAAAAGGATTAAATCTTTATTTGCAGTGATGGCTACTTTTTATCCTTTTACCCCCCGGGGAAAGGGATCTCCTTTGCCTATTTCATGGGTCATATGACCTACTCTCTCTCTCCCCATGCATTTCCATACCATATGCTACATTTCTCCCGTCCTTTTTCACCCTTCTTCTGTCAGTAATTACAAAGTGTGCACTCTAATAGTTCTTGCAGAGTGCCCCATAACTTTCTTCAAGGGACGCCTCCAATACTCCTCGAACAATATCACTCTCCCCCACCTATTTTTATGAAAAATCGACACGTTATAAAGTGAAATTCAACTATATATGCCTGCTATATCGGCATGATGAGATATTTTTCTTGATCCAACGATCTTGAATAGACTTAGAACAGCACATTTCGTCTGTCCTAGATGCACATTTATCTTAGGCATTCTGCATATATGGGTTTGTAATGCTAGTGCTTGATGCAATTAGAATTAGTGCTAATATCTTGGCAACGAAATTAGTAATCTGGCGAATGTTTGATTCGTATGTTAAGTCTTGACCAACGTTTTCAACTAAATTAGAGCTACAGGCCAAAACATAGCAGGTCAGAATCCCAGAATTCGGATATAAATCTGAGGTTCCTAATAAGAGTTCCAGGTTACCACTGATAGAAGACTGGAAGCTGATGGCAAATGTTCTTGGAGATTTCCAAGAATTGTTCTGTGTTCGGCTCGTAATACCTCAATCCATACATCATGAACGTGTAAACTCCCTTCAGACATTCAAGTTCAGGTAACAGAAACGAATGGTTGGAGAGACAACTCAAACACAAAAGAGATTCCATAATTCCTGATGGAAATAGTTTGTAAACTACATGGTTAACGCAACTGGATTAGTAACATATCTTCAACCTTGACTCTTGGTCTCGGAATCTGATATGAACCTACCTAAAGTAAGAGCTATATGGGTGCACGAGATATCGTGGAATTTACCTCTTTGTAAATCAATCAGTCAGAAACTTTTCAATCACCATCCTGGGGAGGATCCAAGGGCAGATCAACTTTACTCGCCTGTTTCAGATGCAATGTAGAGCTCATCTCTTCAATTTGACCACCATTGAAAAAGAAAAAAAAAGGGGGGGGGGGGGGGGGGTTTCCTGAATTATCACAAAGTCAGATTTTCGAATTCTATATCCAGTGAATCCCCATAAGCAGGGTGGCTTGTTGTACGGCATAGTCGCTGGGGTCGCTGAGTTACTGGGACCGAGTAACGGAATGGAGATCCCGTCAGTGATGATGAATAAGAGCTTTGGTTAGAGAATGAACTAGGAGAATTTTGGTTATGCAGATCATGAGAACCCATTGATCCCCTGTGGTTGAGTATGGATATTGACTCTGCCACTACACGTCGTTTGGTGGCATCGTCTACATATAAAAGATCATCAATCCTTGCCATTAAGTTGAAGGCTAAACTCTCCATCACCCTAGAATAGCTTTCAAGAATTGACTGCCCAACATCCTACATGGAAACATTGAACTTCTCATCACTCGGGAACCACTGAATATTCAGATGCAAAATTAGACAGATATTAAGTGAAAAGTCCAGCCAAGAAAAAAAATGCAAATGCGTGATTTTGAAAAGTAAAAGCCGTAGGTTAACTGGTGTTTGCACTCTATTCTCTGGATTATCTTCAACCCAGCAGAAAAGGACCACGAGTGGTAACAAGGGAAAAGCCCAAGTTATATCATCAGGGTGCTTTCGCAATGACAGATTCACTGTCAACTAGAAGAACAAAAATATTAGCAGCAAAGCCATTATCTAATCAGCTGCTCAGCCTTCTAGGTTTCGTTACAAGAATTGGCAAACAGCTGTTCAGTAGACGCAACTTGTCAAAATGGTTGAGTCTTGCTTATTAAGGGGGTCGTAGTTGCTACTTGTTTTGATAATGAGAATCAAATTGGAAGGTGAATCAAGTTCATTGATGTAAAATACATCATCCATGACAAGGAAATGAAACAAATATGAAACCCACTATTATAATTTTGGTGTTCTTCTAAATATGGTCCTGCTAAGGATTTTCAATGACACCAATTTTGGCAGAATTTCAGGGACATGCTAAAGATCTCATATATGTTGATGCATCAGGTAACGGATGTGAAGTCCTTGTAAGTGCAAAATGTATTAACAAGGTGAAAGATTACTAATTGTACCTTGTTATACTGAATTTTGCTCATGTCCAGAGCAGTTTGTGGGAGGCCAGGAAAGTGCGACTTTAAGTTCTTAAGGAGGGTATCAGCTCGATGTGCAAAGAGTTTACTCTTTTCTACGTCACCACCAAGGCCCTTCACAGTGCTTCCCCAAAAGGAGCCTGTTTTTGCATGATTTAGTTTCTTCTTTTGATATTTCATCTTCCAGAAGTGTATGGCTGCCTCAATCCTATTTGCTATTTCCAAAGTACTATACTCTGATGAAAGGTCCAGGTAATCAAGAAGACAGTCAGGTGAGAACTGATCTGCAGTTATATAACGGTACAAGATGTCGCCTAAACAAGCCTTCTCGCTCTGAAAGAAAACAAAACTTCAATATATAAACAAAAGCAACTTAAAGACAGGACTGATGATTCGATGAAGAAATACACAAAAATAAAATACTGGCATGTGAGGTAATAATTTTGAAAAGAAGGCAGCGTAAGTATTGCGCTATTAAATGAGCCAAACATGAAGAACTAATACAGCTACGAGCTGAGGGACATACAGGATCCCCAGAAAAATCTGATGTAACCCCTGCCACCGCTTATATTCCACAGGTAATTGATAAAGATACTTCATTCTCAATTCACCCATTTCCTCTCCTAAACAGAAACTTGAAATGAAAGAAAGACAGTCTAGTGATATTAAATGAGTACACCAGGATCCAGGTATGAGTTAGTACAGAAGTATAAAAACTCTGAAGGTAGATATATGAAACATTGATTCATCACAAATAGACATTAAAAAGCACAACAGAAAACCCTTACCTTGGGCAGGCTCTCCAAGTAAACTTGCGGTACTTCCATCTCTGAAAGCACACTGCTGTTTATGGCCACCGCAGCTTTGAAAATTTGATGAGTGCACTCCTTGCACTGTTGCAATCTCTTTCTGGTCTCCTCAGACAAACCATTTGCCGGAACCTTTGGGAATGGCAACCACCATTTTTCTTCAAGTGTTATGGAAGGCCTCCTTGAAGATGGTGAACGTGGATATGCTTCAATGTGTTCCCCATCGGCAATAACTATCCCACGGTCAACATAATAAAATTCAGTGTCACGAAACCCATCTAAGATGCTAAGTAACATTCCATCTAGCTTCTTAAGCGCTGGAAGATTGACATATAAGTCGGATCTTTGTTGAGTCACCATAATCTCGAAGCTGCCACCACCTGGAAATTCTTGAACTGATGGAACGAGCTCGACTATGGAATCACTGACACACAAAAGCCACTCCATCTCTCGCTGCCACATTGACCTTTTCTGTGGCGCCAATGGCTCCAATTTCCAGAGCTCTCCGAAAACACTAGCTGTCGATTTATTACATAGTGGAAATTGACAAGGATAAATAATCAAGACAGCAGCACTATTGGCAAACTAAACTGATGATTTAAAGGAAGATCAAACCAAGCTTGTCAAATATACGAACCAGCAAGATTAGTAATCGCATTGGAGATTGCCAGAGCAGTACTTACTCCCTTCCCTCCGCCAGACATATCCTCTCCGAGCAACAACTTTGCAAATCTCTCCTTCATCAACTCAGCCTCTGCACTTACAGCAGCAATATCTCAATCAGAAAGGATAAATCAGACTTAAAACTTGAAAATATGAAGATGTATAAAATTATGGCCAGTAACAATGTAATTCACCAAGTCAACAACACATTGATTATCTACAAAATGTTGCCAGCTAAACTACAAAATCTATTTGGCCCCTCATAATTATCAGGTTGATGAGTATGACATTTACTCTGAGTCCTTTTTTCTCCCAAACAAAGAGGATATATTAGATCTACATTATTTTTTTGGCGTATATTATGTGAATTGCCGTGCATTTTCGTAAGTTCACACTCTGTTTCAAAGACAATACTGCACTTTGCTTATGTTGATTCCTCTACCAGGTCATGTAATACAAATTGTAGTGTTGATAAGGTGAAAATCAAAACCAGAAACTCACCGGTCATTTCAGGCGGCTCAGGTATATCTCTATCCTGCTTCTCCGCCGGAAAGATGACGTGTCTACCTCCTACAACCGGCAACATGATCGGAGGTGGCGGCAGACACTGGGAATTCGACGCCAAATTCGGCGAATACGATTCAGCGCAGGCCGAAACCAGCCGATGGTCAGAAGAAAAGGTTGCGGCACTGGAAGTCGAACTCTCCGACTCGCTGACGTCGGCGCTCAGGCTGTAACTGTCGTCAAAGCGGCGCGACTCCAAATCTTCAAACTCATCATCCGACTGCAAAATGACGCTATTATCCATCCCTTGATAAACTATAACCACTCCAAGAAACTAATAAAGTGTAAAACTACGCCAAACCCACTGCTTCAACGGCACAATTTCAACGTAAACTGGCTCGCATGATAAACTGAAAAGCGTGTGTGTGGGAACGTAATGATTGAGAGAGTGAGAAAAAAATAAAGCAAAAGTTCAGTACTGTATGATGGTAAAGCTGCCGAGTGCGGAAGATTGATTGTTAGTAGATAGTATATTACTGCTCCAATATATATATAGTAATTGGTGACTATATCTCTGCGTCGTTCCTAATAAAAGCGGAGAGTGAGCGGCGGCCCCACCGTCACATGGTGGTGGCCGCCCTCTGTTCTCCGACGCTCCGACATTGTTTTCGCCCGCAATTTCCAGGTGATAAAATAGTCGTCTATATTTGTTTGGTGTGGAAATTTTCTAATCAATCTATTATATTTGTTACATAATTTATTCCAACCTATTTTCATGAGCTCAATGAAATTATCAGACTTTAATCATTTCGAAAAATAAAAATAAAAAATCATACATTTATTACTTATTCGCTCATAGATTAACAACTAAAAAAATAAATAAGACAGGTCATACCTTATTTTTATAAAAAAACGCTTGCTCAAATCAAGTATTGACTAAACCAAAATAATCATACTTGAAGCATTATTGCATTTAGATGTGATTAGTGATTCTTTATAAGATTATATATTAATTACATTATAAATGTAATATACTCATTTGTTTAGGGTGATCATTGATTGGGTCTATGATCGATTTCTTGAAATTGGGGACTCCACCCGCCAAAAAATTCTTGGACTCGAGACCTCTTATCCCAAAATGAGATTTTGTTTTAAAAAAATAACAAAAATAAAATGAGCTAAAGCGCATAATTGATTGTTTGCATATTGCATCGAGTTGTACATGTCATGAATTTTTGTAGCATCTATGTGTGTGTGTGTGTGTGTACAGCAAAATTTTTGTTTTGAATAACTTTGTTGACTTAAATAGGTTTTGGTCAATGTAGCATGATCGTGACCCGACTGTAGTAATGAAGCAAGATTACATGTGAATCTCGGCTTTGTCTAAATTTTTCGACACCAAAGTTATAATATATTCAAGATTATAGGGATAGTGGATCACAATTTTAATATAATTAATACATATCCGGATAATGGAGCCTCTAATATATTTATAGAAATCCATCTATTAGAGTCCGTACAACCCACGTGTTACCAGGTAGCGATCGGATGGATTAAGGATCAATCGCTAGCAATTCGTGGCAACAGATACGTCGATCGGAATAAATATACGGATCTTTGTCTTATTTGAAAATTTTCATATTTTTGGAGGATAAATTTGTTATTGAGGGTCTTTATCACTGTTAGACCTTATCAAAACGGCATTTAACTGCGCCAATAACTTCAATAACAAATACATTGACAATTAAACTCATAATCTTTAGCAATAAATCAATACCCGTATTTGTTCAGCATTTTTCGCTTAACTTTACAAAATATAAATTCTACACCCAAAACATGCTAATAATTACCAAAATTATTTTCCAATCATTAAATGCATAAAGGCTGCGACTAGCAACCAAAATTTAATATTCAAGGGGAAAAAATGACTTTTTCTAATTTTCAATTAAAATAGGAAAAATCATTGTGTCGCAGAAAAATAAAAAAAATAAAAAAAAGATTTAAAATAATAAATGAGGAAGGAATTGAGGGGTGAGGGATTGGTAGTACTTTAACTTATTTAACCACTCTTCTGAATTGGAATGTGTGATGACAGTGGCAGTGAGTTTGGTGCAAAATGTAATTGAGAGCTGTCCATAAAAATGTAAATGCTCTTCAATTTTTCAGCCCTTTGCATTTGATTTCTGTTGCCCACATTAATTAATAATTATAGAGTTTTATGTGACTGCACAGATGTAATTGAATAACGCAAAAAACCCCTCCACAACCCACCATTTAATTCTTATGTGAATATAAACATATAATTAAAATTTTAATAAATCAAACGATATATCAATTTCATCACTACCTTAGTATATATAAAAGCAATAATACTTTAATATAAACACAAAATGAATAATCATACATAGAATAAGACACGTAAAATTATGAGTTTTGTGGAAAAGGCGGTTTGATTTGGGGTGGTCGTGATTTTTTTTTTTTTTCTTTTAATGTATTGGGATGGACCTTTGGATTATGGAAATAGCAAAAGTAAGATATTTGGGCCCAATGAAAAGAATGTGTAGGCCCAAGCATCCATGGTGTGTGTAAAAAGTTCAAAAACCCTTATTTTTTTTTAGAGTAAATAGAGACGGAAGTCTGGGGACAATTTGAGTTTGAACTTAGAATTCAATTATATTTAAAAAGAAGATTGATGTCAACTCAATCAATTAGTTGATAGCAACTGCAAACCCCTGTTGCGAGCTACTAGTTTGGTTAAGTTTATATATTGACTTGCTTTTGTGGTGTTTGAGTTGCTTCGTGCATTAAATATATAAATGATTGTTATATAGATTTCACTTTAAAAAAATAGCCACAGTTGCAAGCAAGGGTGGCGTCGGAACGGGTAATGAGAGTTCGGGTAGTTCGGGTCGGGTGCCCGATCCCGATCCGAGTTTTGTCGGGTACCCGAATTTTTTTTCTTTTTTTAAAATAAAAAATAAAAAAAAAATAGAGGCAAAATTTGCCTCTAAATTCAGAGGCAATTTGCCTCTGTTTGTCAACAGAGGGGCGATTTTGCCTCTTTATATATACATATATAGATATATAGAATTTATTGCTAAAATAATTAATAAAATTATTTGACTTAATTTTTTTTAAATTTTTTTATAAAATTTAAGTATTTGAATTTAGAATAAGTAATAGAAATTTTAATATATAATTAACTAAACAACAAAAGAAAAGAAAAATAATATAATTTGGTATTCTAATTCCATCATTTTCTTGAAATATTTTTTAAATTTAGGGTTTGAAATAAAAAAGATATTTTTGTTGAGGTTGGGAGGGAAGAAGAATAATACAAGATTGAAAAGAGAAGGCAATATATATAACCCTAGACTCAAACATAAAAAAATACATAAATATTTTTTTTTAATTAAAAGTTCGGGTAAGAAAATCCTACCCAAACACCGACCCGATTTTTTGAATTAAGGTATCGGGTAACCTGATACCCGAATTTTTTCTAAAAAGTCCGAGAAAAAAATCCGAACCCGATCGGGTCGGATCGGAACCCGAACTATCCAACCCGAATGCCCACCCCTAGTTGCAAGTGAAAGAGACCTGAAGATTTCTTAAAGATTGGCATTTTAGTTGCGGGGTAATCTCAAATTGCTTAATTTATGTGGAAAGCGACAGTGGTGGAGTAGGAAGCAAGAAGAAAAATTAGACATCAATTCATGATCATGAGTTAGGAAAAAAGGTTGGTGTTGTACACCAACTCTTTTACCAACTAAAATAGTAATTCGTTAGTCAATTCTCTAAATTAAAAATGTCATACATAATTAGATGCAAGAACTGATTTATTTTGTATTGTTATAAGTTGTTCAAGTATCTTGAAAAAAGATTCCAACAATAATATAAAAGTTTCATTTGCGCGTATTTTCGAAAAGATTCATTTCAAGTTATTACAAAAGTATATATAGATTCTTGTGAAAATCAAATCCAAAAAAATAAATAATAAATGAAAATCCTTGATAACGAGGTTTCGTAAGGGAAGAATCCTCTTCCCGAAATCATGGCGACATAGTTCGTACGAAATGTCAACACTCCATCAAGAGTTCTCGGTCCCCCAAACCACCCAGCTCTTTCCATTTGCTGCTACTCAAATTCCACATGAAAATGTGCTCATGCCGTCGCCACACGCTCCCCATTCTCTCCTCACTACGCCTAGATTCTTTCCCCTCAAGCTCACTGCCTTCGTTATATTTCCCCAAGCAATGGAAACTGTCTGCCATATTTCTTCTCGGAGGCATTTGCACAAGCACAAGGGACTGTGACCAAGTGTCTCTGGTTCTCGCTTTCTCTCGAGTTCTTTGTCCACATTTCCATCGATGGGTTCGCTACCGGCCTTTGATGAGCATCTGCAGTATCCCACGGCTCGTAGGGATGAGTCTATGGTTGATAATTATCATGGTGTTATGGTCCCGGATCCTTATAGATGGTAATGACTTGGAGTAGTTCAAACCTTATTGTGGATGCAAATTTGGATTTCTGGGAATAAAGGCTTTGGAATCATGCAATCAAATTGCGATTAAAGTAAAAAAGAATTGAACGGAACTACTTGAATTCATAATTTGTTTGTCTTGTTAGAGGCTTAAATCGAAGTGTTATTGTAACCTTTTCACGACCGGTTGGAGACTGAATCCCAGAAAATCTGAGTGTGTTTCTATTTGTTTCTCATGTTTTGGCAATATGTTTAATGAATTCCGAATTATGTGATTAGGCTTGAGGATCCCGATTCCGCGGAGACGAAAGAGTTTGTTGAAAAGCAGATGAAACTGACAGATTCTGTACTTAAAACCTGTGAAACAAGAGAAAGGCTCCGTGAAAAGCTCACCGAATTGTATGATTTCCCGAAATATAGTGCTCCATCTAGAGCTGGGGGCAAGTACTTTTTCTTCCATAACACGGGTCTACAACCTCAAAGGGTCCTATATGTCAGGTTCTTCATCAAGATTTCAACTTTTCTTGATTTTGTTGACCTTCTGAAGTGTTCATTGCATGTCATGCTGAATTTTGAAATAGCAGTCTTGTTATGGTATAGGATAGCTTGGACGGAAAACCTGAGGTTTTGCTTGATCCAAACACATTAAGTGAGGATGGTACTGTGGCGTTGACTGCATATGCAGTTAGCGAGGATGCAAAGTTCATGGCATATGGCACTAGTTCTAGTGGAAGCGATTGGATTACCATTAAAGTTATGCGGATTGAGGACAAGTGCATCGAGCCCGACACCGTTTCATGGGTAAAGTTCCTGCAATCTTTTGATTTATGTTATGGATTTCTTCTAAAAGTAAATCTGAGATGGAGCTTATTCGTGAGATATTAAATTAGATTAGCAAGTCAGGGTTCCACAAATGCATATTTGTTTTATTACAGGTTAAGTTTTCTACTATTAGTTGGACACATGACAGCAAAGGATTTTTCTACAGCCGTTATCCAGCTCCAGAGTAAGTGAAAATTCATTTTGAAGCGTGTCTTGATGTTCATTGACTTGTTCCACTTGTAGTTTTTGTTCTTAGCAGAAAGGTTAATGTGGTTACAGTAGAAAATTGACTATTTTCATTGTTTACATTTTTTCTGCTGCTGTGTTGCAAAATTATCTCAAGATAAGCTGAAAATTTTGAATTTTCTTAAGCCATTGATTCAAAATCAGTTGCATTAATTATATAATGTAGATGTTTCATGTTCCATTTGCACTTGTTTTCAACTTCTCGCCAGTTCTGATCTTCGTGTTGCATTGTTATTCCAAAGGAACGGAAAGAAGTTGGATGCTGGCACAGAAACAAATGCCAATCTACACATGAACTGTGTTATCACTTTTGGGTACTGATCAGTCTGAAGACATATTATGTTGGAGTGATCCAGACAACCCGAAACACACACGTTCAGCCAAAGTCACTGATGACGGGAAGGTACTGAATTTTGACTAAACTAGACATGATCTGAGAGTAATGCAACTTGGTTTGCTATCACTTATATTTTCACATGGCCATAATATTGATTTACTTTTCAATTAACTAATTTACTTTTGCCTCTTTGGAATGTGCAGTACGTTCTTCTGTATACATATGAAAATTGTGATCCTGTCAACAAGATTTATCACTGCAACATATCAGTGCTCCCTAGAGGACTTGAGGGTTATAAAGGCACAAAGGAATTGCTTCCTTTTGTCAAGCTTATTGATACATTTGATGCTTTGTATCAGTATATTGCGAATGACGATGCAATTTTCACATTCCTTACCAATAAGGATGCTCCAAGAAATAAACTAGTCCGAGTTGATCTGAAAGAACCTACTTCTTGGAATGAAGTACTTCGTGAAGATAAAAAAGACGTGCTTGAATGCTGTCGCAGCAAACGGAAATCAAATTGTAGTGAATTATTTGAGTGATGTGAAAAATGTTTGCAGTTAAGGGACTTGGAAACAGGTGCTCTTTTGCACCATTTACCACTTGATATTGGAACAGTAACTGAGATTTCTTCTCGACGCAAAGAGAGCATCATCTTTATTGGGTTTACAAGCTTCCTCATCCCTGGCATTATATATATGTGCAACCTGGAAGCTAAGATCCCAGATATGAGAATATTCCGAGAGATTGATGTCCGTGGCTTTGACCGGACTGAGTTCAATGTCAATCAGGTGAATGCATGAGGACATAATTTGGTACTCAGCTGAAGTGTGTGCTTAAATGTCTTTTCTTAGTATGTATTCCGTGAGCCTTTACAGCCTATTTTAAAATATAGATAATTATTTTAGTGGTGAAAATATGTTGCCATTCTTGTTGTCACACACATAATAGAACTTCAGTTCATGTATCAGCTCCTTTATTTTGTTGGATATTAGATCATGCAGATTTTCGAATTCTGCCGGAACCTACTGTCTGGGTCAAAACAAACAATATGCTTTCGCTTTTGAGTCTACTCAGTCGGGGTGATTTAGGATGAGTTGTGGGCTTTTGATTTTTAAGAGTCTGCAAAGTTCCTAAACCATGGGGATAAAAACTCGAGTTATAATGCCGTGAGTAGATGGACAAAGATTCCCCTTTTGATTTTCATGAACTTGGGGTTTTTCTTTTGTTTATCAACAATGAGGAAACACACTCCTGGTGCAGGTTTTGGGGGGGTAGAATGGAAGTAATGGACTATTAATATTTTGTCTGTGCGTTTAAGTTTCTTTTATCCTCTCCTTCATTGGGTTCTCATTTTTCAGGTGTTTGTGCCCAGCAAAGATGGTACTAAAATTCCAATGTTTATTGTGGCTAGAAAGGGCATTTCTCTGGATGGTTCACACCCCTGTTTACTATATGGATATGGAGGATTTAATGTCAGTATTACTCCATATTTTTCTGTTACCCGTATTTTGATTGCAAAGCATTTAGGTGTCATCTTTTGCATTGCAAATATTCGTGGAGGAGGAGAGTATGGGAAGAATGGCATAAAGCCGGTGCCCTTTCAAGGAAGCAGAATTGTTTTGACGACTTCATATCAGCTGCAGAGTATCTTGTCTCTGCTGGTTACACGCAACCAAGAAAGTTATGTATTGAAGGTGGAAGCAATGGAGGGCTTCTCATCGGGGCTTGTATTAATCAGGTATCTCTTCTCATCTTCTTTTCCAGTACTTCCGTCTGACATACTTTTCTATCTCAACTAAAAGAGAAAATTGGGAAATTTTGTAATCACAGAGACCTGATCTTTTCGGCTGTGCTCTTGCTCATGTTGGTGTCATGGACATGCTACGGTTTCACAAGTTTACAATTGGTGAGGGAAAGTCATCTTTTCCCCTTCAATGGAGGCTTTTTCTGTATTAAAATTTTGTTTCAACCATATTCTCCCTCCAAACCAGGGCATGCATGGACATCAGACTTTGGTTGCTCAGATAAGGAGGAAGAGTTCCATTGGCTAATCAAGTGAGCTCTTCTACCTTCATCAGAATGACCTTACCAGGCTTTCTCATTCGATACTTTATGCTGAATTGTCCATTTAATATCAGTAATAAAGGTTTAGGGGAAAGGATATGAGTTTGGATATTACCTGAAGATTTAAAAGCTTTTCGATCCGTAAAGTCTTCCAAGATTTTCACTTTACACATAGTCAATGGAGTCTCACCATTAAGATTGCTGAACTTCCACAATATCATTGGAGTATTACTATTTGGACAAAGTTAAAAAGAAAAGTTTCGTTTCCCCCCCCCCCCCCCCTCTTTTTCTTGTTATATAAGAGTTCTTTAACTGGATTATAGGAGCCAAATACAAACGATATTTGAAAGATGTACATGCAAGTTATGTGTAATATTTTATATAGATACACAAACACATAAAAACATACAGTACTAAGACTTTAAATGTCATGGCCCTCCTAGGCCCTCTGTCCTCCCTGCTTTCCGTATTCTGTCGGTATCAGTGCTATCTTTGGACAACCTAAAGTTTGTTTTAGTTCCACAGGTTGTTCATCTCTGCCTTGAGTTTGTGGTAGTACAAAAAAAATTGTTTTGCTGGTTGTAAGCCTTTGTTAAATGTGTTTTATGGATGCAGTATGCTGTTCGTCTTTGTACAATGCCAATCAGAGTGCTTCTTGGAGCATCTTTTTATTGTGTCCTTCCTACTATTGCCTAACTTCACTTCTTGGAGACATCTGACTTATGCTGTCATTTGACATACTTTTTCCTATCCTCTCTGTCAGGTACTCGCCCTTGCATAATGTTAGGAGGCCCTGGGACAAACCTTCTCGTATGTTTGTTCAGTATCCTTCCACGATGTTGTTGACTGCTGACCATGATGACCGGGTTGTGCCACTGCACTCACTGAAGTTATTGGCGGTGGGTCTTTTATCAATTGAATTCTTAATGCTTTATATTCTAAGTTTGTGTTGGTTGACACTGTACTGGGCCTGAAGTGTTTAGTATTGTGGTAAAGTAATACTACGGTTAATCACAAAAGCAAGTACCATTAATATCTTAGCTGTCTGTCGTCTCAGTTTCACCTGTTAGTTATCTTAATGCTCACTTTATTTGTTTGCTATAGACCATGCAATATGTTCTGTGCTCAAGCTTGGAGAGAACCTCAAACTAATCCAATTGTTGTTCGTATCGAACATAAGGCAGGACATGGAGCTGGAATGCCAACTCAGAAAATGGTACATACTATAAATTAGATCATATTCACATTCTTCTTTGTAGAGGTTCTATTTACTGAATCAACCTTGCAAAACCTGTATCACAGATTAATGAAGCTGCAGACAGGTATAGCTTCATGGCAAAGATGGTGGATGCATTCTGGATCGACTAGATGATGCTGATGCTAATGTGGAAAAAAAAGGCTATATCTAAGCTGCAGAATAACACTGCATTGCGGGGATAATCTGCTTGATTATGATCAATAGGAAAAGGTGCTTCAGCTTTGCCAGGGAAGAAACAGTGCTTGTTAGAGACATCAGTGTGTTTTATGTCATGATCATCCTGAGTGTCTTTAATGTAAATTATGTAATAACTAAATTACACTACTATGAACATTTGTCTACATAAACGCTTATGTATTAGCCAATTGAACATATTTGCATATAAAATGTTGATGAATTTTCAATAGAACGTACAGGATTGAGCTCCCTGGAAATGCTTGCTCGTAGCTACAGTGTAACATCATAGGAACCTGTTACTTTTACCAGATTGTTGAACTTAACATAATGCAAAAACCCATTTGCCTAATATGTATGGCCTTACGCCCACATGTGGAAAACAGGTCAGCCTGTATGCTTTCTTTCTGAAGAAATTAGCTGGATCGACCTCATTCTTCACTTGAACCAACCAAGCGCTGGATTTCATATATGTCCTCAGCTCTACGAGGAAATAGGATTTCCGATCCTGGAATCTCACCTATTCTTCCACCATATAATGTAAAAACCAGCTTCCCATCCTCAGCTTCGCCTTCATAAAAGAATCGCACAGCCCTTCTAATCCATATTTAGGAATGGGAACAGTTTACATAAATCTGATTTTGGCCTTGTAAATGTACTGGGATTCGGGTTTCTTCCCACCAAATCTCAAAGAGTTGATGCATATGGAAGCTCGTAGGAATACAGGACTGCCTCAATCCACCTCTTCCCATGCAGTCTTCCTTAACCAATCCTAGCTTGGGAAAACTCTTGCATCAGCGGAAGCAACCTGTCCATTTTCGTAGAAATATCAAGTTAAACGCAGCCTAGATCGTTGTTTTCCCCTCCTGATCCGAGGAATTTACACGAATTTTAAGGACTGTAACGAACAAATCATGATCAAATCTGTTAGCAACATATTGCCAACGATGAACCAGGTTCGTTGCATTTTGTTCCAGGGTTCTATTGACAGTGAAAACAGTGACAGTATCTGGAACTTGAACCAGCCTGAGTTTCCACAATGTGATAACTCCGAAACTAAATGCGCCATCACCCTTGATAGCCCAGAAAGATCTTGAGCATAATGTAACAAACTGGATTTGAGATTCGGTTGAAGGGGAGGGTATGAATGAAGTTTTTGGCACGGAAGGTGGAGAAGAGAAATGTGAGGCGTATGATGAGTTTTCGGAGCTGTAAATGACTTCAGAGATTGAAGTCGAATCCTGAGATTTCGGAAATTGGAGAAGTTTATCATGGGTTTGTGCTTTGAACTTTGTATGATACCGGAAAAACAAGAAAGACGCTGGAGTAGTTCTTGGAGTCTTCTGTTTCTGTCTTGATTAAGGGTTGATTTGTTTGTAAGAACTCTTTTGAGTTGCGTAATTTAGATGGTTCCTTATTTGTTGGATGATTTTTCAATTGGGTTCTATTTGAGTTGTAATTTAATTATAACTTTTAAACTTTAATTATAAATCAAGTTGTGGTTTATTAGTTAGTCAAATCATACTCTATACCAAGAAGCTGAGAATCAATCAAGCTGCACTTTCTGAAGCATCCAAATGAGCAAGACAACATCATCACTATAAATAGTTGATATCATATTCAAATGGTTCCTCATTCGTCACATGATTTTGTTGGGCTTCAGAATATCAGGGGCCATGTTAATTTGAGTATGATTTATAACCTTGGGAATTCTAATTATTACTTAAATTGAGGTTTCATAATCGTGTTATACGACCAAGAAGGTAAAATTCAATCATGCTGCAATATGTAGAGCATCCAAATATGCAAATCAACAAACCATGTAATAATCATATTAAATTAAACCAAATCTTAACCTCCCAGTCAAATACAAAGACGGCCCAGTTTGATCTATCAGTACACTAATACAGAGAATTTCGTCCTGAAGAATTACCATCAACTGTTCATGCCTAGAAGTTTGCCTACGAGGAAATCCACGAGTAAGAAAAGTTCACATACAGAAAATACTGTCTGAACACTTGTCTGGCCACCAGTTACAACATGATGAAGAATCTTTAATATCTTTTTTTCAATTTAAAACAAAATTCAAATGCCAATATGTCATGACATTTTCTCAACTTTGAAATGTACTGATCTCACAACACGTTGACACCCCCGGTCCATAGAGACTTCATAATCATACATCCACCTGAATCAGCAATAGATATCACACACAAAAACAGAGCAAGTATTTCTCCCTATCATCAAGAAACATTCCTTCACATTCTGTCTTCTCTCCTTCGTGGAGCACAAGTGATAATTTCGTCAACCCTTAGAATCATCTCAGCAGCTTCAGTTGCTGATAGCAATACAGCTTGCTTTACTTTGAATGCCTCGGAAATACCTAGTTCTGCCATATCTCCAACCAAAGAAATTGGTGATAACCACCAGTTAAACATCATGTAGCACATCTAAGTCCTAGTTCTCAGTTAAAATTACAGGGAAGGAAGAATTAATATGAGAAAAACAACAGAGGAGAAGAACACAAGAACAAACTCATTTCCATAGTCTAATAGAGTTACTCACAGATCCAGAGATGACATCAATTCCTGCATTGCTTCCCTCCTTATGGTGCTCTGCACGAAGTTGAGCGATCAATTCAGCACTATCCAAACCAGCATTATCAGCAATAGTAGTTGGAATGGCCACAAGCGCCCTTGAGAAAGCTTCAATGGCATGAGATCTTTTCCCTGGAGTCTTCCTGGCAAGTTCATCAACTGCCTTTGCCATTACCATCTCAGGCCAACCACCTCCAAGCAAAACCCTGCTGTCATTTACCGTCTGTGATAGAACGCACAAGGCATCATGCAGAGATCTTTCAGCTTCATCCAACATATGAGGGCTGCCATTAGACCAGAGTATATAAATACACAAATATAAGGTAAGGTTAACAAATGTAAATCTAAATTCACTATTGAAAATAGATGGGTGTCAACTCAGTGGATAAAGTTTTGATGCAGGATCATATTGACAATCAGAGAAAGCAACCTCCAACAGGATTGACACTCATTCACAATAATAAAAATAGATATACACACCAAACAGCCAGATTTCGTGATTAATTAGCAGATAACCTGCCACTACAGACGACTAAAAAGTTCAGACAGGTTGGATCACCATCAGAAAGATGGTTACAGTTCCGATATTTCCCCCCAAGGTGAACAATTGAAACATAAAGAACATTTTCAGAATGGTTGAAAAGGAAGAATCAGTTACAACAAGAATATTGAAGATAGATACCTTGCGCCTCTCAATACAATTGTACATGCCTGGCCCAATTCAACCCCAGAAAAGTGGATCAACTTATCTTCACCAATCATAATTTCTTCAATGAGCTTGCAGTGTCCAAGCTGACTGACTCTGGATTATCAAAAGTTGATGCTATCTCACCACCAGTAACAAGAGCTAGCCGCTCAATCCCATCAAAATCGGCATGCTCTATTGCAAGTACTCCAGCATCGGCAAATAGTTCCTCTGGGAAATTGTAAATCAACTGCCGGTTAACAAAGCAGTTTATGCCATGATTGATAATCTTTTGGACCTTTTCCCTCATCTTTTCCTTTTCAGCTACTTCAATCTCAGCAACCTTAGCCATTGAATCAACACGAACACGTGCCCCATATATTTTCACTTTATCTGTGTCCATTGCAGTATTTGCCACCAAAATTTTTGCATTCTCAATCCGTTTTGGTTGGCCAACACCAATTTTCTTGTCTAGAATAAATCTGCATGAAGAAGAATGTCAACCAAGAATGGAAAATGTTATATCATCACCAAGTCCAAAATGGATCAGATTGCTACATAATGCTAATTATCAAGAAAATAAACAAATATATAGGCTACTGAATTTTTTCCAATATACAGAAACCTTTATGAAGAATTCTGAGAATCTAATTATTAAGCCAACTAACAAACACAAGAGGTGTTAACAAAAGACAATATCCCAGACTAAAACTTAAGAATAGTTGTTTGATTAATTTGTAATCCAGCATTTCATTCCACCTAAATCTTCCCATAGCAAAACCATGAAATCTGACAAGGAAGTAATTAAGATCACTAATAGAGTCTGAAGTTGAACATAGCAGCTAAAGAGTATTTGGCCCATCCCTTACTGATGACAGGTAAAGTAGACACTTCCAGGAGACAAAATGTTTTACATCAGGTAATGCTGTAAGTACACATTTTTTCAAGCAAGCAGCAACTAAGTACATGACCGCTCCACTGAGAATAACCAAAGGATCCGCAGAAATAAACAGATTCTTTCTGGTTTTGATTGAAATAGACTTGGACCTTTTAGAAACGCGTCATGCCAATGAGGGAATATGTCAAAAACAGATGATCATGATAAAGAAGACCACTTATGTATAATAAATTTATCTGGCTCACCCCTCATCCAGAAATGAATCTTTCAATGACCCTCCAGGCTTCTTTATTATTTGAATGGCTTCCAAATTAGTGCTTCCCTGTCATTTCCCAACATTATTTATTAGATCAAGAAGTTCTCCAACAGAGAATTGACTACACAGAAATGGATCTCCACATGCTCAATTTCATACACAAGATGGTATCAGCCTGACCCAACACAAACACAGACCATTTTCTTAGCAAATACAACAATAATCCCAGTCAATGCAGACATTTGGGGCATGAGGCAAATATGCATACATATAACCTTGTATGCACAAGCCACAAAGTTCGTATATCTAAAGAGTTATCATGGAAGGATATAACCAAGCTTATGTGG
This sequence comes from Sesamum angolense, assembly GCA_034509725.1. Taxonomy (NCBI): domain Eukaryota; kingdom Viridiplantae; phylum Streptophyta; class Magnoliopsida; order Lamiales; family Pedaliaceae; genus Sesamum; species Sesamum angolense. The sequence continues at coordinate 934,832 of JACGWL010000014.1, read as the reverse complement.
AGGTTGCACCAAATGGGATGCCAAAAGCTCCATTCCAACACCCAAAGTCTCAAGCAAGCTACCAAGTCAAATAGGATCATACCTTTAGTCTCATAACTGCATCAACAGCTAGTTTTGCAAAATGTTCTTTGTCCTGAGATAGAATTTTGGAACTCAAAGTGGTCATTGCAATCTTCATCAAGTCTGCTTTGAATTTCTCTGCAAGCACAAGATCAGATTTAAAACAGAAAACCATGTTGACAAAATGACACAATCTGATAAAAAATGGTAGTCAATTTACCATATCTTTCGAAAACTATTTTTATAAAAAGTGAACCAGCTAAAATTGCACCCTATTGGGGAAGGGGCTAACATTGGGGAATAGATGCTGCAGAATAGAAACTAGTAAAACTTATATAGAAGAGATACTGAATTGCAAACAAAGAGAATCAAAGACTAAAGAATCCTCACCTGCATCAAGTTTATTATCCACAACCTTCTCCAGCAATGCATTTTTAGCAGATTCAGCAGCCATACGATACCCTGATCAATATGCAAAAAATATACCGAATTTTATAATAGGAAGCCAAATAGAGGTACCTCCTACAGGCTACAACCAAGCTATTAAGGGATTAATCTTAATTGCATGCAATATTGATATAACAGCAGCTAACAAGAATACACATACTCTACTTGAACAAAAATTGGTCTCACTAGTGAAACTGATGGATATCACGAGGCCTTAACAGAGCAGTAAGAGAAATCAAAGAAGATGAATAGACAAGCATTGCAAATCGACAATGAATGCAATAACAAGTTGATCTTCCATGTTAACATAGAGGGTTCAAGGAATTCATGTTACATTTTAATAATTCAGGTGAAGCACGTATGATAATATACTGAATAATCAAAAAAGTCAATACCATACGACTTCATTCATAAATGTAAGATGAACCTGAAATAATAGTCATTGGATGAATTTTGGCATTCACCAGCTTCTCCGCCTCCCTCAAAAGCTCCCCAGCTAAAACAACAACTGAAGTTGTACCATCTCCAACTTCATCGTCTTGAACTTTTGAGATATCTGCCAGTGAACTTAAGGTTTGCCAAATCTTGAAATAAAATGATGCTCTTCCATACTTCTATATGCTTTATAAGATATCTTCAGAATTTTATCTCTAAAAAAAATTAGTTCTTAAGCCACCTTGTCCTATCCAATATTAACCGATAATTGATCATATATTAACAATTTTCATTATAGCATTAGTAAATTATTAGACCTTCCTTAGTTGGAGCCTGATTATGGGATCTCAAAACATTTTGGAAGAAAAAGGGCAAGAGAATGTGAATGCCATATACCAAATTAAAAACTTCAAGCATCACATCCGCAATTACTTCATAGCATGTGACATCTAGAGAGTACCAAAAAATGTAAACCTCTGCCAACAGTGATAACACAGTTATAAAGAACAATTTAATATCAAGGATACCAACAAGGACTTTTGCTGCAGGGTTGTCAATATGAAGGGACTTTAGGATTGTTGCCCCATCATTTGTCACTGTAACACTGTGCCCTCTTCCAGTAGATTGCAGAATCTTATCCTGCAAAAGGAAGGTATGCTATGGTTAAGAATTGAAGGCATAAGCATAATTTTCTGGGTCAATGCCACTAAAATATGGAGAATGGGCTCTCTACCATCCCCTTAGGTCCCAAGGTTGTCTTAACCAAGTCAGCAATTGCCATCGCTCCAACGAAGAAGGCCTGACATAGAAAGATGGAAGCTATTCATCAATTGATCAACAGCAAATTACCTCTGAAATTTCCCTACTTAGAAAATGTAATGAATTGAGCACTATACATTCTAGCTACAGCGATAAATGCAGGCCATCTTTGCAGAGTGCATCAGAGGATGACATATGTCACACAATGACCCAAATTTTTGTTACAGATATAAGACTCACCATTCGTGCACGCTCACCCTTCTCTTCTGTAGCCTCATCTTTAAGAAGTTTTTCAACCTACATACTCAAACCAGATGAACATTTAGAAAATATAGATAAAATTAACAAACACAAAACTGAATGTTAAAAGTGAAGTAAGCAACCAACTTACCGCCATGGCAACTAAAGTTGAGAATGAAGATGGAAAAGCACACCCTCAAAAAGCAAATGATTCTCTGAGAAAAAAAAAATAAAAATCACATTTCTCTCGTAATAGATCCAGAAAATTGGGGTGGGGAGGGCGCAAAAAATCAACAAGAGTCGTAGCTCAGACATTTCAGTCCCTATCCATACTATTCAATGACATCTTCACTTGCAAATTCAAAACATTAAGCCATAGTACTATTCAATGAAGTAACGGATTATAATTTATTGACGAGCCAAAACTTGTTACCTGTAAATATTTACATCAGAGGTTTCGATTGCAGATACAAACCAAAGTTTTCTACTTTTTTTTTTTTCTTCATAAAAAGGAGGAAGATTAACCTTATTTCATGTTTAAGTAAAATACTACTCCATTAAGCGCAACTCCTCTCATTCTTTTCCAATTAAATCTATAGCATCACTTCGGAACAGATACAATCTTTAGGCCCGCGCCCACTTAAACCCTAACAACACAAAGCTCCAAAATACAACGGATTAGAAAAAAAAAAAAAAGAGAGAGAGAGAGGAGGAAGAAGAAACAGTTAGAAGAAAACCAATTCAAACAGGCCACTGAAGAGCAACACAAGAACACGATTCCAGCGATAACAATTAAAATATCAACAAACAAGAAAAGAGATCGGAAAAACGAACCTTCTGGTAGTAGCAAATGAGAGCTGGAGAGTGGAGACTGTGACACCAAAGAGTGTTAAAACTTAAACCGAGATTGGGGTTTTTGAATTTCTAGAAGTGTTCCTTCAGTTCCGGCGGTTGTTGTTCTTCTTGATCAACGGCTGTATTTAGTTAACGAGGAAAGTGACGGCTGGATTTCAACACCCGGATGACCTGCTTGCACTTAGGTTCTGGGCGCACATACAATATATATATATAATAAAAAATAAATAAAATAAAATGATGCGGAAACATAAATTTGAAATATGTATTCTGATGGATTATTATTTACAAAATAAAAAACATATTTATTACTATTGTTTTAATATCTTATTTGATCTTAGAGTTAATAATAGCTGATAGAGATATGAATTTAGGATCGAATAGGTGGAAATTTGATAGGAAATCCAATATCCAAACACATTTTTATGAGATTCCACGTCTGTATAATCTAGTATTCGCAAACACTTATTTTAAACATTTAAACATAACCTTTTTTTTTTTTTTTTCCAATTCTCACTTTTAAACTGCTTAAATTATGATTTAAGTTAGAAGTGAGTAGCTGGTTATCAGCTTGAGCAACTTATGAATAAAATCATAAGTATTAAATTGTTTCCCCAATTACTCAAACTTCAATTGTTTTTTTTACTTTTCCTTGGGCCTAATAAAAAGCAAATCTTCATGAGAAGTATAGATCAGAAAAACAACTTACACTTTGTCTTCTATAATAATAATAATGGTATTTATAGAAACTGAAATAATATCAAACAAGATACATTAATATCCAGTGGAATTTGAAAGAATGTGACCTTGAGCTAAGGTCAGATAGCTTAAATAACCCAAGTACTAGGATAGAATTACAAGCTCCTAAAATTTGCATCCAGGTGCTGATTCAGCACCCCCCAAGAATTTAAATCATCTGTCTAAGAGAAGAACACAGAACCTAGTCCTCGGTACAACCTTTCATTCCTCCAGGCTGGGAATTCTTGATGGCTACCCATTGTTTACATTTTTCGATAGCTTAAAGGGGACGTGTGCGTCGTCCGCTTGCCCTCCCACAGAGAAGTGCATTCTTTGGAATAGGATACTCATCTCTCAACGATGTGGATGTCGTGTAAACTCTTAGATAAAGTTGCTGGCCGAGGTACTGTCGAGCCCAAAACTCTGACCTCAAGTTCCACATTCCCACATTGTCCAGAGCTACGTAGATGGCGCTCCATGATTTCGGATACACCTGCATATAGAGAGAGATTCTCAAGTCACTTGTTTCAATCCAAGAACTTCGAGTTTCACGTTATGGGACTCTTATATGTCAGTGAGATAAGGTAGTTTGTTTTCACCTGCACTGTGCATCGAGAGACTGCATCACGAAGATTGTACTGGTTCCTGCTAGCCGAGGACCATTGCCCTCCATCCATTCTGTTTCAGAGATCAGATGATCAGTATGGATGAAAATATTTCATGTTACTGTATCTGTATATTCCTACACACACATGCAAAGATATGTTTGTGCTCACCCTACTACAAAGAATGAGTAGCCGCTGAGGTGATAGCTCTGCACGATATCTTCGTCGTTTTGAAAAACAATCTCGATGAATGCTCTGTAGTCAGCACCCATGACGGATGTGTCGAGGTATATTCCTCCACCGGTGGGAGCATCAGACATGCTCCCTACACGGAATACTCCACTTATTTGGAAGTAGTCAGCAACTTTTAAAGGAGTGTCAGCCGGCACAAAGGAGACACTGTTGATTGCATATCTCTGTTTATTGTCGACCTGACCAGCAGAACTCGAAAGCCTAATAGTTCTTGTCGTGTTTATCATACCATAGTGGTAAGAGCCCTGCGGGTTCGGCCTTGGTCCACTTGCTGTAAGATTAGTCCTGAAAATGCACAAGTTTTCAGTTTGGTCCAAAGTTTAAGCTTATCCGTGGTCTAATGCACCAACAAAGGAAAAATACCTGATAGAACGAGCCTGGTTGAGGGACCAATCAATTTCGGTGGTTGGTCCACCAGGCAGTGGTCCGGAGGCAGGACGATTAGAGTTTGCATAACGGAGAAACCCGGTGGTTGTTAGGACTGGAGTGGTGAAACGGCTTGAGACGACAATGTAATAGTCCTGAGGCTGCTGATCAGCTGTTACAAGAACCGACATGCACTGGCCGACATGAACATCAAGGGAGGAATAGCTGATCTGCAGAGTGTGTGTGCCTTCGACTTCAACCACTTTCATCTTGTGGCCTTGGATACGGAAGTTGAGCGAGTTCTGCAGTCCGACGTTGCATATTCTGAACCTGTAAGTCTTTCCTGTTGCAAATGATCACATATCGTTACGGTTTCTGGATTCCAAAAGCATAATGATATTGTCAGGCATGTAGAGAAGAGAGAACCTTGTTGAATGGTGAAAGAAGTAGCATTCGGACCACGACCGTTGATAAGAATTCCATCAGGAAAAGGCAACTTGTTGCCTTTGTCAAGAATTGCTCTCAAGTCCTATGTAAATCAACACAAACTTGCATCATCAAAACAACACCAAAGAAATGATTTCAGCACAAAGATGAAAGCTGTGGGTCGTTTTTTTCTTGATGGGCCCAAGATGAAAGCTGGACAGGGGAACATGCAGTTGCTAATGGCCCAAAAAGGACAAAGAAACCAGTCAAAGAAGACTTCTTTGGGGCCAGAATGTTGCCGACAGTCCAAATAGTAAAGCCCATGACTGGTCAGTTCGTGTTGGATTTTAAAATACTTGAAATTTAAGATATATTTAATAATAAGATTTATTTTTAAAAAATCTTTTACTTATGAATTAAATTAACATAAAAGGAGACTTACAGTGTGATTAGCAGTGTACCAATCTCCAATTAAGACAGTAAAATCATCAGCAGGAGGAGGGAAAGGGACAGGGATTAAGGGCCTGCTTAGGATCTTAATGCCTCCAAAACCACCAGCAGCCTTATGATATCCCAATGACGGGAAGTAGAAGAAGCTCCCTATTTGATCCTTCATTTGAAGTATGTAGGTGAAGTTCTTGCCCGGAGGGATCGGGCATGTCGTCCCGTATACTCCGTCCTCGTACGAGTTCCTCCTGTTCTGGATTCCATTCCTGTAATAATTTTTTTAAAGGAATTTATTATAAATTATGATTACATAATAAAGTTTAGTAATTAACAATTATCAGAATCAGCGTACCAAATAATTTGTCACATCATGAGGAGGTATTTGTTGAATGTACGTTATTATAATTAAAAAGAAATCTACAAATTTTTAAATAAGAAAAAAATATTTATAATTATATTAAATTTGAACATGAGTGTAGGAATTCATGTTAAAAGGAATTGTGGGTTAAAAAATGGTTGTTGCTAATAGCGAGGAGAGGACAAGGGTCAGTCTGAAAAGCATCTCAGTGAATTAAGACAAGTGTATGAGTGAAGACAACATGCAGTCAGGCTCAGCTCCTGTCACGGATCTAAGCAGGTTTGCTGCTCAAAATTTTTTATTCAAATTATATTTGATTAAATTTAAATTAATTATATAATAAATATAATATATTTGAAAAAATTCTTACATAAATCAAGTTTTCTCAAATTAAATCAATTACAAAATAAGTATATTAGTCACTTAGCTTAAATTATATACCAACCACATTGTAATACACTTGTTATGTGATTAATGCACATTTAAAAAAAAAAAAAAACCCTCCATACAATACACTGCTCTATAATTGATTTGTTTTGACCAAATTTTTAAAAAAAATTATCTAAATTGGTTTATTCACAAATCAAATCCCTGTCTTTCCTTGTTTATTTTCCCCTTAATAAACTAAATTATTTATTTCTTATCATTAAATTTGAGACATCATATTAATATTTACATTATGGTGATATAATATAATAATAATTTTAAATAAGGAAATAGAAGCTACAGTAGTCTTTTATAAACCGCGTAGGAATGGAAAACAAGAAGAGAAGACGAAAACTCGCATCTCTCTCTCCACATTATTTTTGACAAATGTGTTTCTGTAATCATTCGACAACTTGGTTTGTATTATATTGTTTTTTTGGAGAAAACAATAATCATAGATCTCTTCGTCTCCAAGCAAATACATACGACTACAAAAAGAGCTACTTCTCACAAATTTGAACACAACCCATGTGACTTCTTTTATGTTTTATTTTGGGCAATCCATGTCGTCTCCTTTTCTCCTTACTTGGGTTTAAATGCAATTAAACAACCAATTCAACTAAATAGTTAAATAATTAAAATATAAAATTATTTAATACTAATATTTTAACGCATTCCCTCGTGTTCAGTCTCCGTACGTAAAACATTTATTTCATAAATGAATGACAATAAGATTTAAACTCAAAACCCTTATGTGGGCTGATTCTAATAACATACTACACGATCGTTTCATTTAAAAATTTAAATTATTAAAAAATAAAATAAAATGAATAACAGAAGACTATAATACTTTTTTACTATGAAAAAATATTAATGGTATGAGATCTACATTATTGAAGTGGAATTTATATGAATATGTGTTAGTAGGTGGAAATTTATTGCAATTTTAATTATTGCTAAACTAACAAAGATTGAGTCACCGTCCTCCTCATCCTCGGCCTTTGCATTATTGGACTTCGTACCCCGGATCCCCATCTTGTTAAATTCAGGACCATGACCCCACGTGCACCTTTTCACTCCTAAACCTCTGCTAATTATGTTTTAACAAGTGGTTAAGAATTAGATTAAACCATAAAAAACACAGAGCCCGTATGACTAAACCACGAGTTTTCGCTAAATATTCCCGAAAACAGCCTTGGGTTAATGGCTGATAATGTGAATGTAAAGGATCATCAATGGCAGGTTAATCAGTTGTATAATTGCCATTTCGGGGTGTTACATTCTAAGACATAAAGATTGATGTAGCTAGTTTCAATGATTGTAAAAATGTGTTGTGTTTCTTACCAGTGAATGAGGAAAGGCTCGTCCAAGCTGTTGAACACATTGACAATGATGTTGTCGTTGGTGACGGAGTAGATGTCAGGCCCGGGAAATTGCCCGTTTATCAAAATGCCCTGAGACAAACAGACCACAATCGGAACTCAGAAAATCTTGAGAATGGGTTGCTAGGTGAAAAGGAAGAAGAAGAAAAAAGACCTGTTGGGGGACGCCGAGAGGGTAGATGGTACCATAAGTGACATTCCAGGTGAAGAATCTGTAGGGATCCTCCGCCGCAGCGACGGCGAGAAGAACCAGCAGCACCGCTAGCCTTAGCGGCATGTTTGGAAGTGGTGGGAGGATAAAGGGGAAAAGTGTTTGTTAGTGAGAAATGTGGTGTGTGTTGGGGTGGAAAGTGAGTGAGGAGGGGGATGGAATGGAAGGTTTATTTAAACTTTTTCAAGTGCGGTACAGACTGCGGCTAAGCGTGTATTGGTGAAAGAGACCACCCTCTAGCTGGAAATCAAGACAGAGAGAGAGAGAGAGAGAGAGGTTTTTGAACAAATTAATGTAGATGAATTTAAAGTGTTGTGGGGGAAAAAATGATTAATTTTTACTGTTGATCTAATATTTTTAGATTTAATTCAAATATTAAAACAAGTGGGTAAAAGTGGGAGTTGTCACATTTGTAAGACATGGCATTTTGTTGGTTGGGTGTGTCATAAATATTAGATATTATTACCATAATTACTTTTTACCATGTTCAAGAATTGTTACTGTAAGAGACAGAGAGAGAGAGAGAGAGAGGGGAATAGGATATAATAGAAAATTGAATTAAAAAGAAAAGGGAGGTGTCGGTGTGAGTAGGAAATTGGGTTTGGGCACATGGCTTGTTGGTATTTGATTTGAATAGGTTAATGGAGGGAAGTTTGTAACATGAGTTACCAGAGAATGCGAAAGTATTATTTGAGGCATGGGACGTGTTTAGGTGTGCATGTGCATTGTGCTACTACACTTACCACCGCCTCCCTCACCCTCACCCCCACCTCACTACATTCTAAATCAAATTCAATTTAGTTCAATTTTAATTAATTATACAACGACTTATAATATATATCATATAATTGATGTACAATTAAAAAAAATAATCAGTTAATTAATAAGTGTATCATACTTGTTATGTAATTTATTTTATTAGACCTAATCTGATTTGAGTAAAAAAAATTCAGGCACGGCCATTTATTGCATACCTCTTCCTGTACTCTTTTTCTCAAAAAAATAAAGAGGTAGGTCCACCAAAATAATAAGCTATCTTTCTTTTAAGTCCCTTTGAAATATTTGAGTTCAGATAAATTTTCTATTTGAAAGATGGATTCGTTATATTTTGCTTCACTTTTTTATTTGTTTATAAAAATAATTGGTTTGCAAAGTACTATTTCAGATTTTTTTTTTTTTTTTATTAGGATTGTGAGGAATCCAATTCATGCGTATCTCATTTACCAACTACTGCAATGCAGTTTAAAATTTTTTATCTATTAATATATTTCATAATAATATCATGATTTTCAAACTCTCTTGTGGTGTAACTAAGTCGATCACGTAGTTATAACTTTCCGTTTACGCGATAATGAGAACTCAAATTAAGTATTCTTATAATAACAAAAACGGGGATTATTAAGACGCGGTATCATTAATTTATCCATTTTTTTTATTGCCCGAAGAGAGGAATGTCTTAAATGTAGTGCAATAAAGTATTATGAAGCAGATTTGTATAAACTCGATTTATAATCAATAGCTCCAAAACAAAGATGGATTGAGAAATTTTATTGGACTCTGCCTGTTTAAGAATAAATTAGTTATGGTTGCATAGGATAGGTTGAAATGTACGAGTTCTCGACTGCTGGAATCCATGTCACGTGCTTGAATCAACCCGGAGCACGTGAAGGGATTTTGTCTTAACTTTCATAAAATCAATAAATTCCCTAATAAAAGAAAAAATTCTACCCAAATTTGATTCGGCCGAATCAATCCAAATCACATAGCAAGTGTGATATACTTAACAATAAAAAATTCGATTGAAATACATATCAAGACACGCTCAAAGCCTTTTCTTCTCACTTCCATCCAGCACTTCAGTTATGTTCTTAAATCATTTGAATTTTGTACCAAAATTGGAGTTAGCCTCTAATTCAAGCAATTTGGCAGTTACATGTGATGTGGAATCCAGTATCCCAGCCTATAAAATTATCAAAATGGCGTGTAATGTTTGGACACTTGAAGATCTACGTATTTTTATTTAAGTTTGGATCGAGTCAGCTTGATCAGATGATGTCGTTGCAAAATATGAATATTGAGTTCATCCTGAAGTGATGAGCCTAGTTGGTAGGTTGGTGCTGGGTGGGGGTTTGTCGTACTTGAATTTGGGAAGGAGTAAAGTGTAAGCAAAGAAGCAGAGTGTAGGCTCCGGAGTCAGGCATCTACCACTTTTTGGTTTTTCCGGTGCATCATGTCATGTGCCGTGATTTCAGCTGCGATTGAGTTCAAATTGTGGAGCCGTCGACGCCGAAATCCCGTATTTTTTTCTTTTCTTTTGCTCACATTGAAATATCAAAATCAATAAATTTAATCTAAAAAGTAGAATTTGACTGCTAAAAGGGACCCAAATAATAATTTTGCAATTAATAGAGATACCATCGTCATATTTAATAAATTTGCAAATAATACGGATATGATGGTCATATGCTTTCCAGGAAGCATTCACACACAGCAAGTTGTTGTGAACATTCCCCTGTAGCTCCGCTTGTTTCTCTGCCAGAAATTGTCACTGCAAATAAACTAACCACTTTTCATGGTGGAAACTGTTGATTTTCATTTGTTGATGGGAGTAAGTTTCTAAATCATTTATTTCCGGGGTGCTAACTGCAATTACCCAACCTAGACCGGGTGGTAATCAGAGCGGTTGAGCCATCTGGTTTGATCTAAACTTTCGATTCTTGCAAAATGGTAATATAAATCTGGGAATACTTAATATTAGTTCTTCTAAGTTTATGCGTTTCTTCAGTTAAAACCAAGATATTGCTATTCTCTTACATATTTTCGGCAAAGAAATTCTAATCAAAGTTGCGTAGGATATAGAGACATCTAACTATAGCCAAATAAATATCGTTTAAGCAAAAAAGAGAACTTCGCCATAACCAACCTCGCCCTTCTTCAGCTCGTAACTGGAGATATAAAGAAAGGGACTTCTTGAGCCGGCACAAGGCCTCCAGATGTGTCGCGCCCTTCACCGTGAATTATGACTCATTGCAAAACAGAAAGACTCTTACTTGCATAGGGGGGCCCACAGAATTGTTGGACGTACCAATTATAACCTCTCTCAGGTCATTTGCATCTCAGAATGAGGATTTGATCCTTCCGCTGCTACCTGCTGAATTGCACACCTATATCAGAAGTCGAGGGTTCCACATTGCTTGCTTTGTAAAGCCTTTGTCCCATTAGTTGCTTTCATATCCTTGTTGCGTTCATTGTTGAGACCTCGGGTACGCCCAATACCCAGCTTAGGCAACCCCCGATTAAGGCCCTCCAGCAAAACACATGCTTTGCACCATTTCTGTAGATATTAGACACATATAAGAATACATCGTTTCAGCAAGAAAACACAGAAGCAAGCTTAATGACTACTAATATATGTAAGACAAATAAACAAATCCTTCACATTGCTTTTATCAATTTAATCAGAGCCAAATTAAAGAAATCAATGGACATAGTCACACGGAAACATAAAATTTTTCGATGCCAAAAAGATAACATTGTTCACTTATTTCCAAATCTGAATGATGGGGAAATCGTGCAGGATGGGTTATATCATTATTATCTCAGTTGCAAAAAAGTATTAGGATGACATGAAAGGCAATACGATTGCAGTAATTCCGATGCAGCACCATCTAAAAGTTAATTCATCCGGAAATGCGGATTGACAACATCATGACAGCGATCAGGCAAATCATTTGAATTCTGTAACTCCTTTTGAGATTCTCAAAGAGAAAGCAAAACATTTTTTTATCATCGAAGATTCTACACAATCCCTGCTACGGAGAAGCATTCTCACCTGGCTGGAAATGTAGCCACATCTCTCACAATTTCCCTGCTCTGGCATCTTTGTAGAAGTAGAGATCCTAAAGTCCTCCCCAGACTTTATGATGTCAAGTATAGCTCTTGGCCTACAATAACAAAACATGAAGTAAGGTGTTATACTGAAACAAAGGAAGTACAGATTGTGAAAACAGATGGTATTTAAACCTGATCCTTTCCAAATCTTTAATGAATTCCCTAGCGAAGCCACGATAAGCATTTGGGGAGTAAATGCCTGCAACGCAGAAGGCAACATAAACTCATGCAGGGGAGCAAGAAGAATGGAAATCGAAAAGTAGTAAAATATCATCTAGCTACTGGCATGAGAGCAAGTCCTCTTTCTCAAATAAAAAAAGCACACATCAGATAAAAAGGAGCAAAAACTAAAACGGGAAGCAAAAGTATACCAAGATTGAAAAACTTCATAAGATTTACACACAAAAACAAGTGAAAGTAAAAGGAATGTTGCAGTGAATACTTACACTCAGTAGAGAAGTAATCCAGCCTTTTGAAGTATGCATACGTGAAGAGCAGGTTAAGGGCCCAACTTCGAAGCTATCAATTAACAAGTTAAACACACTAGAACATCTGGAAATGTGGAAACAGCAAAGAAGATAAACCATGAGACCATGTAATTCAACAAGGATATATCACAATTTCCTTCTCATAGGTGTACTTAAAAGGCTTGCATCTTGGAATTGGTCCATCTTCACCAGTGGTTATTGAGGTGCATCTACTCAGCCTGCCATGTTAACAATTTGACTGATCAAAGAAAACGCGTGGAGGGAACATGAGACACTGGGGGAGCAAAACTAATTTCCTATTTCGACAACCCTACCCAAGCTTTCTTACATCTTACTATCACAAGCTTAACATACCTGGCAATGTCACCTCTTAATATGTTCAAGAGGACTGTTTCGGCAATATCATCTGCATTATGGCCAGTAACTAGCTTGTCTACTTTCAACAGTGCAGCACCCCGATCAAGGGCCTATACACAAAGTAGTATTGGCATTACTGATTTTGTATTACCAAGTTCCTAATATGAGAATCAAAATCCAGCAAAACTTGACACAAGTTGTTTAAAAATTACAACTGGAGTTTAGCAGGCACAAATGACCAAAATTAAACAAGTCCCAGATCAGCAGATGACTATAACCAGAAGTTCAGCTGTATTCTTTTGTTATTTAAAGCCTCATCACGTCCAATATTAGAAACAAAATTAGTTTAAAGGTGGAGGACATAGAGGATTTGTAAACAAGTAATGTTTGGCTAGAAATAAATGAAGAACATTGAAACATAATAAGCTATTAAGTTACTGCAAAGCCCAGAAAGAGAAGGCGACGAAGCATATTCTTGAGCTAACAACTAAATAATGAGAAACTTTATTACCTGACGGCGAAAAACACCACAAAACGTGCAGTTATTCTTCAGACCTATTAGTTTCACAATCTCATCCATTGTCCACCCATATAATTCTTTATATGAAACGACCTGAAGTGGTAGTCCATACTGAATAGGTATAAAAAACAGAAAATCCATTAGATTTCACCAGAAGTTGGAAAAAAAATTATCCTTAGAGAAGCATAGTGCATCAAGACTTTGAGAGGAAAAAGCAGCTGAGCATTCAGAATCTTGTAAAGCTTCTAGTAGCAAACATGTGTCAGGCTCAGGAATGGAAAATATGCATCTAAACATAACTTCATATAGAGACAAAATGCATTCTAGAATGGAACATTTCGAACAATTTCTAAACATAAAGAATGAAAGACAAAAATTGTTTTAGTAATGTGTGAACCTTAATCTTCCGTGCTACAAACATTATATAAAAGGATGGTGACTGCATATGCGAAGGGCATTTCTGACACATCACATTAAGAGTTGCAAGCATGAATTTCTAAAGTGCAATAGCAGCAACAAGCTTAGTGTATTCGCGATCCAATCACTGAAACTGTACGAGGCTAACAAACTACAGCTCAAATTGTGCTTTGCGTTCAATAAAGCAAAAGACAAAAGGATCAAGCAAGCGGTCATAGCATACCTGGATTTCGTTCCTCTTAACAGTTTCAAGTGAATCATCCCTGTAACCAGTTATACCTTCATCAATTGAAAGCAGGAAAAGATCCAAACCATAGCCGTGCCTAATGTTCAGTTCCGACAACACATAAGCAAGCACAGTAGAATCTACAACAAACACATCAATTTGAAGCAAAAATTAATTCTCCAATTCACCGAGCTAATATATACTCAATTATCAATTCTACTTATATGCTCATGAACCTACGATAGTTGAATCAAATTTTCAACTTATATATATAGTTATAAAGTCGGATTTTGTAACCTTTTCCTCCAGAAGCTCCAATTGCAATGCGTTCGCCGGGCTTGAAAAGATGATTATCTACAATTACTCTGTGAATTTCATCTTCAAAAACTGCATAGAAACACTCCTTGCATATCTTTTCCAAAGAGAAGAAGCAATATTCTTTCAGCAAAGACTCCCGGAAACAAAAACGGAAAAGAAAACTCAAAAAGTGAAGGAAAGACATACTTGTTCGAGGGTTTTGGGACGCTTAAGGGCGGCGCGTCTCTCATTACAGACGGTGCAAAACCTACCACCTCTAGGCTTCGGGGCCGTCGCGTCCACCACCTCCGACGCCATAGTAGAATAATTGGTGCAGAAGTTCCTTTGCCGTTGTATTTTCTGGGGCTAAAGAATTTCTTAAGAATCGCATTTTAAGAAAGAGTCGTTTATCTATTTTTTTCTACTTATTTTTATTACTTCGACTTCATTTTCAGTTCTCAATCATATTATTTATACATATATTTTCTAATTTTGTTCAAGTTTTTGTATGAAAGAATATCTTCAAATTATTCATTCAAATTATATTTTATTTTGAATTATAATGTCAAAGTAATAATTTATTAACAAGAATATGTATAAATAAATATGTTTTTACTTTAATTATAGTTTTAAAAATTAAAATTTGTAAACGAAAACGCAAAAAGAATTTTACTATTTATTTTTTGAAAATAATTTAAAATAATATAAAATAGATGTTGTATCATATATGTTTGATTTTGTTTATTAGGATACAAAATTCATTATCAAATTCTGGGTAGATTTCATTCTGGCAAAAGAAAATAAAAAGGGGCCTTGACTTAAAATGAAGATAAAATATGAAAAATGGCCTAAAGGAGACAAATATACCGAGTCAAGGTGTTTTCAAATCAACCCTTTGTTATGTTTCAGCCCATATTAAAGATGGGCCAAAAATAAAAAACAAACATCATGACACGACGTGTATATTTGAGAATATTTTGGTTCATATAAATTTTGACAACTAGAATTAATTACTCCAACCTTTCAAATTTATAAATAGTATAGATATGTGAAGAAATATTAAAGTAAAACTGCTTCTTTTAACTGTGAAAATTTGTTATAAATCTTCCCTTTTTGTCAACTGCATCAGAACTTTTTGTATTTTTCATTTAAAGCAAAATAAAGAAAAGAACATTTTATAGTTCGTTGACGGTTATTCCACCCAATTGAAAAATTCAAGCAATAGGTAACTAAATAGGCATCAAAACCACGTCCTATAATAAATAACACAATCAAAATACTCCCATGTTCTAAGGGACGATGAGGACATAATCTCGTTTTATTAGAGAAAAAGAAATTTAAGTAGTTTCTGTTCAAGAATCCGAGTAAAGATAAAAGTTGTGTTGTCTTGGGTGAACAAGCATTCGACAAATTATGAAGATTATTTCAAATTGGCCTAACAAAGATTCATCCCCACAGTAAATCCATAAAAAAGAGCTAAAATGAAAGTTAGAAGCACGATGAAAGATGTCGTGAAATTTCATTTGCCTCGAGTAGTGCGCAAATAGTTCTAAAAGCCAGTATATTACTAGAAAGGGGAGCATACATATAACAAAAGGAAATCGAAGTCCATATAGTTTGAAGAGAACTTCATCAGCAAGAACTTGGGAAGTCTAATCCAAGAATGAGCTATATCATGCATTAATATCTGATTGTAATCTGTTGGAATTATTGACGTTTAAATCCTACCTGATGAAATAGTTTAAGGCCGTCTGCTTTTCATAACATCCTACCCCGTTAGTCAGGGTACGGGTAGGATATATTGCTTACCCATTTACAGGCCTACTGACGTGAGATGAAGTCTGTAATAATTGCGAGGGTGAAACATATATTGGTACTGGTAACTGGACCACTTGAAGTAAATAAAAATGTATTGTAGGTCAAGCTACAGGAAAAACACTGCTCCTAGGATCCCATTTCATCATGAAGTCTCTGGGATATATCGTGATGGAGCATCTCCATGAACTCCTGGAAATCACCAAGAAGAAGACCACATTGAAATTCATGGTTTCATAATAAGCCACATGAGCAGAAAATACTGAAAGACAGGATGTTCACCTCTGACATCCGACGACTGCACAATTGGTTTACAATGCGTTCATCTGCACTACCACCACTAGAAAGTTGGGCTGCCCTGTCAATCAGAGAGCGAAAAATTTCCTCAGATGAGCTTTGGTCTTCAAGCCTCTGAACCACTTGACGAAGATCAATCTGATGAATAAGGACGTCAAGCAAGAATCTAAGTCTGTCATGCAAAAAAATATGAACATAGAAAGAAAAAACTATATTCTCTTTGTGCAAATAGATAGAAAGAACAGTAGCTTTCTCAAATAGAAATATCAAGAACATAATCAGCAAGAAGCAACATGAACATACCAATATCATAAACATAGAATATATTTCAGGGACAAACCTATAGAGCAAAATAGCCAGGTTATGATGTCGATTTTTATAATTTCAAGAGGCTTTGAGTGAACTAGTGGAAAGTGGAATAGTATAGGGAGAACAAATTATCTCTTGCAGAAAATCATCCTCACTATTGATTCCAATGCGTTGAAAAGTTAGGCAGCTTCAAAACAATTTAGTCATTATGAAACTAAAACAGATCCTTACAATGTTTAATATGCTTCACATCAGTCGAGTTTACATTGATAAGCAAATTTTCATTTCAAGCGTGCGAAACATGCACACGAACCAATTCAAAACATCTTCCATTTGTTTGATACAAACCTGAGGATGGTCATTAATTGTTCTCGAGTTTCTTCTTGAACTACTTCCTGGGAACACTGGTCCTGAGGAAGGATTTAGTTGAGAAATAGACGAGATATCTCCTAAAGCTTGAGAAACGATGGGCATCATTTGTTGCATCATTCTAGACAGATCAACACCCCCACCCTGACCGCTATTGTCCAAACCTGAAAACATGCTTCCAAGATCGTGACTGTCAATCTGCTGGGCAATCTGATTCACCGTACCCCTCATTGCAGGATTTTGAGTAAATTGTTGCAACATATTTCTCAACATGTCTGGGGAACCAACCCCCGTTTGCTGTGAAACCCCAGCCAATAGATCATCCAGGGAAGGATTGTGCAGAAATTGAGACATTGCATCGGCTACATCAGTATGGCCATAAACATTTTGCTTTGCTGTAGGAGCACTGCCAATGGCTCCTCGGGCAATGTCTGAAGATCGTCCTGAATATGGAGGATTTGCATCTCCCCTTGTTGGAAGTGATGCCCGAGATTGCAAAACCTGTTTTCCACCAGGTCCAGGTTTCTGCTTCTGAGTGCTAGAACTTGCACCATCACTATTCTTGGCTTGCACTCTAGGCTGCCTATC
Organism: Sesamum angolense; assembly: GCA_034509725.1. Lineage (NCBI taxonomy): Eukaryota > Viridiplantae > Streptophyta > Magnoliopsida > Lamiales > Pedaliaceae > Sesamum > Sesamum angolense. Next base: position 917,251 of record JACGWL010000014.1, on the reverse strand, counting down.
TTGACTCTACCACACATATGTAGAAAACACTATATAAGTGATAATGAGAGAGAATATGAATGGCGCCTCAGTGTTCAAAGATGCATCAAATAGTTTGACTGCCATGATTGATGACCATGGGTAGCTAGTAAGAGTCAGTTGTTGCCTTGCTTGAAGATGAAAAAGTTTCATGTAAAATCATTGTGCAAAGCATCGATGGGCTAAACTGAAAAGTTATGCATGATGATGGAAGGAAGCCACCTTTCACAAAATGCAGAGAGTTCTAAACCAGCTATGTTATGCTGAGATTGAGAATTTACAACTATCTAGCAATCTGTTTCCAAGACAAATACAAAAAACAATATCAAATTAGGGAATATAAAAGTAACATCTTACCTTAGGCTGAAGGCTTCCCAGTCCCAACCCAAGAGGGATGCCTGAAGATCTGTCTATATTATCATTACCTTGATTGGATCTTGACATCCCCTCGAGGCTTTCAGCATGGTCAAATGTAATTGACCTGCTATAAGGACCGCTCCTAGACCTGGTAGAAGGTTCAGTTTGTGCCTGGCAGTTTCAAGGTCAGTGAGTCCAACGTCTAGAACCATAAGAAATCCAATCAAATTGTTACCCTCTTCACCTTCTGATCATCCATGCTAGTGACATGAGGTAAAGTTTGATTGGTTTCACCAATGCTGCTAGTGGACAAACTCCTCTTGTGACTGCTTGTATCATCTCCACTACTGCGGCCCAGTTGCTCTTGGTTGGCTGAACCCTCTGATTGGCCAAGGTGGAATAAAAGCCCTTAAATATAAAAAATAAAGTACATTACACATAATAATGCATATTTCACCGTGGGCATACCTGACTCTGCAGGGCCTTCATTCTGCCAGTTAGCAGCTAGACTTCTAAGTTGGGCACCATCACCTAAAATTGACGAAATAGAATTACTTTAGATGCCTGAGAAACACCAGCAATGGGTTGTAAAGAACCAGCAGTTGAAACTATGGCAGGTCATGTTGAGATCGTGCTTGACCAGACTCACCAAAATCAGTTCTACCAACTCGTGCTCCTTGCACTTCTTCTACATTCGGTGCCCTGTTGCCCGCTGTTGAAGCAATAGACGCAAGTGATGCCCCTGTTTGAAGTAGAACGCCATTTAGAGCGAGAACCATACAACTAGACGGAATCAAACAAGACAAGCATTCTTAAATGCGACTTACCGGTATGAATATGAATATTTACATTTCTTGGAACATTACCAACACCCACTGGAGTCATAGCCACAGGATTCAGCTCGACACTAGATGACCCACCAAAAAGAGAGCTAGTTTGAAGAGGAAAAGGCTGCAAATGAAGCAGAACAGTATTTCGATCACAAAATCCATCATGGAAAATGACAAAGTATCATAATAGAAGACAGAAAACTTTAGAGAAAGTAAGATTTGCATTTTACCCAACCTAAGTACTCCAACTTAAGGAAAGCCCTGTTATCTTAGTATGACTCCAGAATGATTAAAGCACATTGGGACATAAGCAGGAATTTGCAATTAATGGAGAACACATTCAACAGCTATAATAAACAAGAATTGAATTGCAAACCTGAACCATAATTGGATTAGGCCCTGATGAAGAGATATAAACAGCAGGCCCGGCATTCACAAAAGATTCACCCTGCACAGGCACCAGAAGATGTCAAATGATTTGCATAAAGAAATGGCTAGCTGTTGAAGTCAAGGACAAGGACCTACAGGAGATTGTCCCAAGCGTAGAGTCAAAGTTGTCCTCCCCAACTCTAGCAGAAGTGCACCTAAGTGTTGCATTGCAATACCTAATTGCACAGCTTCTGTCTGAACTTGGCCCCTTACAGCAGGATCATTTGAAGCTCCCTCTTGGTCTAAACGACCTGCAGTGCGCTACAAAATTGCAGCAGATTATAAATGAAATTAGGAATTAAAGTAGCACAACAGAGTGAGTGGGATAGAGATTTCAGAATTAAACCTAAAACAAGAAGGGCTGAAGAATCTCCTTAGAATGGTGCTTACACATAATGCTGGAATGGCATGGTCATGAAGAAGACGCTGCGCGTGTTGCAGAACACTGGTTAGAGCCTCAACACTAGGATAACCACCAGAATTTGTGGGCAATTCACTGGCGGTTACACTGCCACTAGCACTTGGTGATTGGTTATGTTGCGTATCTATTAAAAACATTGGACACTTAGAAAGAGATATGTCATAACAAAAACAATTGAGAGGACCAATTTTATTACCATTTTGTGCAAATGCCAATTGAATTCGGTTCATAAAGTCGGTAATCGTGTTCAGTGAATCAGGAATTGGCTGCTTATGAGGAAAATTAAGACATTAGCTAAGATTAAAAATAAAAATTGAAGCAATGTTAGAATAATATAATTATCTACCAAGTTCAGTGATGGAACAGCAATTGCTGATCCATTTGGGGTTTGCACAGGATAGGATGCAGATTGACCATGTAAGGCTTGCCAAGGGACAGATTGATTTTCACCGTGACTTTGACTGCCAGCATTTACCTGTGACCCTTCTGTTTCATTTCCATGAGAAATCTGAAAACGAGAAGATTGACTGTTCTAAGCCCATAATTTTAGAAAACCCAATAGAAAGCAATTTCAACTCTACTAGGATGGTCTGCCCATAAGAGTAAATAGAAAGGGATAATACCAAAGTTACTAATCATGGTACAGATGCTATTTTTTCTACATGGGAGAATGTGCAATGGCTTGGGAGACATAGCTAAGCATATAGTAAAGATTCACAATAGCTGAAAGAAAGATAGTCCTACCTCATTTACCATACACAGTATAGTAAATTTGCTCATAACCCTCTACAACAGTATCTTATAAATGTATATACCTATATACTCTTGTTAAAGCTCCACGGAAAAAGTAAATACATAGGAATTGAAAAGGGACACTACCAGAAGACGAGGGTGCATGCCTCCTGGCATGTTTGCAATGCCTATCGAGTTCAGTACTGCCCCAATGACCTAAACAGTGCAAATCTAATGAATTGCTGTGGGAGATACTAGTTTAAACGTTCAATCATCAAATGAACACAAAACACTCTAGGATAACTAGACAAACATACCCGAGTTAGATCCGGTATACCAGCCTCCCCTGCATCTCCAACATTTAAGGTTCCCAGTGCTACACCGTGGGGGATTTGCCCAATCCGATTGCGTGGGCCACCAGCAGTAGAATCCAGTCCTGTGTCCCACCAAAAAGGAAATGAGAATGGAAGAAAGGAGAGAACATTTGAACTAGATCAAACCATGTACATCTCCAGTAAAACCTACAATTAAAATGCAACTCATCATACTACCTCTGTTACCATCACTTGAAGTAGCTTCTCCGCTGTTGGAGCCAGGAGAGTGATGCCTTTCAACTAAATGTAATGTATCCCCATTTTCCACATATGTTATTTTTTTAAGGAGGACAAATAAAGATTATAGAGTGTAATAACTAAATTGCCGGAAAAACAACAGTACCAAACAAAGAAGATCAACATGTACAAACAAAACTTTATTATTACATTTACAATAAAATTACTGAGAGAAAAAGGAATTTGCAAGGGATAACAAGCAGCTTAACAAGAATACACAACAGTAATAACAGAACAGTATTTTATTCAGTTGAAAAATGAAAATGTCTAATCTCAAATACCTGAAGAGCGCACATATAAATAATTCCAACGAACAAGTCATATATCCTCCTCTGTATCATATATTGAATTTCAGAAGCAAAGGTTCCATAAACAATGGTTTTCGCATTGCTCTACACATAAATGTGCAAACAATATGTGTACAGAATGTATCCTTTCAATTGGTAGGATACTATATTCAGAAAGAAGGTGATCATCGTTCAAGACCTTGCCCCTGAAAATGAGACGCTGCTGCCCGACAGGAACACCAATTTCACTAGCTATTTTCTCCTTGAATGCAGAGATCACAATCTGAAATGTGCAAATTAGGGAATGATGATAAGCAGGTCAATGCAGCTAAATATGGTGCCAGTCAGACAGTGATTCTGAAGTACTTTACAGGTAACTCAAAAAAACACAATTAAAGTTGTCTCTAAAGTAGAACTCATGCAATCATTCTCCTGAATGCATTCCTCTCTAAATAAATGAAAATAAAAGGTAACGAATATCATTTATCAATAAACCACTTTATCCTTCCCGTCCAAATATGTTCCATACAGAGATCTTCATATTACTAGACTCCGGCACAACCCAAATGCAATTTCAGCCTTATAAAATTTATCAGAAACACAACATTTTTTAAGACACATATTGCATATTTTCACTTATTTTAGCTACAAAATTATGACGGTAAATCAAAAGTTTACATTCTTATCAACATAGAAGCTGCAAATCCTGGAATCCAGGGTCTTGATATTCAGCTGAAGAGTTGACTCGGAACTTTGATCAGAGACATCACTCGCACTTGGACCCTCACTGGACTGCAGATTCGCCATGCAACTTCAGAGGCAAGAAATATCTAAACAGGATAAACACCATAACAAAAAACAATTAACACAACAATCACCAATGTGAATGAAAAGTAAAGGGGGCAAGAAAGTGAATACCAGGCATCTACATACATGGCATGGCAAATGTATATTTTAAGTTAGATATTCAGGGTGTTTGATATGATAATAAACGTGAGACCTCGGAATTCATCTCTATAACTAGATTTTAGAATGAGTAATTTCTGAGAAGTATGCTTCTGGACTTGGTATTTCTGGGTGGACATTTACTTGACTGTCTAAAAGATAAAAAAATTTCTGACCAAAAGAGAGAAGCAGGAAGCAAGCAATAAGAGACAAAGAGAAAATATTTCTACACAAAAGAAGGGAACACAGAGCTGTCTTCCTGCCAAAACTCCTGGACCAAGATCTAGGACTGCAGAAAAATGTGCTAATAACAGATTAAGGGAGACTCCACACATTAGCTACTAGACAACATTAAGATAATGTACGTATGGAAAATCCCTCAAGAGGGGAAAACCCTAGCACCCGTCATGGACTATCCTGTGGATGAAGTGTGAAAGAAAACAGCTAGAAATGTGGTTTAGGCGCCAGGGTTTGTGTTCTGTATTACTGTCCTCCATATTCCACTCTGCCTGGGGGTGATAGGAAGGGATCCTATGCTCAAAGATCTTAGTAAAAGATAACTTTTTTATATTGTGACCTTGGCAAATTGGGATCGTTGGTAACTTCTTTTTTGCATGCCAATTCATAACAAAAAGCACAACACTATACCCATCTTCTTCTTCACCCGGCCTTCTTCGTTTCCCCATGCTATTTGCATGCATAACCAACAAACATAACAGAAACCACAAAGGGCTGTCAAAATAAACATGCATGAAGAAAGAGGAACCCTGTTCCAATAACTGGTAAACTACAGAAGACAATTAATAAAGAAAACTCAAAATTTGCTAACAACTACATGTAATCCATATCATTGCGTGAAAACCAATAAATTAAATCCACATGGCAGCCAACACATATTCAGACCAGGAGGAAACACCATATTCAAGAGCTCAATGGCATAACATAAAATCATGGAAGCCACTCAGAAAAACAACAAAGGAGAAGCATTTGAAAGTTTAAAAATAGGACATAAGACGAAACTCGGATTTGTACACTAAAGTTACAACTTCCCCATTGGCGACACAAAAACATAACCAAACAAACGCAACAAATCATCCGCATGCAAACATTCATTGATCACAATGCACAACAAACATAAAACTCCCGCAGGATTTCCATTAAAATCAATGCAATATAAAATAGGTGAAACTCCTACGTTGGCGACGTGGGGAGGAAATGAGAGAATAATCGCGAGCTAGAACGAAGTCCGATCCGCAGAAGCTTGAGCAACCAAAACGAAAAACAGAATCTGCCAGGCGTAAAATGCAATCACATTCGTCGTGAGTATGTGATGACCCGCGATTCTCTTGTGAAAACTCCACCTGTGCGAATAGCTAGCTGTCGTGTGTTTTGAAACTGAAATTGCTATTTCCTTGACAGCGATTTTGATGAAAAAAACCATTCTTTAATTAATTAATTTGCATAAAAACCATTCTTAAATTAATTAATTTGGATAAAAACAGTTAACGGGTCGGGCCCTACACTGTTTCAGATATTGAATCTCATGTGAAATGCGATAATGGCTGATGGAGCTTAAGTTAAACTCAAGCCTGTATTTCCACAGCCCCCCTCAAGCTAGAGACGATGAGACCAAGCTTGCCAATGAGACGAGTAAAATCATTGACAGAAACGGCCTTAGTGAAGACATCAGCAATTTGTTGAGAGCCAGGAACATGGGCAGGAGCAATGAAGCCTAATTAAACTGGTCACGGACGAGATGGCAATCAATGTCTAGATGTTTGGTTCGTTCATGGAAGACTGGATTTGCAGTGATATGTAAGGCAGCTTTGTTATCACACCATAGAGGAATGGGCAGCTGAAGATCAACCTGGAGCTCGCGAAGGATATAGGAGATCCAGAGAAGTTCGCAAACGGTAGAACCCATACTCCTATATTCAGCTTCGGCAGACGACCTTGAGACAGTGGCTTGTTTCTTCGTTTTCCAGGAAATGAGGGAAGATCCTAAAAAAAACGCAGAACCCCGTGACAGATCTCTGGAGTCCAAGCAAGCAGCCCATGAAGCGTCAGAATAAGCTGAAAGCTGTAGAGAACTGTGAGCAGAAAAAGAACAATCCCAAAGAAATTGTGCCTTTGAGATATCGGAGGACATGGATAGCAGCAACCCAGTGAGATGTTCGAGGATGCTGAAGAAATTGACTCAATTGTTGTACTGCAAATGAGATGTCTGGGCGAGAAAATCCCAGGTACAGTAGACGACCAACGAGACGACGATACTTATCAGGAGAAGGAAGCAAGGAACCATCATCATGAGAGAACTTGAATCCCGGTGGAAGCGGTGTTGAAGTAGGTTTGGCATCTATCATGTTGGTCTTCAAGAATGTCTGTGAGATATTTGGTCTGAGTAACAAGAAGACCATGGTCAGACCTGGCAAGTTGGAGACCAAGGAAGTATTTTGCAGGACCTAAGTCCTTAATGGTGAATAGTCGATCTAGATAGGTTTTGACTACATCAATATCAGTGGTGGAGCTGCCAGTGAGAAGTATATCATCTACATAAACCAAGAGAGCAAGGAATGAACTGTCAGAATGTTTAATAAACAAACAATGATCGTGAGAGGATTGCTGAAAACCAAATTCCAGTAGCTTTGTAGTTAATTCCAAGTTCCATTGTCTAGAAGCCTGCTTGAGGCCATATAGAGATCTTTTAAGTTTACAAACTTGTCCCGATTGAGCTTTTGTGTAACCTTCAGGGGGTGTCATGTATACATCCTCTTCTAAATGACCATGTAAGAAAGCATTATTAACATCAAGTTGAAATAAAGGCCATGATTTAACAGTAGCAACCGCAAGTAACACCCTTACAGTAACAGTTTTGGCTACGGGAGAAAAGCTGTCAAAGTAATCGACTCCCTCGATTTGGTTGTACCCCTTTGCTACAAGCCGTGCCTTGTATCGTTCTACACTTCCATCAGGATTCATTTTTAGTTTGAACACCCATTTTGAACCAATGGCCTTTTTGTCACGAGGTAATGTGGTGAGTTCCCAAGTTTCATTGTTTTCCAGAGCATAGAGCTCCTTCTCCATGGCTTCCACCCAGTGTGGATTCTTGCAAGCTTGAGAGTAAGTTCTTGGTTCCTGTATTGAAGACAAAAGAGCAGCAAAACGCATGTGTGCAGAACAATATAAAGCTGGAGTACAAGAAGGGGAATGGGAGGTGCAGTTACATTCATAATCAACAAGCCAACCAGGTTTGGAATTTGTCTAGTGGACCTGCGAAGGGAAATAGAGTGTGCGGGTGAAGGAGGAGATTCTGGAGGTGAGTTGGTAGAGGGATCAATGGGTGAGGAAGGTCTACAAGGAGTAGGAGATATAGTATCTGCAGTGAGAGGGATGAGAGGAAGTGGGACATTGTCAGAAGGTGGATATTGTTGCTGAAAAGGAAAAGAAGATTCATGAAATGTTACATCCCGAGAGCTAAAGATAGTATGAGAGTTGAGGTCATATACTCTATAAGCTTTTTGTGTATGGCTATAGCCAAGAAAGACACAGACAGAGGCTCTTGCATCAAACTTGGACTTATGTGGGGATACGTTTGATGCAAAACATAAGCAACCAAAAACTTTGAGGTGAGTTAAAGAAGGTTTCTTGTTGTATAGAATTTCAAAAGGAGATTTCCAACGTAGGAGTGGAGATGGTAACCTATTGATGAGATAAGTGGCAGTAAGAACAGATTCACCCCAGAATTTCTTTGGCAAAGAGGAATGAAATAACAAAGCTCTAGCCACTTCTAGTATATGCTTGTGTTTTCTTTCTACTACCCCGTTTTGTTGAGGTGTATGGGGACATGAAGTTTGGTGGATAATGCCAAGTGATTGGAATAAAACAAGGCAGGAAAGGTTAACAAATTCTGTTCCATTATCAGTTCTCACAATTTTGACAGATTTATGGAACTGTGTCTGTATCATTTTAAAGAAATGTTGTAGTGTTTGAAAAACTTGGCTTTTGAGTTTGAGAAGAAAAATCCACGTGGCTCGGCTAAAATCATCCACTATTGTTAAGAAGTAATGACAACCAGTGGTGGATGGGATTTTATAAGGCCCCCAAAGATCAAGGTGAAGTAATTCAAAAATATGAGAAGTGTGTATGTTGCTAGGCTGGAAAGGTAATCTGTGTTGTTTTGCAAGGGGACAAACAGTACAGTCTAGATTCGTGAATGGAACAGATTTCTTTATATCAGGAATATGATGTAGTACATTTATGGAAGGATGTCCTAGTCTATTGTGCCATATGACTGAACTAGAATCAAGGCTACATAGGCTTTTTGGCTGCAGATACGTGTTAATGACCTCTGGACAAAATGAACTTTTGTCTATGATGTAAAGATTTTCCATCAACTTTCCTATTGCAAGAGTGATGTTACTCTCCTGGACCTGCAGCATGCAATGAGTGGAGTAAAAAATACACTTCATGAAAGAGGCAGAACATAACTTTGGAACAGATAATAGGTTATACTTGAAATCTGGAACAAGCAATACTTCTTTGAGAATAAGATTTGTGTGAAGATATAAGTCTCCTGTATGAGTAACCTTTTGGCTAGAGCCATCAGGTAAATGAACATAGGTAGGATGTGACAATGTTGAAATATTGTGAAGAAGTTTAGGATTAGCACACATGTGGTTAGTTGCTCCTGTGTCTACAATCCAGAAATCAAGTACAGACTTCTCATAACTAGCAAAAGCAAAATGCTCACCTGCAAAATCATCTGTTTGAGCAAAGTTCACTTGTTCTTCCTGGTGCAAGCTTCCTTTGATAAGCTTCATTAATTCCTGAAGCAATGTCTGATCTTTTGTTTCAGGTTGCCCTACTGCATGTCTCCTTTCAGTAGTTTCTACCATCAGACCTCTTGTTGTTGGTTGTTTCTTCCTCTGTTCATTCAATTCCTTGTACCAATCTGGTGTTCCGTGGAGTTTAAAACATGTCTCTCTAGTGTCCAGTCCTCTCACAGTGATCACAATATTGACTTCTTCTGTCTTCAAATGGTTTCTTTCTTGCGATTCCTTTAAACTCTCTTCTTGCTTCACCTCGTGTGTGCAGTGCCACATTTTCTGAGCTTACCAAATGAACCATTCTTTGTTTTTCAACACTTGCAACCATTGAATATGCCTTGTTTATGGAAGGCATGGGCTCCATTACAAGAATTTGTTGTCTTACATTATCAAATTCTTCACTCAATCCCATCAAAAACTGAAGTAATTGAGCAGACAAAGATGATTCTGCTATGGCTTGGGTAGCCCCACAGGTACAACCATGGCATGTGCATTGAGGTGTGGGCTTCAACTCAATTAATTCATCCCACAACATCTTTAGTTTTGTGTAATAATCTGCTAAACTCAGATTCCCTTGCGCCAACGATGTAATCGACCTCTGCAATTGGTAAAGAAGTGGTCCATTGCAACCACCATACCTCTGTTCTAAATCCAACCATAGGTTTCTTGATGATTTAGCATATGTATATGCTTGTACAATGTCCTTAGATATTGAATTCAATATCCACGTAGTAACCATGCTATCAACTTTCATCCATTGTTCGTATTTGGCATCATTCACATCTGGTTTTGTACAGCTTCCATCAATGAAGCCTAACTTCGTTTTTGCTCTTAAAGCTCTCTGATCGAACAACTCAAGTCAAATAATTTGTGCTTGTTAAAGGGGTACTTACCAGGATCATTCCTGGGTGATCAGAACCGTGCAGCTGGAGTATCTCAGGGAAGACTTCTCTTTCAGACCCCTGTCTCTCAGCTCCTGCTGCAGAAGTTTCTGCCATGAACACTCTTCACAATATGTCTGTCGTACAATCAGTTTGAGCTCCAGGTATGCAGAGACCTTCAATTGAAGGCTCTGATACCATGTGAAATTTTGCAATAGAAATAGAAGACAGCCATTGAATTTCTAAGTATTTCATTCAAGAAAGAATGATGACAGAAGTTGTGTATTTATACAGAGAAGTCAAACTGATTAACTGCTGTAAACTAATTAGCAAAATGAAACTAACCTGCAACTAAATAACTGCTGCTAAACTAACAAAGAAAGTGTAAGACTATTAATAAAGTCGCATGACCAGAAAGTGCAACTTTATCTTATGAGATAAATGCTGTAAGTGAATGACGTCTTCTATAAAGAAAACACGCCTTCGTCTCTGTGAAATGCGATAATGGCTGATGGAGCTTAAGTTAAACTCAAGCCTGTATTTCCACAATCACAATGCACAACAAACATAAAACTCCCGCAGGATTTCCATTAAAATCAATGCAATATAAAATAGGTGAAACTCCTACGTTGGCGACGTGGGGAGCAAATGAGAGAATAATCGCGAGCTAGAACGAAGTCCGATCCGCAGAAGCTTGAGCAACCAAAACGAAAAACAGAATCTGCCAGGCGTAAAATGCAATCACATTCGTCGTGAGTATGTGATGACACCGCGATTCTCTTGTGAAAACTCCCACCTGTGCGAATAGCTAGCTGTCGTGTGTTTTGAAACTGAAATTGCTATTTCCTTGACAGCGATTTTGATGAAAAAAACCATTCTTTAATTAATTAATTTGCATAAAAACCATTCTTAAATTAATTAATTTGGATAAAAACAGTTAACGGGTCGGGCCCTACACTGTTTCAGATATTGAATCTCATGTGGATCCACTACTCGGACCCCATTTGATTTCTGCCCAAATAATATTCCCTGTTAAAATACTAAAAATTGGAATCAAGGCTAAATAATTTAAATTTCATTTTACTTTTAAGTTATTAGTCATCCCAGCAAGCAATCCCATATAAAATAAATAAATAAATTATAGTCTGAGAATTTTAAAAAAGTATATAAAAATAATCATGATACGAGGAGATCGAGAAAGAAAAAAATTCATGATAAAAAAAATTATAATTATGATATTATTAATAAATATTGAAATTACTATTCTGATAATATTTTTTAAAAGAAGAAATTAGTTAAAAAATAAATTTAAATATTAAAAATTGATATAATAAGAGGTTTTATTTAATAATAATATGAATAATGTTCACATACAAAAAATGGGTATTGTCATTGATCAAACAATACACATCTCTTGTAGATACAAGCTGATGCCAACAACATCAAATTTCGTTCTTTATTTAATTCCTCTATCTTCTCTGTAGATATTTATTCTTGTATAATTCAGTTTAGACCCGTAACATGGCGTAGTCCTCTCCAGATGCTTTATTCCAAGCAGTGCTCGCCCCTTTACTAGAAACACCACACAATCCCAGACAGCTGCCATGCCGCATGTACGTGACATCAAACAAATTAAGACAAAGAATTTGTGTTTCAATCATTTCAAAAGCACTAAATATAAGTGGCTTATTCACTCTTTTATTACTAACAAAAATTATAATCAAAATATTATTTTTTTTTTAAAGTCATAAACAATTTTATTACAATTGTGGATAATGTTCAAACTTGAAAAAGAAAAATAAAAAAAGGGTCGAGTTGTAAATAACATTTGGAAGGCGTTTTGATCGATTAATCACAAAAAATGAATGAAATAAATGCACTATTAGATATGAACGTTAAATTACGAGGATATTTAAATTTTTTAAATAATAAAAATATATTTATAAATAGGTGGCTATAATTTATTCTTAAATTTATCTAAAAAGCAAATTAAGTAAGTGGAGAAAACAAAAAATGAGAAAACTTATCTTACAAACAAAGGAGTAATCGATATATTAAGATTAACAGTGTGCAACTCAAACGATGTATTCATTACATGATATATACGGACACTAATAATCCCAACTCCAGCTAGGACTATATATATGCTCCGTACAATGAAACTGGAAATCAAATCCCGTAACAAACTTCAATTACTTGAGACATACATAAAGCTCATATAAATAGAGAGATAGAGCATAACAACACTATTAACAAGCCACCCCACACAATACCATATATTATTAATTATTGTTTAAAATGAAAATCAAACACTAAAATTGCTTTCTTAGTGGCACGCACTCGCACCATCCTCCTTTTCTTTCTCCTTATTCTCTTCATCGCTCTTGGAGTGGTACCCTGGGATTTTCTCCTTGATCTTTTCCAAGAGCCCTTTCTTCTCCTTCCCCTCAGCCTCCGCTGTGGTGGTGTACTCGGGGGCCGCCGGCGTTGGAGGTGGCGCCTCCACTTCCTCTGCCTTCTTGCCGCCGGGAAGCTTCTCCTTGATCTTGTCTAGAAGCCCTTTCTTCTCTTCAGGTTCTTGATGAGCTGGTGTTTCGTCGCATTTAATGTCTTCTTCCTTCTTTTCTCCGGAGATCTTTTCCTTGATCTTCTCCTTCAAACCCTTCTTCTTCTCTCCGCGTTCCTCTACTTCTTCCTCGTCACTCGACTACAAATCATATCAATCAGCACAAGAGAAACACACAAACACATAGATGATCAATCAATGAGTACGAAAAACAAACAAACTTACAGAGCTGCTGGAGCTGCTCGATCGGTGAAGCTTCTGGAGCAGGCTCTCGTGCTGCTTCTTCTCTTCCTCCTTGTTTTCCTCATGACGCACCTGAACTTTCTCCTCAAACTCAGCGGCGACCGCCTCCTCCGCACATTTCTTCTCCTCCTCTTTCTTCCCCCCGAAATCGAACAGTCCGCGATCAGTGGCCTCCACCGCCGCGTACTCATCAGCCTTAGGGACGGCGGGGGCAGAGTCGCATGGCTCGCCGCTCTTGTTCTCGTTGTGGTGGTGGTGGTACTGCACCTCGTCAGCCATGTTTTCAGTCTCCTTGTCGACTAGTAGAACAAGAGAAAAGACTCTGAATTGAAACTACTGGATGAAGAAACTGATATGTATTTGCTGGAGAGTTCGAAGCTCGTAAATGATGGTATACGGGATGAAACGATTGAATGGTTGGAAAGCGGAAGTGGCGGGGACTTATATAGGAAGGCAACGCGGAAATAACGCCAATAAGATACAATACTACACGAATTTTTATTTTATTTTATTTAATTCAATTAATTATATAATAATTGTGATATAATAAATCATATCTAAATTAATCTTTGATAATAATATTAGAAAGAGTAGAAAGCCAATCAGCTGCTCCCATTTGTAAGAGGCGCCGACCCGTCTTTCTTACTTTATTAGCATTCATATTTTAGGTATACAGAGATTTCTTATAGTTTTTTATATAAACTTTCGGCTGGTATTAAATTTGTGTATTATGGTTTAATAAAAATATCATCATGACCATTCAAATATCTGTGTATTGATTAATAAAATAATTGTATTTTAAATATTTTTTTAAAAAATAATTACTACGTGATTGGTATAATTTTTAGCACGTGTAATTTGATATAATCAATTTAATTCGAGTAAAAGTTTTTGAATAAAAACAATGCAATTTATGTTAATTCAACACCAACAAAAATGGAATTATTGGAGAGATCTCCAAAATCTCATTCAGAATAAATTGACAATTAAAAATAAAATCAAAGGGGCAAACAGCAATGAAAACAAGAGATTGGAGACAGCGAGACGGAAGCAGGGGCGAATCATGGTGCATCACGTGGGCGGTAACTATACCTATGGGCCCAGCACGTCGGCAGTGATTGGCTAAGCGTGGCTGGATGGTGGGGCAAGATAATTCGATGAGTTTCTCGAGATTCTTGCAGAACTGCGCGGTGAGCCTGGACCTCCTTCCATCAACACAGGGCCCCGCTTTGGACAAGTGTCGGTTTGACGGTGCAGGACCTTCTTTTTTGTATACCCATGCTTAGGAGCTGGCATTCGACGAGTTAATTCAGTTTCATAAGAATCATAATCCTTTTTTTCAAGCTTCCACTTCTCTTGTCGGTGGGATCCACTTACATAACAAAATAATATAATATCAGAATATTTTTTTTATTTTTTTTTAAGATTCAAAATAATTATACGTAAATTTTATATGATGAGAGAAATTACATTTAGCACCTCTAAAATTTGCTTACATCTAATAACAAAGTTTTTCCGTTAGTTATAATTCACCAAATTGCTGATATTAACAAAAAATATTAAAAATTTATATTTACCTCCGATTAATTTATTACTGACTTATCGCAAGTTAAATAAAAAATTTTATAACAAATTATCTTCATATTTCTTCACGTGTCAAATGCATGTGAGAAGATATATCTTCATCGTTATAAGTGTAATTTAGTCCATAAAATTATTTGATCTATAATAAGTCAACCGATGATAAATATTAATTTTTCATTCAGTTTTTTTGTCAACATCAACAAATTTAGTGAATTTTAACTGATGCAAAAACTTATTTGTTAGATGGAATCAGACTCAAATGTGTTATTTTTATTTAAGTAACAATTGCCATAGCCATCATTAAATATATATCATAGGATTTTATATTATTTTTTAATTACATATATTGATTAAAATTATTAATGTGTATTTAATCACTCATCAATAGTTTGAAAAAACAAATTGAAAAATACAAGATTCAAGGTGACTTATTTCTCCTTGACCTCAAAGAACCAACTAAACAAGAGCATTGAAAATTGACAAATGGGCCTTATTGCCATTGTGGCTGGATCCGGTAATAAGATGAGTGTAGGCCTAACAAAACCCAATTCAGTAATTAATGCATGATCCAACCCAAGACCTAATGGGTCTCGGACCCGGATCCACTATACCAGGCCTATCGGGTCATATCATTACCTACCTACCTGTGCCAATATTTTTAAACCAAAATTAGCTTAATAAATCAATTAGGATTTTTGTACTGAGCCTCCTCTACTGTTGCTTAGCTGTGTAATCAACGAGGGGTAATTTCGTACAGTACCTGAAATTACAAGGATTCGAAAATTATAATATACGAAAAATCATCAATTAAATGAACCTTGCTGTAGCTTCTCCTTCATTTCCACCCCCCCCTCCCTTTTTTTTATCCGATCGTCAGCTGAATATCGCCGTCGCGGTGGTCGGTTTCTGAGCAGCTGCCGCTCTCCAATCATACAGAGAATTGAATTCGGTGGGAGATATTGAATTCTGTGTATAGAGAGGGGAGCCCAGAGGAAGAGGAGAAGGAAACCGCGTGCGACGGCGCTTGGGACGGAGATAAGAGGATGATAACCCGATCGAATTTGGCGGAGCAGCTGAGAGAGTATCAGATTCGATCTAAACACGATTGGGCTTCCCTTTCGTTTTTCTCCTCCACCTCCGTCAATCTCAGCTCGTCTAGGTACTTTCTTTTGTTCTCTTTTTGAAATTGTTTAAAGGCTTTGTTTCTTTCTTTTCGTTTTCTTTTATTTCCCCCCCTCTTTGCTGTATGGTTGTTTGCTTAACGCGGTCTCTTTGAGGTCGTTTCATTTATTTATATTTTTTTTAGGTTTTTATGCTTTATTAATTTGGTTAGTAACACTATGCGGTTCTGGGATTGTCTCTACAATTAGGTTATCATGGGATTTTGCGTGATGGGACTTTTTGTTCTGGTGGAAATTTGTGTTGGACAATAGGTACTCCAGGATTTCGAATTCATATCATCTTGTTTGAATTTTGGTTCTAATAGATTGTGTTTAAGGTATCTGACCAGTTTGACATGTGCAAGTGTTAATTCTGAGAAGAATCCTCGAATGTTGAATAAGCGGCCAGTCTGGACTTGTAGTATGGTTTTGAGGTTCTTGTTGAGTATTATGGATGGATCATTAAGTGCTGAACAACAACTTGTTTTCATGGGATCATATATGACTTAAATTGATATGATATTGTATTTCTAGAGCTACAATTTTGAACATCAACACTTATTTGCCTTTCCTGGCCCCAGTGTGCTGATTTTCACAACTAAACAACATTTCCTACTCCAAGCACATCAGCATTTAGACAGAATAGGAAAGGGAGAAACACTGACTCATATCATGAGTGAATCTATAAGAGAATGTTTTTCTGTTAACCTCGTAAAGAAAAAAAGATAAAAGAGCATATAGGGTATTGATATTCAACGTCAAATCTTTGGTTATGTTAAACTACTATTTGCGTTCTCTGAAAATGACCCACTGCAGCATCGAGAACTCTTATCATTAACTAAACGGAGCTATACAGAGTGGCCATTGACCAAGTCTAAAACAGCTACCATGGAATAAATAAGAAAAAATAATATCAAGTGGTGAAACTGTAACTACAAGTCAGCTGAGAAGACATGTGAATATGCATTGATAAAATGGAATATGGCTTGCTTCTAGCTACTTTGTCGCAGGGATTCAGATTATCACTTTAATAGTACATTTATGAAGGAATACTAGGGTCAGCATGACTGTGTCAAATTTGTAAATTCTATAAGTTGATATAGATTCGCAAATAAGACGTTACATATGTCGTCTCCCATCATTGTGCGAAGGCATTGCACGAAGACTAGGCACCCCTTTTTGGCTATTCTCTTCTTCCATTTTGTGTCTCTTTGGCCTTTACTTTTCAAAGTGAAACTGGTAGCTTCAGACGCACTATGTAGATAACTTACTATTAGATTGTAGTGGTCACAGTCTTCTCCCTCCTGTCGTCCAGATGTAGAATTTGATGGGGCACCATACATTTAAAGGGATTTTGAGGTTAAAGTACCGAGAGTAAGTTGGTCAAGTCAGTTTTCTGTGAAGTCAAGTTTATGAGTTTCCTTTTGTGAAAATTTACCATAATGATAAGTGGCTGTCGCTATTTCCTGGAAGCTGACGGACTCATAATACACTTTGAGAAGGCATCATAGTTTTACGATTCTATTGATTCTTTTTCTGGTCAATTGACAAACTCACTTCATCCAAGATGAGTTGCATTTTGTACATGGAACTAGTTCACAGTAAGATTGGTGAAGGTTGATAGTATCATTGAATTGGTACTCTTGTGTTGAACTACTAATTGGTCGTCCTTGTCATTTCTTGGAAATTCCTTCTACTTGTATCCGGAATAGGTTTTTAATTGCTTTTTTGTTATATTCATGAGATAGGTTGTTAGTGTTTAAACTTCTTGAGGTGTCCATTTTGACATTTTGAGTAATCAAGGGATTTTAGTGCTATCCTTTCACAATCCATGTTATATTTTAAGGTTTTGTTTTTCACTTGCCCCATTTATAATTTAACCGTTATTCGATATAATTGCTTTTCCGCATCCTCATAAATCTTCACAACAATAGCTTCTGATGTATAATTGTCCCCTTTCTGATTGCAGGGTTGACGTTGCGATCTTTGTAATATGGGAACTTGTCGTCTTAGCTTTCATTGTTTTCTCAGCTGTCTCATTGTATTTTAGGCATTTGAGGCTTGCTATTATTTTGTTATGCATTACACTGCTAATGCTTTTATGCATGAAAATTACTAAGAAAGTTAAGCTGGCTCGGAGGAAAAAGCGAAGAATGCTTCTTCCTCTATCTATGTAGATTTGAATTTTTTTCACAAGGAGCAACTTTTTGATGTAGATTGTGAGAATTCTTGACCATTGCTTCTGGTCAGTCTTTCCTTTCATGTAAATGTACTTATTTCTAGTCGATTAAAGAATGTAAGTGGTGTGATTCTTGCTCCATCCAACAGGAAGGATGGGCAATGTAGTTGTTCTACAATGTATTGATTGGGCTGAAGGGTTAGTCGCCTCTGATATCGGTTGGTTTACTTGTGTAAGTTTCTTTCCGAAAACTGAAAAGCGCTCTTTTTATACTTCCCTGGGTTTCTCAGTACTGCCGCGCATTGAGTAACCAAAACTTTATACTTCCCTGGGTTTCTCAGTACTGCCGCCCATTGAGTAACCAAAACTTACACATAAAATTCGATGTTTTAATTATGACTAAAATAGGGTTGAATATAGAAATCTAATTTAGAAATGTCGATTTATATATAAAAAATTGTCTATCTACTAATGCAAAGCAAAAGTTGATATTTGGTATATTTTTATATGGTATTACTAAGATGTCCTCCTTAACTCAAGCAAACATGGCATAACCGACTGTTTACCCTCGTCCCTCCCATAGCCACTGAAGGCCAAAAGAGAATCTATGAATTTAAAGTTGCCAATCCATATTTAATTTGGTAATTGTCATTTAAAATATATACAGAGTTTAGCCTTTTCCCCAAAAATATATAATTATGATAAAATTCATAAACATTATTATTTTTATATTTTATACACATGTCGAGAGGGTGATCAAATATTCAGTAAAAAATTGCCTTGAAAAATCCAGGAACGGGTGCTCAGCCCAGTTCTATCTTGATTTGGGCCTTATTACTGTTACAGTTTAACATTTTAAGCCCAAGTTGAATTGGGTCTGGACTACGTCAACCCTCATTGAACCCCAATTAGCTAAGATGGTAAAGTTAAGTTGTCTATTAAATATGACATTTTTACTATGGCCATTAGGCTCGAGTTATAAAAAGTGAATAGTCTAGGGGTTTAATTAGGATTTCTCCAAACTTCGAGGGGGTTGCGGAAATACCATTTTGACGTTTATTTCTTCCTCCCCAAATCGGCTTACTTCTTTTCATTAGTTCAACCCTAGGAAATCCAATTTACAGCTGAGAAAGAGAGAAGGAAAATGGGAGGAGGACACGGCCATGGCGATGGCGTGACGTACAAAGGCGTAACTTTGCATCAGCCTAAGCGCTGGCACACAGTCACTGGCAAAGGCCTCTGTGCCGTCATGTGGTAAGAAAATGCTTCTATATATATATATATATGCATACACCATACACTGAAATGTAGAGACATGATTAACTATGTTTTTGTTTGATTGATTCGAACCATGTTAGATCCGTATGCATCGTGAATTGAAACTGATTCCAGCTGTAAATTTTGTTTATCCCTTTTTTTCATTTTGTTTTCATTTGTTTTACTGAATGATTTTTTTGCTAAATTGAAGCTTTTCTCGTGGGAATTCTTTCTATTCTCTAATAGTAGATGCTTTTTTCGGGAGAGGGCTTAAATCGAGTTGGCTGGGTATTCAGAAGCTGATTATAGATTTCAAAGTTTAGCTGAATTATGTTATAATCCACTGTATGGATCTACTCGATCTATCAATGTTCTAAAGCTATTCGAACCATGGGAGATGGCAATGAGACAAGATTGTTTATATTCTGGATGTTAATCTTGAGAAAGTGGAGAATGAGTTTTTTAGAATGCCACATTGTGGGACACGAGCCTTGCTTGTACTGAAGTTTAAGATGAATGCTAATTGTGAATATCTGCAGCCAACATTTTGGTGAATACATGTACGAAAATTGGCTGGTTGTTTTTGGATGACTATACGTGATCTAATGAGTTTGACCTGTCTGCATAAGTTAGTGATTGTTTTTTTAGTTGTGCTGTTAATATGTTGTATTTTCAGGTTTTGGATTCTCTATAGGGCAAAGCAAGATGGTCCTGTGGTGTTGGTGAGTCACAATGCTTTTCGTCATCTATATTGTGGCAATTTCTTCTGTTTCAAATTGTTGTTTTGTTACCTTGAAGTAGCATGGTTGATTTTCTGAAGTATTTCATGCTTGCAGGGCTGGAGGCATCCTTGGGAAGGCCATGATGATCATCATTAGGTAATTATTTGTTCCATGTAAGTGATGTTACTGTTGCATCTATGGATATCACTACGTGTTACATCTAATCTAAGTTTGTGCATGTGAAGTGTGTAGCAGTCTTTTGCAAATAACACTATATTGAGTCTCTATGATATTAAATTATACTTCTTTAAAGAATACTAATATTGCATGATAATGGCAATATGATACATCCCACATTAATTTTTCTAGGAAAAGAATATTTAGGTTTATCTACTTATCAAAACACTTCTACAAATACATGTACAGACCTATATATCTACAAATTCATGGGAATACAGACAATAAAGTTAGTTCACTTGATGTCTATGCACGTTCAATTGGAAAAGTTGCCTGGATGGCTGTCCGGGCAGTTGAACTGCTGGTCCGAACATGGGCTTCTAATCTATGCTTATGTTGGGCGTCAGTGGCGACCCTGACTCTAGCAATCAAAACTTGCACTAGCATACATGGACTGGAACACAGTCCTAGGAGTATGAATCTCAAAACTAGTGATGGTGAGTGATAAACAATGAAAGAATTATGTGATGATTTAGCCTATCATTAAGGTTATTTGTGGAATTTATTGAACACTGCAGATGGGTGATGTATTATTAGAAGGCTTATGTAGAGTGGCAATTGGATACTGTTTTTAACAGAACAACTTAAGGAAACACAGATTTGCTGAAATTTCTGGCAAAGGGTCATCTTTTATTCTTCCCTCTTAGGCTGTGGCTGTTAATTTATTGCTTGAAAAATCTAGCAATATTCTTCAGAGTTTTATCTGAAAATTTATGATGAATTTGTGCTGCACATATATGATGCACATATGCATTACATGCCAGAACGAAGCATGGCTTCACAACCACTCAAAGTTACAATTCATGCCCCAATGTTATCTACTTGTTTTCTCATGGATTACTTAAGTGTTTAATCAGAAGAAAAGAAGCAAAGAGCTTGCCGGGTTCTCTCTTCATATCACCATATAACTTCATCCATTAGTGTGCACCATTATCAGACTTTTCATTTAGTTCTGCTCTTTTTCTTTCCCAGAACTGTGATGCAATGCTGAAATGGAGCACGGAGCTAGTCTGCCTATCTTTTCTTGGTATGAACAGCCGTTTGGGACCCCTCTTCCGGTTATGTACAATAAAATGACTGAAGAAATGTCATCTTAAGTTGATACATTGAATGATTTTTTGACAAAATTGACTGTAATTTCCTATCTTTTTTACCATCTTCGTGCTTCTAATACAATTGTTGAAAATAAATGAGTATGAGAATCTTCACTATACACCATGAGATGGCTAAGAAAACCATTTG
Organism: Sesamum angolense; assembly: GCA_034509725.1. Lineage (NCBI taxonomy): Eukaryota > Viridiplantae > Streptophyta > Magnoliopsida > Lamiales > Pedaliaceae > Sesamum > Sesamum angolense. The sequence goes on along the minus strand of JACGWL010000014.1, from coordinate 895,724 downwards.
GGACTTTGACATAGCCGCCCCTAATAGTGAAACATATATAAAACAATATCCCTGCTTTTGATTGTTTTCGTAGTTTGCATCCCGCCTTGCCAAACTGCCTGCAATTGGGTTGCTAGGACCAAATGTTTCTGCCTTACTATGACTATCTTTTTAGGGAACTCTTCAATCACCAAACTGCCTTAAAACATCAAGCACCAAAACGCCGCGCATAACTGAAATCACGTGTATAGCATTCACTTAACTATATTAATTTCCTTAATCATTATATTGAATTTGAAACATATCATGTATTACTCACTAAATTTTAATCTCTAAAATCAACAGTAACCGATCAAATATATTTAGGGGGATGGTTTAGGCATGAGACGTCCCTATAGAAGATCTCGTGTTCGAAGTTTCTATAAAAGATCTCTTGTTCGAACTTTGAGTATGATCCCGTGTTCGAAGTTTTTATAAAAGATCTTGTATTCGAACTTTGAGTATGTGTGTGTTTTGGGTGCGTGAATGTAAAGAAAGAAGAAAAACAGCAACTGATCAAATTTTATAACTGATTTAGCATAGTAGAACTCTGATCACATAAAAGATAACCGTAGAATTTCAAATTAAAAAGAATCAAAGAATACATTCCAAATTCCAACCCAATGTTACTTGGGTGAAATCAAACTAAGAGTTTTAGCCCTATTCTCTGTGCTAGATCTAAGACGACAACGTCAGTGATTTTCACTAACAAAGGCCCATTGAAGCAAAGCCCTCAAAACATCTGGTTCAATTGTTTGTTCACCAGTAGCAATCAATCACGAAATAACTGATTGATCATCAAACTGATTGGTAGTTCAATCAGATTGGACACTGATTTCATTGGTCCGGACTAGGTGGTCAGTATGTTGAGAAGCGAAGCCCTTGTTCTGACCAATCTTCTAAACATGTGATCCAACTCAGCTTCCATGTCTTCCACCACCGTCTCCACCTCCTCCAGCCTCTTCGCCACCGACCGTATCTCCACCGCCTCGCACTTATCCCAGAAACTCAGGCTATCCACCCGCGTCAGTTTCAGCCTGAATACCGGATCCTTACGCCCCGAACCCGGTTTTCCATCCGGGTTAGGCAACGCGATCAATGACAACAGCGATCGTACGATCATCAAAGTTGTGGCTCTCACTTCCTTCAGCAATTCAACAACCGCCCCTAGGTTTTGGTCCTCGTCCGGCTGTAGCGAGGCGACGGAGGCTGCAGCAAGGCACGTGTTCTTCATCCCCTTGAGCGAGTTCAATCTCTTCAGAATTGCCTTCTTCAGCTGCTTCCGCGGGAGGCGGTAGGGCTCGAAATGGTTCCCAGCGTGATCGGCGGCGGTTTCCGTTGCCGTGGCGGCGATACGGCGGAACGCGGATTGGAGACTCTGAAGGTGTTCCCTGGCGAGGAGGAGAAGGTCCTTAGCGGCGGCACACGAGTCCGCCATCTTCAGCGACGCTTCTGACACCTCGTTCGCCCATTTTTCCCGGCCGTGGTGGATGATTTCCAGCTTGGTGTGCGGCGAATGCAGCAACCTGTTCACGGAATCGTGCAAGTCCCTCAGAGCATCAAAATCAAACTCGGGTCGCGATATCTGGTACATTTGATATGAATGCGATCAAGTGATTGATCTTTTTTCTACAATCAATCGATCTATATATATTTCAACTTCAGTTTTAAAGAAGAGAACAAACGGCGTCAGAGGGTCAGAAACAATTTTGGACCCGCAAGAAACAGCAGTCAGTAAAGGAAATCTGTGTAGGCTGCTGCTGGGTTTGATCGAGAATTCCGGCGAATGACTGACTAGTTTATATATATATAAAAGTAAACAGTCGAAACGATTTATTTAAATTTTCAAAAGCAGAGGGAAAAGGAGAGGAAGCACCCTGAATTCCCACATGTGAGTCTGATCATCATCCACCAGCTAAGCTAAGGATGAACGAACCAACCAAATTGGACAGCAGGAAACTTCCATACATGCACGTACACATTATTTTACAAGAATTAATGCTGTCTTTTGGTCAGGCCACTGTACGTTCCTCTCACTATTATGATCTAATTTGTCAGCAGCAGCAGCAGCAGCAGCAGCAGGTGCTCAAGTCATAATTTTGGATTTGGACATCTTTTAATATTCTAACGAATCAATCACTATCCCACAGCTTTTGTCTTATACGATTTTTTTTTTAGAATTAATTATTCTACCGACAATTTCGTAATTTTGTACCTTATTATATTTGCATTATGAGGTATTTGATTAGTGCAGGTTTTAATAACACATAATATACAAATTGAATACTGATTTAGAGGTAAAAATCATACGATCTAAAGGCTACGACCTAAGAGATAAAAGAGTACGTAGGAATAAGGGGAGGACGTAGGAGTTGAAAAACTTACGACTTGGCTAAAAACATAAGAGCTCCAGAGAAAGAATATTTTTGTTTAGGAGACAAGAATCCATCCACAAATTGCTATGACCAAATTTTACGGGACATAAGATACGAGTTCTTATACAGAATAAATACATTAATGATATAATAAAATATTATTATGTTAAATTCGACCGATTTGCAAGCAGACATGCATAATGTTGGTAACTACAAATTAAGGCATAAATAATTGAGGTTGTTGATATGCATGCATCTCATAATATTTCCTTCTAATTATTGAGGATTATTAATTTAAAAAATAAATAAATAGAAAGTCTGATTAAGGTAAATATTTTAATTAAAATGTACTTTTCTTTTTATTTTTGTACTGATATACATGTTGTGATGGGCTTAGAGAAAATAAATTGGGCCTCAATCTCTAGCAGAAAGAGTGGGCTTGGTTCAGCACAAGTTCCGGCCCGTTGAAAAACTTGGGGGACTGTGAGAGATAAAATCATTTATTTTAATTGAATTTTGTAAATGAAACTAATGTTATTGTTCTGAATCTTATCGCATCATAGCTGGCAATATATATATTTCATTTTATCATATCTTAGCCATGACAAAAATATTTATTGTGGCTTTTAATCATATCAAATGTTTTAGCCATCGTCATAAAAATCAAAATCAATATACGTTGTGTGTATAATTATTTCATTTTAAGCATAACAATTGGCTATTTCTTATGGTGATTATAAACTTGTACAGTGCTAGTATACAAATTGATCAACAAATTAAAACCATCCAAAACTTTAACTCATGGTGGCTTCCCTATGGAAACCATTCAGAATAATCATTGCTATAAATCTAAAGGTGCAAGTCCAGCAATCTTGAAGTAGATAGAAAGATAGATCAATAGAATTTTGGGTTGTAGATATGTATATTGAACTGATCATTGTACAGGCAAGTTGATTAGCATAAAGATCAGTATTCATTTTTTATGTCATTTACAACACATTATACAAGTATATTTGTGTTCAGAAGCTACAAAATTAGGACAGCCAAAGAGGGTAATCAATGGCTGAGGATGTTGAGAAGAGAAACTCTAGTTCTGACTAAACTTCTAAAGAAGGCTTCTAGTCCTTCTTCGAGTTCTTGGATGGTCATTTCTGAAGCTTTCAGCTGCTTCAAGATGTTTTGGACGTTGATCATGTCGTCCTTGCTTTTAAAGGACTTCTCGATTTTCAATGAAAGCGAGTCCTCATTGCCGCTTTCTTGATCATCCTCAGAATGCACACGGCTGGCTTGAGTGAATTTCGAGAGCAAAGACCAACTTCTCTGATTTGATCTTCCTTTTGCACCCGAGACGAGTATGAATACGGACTTCAGGACTGAGAAAACAAGGGCTTCGGTCTCTTTCAGCATCGTTGCAATGGCCTTAAGATCACAGTCCGTGCCCAGGATTAGTGCTGAGGGAGTTTGCTTGAAACTTTTCAAGTTCTTGATGTATTTGTTGGCCCTTCTGTTGATCTTCTTTCTTGAGGAGTCATAAGAACTGATATCAGCTTTTAGGGCTGTCTCGCATCTGTTTCTCCTAATGGAGGATTCGAGTTCTTGAACAGCTTCTTTGGTTGAAGTCACAACGTCTCGTGAAAATCCACAAAGATCAACGAGTTCAAGAGACCTGCCAAGGATCTCATCAGTCCAATTCTCACCTTGTTTATGGGAGATGATTTGATGGACTGAAGGCAGCTGAATCAAGCTATTGATGCTTTCTTGCAAATCTCGGAGGCTAGCCAACTTTTTTAGTACGGAAGCGGCTGATGTTGATGTGGTCTCCGAGGACTTTAACCTGTGCAGATGGTTTTCAACATCTTCGATTTCTGGATGAGATTTAGATGGCAAACTGTTTGATCGGCAGTGTAAATAAGCCATTTTTCCTGTCAAACTGAACTCTTTCAAGGCTGGATATACAATTAGAGTCTTGATGAAATGATGTTGATGCTGAAGCCATCTATTCGGCATCAACAATATATAGCATGACAGCCAAAGAAAACAAAAGGAATCTTTGCACCTATAAGATCTCACGGCTTCTCTGAAACGAAATATGTATTCATGCACGAACACCGTGTCTCCTGATTCTTGAACAACTAAAAATATAAATCAATCATACATATACCATATTCATTGTAAATACTGATGTTGAAGCATGAGAAATCTTGACAGACATGAAATTTTATTAAATTAAAGTACCGGTCGTGCATGGAGGAGACGCATAAATCTTCCTATGTGAATCTGTTTTCCAACTGTCGTGTACGAGGGAAGAAATGATTGACTTTATTAGGCTGGAGTGTTTTAGATCATTTGACAATGAGGAAAATACATTGGCCTTTCATAAGTACATAAGAAAACATGTTTCGGATAGTCTGTAGTTAGACAGCATTCGAGTACTGTACGTAGTCCTTGTTGGGAACAAATTCGTACTGCATTCAGAGCATGGAAAATGGTGACTATTCGATAATTAATCATTCATATGAAGAATAAAACAAATGGAATCTTGACAGCTTAGCACTAAACAAGCACACGGTTGCAGTTTCATATAATCATATTCATACTAATAAACCATAATCATCAACCAAATTGCTTCTGTGAAACTTACTAAGTCAACGACTAACGTTTTGGAGATTAGAATTCATCGAGCTGAAAACAGATGTAACTATGCTTGTGATCAGCCAATTCTGCTATCGTTTGAAGCTGGTCAGACTATTTGAAAGTCTTCTTGTTTAACTGAAACATTACTGCTGCTGCTTCCACACTGTGTTATTTCTTATTTGCACATATAGATGATATAAATTCAAAAGCCGATCGTTATCAGCAAAACGTTTCAATCATGGATGTACAACGAGGCACCAAGAGAAGTTATAGATTGACGTCTGAATCTGTGAGTCCAAGAAACGTCTTGCAACTGAAGTGGCTCCAACAGCCCACCAGTCACCGCAGATTTCCATTAATTGTGAAACTAGAACAGCGGACAAGTGAAAAAGAGAAAACATCCTTCATTTTAGATGGAGATTAAAGGGACACAGATGTTGAAGATCTATAAACTGAATTTTATTGATGGTGTAGTATAATTTATACAACTATTTCTATTGATCTTTAATCTCATTTGCATAAGTATACAACTCTGTGGTGTGGTCAAAATTGCAAAAATGAGCAAAAGCCAGAAACAGGCTAATGACTCAGAACATTAAGAAGAGAAACTCTTGTTTTGACTAAGCTCCTGAAGAAAGATTCCAATCCTCCTTCAATTTCCTGGATGGCCATTTCTGATTCTTTCTACTGATTCAAGAAATCTGGCACTGAAGCTGCATCCATGCCATTAAGGTTCTTATGGATATTTAGAGTGTAAACGTCTCGTTCCTCCATCTCTAAATGAACACGTTTTGATTGGGTGAATTTCGAGACCAGTGACCAACTTCTTGACTCTGAACTTGCCTTTACCCCGGAAAGGAGCATCAGTGCAGATTTCAGGACTGAGAAGCCAATGGCCTCGGCTTCTATCAACGTGCTTGTGATGGTCTTGAGATCCTGATCCATGTTTAGAGCATCTACAGGAGAAGATTGCTCCAAGGCCTTGAAATTCTTGATGCACTTCTTGACAGTTTTAGTAACTCTCTTTCTCGAGGCCATATAAGCATCAACGTTGTGTCCCACGACAGTTTCACCTCGACTCCTCCTAAGAGATGATTCAAGTTCTTGAACTGATTCCTTAACAAGTAACGTAACATCCCAAGCAATCCCACAAGAATCCAGGAGCCTGAGAGATCCGTCAAGCAGCTCATCAGCCCAATTCTTGCCTTGCTTTTGAGAAAGAGCTTGGCTGATTCCAGGCAACTGAATCACATCATTGATCGTTTCGAGCAAATCTTTGAGACTAGCCAAGCTTGAGCAAATGGAAGAATTTGATGTCCTTAACCTGCACAAATGGTCTTCAACATTTTGCATCAAGGGATGAGACTTAGATGGCAAACTATTTGATCGACGTGGTTAGCCATTTTCAGTCAGGAACAGATTAACTACGGAAACGAAATGAGATGCCGAAACCACCATTGTAGCAGTTGCTATATATAGAACAATGAACAAAAGGGACAAAGAGAATATTATCTACTCAAGATGTCTACTATTATTGTTGATTTTTACTTCTCTATTTGCACACGATCGCCTTGTCCTGTTGGAATTTGGACAGGATGGCGACCTAATACTAGAATTTCATGTGAACCAGCAGACAATGCTGATGAAATGAATCTTGGAGATCTCAAAGGTGATCATCACAGCTTTCATGTCTGATCTCCAAAGATGTTAAGACCATCTTGTACCGTTATTGAATTTGAATACTCGTGTGCAATTATTGTTCTGTATTTAAATTTCAAAAACCTGTGACTAATTAAGGAATTATTTTAGTAACCAGGAATTAGGAAGAATAGTAGCATGTTGGAGTAAAGTCCAAAAAATTCTCGTCCAAATTAAATTTGATCACATCTGATCAAGTATTATATTTGTACTGTGATTAACGTACAATTTAAAAAGAAAACTTTAACAAGTATATCAATCCATTTAGGAAAATGAAATTTATTGGTTTTTCTTGAGGAAAAAATTACTGAAAATATGGTAAAGTTGTTGAATTATGGAAAAAGAACATAAAAAATATACTTGAAAAATTCAATAAATTTCCAGTATTTTAGATCTTGAGTATATAATTGACATTATTTTGTGTGGTGTTTCAACTTCCATACTATTTTAATAAATATTGCATTTCTATTCTTTTTGAGAATTAAATACAAATTTTGCAATTAGTGTCCAGAAAGACTACTTCCAGTCCTTTTTCTTTTGTCCGCACTCTCCACTTCCCTTTCAGTGCATAAAAATCAAAGCAACCACGAGTGGATAATACTCTGCACACGTAGAACCAACCCAAGCAACATCCTCATCTATGGCTTCGATTCAATCATAATTCGACTTAGATTTTTCAACTCTTGCCATTCTTTACCAAATTTACGCTCCCGTATTTCGACAAGTATCTTTTCCCCTCTTTCCCTAACCCTATAAACTTCAAGAAATCAGAGCAAGCAATAAAAGAGCTCAGGTTTTCATGGCGTCAACATTAACAAACCCTCTACTTTCCTCCAATTTCTTTGGTACCCAGATCTTCATTTCGCCTCCCACGCCAAAAACTGTCCCTAGAAAATTCTTAGTGCCACAATCAATTCTCAATAACAAGAATTCCAGCAAATCGAAGAACGTCGCAAATCATGCTGCTCTTGCTGCCTTGCTTTTTTCTTCAGTTACTCCTCAAGCATTAGCACTGGATAATACTCCACCACCTGCTCCTGCTGCGCAAGTGATTGAAATTGAGGCCCAGAATCCCGGGCCGTCGTCACCCTTTGCCCAAAATCTAATCTTGAATGCGCCAAAGCCTCAATCCCAGCCCGCTTCCGACCTCCCTGAGGGTTCCCAATGGCGCTACAGTGAGTTCTTGAATGCTGTGAAGAAGGGAAAGGTTGAGAGGGTGAGATTCAGTAAAGACGGAGGTGTCCTTCAGCTGACAGCCGTAGATGGCCGTAGGGCAACTGTGATTGTGCCTAATGACCCTGACTTGATTGACATTTTGGCAATGAATGGCGTTGATATTTCTGTTTCCGAGGGTGATTCTGGAAATGGGTTGTTTAGTTTTATTGGAAATTTGCTGTTTCCTTTTCTTGCCTTTGCTGGGCTTTTCTTTTTGTTTAGGCGAGCGCAGGGGGGTCCAGGTGGACCTGGAGGGCTCGGCGGGCCAATGGATTTCGGTCGGTCCAAGTCCAAGTTCCAGGAGGTGCCTGAGACTGGTGTGACATTCGCTGATGTGGCAGGGGCTGATCAAGCAAAGCTGGAGTTGCAAGAAGTGGTAGATTTCTTGAAAAACCCTGATAAGTACACTGCACTGGGTGCAAAAATCCCGAAAGGTTGTCTTTTGGTTGGTCCGCCGGGTACTGGGAAGACTCTCCTGGCAAGAGCCGTGGCTGGTGAGGCTGGGGTTCCCTTTTTCTCATGTGCAGCATCAGAGTTTGTGGAGCTGTTTGTGGGTGTAGGAGCTTCAAGAGTGAGGGATTTGTTTGAGAAGGCCAAGTCGAAAGCTCCTTGTATCGTGTTCATTGATGAGATTGATGCTGTGGGAAGGCAGAGAGGAGCAGGTCTTGGTGGTGGGAATGATGAGAGAGAGCAGACCATTAATCAGCTGTTGACGGAAATGGATGGATTTTCGGGTAACTCTGGTGTTATAGTGTTAGCAGCAACTAACAGGCCGGATGTTCTTGATTCTGCATTGTTGAGGCCGGGGAGGTTTGATAGACAGGTAACTGTTGACAGGCCTGATGTTGCTGGGAGGGTCAAGATTCTTCAGGTCAGTAAGCTCTCTTGTGGCCTCCTTTAGTTTCTACTTTCTGTTTTGTAGTTTGTGTGATTGTGGTTTTAAGGAGTGATGACGTATGGATTAGAACAGATGTGGCATATTCAAGGCTTAAAATGTTGAACAGAAATAGTGGTGGTCCAGTTTGCTGCATCATTTATCTGCCCGAATAATGAGGAATGCACTTGCTCTTCCTCAGCTGTTGTGTGCTTTATAGAATTGACCCATTTCTTTGGTTTGCTTAGTCTGTTGTAAATTGTATTCTGACTCTAAGCAAACCTGTCCCTGGTACTGTTGCAGTTTGAAGTGCTCTACAAGTGTTCTTCTGTTAGCTAGACTTCTGTGCAACTTTTGCTCAACTTCAGTTAATTTCTTGCAATTAGGTGTCTTCACCTATAATAATTAGTAGTCTGGGTCCTCTGGGATGCATTGCACTTGAATAATGCTTAAAAAGTTGTTACTGCTAGTCGCTGGGGATATCCTATTGAATAATGTACATACTGATTATGACAGGTGCATTCCAGAGGAAAGGCCCTTGCAAAGGATGTTGATTTTGAAAAGATTGCCCGGAGAACACCAGGTTTCACTGGGGCAGATTTGCAAAACCTGATGAATGAAGCAGCCATCCTTGCAGCGCGGCGTGACCTTAAGGAAATAAGCAAGGACGAGATATCTGATGCGCTGGAGAGAATTATTGCTGGGCCAGAGAAGAAAAATGCTGTTGTCTCTGATGAAAAGAAGAGGCTGGTTGCTTATCATGGTAAACAAATGAAAATTTGTTTTGGAGTTGCCTTTAGCTTGTCATCTTGCTTCTGTTGGTTGTCTAACTGTAACATATACATTTGTGTTGTAGAGGCTGGACATGCTTTGGTTGGTGCGCTGATGCCAGAGTATGATCCAGTTGCCAAGATCTCCATCATTCCTCGTGGCCAAGCTGGTGGACTTACCTTCTTTGCTCCAAGTGAAGAGAGACTCGAGTCAGGGTTGTACAGTAGAAGCTACCTAGAAAATCAGATGGCAGTTGCTCTTGGTGGAAGGTGAGTTTTGCATTTTCAGCCCTCCCATTACATTTACAACATGTAGTTCATATAATCTCTGATCAGTCTTGAGACTTCATCACTCCTAAATAAGCTATGGTCCTTGTGTATTTTCCTGTACACTGTGGTCATGCAGGGTTGCCGAAGAGGTTATTTTTGGACAGGACAATGTAACAACAGGGGCATCCAATGACTTCATGCAAGTTTCAAGGGTTGCAAGGCAAATGGTTGAGAGATTTGGGTTCAGCAAAAAGATTGGACAAGTGGCCATTGGTGGACCTGGTGGAAATCCCTTCCTTGGTCAACAGGTGCCTACTGTTCTTCCAGCTCATCTCGTATTCAATCTTTTCTTCTCTTAGTATATCATTGATGGCTGAAGCATACACCATATAACTGCAGATGTCAACCCAGAAAGACTACTCCATGGCAACTGCAGACGTCGTAGATGCAGAAGTCAGAGAACTGGTAGATAGAGCATACACAAGGGCCAAGCAGATAATCACAACTCATATTGACATTCTGCACAAACTTGCTCAATTGCTAATAGAGAAAGAAACTGTTGATGGGGAAGAGTTTATGAGCCTTTTCATTGATGGCAAGGCAGAACTATACGTTTCATGATTATATTCTGAGTGGAATGCAAATCTTGTATATTTAGATCAACATACCAATTGTACACGTTTGAAAAAGATAGTTACCGTTCAACATATTTGAGTAACAAAATTTAACACAAACATTTACTCAAGTTAATGTATGTATTTTCGCTGTGCATGATGTGATTACAACAGAGTTGGCCATGCCATGATTTCTTAACAATTAATTTACGGATAGGTTATGATACTTTTCCACCTCGCTGCTTCTTTTCTTCTAGCATGGCAGCCTCATTCAACATATCTGCTGCATCTTTGTGCATGTCGAGCTTGGCAAGGGCCACAGCCTGCATGTAAAATGCTGTGGACCATTCGGGGTAGATGCATTGTGCTTGCATAGCATCTCGAAGGGCAGCATCTGGCTGATCACACATGAGATAGCAAAGGCTCCGTCTTGCATGGACGGTTGGTGAAATCATTGTACCCACGTCTATGAACTGCACATATAACCAGATCAGTCTGGTAAAAGAATTACTGTACAAATAATTTTCCTCATCCCAAATCCAGGGCCCCAGTTATACTTGTTTTCAGGGACTAGAAAATTAATATCTTGAAAGAGTCACCTATGTTGACTAATAGTTTCTCTTATAGATGTTTCTGAAGCAATAACTATGAATCTCAAAATGGCTTTCATCTTTGCTAAATTATTAATGCAGGTGAAATGATGCCTAAGATATTTGAAATCCAGCATGCATACTTGAACTAGAAATTTGCAGACAGACAAAGAAAAAAGTTGTACTTTAGCATCTAGGGCTCGTGAGGCCTCTTTTTGATAAAAGGCAAACAAGTAAATGCATCGACAGAACAGTTATGGACCATATGTTGCCAGATAATATTAGGAGTATTAACCAAATTCAGAAGAATGGTTCATACGTATTAAATGGAACTGAGAAAAGAGCTAGTAGCATGGGCTCTTAAACATGTGTGATTCTTTTTTCCATGAGAGCAAGCAGCTAAAGCATGGGGAATAACATTTTGGAGCTATGAAACAAACAGTTTCCCTTTGTAGACGAACTGCGTTGTCAGAGATTACTTACACTTGGTGATTGAAACAAAGTAAAAACCAGGCTTTTCTCCCACGAAAAAGAAAACACAATACGTGTGCATGTCTATGTGTCTGAAAATACCTGAGAATAACAATCAATTGCGGTTTTGAATTCTTTGTCACGGAATGCCAAGTCTCCTCTTTTCCTTGCGTCCAACATATCTCTGATTTGTTGAGTCCATTCTTGGAAAGATAACTATTTGGCAGTCATATCCTTACTTTAGAATGATATGCTTACAAGAAAATAATTCACTATAACATTTTTAGTTTTCGATAGCTTACCTCATTGGTTCCCTCGTCATCTTTGTACTGTTGCATCACCAAAAACTGATGGATAGCAGTGAGATCCATACGTGAACATGCGTCACCCATTGGAGAGAGAGGGTGGGGTGGTGTAGATGGGGCTTCTTCACATTTTGGAATTCCCAACATCACATAAGATGGGACCTGTAATCAACAATATTTGTTATTGCCAACAAAAACATCACTTACCTATTCAGCATATGAAGTATCACGAGATTGATGTTGACCAAACTGTATTCAACTATATCTAAAATCACTCATATCAGAGAGCCCTTGTGGAGCCAGGAAGGAATATTCGTTTTTCCATTCTTGGACTGCATAATTCAAAAGATAAGTGTTTTCTTCTATTTTAGGTGGTTTAAAAGCCAACAAGCCACATAAGAGCAGCATTCAACCAGCATACATTATATGAGATCAAACAGCTCTCACCTGCAACCCGTGCAAAATATGGTAGCCACTGATGAGAAGCCAAAACAATATTAACACGATTAATTAAGCAATCTAGCCCAGTTTGGCAGGTATTAAAGTGTAATCTTATGGTCTCCAGAAATTGATTTCCTGCGAAATGATTATTGGAACATTCTGGTGCAATTTACTAGTGCAGCTGATAGAATCACTTTCTTGTAGTTGGCATGATTTGCAGCAAATGCATTGACAAGCAATGTAGGAAGACTTCTATAGCTTCATTGAAAGAAAAGCACCTAGACTTGCTATAGATGACAGTTTATCAATTATTGGCATAAGATGCATAAAATCAATATGTCATCATAGTAAAATCTATCATTAGTTTCAAACTTGCATCAAGGTGGCCAAAAGATCTTAGAATCTATAACATTAAAGAAACAGAGATTAGGACTTGCATTGGGCTTATTTTGCAAGGGGGCGAGGGTAGAAACAAGATCCTTGGTCTTCGGGCGCTCCCTTGGTTCATACTGCAAACATCGCGAGGCAAGATCAAAAACTACAGTGGCCTCTTCAGTTGAGAAATTACCCTCCAAATGAGAATCCATTAAGAGAAGAATATTCTTGCCCCGTATCATATCCAATGCCTGACATGGGGAAAATGAACATTAGTATGAAGCTTCAAACTACAATTCGCTGCAACCACCATAAAATACCAAGACATTATATGGGCATGGAACCTAAGAGTGATAGCCAAAGTCTCAGAAATGCCATCATTATGTCATGCATTTCACGAATTCAACAATAACGTTTCAAGTACTTATACGAATAGTTATAGTGCAAAACGGACTAGTAAATATAATAAAGCCCATGGAATATAAATTCAACATAAACAGCTATTTAATGAGTTACTATAACAGGTAAATTGTAACTACATAGCATGAAAAGCTGTTAAGATGAGGTATTTTATCCAGGATGAAATAAAGCATCAAACAAGAGTTAGTAAAGCTGATGCATAATAGCATGTGATTGCTTACATGAGTTGGAGGAATATGCTTTCCACTAAGAAGATCCAAAAGGACAGTTCCGAAGCTGAAAACAACACTTTCCGGAGTGACTCTCCCTACAAGAGATGCCCAACAAAAGCTATTCTGATAAGATAATATAGTGGGGGCAGAAAGAAAAAAGAGAGTGAGACTCTGAGAGACAGAACAAAGCAATTGTACATCCATTGATGTAACCACATTTTCTGATAAGTAAAAACATGAAGTATGAATGATCTTTATCGTCTGCAAACTTCTCTTAGACAGACCTTCAAATTTCTTGGAAGTGTCTATTCACCGAAAGATCTATAGGTATTTCATAAAGAACCTACATTTAGCAATACTCAAATGAAAATGACAACCAGGGGAAAGTTTGGCAGTGCATAGAATGCGGAGAAGCTGCGTCTTTTTCTTTTTGGTGGTTTCTCAGTTAAAATCTTATTATCCATCTGTTTCAAAGTTTTATTCTCCATTTCTATGATAGTACAACAATATAGGCTTTCTCATCATAGTAAATTCTGCCAATTCACTAAATGATCTATTTGAACAAGATGACGTAGTCTGTGAAGAAATCACGGGTGTGGTGATAGTCCATCCAAATAGTGTAAAACCAGTTTTACAGTAAGGTATATCAGAGAACAAAACAGAGTACAAATTCCAAAACAATAGCATACCATTTCAGGCCTTTTTCATTCTCATCAAATTTGTCTAGTTTGGTGAGAAGAATTATTTGATGACAGTGATATAGTATACCAGGAACCACAGTGGCATGACCAAATCGTCCATCTTAACATTAGAAAGCAAAGTTTAGAATAAGGTGTTAGGTAAGGAAAAAGAATTAATTACCATTTCTTAGATACTCAGGAGGTGTATATGCAAGATTCGTGCTATAACTTTTACCATCCCGGCTATTCTTCATTAATCCAAAACAAGAAAGACGTGGATCTCCATTCTGCCAAAACCAACACATGAAACACTTGTCATCAATGAAGAATTAAACCCATTGACAAGTGCAATAAAATTAAAACATGGTGCAAGATCAAACTATTCCCCTATCACCCTACATAAGAAAAACTCATCTTCAAGATAAAATACAGAGTAATTAACCTCATCAAAGAGAACCCTATAGGCATTCAAGTCATGGTACAGTGGGCGACCTTCACTACTGCAATAATCCAATGCTTCGGCTATATAGAACGCAACTCTCAAACGCATAGCCCACTCAGGGGTTTGATTCTCCCCTACAGAAGGTATGAAAAATAATTCAAGAAACAATTAGAAGATGAAAAAGAAGATCATGAATTCAAGATATTAAGGTTTGTAAAAAGTATCTCCATCATATGAAGAGGCAATCTTTCAGGAATTAGCATTAATAAGGATCCCCTACCTTCCACCCCCACCAACCCACCTCCCCTCCCGGCACTTCCCTACCCCGAGCCAAATCCAAATCCAGAGAAGACAAAGAAGGAAAAACGAATCAATATAATACGAACGTCTTCAGCTATATACTGAGACACAATAGTTAGCATGAAACAACTGATAGCCAACAGATTGCCAATGAAAAAAATAGTTTACAAATGCATCTATGTGAAACTCCTTATTCATGTGCCACAATATAGATAGCCTCATCTTCAAATGCAAACACTAGCCATAATTACACGAGACTAAGACAACACAAGCAACCTTTTTGTATTAAGCAAGTTTTTGAAGCAACCGCTTTTCTCCCAACTTAAGATAGTTGCCATTGTCACGGATCCAATCCTCCGCTAGAGACCTGCTCACGTAGGGGTTAAAGGAAACTTTGTACAAGTTAGTCCGAATTCTCGCACCACCATGTAAGATGAAAGCATTACACTCATCCCATCCAACCCATCATGCCTCATGCAATATAGGCCCATCCCTAGCTGCTCACCTCAAGCACTCACAAGCGGATCCCACTGTAGATACCAGGTCTTACCCTGATATCACTTTGTCGTGAGCCTAGTCCGACTAGGAAGATCAGTTAGTTAGGAGAAAGAAAGCCCCATTATATAAGTTAGTTGAGAAACCCTTCCACAAAAAATGTGGGGATAAGTGCGTTTCAACATACTCCCAAAAGTGCATCATCGTTAAAGAATAATTAAATGCGTCACAAGCTTTACATGAGGAAATGTTCTTATATGCAGGCATGTAACCTTCAAACTAAGATATCTTTTAAGTTCATCAGTGGATTTGCCACAATTTCATGAAAACACAAACACCTTTCTAGAGACAGATATTCATGCAGCTCTTTTCTCCCCATTTCAGGTCGTTGACCATGTGGTCCGAACACTGCTTGCACTAACTTGCCGAAAAACAACAATCATCCTTAAACAAATAATTGATGAGTGACGGGCCTTTACATAACTAAACTTCTTCGATTGCAGCCACGTAACTTTGATATAAGTTCTATGTTGTGAAAACTTTTAAGTTCACTAACTTTGCCAATGGATTGCTTCATGCCTTCTTACAGTTTATAGACCCAGTACCCATAACAAACAAATTCTTCAGGGGCCTGCTTAAGGTTCAGGAATCAAACATTCTATTATTAGAACGAGCTACTTTACCTTACATGGATCAGTCAACAGTAATTGGTGCAGATGATAGACATTGATACTGGAGTAACCATTAGTTTCCAAGATTAAATATGCGCGCTTATCAATCATTCATCTCTGGAATAATGAAAACTCAGCAACTTCTGCAGTCCTATTTAATTCACAGCTCAAAGCTAAACGATATCAGAATCTCCAGAATGATACAATTTAAGCCACCAACCAACTCTGAGCCCGACAGCTAAAACTCTAAAATGACAACTTTAATGATGTTGCTAAACCCGCAGGCTATGGATTGGACGATATTTGCAAGAATTACAAAAATGCACATGGTCAATTCCAAAAAACCAGTAATGGCAACAAAATGCGCAATTGAAAGACAAAAGTACGATATTTGGGCAACACAACATACAGTGGAATAAATGCTTGGCAAGCGTCTCATTAGGCATAAATTCAGCGACGAGCAGCCTCTCGTCCCCATCACAACAATATCCAATCAGATTCGCCAACCTCTTATGCCTCAGCTTCCCCACTTCCTTCGCTTCCTCCTGTACAACAACAAAAAGCATCCAATTACCCGATAATCAAAACCCCATTTCATTCATAAAACAACACTCAAAACAAGCTCAAAACTTCAAAAGAAACTTAAGCGTGTTTAACCGTACAGCAAACTGTTTAGGATCAGGCCAGGCCATCTTGGTAAATTTCTTGACGGCGATCCACCGACGGTTTTGCAGCCGGCCCTCGTAAACGACATTGGGAGCCTTCTCGCCGCTCTCCGAGACGATGTTCTCGGAGCTGAAGTTGTTGGTGGCTGACTTCAACTCCGAAAACGAAAACTCCATGAAACCCGCCGAACCTCCGCCGGAGTTGGCACCGTTAACGGAGGAGGAGCGGCGGTGGGCATGCTGCATCTGCTGCTGCTGCGAGTAATCCTTGTCCGCTGAACGCGGCGTATGCTCCTTGGAGACGCAGCAGCCCATGATGACTCGGTGGAGTTGACTCACCACAACCCTCCGACACGCGAACTTATAAATAGCAGTAGTGCTAATTAATAATCTATTGTCTAAAATAACATAATCATATGCTAATTTTTTAATAACATAAACATAATCATCATTAAAATTTCATAATCAACATTAATTAAATCGTCCTATCCTTAATTCCATTTCCCATTTGAAATTCGTAAAATAAGATTCATATTTCACAATCTCCTAAACTATTACAAAAACTCTCTTCTTAAATGATCCATCCGTGCGGGTTATCAGGAAGAAAGGAATCTTTAAAAGTCGGAATTTTTTTTGGTGATACGTGAAATTAGGGATTTGTGCTTTTGGGTTTTACATTAAACACATTATTCCACACCATCAATAATTTATTGTACGATATATTATTTATCCTAATTTTAAATAAACTCATATTTTTATTATTTAAAAAAAATAATACTTTTTAAGAAAATAAGATATTAATAAGTGTTTGTGAGCATTTAAAAAAAAAATCATCTTCTGACTTTCAAAAAATATTTTTAAAGTGTTTGGAATGTCAATTTTTTATTTTTGAAACAGTTAAGAAAACTCTTTTAGGTCAAAAGCTATAAGTACATTGGTGGTGTTTTTAATTGCTTTAGTTTTTTTATAAATAATCCAACTTTTTTTTAATTATTTTATCTTTATTATAATAATTTTATTTCAATTTTAGCAGTTTTACTTTTAAAGCTAATATTGAAGTTTTCAAATAATTTGAACAGTCTAACAACAATCAAATTTCTACTTTCACATATTTAATATTTTATTTGATGTATCATATAATATTTCGTTCACATATTATGATTTGATTAAACACATTTTTGTAATATTTTTTAAAAACTAAATAGAAAATATGCTAATCAAAATAGAATTTATTTTTTTATTAAAAAAATAATTATTATCAGCAAACAACAAGTGAATACAAGTATAAAATAGTATATTTTTAACACATATGACAAAATGATCTTTAATCAATTATGTTTATTATATAAGTGATTTTTCTCAAAACACTATTTAATTTAGCTTTTATTTATTTTTTACTTTTTTACAAATACTACTCACTTTTAATTCTACTACAATTTTTATTTTTATTTTTACAAAAACTACTCTTTTTAAAAGTAGAAATTTTTGCATACGCTCCCTACCTCCCACAAATTATTTAAGCTCGTCATTTGAAATTGATGTTGAATACATACAAAATGTCAATATATATTTATCTTACTTTTGTATTGACTTTTTATTTTAAAAAAAAAATACTTTTGTAATTAATTAATTTTATGGAGTATGAAAGAAGGGTGGGAAGAAAGGAAAAGGGATAAGAGCAAAATAGTGAGATTAATGGTAAGATCACAATCTGAATTATCTAAGAAGGAATAATTTAGGTCAACAGATTGATATTTTTGGTGGGGCCTCATAATTAAACTATACTCCATGGGACCCACCACCTACCTTACTCACCAACTTCAAAAATTCTCAATTATTTGATATTCTACACACACACACACACACACTGTCACTACCCTTAAATGCCAACTACTCCATAAGTCAAACAAAAATTTCATGTTAGTTTTAAAAATTACGTAGTTGCCCGGATGGGGATTTATTGGGTGGATCTAGGCCTAGTGGGCTGGGGCGGGCAGGGGGTGTACCTGCCCACCCCGTCTCAGAAAGGCTAGACCAGGCCTCTCAACATAAGACCTAGCACAGGCCCAATCATAAAAATGATGTAGTATTACATATGTGATTAATTTTAGAATTAATTACACTTTGATCCATTTAAAAAGACTAAATTATATATAAATTTTTTAAAAAATAAAACTATGCTTACACACTTTTGAACTTTCTTTATTTACACTAGATCCCCTTCTATTAGAATTTAAATAAAAAAAATATTGATATAAATTAAAAAAAATTACATAAAATTTTAATTTTGCCCCTCATTTTAATATTCTCAAATATATTTTGTACCTATAAAGAGATAAATGTGTATATATATTTATATATGGAGTGAGATTTTCATCGTATTTTTTTTATTGTAAAGTGCAAAATTATAGTATGGAAAAGGTTAAATAATGGGCAAAATGAACAATTTATGTACTTTTTATTTTTTTGTTTTTGCTAAAGTTTGTACTTTTAGTCCAAATTTTAATGAAAGGGAGTTAAATGTAAACAGTGATTTTTTTTTTTAAAAATAAAAAAATATATATATAAGAATAATTTTAAAACTTTTTTAAGAAAAATAAATTTTTATATTTTTATATTAGGTTTAAATGTAATTAATTCTTAATTTTAATTTTAATTTGAGAATGATGTATATAAATATTTTTTTCATGAAATTAAGTTTAAAATTTAGAAAATAAAAAATACATCAATTTATCTAACCGATATAGTTCCCGTCGGCCATAACATTTAGGGACCCGACATAAAGCCATTTCCATTCAACCCAACCGCCCACAATCAAATCACATAAAGAAACTGACCCTGCAACTGTGCTAGTGCTACCCACGACGCGACTCATCAATCAATATGATTGAACCCAACCTAATAACAAAATGAACAGCCAGGTCTGATCTGAAACCAGGAAGGGAATCCCATAATGCAAACTCCTTTCAGGCAAAAGCGTGCTTTCCTTGCTTCTAGCAACTAATTCTCGTCTCTTACCTCCTTCGTGCTTGAAAACACGCTTAATTACTTCCTGTCGGCTGTTCAATTTGTCTTAACTATTCAAAGAATCTAATCACTCTTGTTTAATGGGGAAATGAAATACTAATTAATTAAAAAAATTCTCTCAAATTATTTCAGCGAGTCAGAGTTGCATTTCCAATAAAACTGATTTTGAGGAGGATAATGAGCATTTCCAAGAAATGAACTCTCCCTCCAATTTATACATCATAATGGTTTTTAATTCTACATTTGTACTGATACATTTATGCTTGTGAAATGCAAGCACATGCCCCGCCCCGCCCCATGCCATTACGCCAACCACCTCTCCTTCAATACCTCATACTTTGCCTTTAACTCCTCTGTTTATGTAATAATTTGTCATTCATTGATTTTATTTTAATTTCGTGTTCGTATTAATTAGTTTAAATATATTTTTCTTTTATAAAAATATATATATCAAAATTAAATGCACGTATTTTTACTGAAAATTGAAAAAAAAAAAAAAAATGAACGGACAGGTTGTTAGTTTCTCAGTCAAGAGACCATTTTTGACTCCATAGTCCACACTGCGTGCTGTTTTCTTTATGTTGTACTTTGACTTATATTATAAAAATATATTTAATTTATAGTGAGGGTAGGGTTGAGTTGAGCGTGAGTGTAATTGGGGTTTCTCCACTTGCCCAAAACACAACAATTATTGGCAATAATAATGGAGTGAAGGGTAAGAGTGTTTGAAGAGCCAAAAATTGGCATGTCCGTCCTGACAATCACTGCAATCACTCTCTGCAGTGCAGACGCTGATGAGAAGTTCAGCGATGCCTCGGCTGTCATATGGGATCACATATCAATCTGCATTGCATTCATTCTACACCCAACTTTACAATACACTGATTTGGTTCAAAAATTTTATAAAAAATTTTTAAATTTAAATTTAGATGAATATACGAATGTGTGTTAAATATAAAAAAAACGGAAGTGCATTTGTTAGAGTAGAATTCCGAATGTGCTTATAATTTTGAAAATGACAGTGAATATTTGTGTAATTAGATATAATGTCGGATGGTGTAACTATAACTTACTCTATTTTTCATGAATAAATTCAACATGTGTTCTTTTTTAACAAAATTTTAATTTTTTTTTCAGGATAATGAGACATCACGAACAGAAGCTAAGAACGAAATATGTATTTCTTGAATTTATATGAGATGATTATGCTTTTTGTGAGTGGGGTTTAGTTTCGGTTTAATTAGTTGTGATCATTCCAATTAATAGAAAATAACTAAGAAAAAAAAAAAAAAAAAAAAAAGCATCTAATGGGCAAGCAAACAAAGCCTTCTCTCAATTAATTAACTCCACCCCAATCCTCCTTTACCCTTTTCTAAAAGCTCAGGTGTCATTATTATTACACATGCAAGATAGAGAGTGAGTGGTGAAACTCAACAAACAAAGATGTTTTTATATAAAGTTTGAATAGAACAAAGATATATGACTTCATCTGTCCCCTCCATAACTAATAATATATTTTGATGTTTTAACTTGTGATTTTTTTTTTTTCTAAAACATTCTCTAACTTAATGTTGATAACTAAAGCCAATTATTATTTTAAAATTTAAAATACAAGATTTTTTTTTTAAATATAACGCATTTAATTCGAGAATGTACATAATAATATTAAGGTTATTTGCGTTAATATGATGTATAATTTTTAGCATCGTTTTTTTTACAATTTGATGCTGGGTAATGGGTATAGAGCGAAGAAAAGTAAAAATCTTCGTTCAATAATTAAATAACCAAATAAAAAGGTCGATCAAGTAACTTAATGTTGACATATTATTTTTTTGAAAAATAGATCACGAATCTAGATTTTGAAAAACCAACTTTGGGCCCTTTCTATATAAAAACAAAATAAAGAGAATCTACTATATTGTAATATGAGACATAAAGCAATATAATGATTAAAAGCTTGAAGTTTTGAAATGCACAATAAAAAATAAAAAAAACAGTAAAAATATCAAAATTAAAGTGAAAACTATATCTCAAATAAAAGGGTGTATGTTGACTAGTATATGTTTAAAATAGTGACAATTTTTTTTAGAAATGAAATTATTTTAAAAATGTTAGACCAAAAAATTAAGTTTTAAAATTTTAAAATAAATAAAACAAAGCAACATTGTTTATTTATGATAAATAATACTTTTAGGCCACATTTACTTTGGATGATATGATTAAATAGGATATATTAAATTGTGATTATTATCATGAAAAAATCACATCATATTTTAAATTTGAGGCACTAATCATGAGTTAATAAAAAATAAAGTAAACAAAAAATAAAGGGTGATTAGCCATGATATCATGGTTAATCACTCAAAGTAAATATGCCCTTAAAGTAAAATCCCCCATTTTTCTAAAAAATAATGTATTTATTTGTGTTAAGCTTAAAATATATTCCTTTGAAAATTATGCATTTGAAAAATATAATAATTACTATTACTAAATTCATTTTCTCCAAATAAAGCATACCATAAATTTTAGTGAAAATTTCACCGAATAAGGTTTGATATAATTACGATTATCCCTCGTTGTTTAAAAAACTATCAATATAATCCCAATGCTTAATAAAATTACATAATTTTTGGATGAATGACCGAAAGTGTCAATCTTGTCAATTATTTGTATGGTCAATTAAAAAAAAAAGATTGAAAACCTAATGAGAACTAATAGATTGAACTAGTTGTTGGATGAATGTTAAAATAACGAGAGTATTTATAATTTTTTAAATAATAAAAAAATATTTATAGTTACGACAACTGTAAGAGAAGCTAATTATAATATACTCTAAATTTTAAATTGATTTTTCACCAGAATATGAGGATAAAAATACTCTAATTTTTATATAAAAATTGAGTAAACAATAATAAATAAAATGAATGCTAAAAGCTAAATCAACAAAGACCTGGATGCAAATAACAATATAATATAAATCTATTACAGACATATACATGTCATCATTAATACATTACCCCAAAATTTATAGGCGGACCCATCGCTATCGTGCGCCAAAGAGTCGCTATCCCATCTTTTCCCCCCACAATTTCCTTTCTACTTTTTTTTTTTATCTTCTTCCCATTTCTTCAATTTCTTTACAATTATTTCTTCCATTCCATTTTCCTTCCCTCCCGTAAGCACACTCATTTCTCTCTCTCCCTACGCCAAAAAAATCATACATAAATTGGAAAAAAAATCTTGTTTCCTTTCCTAATCCAATCGATCTCCGACTAATTGCATAGCAGTTAATCTATACGCCGGAAAGTTCGGGGTGCAACCGGAGATGCAGTTTTCCGCCCGGTGAATTGTCGCCGGAGATCGCTGTCAGATCTGTATGTCCCTCCGCGTATGCGTATAAACATCTCTAGTTATATACCGATATCGAGTATACTGTATGTGCGAGTGTTTACCTGTGGTAAATCTGTGTCTGCGCTTGCGTCGATTTGTTTTGCTTAATAGTTAGTAACCACAGGCCACACTTCTGAGATCTTTGGTGATGTAGCTCCTACTGAACGGGAAATCCTCCTAGTTGTTAGTTAGAATGTAGTTATGCTTCTTGTTTCGTTTAAGCGATTGTGTGATATGGTTCAGGGAATTTAACTTTGTTAGCTGCTTTCTAGTGACAGCGAGATTTCTCCGACCCCATTTTAGTGAATCTGTGAATCCTGTGTGTTTCTGTCTTTTCACCTGTCTTTAGTTTTGGGTATTTGGCTGATCTTTACTGTCTATACATTTTTAGCTGTTCGTCGTATCATAAGCAAGCTAGGGAACTAATTCCAACTACTGAGAAGTATCAGTTTTGCTAATTTTTTAGACTGCCAAGTTTCTGGAATCGTGTTATGTGTCTGCGGCCTTTTCTTTCTCCACATTCAATCTGTGATTCACCGGAGGTCATTTGTAGTTTAGTATAATGTTTATTGGAAGGCTGATGGTTTTATGATAATATGGCTCTCAAATTGGGGGAATTGTCACCTTATTTTGCTTAAAAGATAATGCTGCCACGTAAGTGAACCAAGTATGAATTGCACGCTGCAGGTGAATTACACTGTTGTATCGATGAAAGAAAGTAACTGTGCGGTGCTCAGATGAGAAGAACTGATGTTATTTGCAGTAGAAGGAGGAGGGTTTTTCTCTTCTTCAGCTTCCGGGTACAGTAAGGGCCTGACCCTTCTTTTATTGGGTCAGAAAAACGAAGAGAAACCCATGAGAGTGACGCCGTGGAATCAGTACCAGTTGGTGGACCAAGAGACTGATCCTGATCTCCAGCTGGCTTCTGCGAAGAACCGGCCTGTCCGCGGGTGCGCTTCCTTTGCGTGTTTTGGTCGCGCTGCCGCTGGACCCGAGAGCCAATCTCCTCTAAAAGTGGGACCGACACAAACTCGAGAAGTTCTGCCTGGACCTCCAGTCTTTGATGAGAGCAAGGATCCAAAAAACTCACCTGGTTGTGTTGATGGTGGTGATCGTAGCAAGAGGATAGTTAGCCTTAGGAGTAGCTTGAAGAAAACAAATAGTACTCCAATTGCTTCCACTGGCAGCAGGGGTGGTGATAGAAAGCCTGAGCATGAAACATCATGCGAAAAAAACAATGATGTTGCTTGTCAAACGGAGAGGAGGAAAGTGCAGTGGACAGATACAACTGGGGGCGACCTTTTTGAGATTCGGGAATTTGAGATGAGGTATGATAACTTACTATGACTTATTGCTACATAGACAACTTGTTTTAACCATATTGGTTTGTACTTCAAAATTCTTCAATGATTCTTGACTTGCTTGTATCCAATCTATTCCCTTATTTTGTCCCATACTTGTTAGAATCAAATCGGTTGAATTATTGTTAAGATTGAAATGAATATGAGTAATATTGATAAGAACTACTTCCTCAGGAGATTATTCTGTTGTACTATCTCTTTCTACCTTAGAAGGGGATTGTTTTGATATTCCAAGCAGTTTATGTAATGTAGCATAAGATACAGAGTTTATCGTGCGTGCTTCAATCAACTCTGTTTACCTCCTACCCTCTTTCTAAGTTATGTTTGCAGACTTGGAGCTCTAAAATGTAGAACTTACTCATTTGACTGATAGTCGGAATGCTTGGTTATATGATTTTATATGTGAAAATTGGAACAGTTGTTAGTTGATATCTATTTTAGATGCCACATTAGAACCTCTAATAATTGCCTCCCATAAAGGCTGTGACTCAGCTATGTTGTATGGCATGTCGAATTCATATTGATGACCATTCTTCATGATGCATTTGGCCCTGTGACAAAGAGTATCATTTTAAATGCTATATTAATGATTTTAGCCCCATTTTTGGGCTTTTGATTCTATAAGAGACTGGTTTATGGTTCCTAATTTGACTTCTTGACAGTCTTAAGTGGTCAAAAGAGCTTTTAGGCTTTCTATTTAAGGATGAGAAGTGCAGATGTTATAGGACAATTGAATTGTTTGGTTACAGAGGTTGGACCGATAGCATGGCTGCAATTTGAGTAGATTTAATATCTAAGATCCTCAGCTGCTCATCCAAGGTAATACTTGAATGAGGGCACTAAAGTGTTTGGAGTTGTTGAGGACTGACGATAGTTGTCTTGGACTTGCAGTATTAGCTGATGGAGGATCCTAAAAATGTTCCGGGATGCTTCTTCAGCTCTTCTGTATTGATAGTTTAATAAATAAGCAAACCAAGTGAAATATAACAGGCCAGTGGGCTTTGCATGGCACCTTTGGGTTTCAGATATATTGAAGTCAGGTTCACTGAAGAACATAAAATTCTGTTTCAGAAGGTTTTTTTAGGTAACCCTGTTATGCCACTGAATATTGGTGGGAGAGTGAATTTTGTTTAATTGGTACATACTGAGGAGTCATGAACTTATTATAGCACAACTGTTAGACATGAGTCACATGACTGCTTGTCCGTCAAGATTTGGTGGGGTCCTGGGGAGGCATTGATGGAGAGGCAAAGTCACGCCCTTGTGGACTTTTAATTTGACTATTGTCACTTATCCCTTTTTCTGAATCCTTTTTGCTCAGTATGTTACTATAATTCAAATCCTGAAAGAGATAGACAGAAGACTGTTCTTTGTGTTCCAAATTAATATGCTCTGGAATCCATGAAGAATGCCTCATAGATGAGTTGTGGCTTACACTGTCATCTAATAGTTTATTGACTGCAGTTATAATTGAAAAGGAATTGCTGTCTCTTGGATTACCTTTTGTAATGCATAGCTTTATGACCTGATTTTTAGATGTATTCTTTCTACCTGTGGTAGCACTTACATGTCAACATGTCAATCCATTTAGTGCTTTTATTGAAACTCTTTTGTATTTTCTGTCCAAAGAATACATTTTTGCAAAATCCACTTATGATTTTGTGAGAACTGAGAATGATGAGATGTGCTTGTTCTTACTCTTATATGGTGTAAGCTTCTTTGGTTAAATTTAATAGTCCACTTACTAATACAACTATCTAAATGATCTCAGTGAAGTTGGGTCAGATGACGATTTTGACCATGTGAGCGAAAGGACTTGTGCATGTAGGATAATGTAGTCTGAGCATTTCCTGGCCTTCTATGGCCCGATTTCTATCAGGCAACCTACGAGGTGTTGCTGGAAAATGCGAGTGGCTTAAACATCACTTAGCTCTCCTGTTGCGTGATGGATAAGGCAAAGTTTGAGGCGAAGCAAGACACCTGCCTTGGCTGATTGATTTATTGTCTATATTCTGGCTTGCGTTCCAATTTTGTTGCATTGGGCTTATCTTTTCTCTAGTTGCTATTCATGTTTTGGCAATGACACTGCCTCTTGTTTCTAGTTTGTTATTTAAATTTGGAGAATTCTCCATTTCTTCTGCTGAGAGGACAAATGAGGGAGAAACTCTTATTTTGTATTCTGTAGTTGTCAATATGAAATAGAATTATTTGAAAGCCGTGTAAATTTAATATATTAAATTATTTCTGCTGGAGCGGTATTCCCTGCATAGTTATGATTTCCATTGTGGAAGTTCCATCATCCTACAGATATTTGCTGCAGAATATCAAAGAAATCCCATGGGCATTCATGGACTATGAGTGTTCAGGCTTTTATCTCTTTTGTAATGCTCTGGTCTATGGATCATGTCTCCTGATATATTAAAAATGTTCTAACTGAAGTCTGAAAATCTATGCGGCCTTTCTTAACTGCCAAGCCAAATATTGACGGACTTGACATTTACCTAACCACATGCCTGGAAAATTATAGGAAAACACCAAATTTTATATGAACTATGATCCTGCTTAAACCATAGGCTTAATCTCTACTGTGTCAGTTGAATACTCTGGCCAGGCCTGAATCTACAACAATACCAATTGCTTTTTGCCTACTTTTTCATAATTTGCATATGCTTACTTGTGCAATCACTGTATCCCTGAAAATTTTCATTTATTCCCATCTTGGTTTCCTTGTTCCCTGTGGCAATTTAGACATTTGACTTAAAATATAACCACCAGTTTTTGCAGAAACTTGGCTGCATCTTATCCACAACCGTCCCACTCCCGAACTATCACTGATTCGCAATCTCCTCTTCCCCTAACCATTCAAGAAAAGTACATCCATACATACAGCTATAGCCGGACAGAATTATAGAATATCACAAACAATAGAACAAGGCCAAGGCAGAAATGTCAGTCGCATCATCGCCTTCATTCCCATGCATCAAAATCCCCAACACTTCATCTCCGACTCCATCATCATGCTCTTCTTGCGCCCGCTCTTCTTCTTCCGCCACGTTCAGATTCACCATAAGGAGCTCTCAAGCTGAGGGCCCTTTAAGAAGGCCGGTGGCTCCGGCACCTGTAAAGCCCGTCCCACAATCTCCACCACCACCAACTTCTCCTCCCACTTCCTCCCCGCCACCGAGCGCGCCTCCCAAGCCGGCAGCAGCTGCTGTGGGCGACAAGGGTGTGATTACCTTGGAGTTCCAGAGGCAGAAGGCCAAAGAGCTTCAAGAGTATTTCAAGCAGAAGAAGCTTGAGGAAGCCAATCAAGGTCCCTTCTTTGGGTTCATTGGCAAGAATGAGATCTCCAATGGCAGGTAATGAAGAAGCCATTGCGATCCTTTTCTTTCTCTCCTTTATTTTGGATTCTGGATGCTAATTTTTTCTGGTTATTTGTAGTTATTTTATTTTCTTGAATTGGATTGATACCGATTCACATGAGTGCTATGAGCTTGCGTAAAGTTATCGTTGGCAGGTTGTAATTCTGTAGGTAGGAAGTAGATATTGGAGATAAGTTGTTGAGAGTGTAAAAATCCAGTCTTTGATGAAATTTTAGTATTTTGGACAACAGAAATGATTCGTGGTTTATCTCGCCCCATCTTGCATTTGGAGAGCTTAGAGCTCTGACATTAGAATTGCAAATCATAGAAGAAAAATGACTCTCTAAATTCTATCTATACTTCATTTGTGGGTCATTCTTGTGATAACTATTTTTAGGCTCTATTCTTGAATTGGGAGATTCATTTGACACTCTCAAATTCTTTTGAATTATAGCTGGGGTTAGCAATGAACCAAGAAAAGAAAAGAAGCAAACATAAAAATTGCCGAGTAATAGTTCATATTGTAGGCTAGAGTTAAGATAAACTCTTCTTTACTAGTTTCTTGCAAGGCAGAATCAGGTTATTGGCTAGGTCAGCAGATGTCTTCCTGTGTGCTAGAACTAAGACGACCAGCTCTCTAGTTGCTTGCTGAATTCGTTAGATTGTAGACCTGCAACTACGCTGGTTTCAATATGATTAGTTTCTGGAGATTTGCCAAAGTGTAGTTAGCTTTAGTTTTCTTGAGTTTCACTAAGCATAAACGGCTTGATTCTTCATAGTAATTTTGCCACCCATTGCAACCATTCATTTTACTTGAACTAACAGTCTTAACAAGTAAAAACTTTATAGCACAAGTCATGCTACTATATGTGCCCGATAAACTTATACTGACCAGGTTTGATAACATGAAAATGGTGTACATTATACTATGTCGGTAGTGAAATCTACACATGATCGGTGTCATGTGGTATTTTTAAACTCGATCTATATGAACAGAATCCCTTAATTTGCATTGTATATTCCTGATATACGTGGTTATGCCTGACTGTCTTGCTCTTCCTAGGATCTTGTTTTACCCAAACTGAACCAAAACCATTTTCCAGAAGGAGCATATGAGCATACATTTGCTTGAGTTGGTTAGCCGTTTTCATGATTGTTTGTGTTGGAAATATGGTTTGAGCAGGTGGGCAATGTTTGGTTTTGCTGTGGGAATGTTGACAGAGTATGCAACAGGCTCAGACTTTGTGGATCAAGTTAAAATCCTGCTCTCCAACTTCGGAATTTTAGATCTTGAATGAGAATTGATCTTCCACGCCCCCTTCAGCTTTCCCACTTTTTAACTTGTGTAATCATGTATAAAAGTTTATAAAAATACTCCATTTGGGTGATTTATTCAGTTTCTTGCGTGACAACAAACATGAAAGGTGGTAAAATTTCAAGTGCACTAGCATGATTCAATTCTTGAATTTTTGTTTACATTCTTCAAAGACAATGGAATTATGACAAACAACCAATTCTGTGATGTCTGATCATTAAATTTTTCGTCTTTTCTTATTCAAGGGAAAATAAAAATGTGGCTACAATAATCATCATATGTATTTTGGTCATTTTCATAGATATATATTTTTTCTTTTTTCTTTGCCAAAAAATAAATCTTCTTTTGGTGCTTCAAATCAAAGACCTATCCAAGACATGGGCTGGGCTTTGTCGGCTTGCAGTGTGCTGCTCCGTCATCCTCAGCCCAGATGTTTAGCCAACTGGATCTTACATAAGAGCCCAGTAATGTTCATAACGGGCTGAAGTTGCGGAGAGCTGACCCGAATCAGAAATCTTGATTGGAGCTTAGATCTTATTAATGTTAATATTTAATTCGTCGGATCGTTAAATAATTAATCTATACTCTATTTTTAAAAAATAAATGTATATTAATCATTCATACACTCCGTGCATAAAATATTCAATGGCTCATGAGATTAATTCGTATCATAAATGTCAATATCTGGAATTTAACGTAAATTTCGTACCGAAAACATATAAAATAAATAAAATGTATCAACACCAATATAATTAACAGATTTTTTTGTGTTTTTAAACTCCAAAGCTCTTAATGCTCAAATCAACAAAGAAAAACAATAGATTCTTGTCTGTCTCTTAGAGACAACAAAAATCAAGACAGGAATTAGGAGCAAGAGATGATGATCATGATGTTCAGACATTATTTATGTAACTGTACATAAATTAATTAAAACGGTTACAAACTGTGACGAATATCATTGATTTTGGTTTTGATCCACTTCAAACTCTCTCTCACAGATGCTTTCACTTTACCTTCTGTAGTGAACATGTTGTACCCAGCAATCCTCTTCTTCCTCTTCACTTCCGGATCACTTGACGGACCCCCTTCCCACTCGGGCCATTGAACGTATACGGGTCGGCTCGGTCTTCAAACCCGAATTCGGATGAGGACTGTGGAAATGACCTGCTCTTCTCCATCGTCGGATCTTGGTTATAGTGTGGGTTGTGAATGGACACTACGTTCATCATTTATATGCTTGTTAAAAGGCATGAAAAAGCCTAGGTTCCCGTTGCATGCCCTTGAAAAGTAGTATTCAACTTTTGGCAACTCACTCCTTTTTCTTCCGGAAAATTTATACCGACATTCGGATGTTAGGTTTATATACACAAATACCTCCTGTATTTTATAAAATTATAAATGCACCCTTGTAGGGGTGTTAGTGTAATGCATCTCAGAGAGTGTATTTTTAATTACAATTACAACCTCAGAAGGTGTGAATGTAATTTTGTTGAAATATTTGTGTATTTTGATCAACAGTATGAGGTATCAATGTAATCAATCCTTTTTCTTTTTTCATAGTACGTAGGGGAATAATAATGTAGATGAGCGTCCATGAAATGGTTGGTGAGGTGCATGTGAGATACATAGACATCACGCTGGGAATCATGAAAGGACAGCTGAAGTTGGTGATTGTTGGTTTATGACATGATGATCTTCACATGGTGGTGGGATCCATTTTTAAAGATCCGAGTCAGCAATATAAACGGGTCAAATTGATGTTCTTCGAGCAAAGCTGAGCCACCCTTCAACCTTTTCAATTGCTTTTACTTTGAAGTTAAGTCCCAACTCAATAAAATAAATTAATACAACTATGATGAATGTTACTTTTGATCATTACTTTATTCCCCTTTTTATTAAAAATAAAATAAAATGTTCGATTTTACTTGTATCTCATCATAAAATTTTAATATCTTCTAAAATTTGAATTTTTTAATACTATTAATTTAATTTGATTTGATTAAAAAATTAGTATTTCAATTCGTCTCATGATAATTTTAAATTATTATTTATATTATAGTATTTAAAAGAAAGAAAGTATTTTTTATTTTTATTTCGAGTGTAGAACGTGATATATATATAACAATCAACTAATTGAAATGAGATTGTAGGCTTTGGACAATTTTCCGAAATAAAATGTTATATGAAACATAAAAGAGAAAAGACAATCTAAGGTAGGTAATTAGTGAAGCTGCCAATGTTGTCCGGAATTCAGCTTAGACCAATTTCTTTCTTTTTTTTCTTTTTCAAATTTGTTATTTTTTTATCTTAAAGCCCTACAAATTTTGAAGGGAAATTACAATAAAAGAGATAATTCAACAGTAATTATAGCTTAGAAATAGTGAATTGAAAAGTACGTATATGACAAGCAAATGTGATTAGAGAAGCAATAATCTGATACGCACGAGGAGGATGATGCAATATTTATAATTGATAAAAATGAGAGTGGCCCATAACTTTAATTTAGGCCCAATATTTTCATATACTCAAAATTGGGCTTTCATTTCAAACATTCAGCCCAATATAATGTTATTAGAATATTTATAATTTAAGCCCAGTGGTTGGCCTATTACTCAATAAGGCTTCATCATCAACGATATTAGGCCAATCAATGTCCTCTTTAGTTGATTGGGCATCTGTTTTCAACCAACGAACGTTGTATTGCTCCAATTTTTGGGATTTCTTATTCCAATTTCCTGTGCACAATCACAAATCCTTTCTCAACAAATCTATGTATTGTATGTGATATGTGTATGTATGTGATATGTGTGCAGTGAGTGGAGTGTGGGTATGTATTGTTGTGAGAAGATGGCTGATGGGATAGGATTTGAGAAATGAGATGGCATTCTTGGATGAGCAGCAGCGCACCATCATCATCACGACGCGCTGCGCTGCTGCTTTATGAGCGCCCGTCAACCCTAGTCGAGAACCAAAAAACCCTCCCTTCTCGCCTGCCATGAAGGGATGGGGAGTTCAGGTCTGTTTAATTTGGGAAAATGAGAACATATTGCACTTCTCTTTCTCTTTTTTTTTTCCTCCCCTTTAAATTCACTCTTTCCCTTATTTAGTTGCATTCAAGTTGTTTTCTTTTCAATGGTTGTTATCGTTATTGGTTGCAATTTTACTTATAGTAAGCGTTTGAATATCGAGCATGAGTTTCGTTTTTTTTTTATGAATGATAATCTGCATGTGGTTAGGTGGATGAGAGTTGATGAATTTTTGGTGCAGGTGGCTTTTTATTGAATAGCTAAAGTTCTCAAAGTGAAAAAAGGTTAGCGTTTTCGAAAGGTTGATGATGGAAAGCTAGAAGCAACACTACTTTTTTGAAATTCTTGTGGGTGTCATTAACAAGATCGTCCCCGGCTTTCACATTGCAAAGTTGAAAATGCTAGACTGCGTTCGTATGCTTATTGTGCCACACAAGTAGTAACATAGTTGGAAATCGTATTATTTTGATATTCTTTGGTTGTACGATTTTTCCTTGGATATTACCCCTTTTATATTTAAGATATTCAGTCACTGTTGTGCATATGACTTAGAAGACCGGCAATAAAAAGTTTTCTGTTATATTTACTGATAGGAAGCAGCCAAAGGTTTTTTATCCAGTCTTTCATTAATCCTGTGTAGATGTCTAAGTAACTATCTTGTCTATGCCTTATAACCATTTCATATAACTATGTTTACTGCTGCATATTTGATACTTGTATGTTTTGGTATGTAAACCTTTTAATAGTCATCCTGATTGTTCAGGGTTTGAGATGGTATGCGAGGAACCTTAGAATAGATGAAGATGGAGATGTTGCTGATGAGTTCCTTGATGAAGTATATCCCCAAATATGCGAGAAAACATGGGAGAACACAATAGAAAATTACCAAGATTTGAAGTAAAGTATAGCACTAGACCTGCTAAGGTGGAATCAGGCACTCTTAGCTAATGGTAAATTTCAACAGCATGTGGAGTACCAGGGCAGACTGGAGTGGATGTAAATGACTCTTTCGAAGCTATCAGTTTTCTTTAACTTCATAATTATTTTTTATACCTGACCTTTTTTCATTGGATTGTTGGCCCCCTACTAGTTTCCTAGCACTTTCTTTATTGTGATGCGTTCAAGGGAAATATGGAACTACAGTATACAGGCAAGTCTCCAATATCTTCTTGATTGGTATTAGTCATCTATTTTGTGAGAACAACAGAAGGAAAAGGACGAAGAGGCAATGGTCCTCTGCAGATGCATGGTGCATTATTAGCTGAGATCTCTTGCTCAACCGAATAGACTGTACACTTTATTTTAAATAGATTGAGGTATATAAAAAAGCCAGTATAGTTGAAAATTGTCTTTTCTGGTCTGATGTGTTTGTTCCTTGATTTATTGTGGAGTATTTGATATCTAAGAGCATATGAATGCTTGCTGCATCAGTGATGATGGCTGCTTAAGGTAATTCAAGGAGTATTTGTTGGAATTGACACAGGTTTCTATATTCAAATACGCATAGGATCAGGACAGTTGGAAGGTAATAAAATTCTGTGCTGACACAATTATGTAGTCTGAATAACATTCCATTTTGATTAGTACTACACTGATCTTTCTAGAACATCTAATTCAGGATGGAGACTTATTATTCGATTGAATCAGCAATATTCTGTGAAAGCTTAGCATAGTCCAGGGCGATCTTGTTTTGTGCTTCAATATCAGCATTCTTAGTTTTAGTCACAGCCTTAACGCACCGGTTTATCTCAATCTTGGCCAATTCAGCATCATAGCTTCCCAGCTGAGCCTCAGTTTTTGCTTCCTGCACAAGCACCTTGTATTGTGCGAGATAACCATCGTAAGCTGACAGGCACTCCTCAAGAACAGGCTTCAAATTCGGCCTTGTCTTCTTGTCTTTGAACAACTGTTTCAAGAAAAGTATGGTTTTGTTGCCAAATTGTATTGCCAAGTCGGCAGTGATGTCCAGGAGTGCCTGGTTATCATTTGCTGTTTGTACTATTGGGATTCGATCTCAAAACCTGCAAACAGAAGGTTGTTTTAACGTCGAGTCTCCTGGAGAGGCAGAAGTGATTGACAAAATGGTATGGTGAAGATGCATTGGGTTTGGTTTTTGATGAGGTTGAGTTGGATTTTGTGTTTAGGTTAGGCTGTGGACTTGGTTGTGGAACTTGTTTTGGCCTTAACTCTGGTTTGTGATCTTTCTGGCATATGTTGGTGCAAGGAAAAGGAATAAGAAGCACAAAGCAATGCTCAAAGTTAGCATGAAAGCATTTCTTGAAGAAGTGTTCATTTTGAAAGACCAATGGGTTTCAATGCTTAATTTTCTTTCTGATTTACCCTTCATAAATATGTCTTGCTTGCATTTAATTATAATTTAGGCTTTTGACATTAAAAATGGCGTTATGCAGCATCGGTTACATTATATTAATATACGGTTCATTGTATTCTTTTGATATATTTAAATATATAAAGTTTAACTAAATTCATCAAGATAAGGATTAAATATACTAACAGTTCTCAGATATAATTAAATTACGCAAACCATCCCGTTCCCTCTCCATCTTTCATATTTCTACTGACACTCCAAAACTGTCGCTGTGTACACTATGTCCGAGTGACAAATTCTAGTTCGAACCGATACAATATTTTAGTATATATATATACTACCGGAGAACCGTGCTATGCACGATTATATCTATAATTATATATATTAAATTAAATATTTTTTAATAATATATTGTGTTATAAAACATAGTAGTTTTGAATTTTTACTGAACTAATATTTTCCGGCACATACAACATATTTATACTTACCAAAGTTTATATTTGTATGATGATTACTTTTAAATAATTATGACATTCTATTAAGTATATAAAATCACATTTTATATATATCAAACCTTGTATAAAAATATAAAAAATTACTTACATGTATTATTTGTATTATATAATTTATCTTCCATAGGAAATATATAAGTACGTACATTTAAAATGATCTTACTTATCAAGAAAAATAAAATATAAACCAAGAATGTATACTTACTTTTAATGCGTTATTAGGAATTGGTGATAAGAAAAGTCATAATAAAAATTATGAAATATTATGTGTAATTTCTAGCAATAAATGTATATGTATACACATAATATTACATAAAATTATTTTATTATCATGTCATTTTAATCACGAAAATTAAATAAATCAAGGACACAAAAATAAATACAATATTATACATCTTTTAAGCTTTAATATAAAACCATAAAATAAAAGCTGAAAATAAAATTTATGATATATTAAGGAATTGAATTAATCTTTGTATTTATTATTAATCTAACACATATGTACTAAGTTTCAATTGAAATAGAATATACATAAGAAGAAAATAAAATTCAAACAATTATATATGGCCTTTTTCAAAAAAGAGTTCAAATTAAACAAACATAAAAATACATATATTTATATATGAATGTAAAGATTTACAAAGCATATAATCATAAATATAGTAGAATCATATTTAGATAGTTTGAGAAATTAATTACAAAAAAATTAGAATTTAGTGATTCTTTTCATCTTGTAAAATCTTATTAGTAGACAAAAAAAAAAAAAAAAATTCTGAAAGAGAATGATGAAATTAAACTATAAAATAAAAATTTAATGAATGAAATTATAGTATACAAAAGTACTTGGTGTGTATAAAAAGATACAAAAGGGTTAAATATTAAACGACATATGTGCCTATTAACACTACCTAAATATATCTTTTTTGTAGGAAAACCAAAGCCAAAACAAAAATAAAAATAAAATAAAATCTGGAAGAAAAAACAATAAAATTAAACTATAAATAAAATTATAATATATAGAAAACTATGGTGTATAAAGTAATTAAAAGTGGTGAATATTTGAATACAAATAAAAACTAAATAGCAAGTTAAGTACAATCATACAAATAAATCTTAAATGAAATATGTATCTAGTAACACTAAATAAATCTGTTACATCTTATAGAAATACACAACACACACATATATATATATATATATATATATATATATATATAATAATAAATGAAACAGAAAAAAGAAAAACAAAATTAAACAGTAAAAAATTTAAGGGATGAAACTATAATATGTATAAAAATACTGGTGTATAAAAATATACAAACGAATAAATATCCAAAAACTAAAAATTAAATTAAATAGAATCATACAAATTAATAAATATTGAAACCAAATATATACCATTAACATTAAATAAATATATTCATTCTTTACCAAATTAAAAAAATAAAATAGGTTTTTTAATAAAAAATATAAAACAATACGTAATATTTTACTATAGTAATTGTTGCTTGGAATGGGAAGAAAAGCCAAAAGAAATATGGAAGCAGAATATATATACGATATACGTTTCCTTTTCTTGATCGAACTTCCCTTTCAAACAAACTTTTTAGCCTTAAGTAATTAATTAAGAGGGTTCTTCTTGGGCAACAATAATATCATATATCATACTTCTTTTTAGTTTTGTCAATATATAATTAGGAATAAATATTTCATTCCCTAATTAATTATAATTATCATCATCATCACGTTTCATACGGATATATATTAAATTTTTAATTTGCTGCATGCGTGCAGTTTAATGAAACCCTAAATTAAGAATCATGAATATCTTCTTCAAATCAAAACAGGTTCATGCTAAGCAGCAGCAGCAGCTCTCATCATCATCATCATCATCATTTATGAATCAAGTTTCTTTTCCTCTCATCTACTCTCTCTCTCTTTCTGTGTTTAGTTTCATATTCATTTTTCACTTGTAATCACAACAGAATCTCACCGGTGAGCGATGCCTCGGAATGACGACGTCCGCTTCATCTCCTCCTCCATTAAACTCCCATCTCTCTCACCACCTGCTCTCCACCACCCTCCACCCTTCTCCTTTTCTTCTCTCCAACTCAACCCTGGTGGTAACTTCCCCACATTGCCGTTCAACTTTAACTTCCAGTTCAACTTCGGCTTCAATCCGCAGCCCATCAATTTCATTACTCAATTTGTAAGGAACCAACCAGTTTTCCGTCGCAACATCAAGAATGGCCCATTTCACACTGTATTGAAGAAATCTCCGCTCTTTTGCTCCGCTACGTTAGCTTTATCCGATTCCGAAACGGGGCCCGCATCGAATGAATTGAAAAGCGGCGATGATTCGGAGTCTGTGGTTCAGTACAAGGGAGATGAGTATGGGGCTGTGACTCAGTCGAAGAGTGTTGGCAGCAATCACGATGGCATTCTCGACAGCGGGTACTTTAAGTCTTGCGCGGCTGTTCCGGTTGACACTGGCGATGACATTGGGTTGATTTTTCAGGTATTCAGTCTTATAGACATGCATGGAGCATGGTAGTTTATACGTTTCTTCTTCTTTATGAATGTAATGCTTGTTAATTTCATTATGTTATGGGCATGATGTTGTAAGAGGTGCAAAATTTGGCGTATGTGAAATTCTTTTAGTGGTCTTTTAATCCTTGGTGTAGCTACTATGCTGCCAAGGTACCTTCTTGAAGCAGTACTTAAACCAGTGAGACGTGAGTATCCTGTGTTCCACAAATAAGATAGTAATCAGTTGGTGATTTTGAAAGTGCCAACACTCAGTGACAGGTTTCTATCAGGTATCTTTTACTATTGCATATGTACTAAAAATGTAAGAAAAGTTTTTATATGAAAAATTCACAGAGAGCAAAATGATTGACTTTGCAAGTATTATGTATTAGCCGATCGATGCACTTATCAATACTTTTTGCCCACTTGTTCACATTTATGGAAATGTATACTTATCTACCCAGGCATTTGGATAGCAAGTTTCCCATTTGAAGTTGTCATATTTATTTGTGGTAGGGTTATTTTTTTTATTTAAATTATATTATATAAATAATAAATTCAAATAATGGATAAAAATTGCACTAGGACAAAGTTAGTGGACTAAAATTACACCAGGATAAAGTTATTGGACTAAAATTACACCTGCTAAAAAATAAGTCCATGTTATTGGACACGTCAGACAAAAAAATCCCCAAAATTTTTGGTACGTGCCTTGTACATGCTAATTTCCGGCCAAAATGCCACCGGAGTACCTAATTGACCCAATTTTCAAAGTTAGTATAGAAAATGTGATAATTATCATAGTTAGTGGATCAAAATTGAAAGAACAAGGTAATGGAATAAATTTTTTTCTTCCCTTTATCTATTCGCGGTTGAAAGAATGGTTTGTGGGGATGGGGATTTTGCAGTGTATCTCTTTTATTCCCTCTTTTTATCTTATTTGCAATTATATGATATATTTATTTGTTTACCAGTAAAGACAGAAACATGCAAGCGTGTGTGTGTGTATCAATAGTTGATATGCTATCCAAACAGATTCTTGACACTGAGTAAACCAGTTAGTCCAATAAGCTGGTGACAAACTTACTCAATGCAAAAATATCAATTTATTACATGCCAACATATTTTATTACAGGAAAGAGGACAGGTGGAACCGAATCAAGAGTTTCAAGGATTGGTGTGTGAAGGAGCTAATGTTCTTCCATCGAAGTTCATAGAGGATGCTTTCCGTGATGGATATGGTGCGTTTCTTTGACTTTAATGTATTTATAGCTGCATGAAATATTTCTACGTCATGTTTCAAGGTTTCTGATGTTGGACGCGTCCTCCCATTATTGTGCCAAGTTATACAGGCAAAGTGATTAACATCGGGGAAACACGGGGGGCTCTATTAATGGTTGGTACATGGAGCGGGGTCTTCCGGGCAAGGTTAGTCTTGTAAATATTTTAAATTTTGAGGAATTTCCCAATTTTTTCCCCCTAATAGGCAGTGATGTAATTCTTTTGACAGTAATCATCCCTGCCTTTTGTGATGGTAAAATACCATTTTGCTAAAACTTTCTCTTATCTTTATCACTCACAGTTTTCACGTCTGGAGATTCTGTCTGGTGGCATTATTAAATTACAAGTTTCAGAAGTACAGGTCAATGATATATCCATACGTTTCCTTGACAAGACGTACGCGACTCGTTCTGGATCTTTTTGAATCAAGTGAATGTTTTCGCTTCTGTACCAATAGTAGATCTCAGGGTTCCTGGTATTTATGGTTATTTTCAGTGGTGAGCCAACCGTCGGGAAAACAAGACCAGAAACTATACTTAGGCAACTTACCGCGAAGAAAGGACAGGTATTTGTTACATTTGATCTTTGATGGCTTATGGAATATTTCATTCTGTTGTATGCATTTGCTAACTTGCTCCATAGAACTTTTCCGTTGTATTTGCTTTCTGGGGACAGGTTCTTTTTTCTTTGTAGCTTAGTTTTTTTAAGATACCAGACAACTTCTGATGCTATGCTCTCGGCTCTCTTGACCACTTTCTTCTTTAAAGAAGTTCGCAGTTGATGGGCTAGAGCTAAATAATTAGGCCATTATACATCCTGTTTCATAAACAACGATTACAAATGTAAAAAAAGAACAGTAGAAATTGGCATTGGTAGATTAGTTTTCTGTCTCATGTTTACTGTTTGTTTGTTGTGAACTTGATTGTGTTCTTTGTCTTATGAAGGTCTACAGTATGATTCAGGAGAAAAGAGATGTCGATACTGTCCTGAATATGGGTATCCTGGATGATGTTAGGATTATTCGTCAGGAAGCTGGTGGTAAATGCCTTTTGATGCTATTTCAATATCGTTGGTAAATCTGGTTAAATGTTCACATGGATCTGTTGATTTATTTTCATTTCTTCAATGCTCCAGATACTGGCAAAATTGATTTGACCGTGAATGTTGTTGAGCGTGAAATTGAACCAGATATTTCTGCAACTTCAAACGGGTATGTAGAAAACATTAAGTTACATAACATTATTTATTTGGTAGTATTTTTGGGGCAGTTTAGTTGTGCTTATAACTGGTTGTAGTGTAATTTACTAGATCGTATTCTCTGTGTAGAATAACAAGCGGGCCTTTAGCTGGTTTGATTGGGAAGTAATTGGATTGCAATGAACAGTTTCTTCAGTACGAATTTTCACTTGTTCGGTTTTAAGGATATTAAGATTCAACTAATACTATATATATTTTCCATCCATTTAGGACCATCTTTAGTTTCCAATGTGTAATGCTACCATGCTATGGTTTCACTTATGCGGTACTCATCCTTATTGCTTTAGGTTCATGTAACTTATCAAGAAAAAATGTTTAATATTTTTGTTTGCAGAATTGAAATTTTTCACAAAAACCTCTTTGGACGAAACAAGCAACTTCATCTGTCGTTGGAGAGGGGGGAAATTGATTCCAAATTTAGGATAAAATGTACTGATCCGTGGATTGAAGGAGGTGATAAGAGGACATCAAGAACGATCATGATTGAGGTGCCTAATGTCTAGCTGATAATTCACTTGATATGCCCTATCATACAAACTGATTATTGTTTCTTCAACTCTATCAGAATTCAAGAACGCTAGGAAATCAGCCCAATAATAACGGCCTTACAATTGGACGCATCACTGGTGGAATTGAGTACAGTAGGCACTTAGGCCCAAATTGGAATGGAACAGCTGGACTTATTTTCAGGTGCATTTCAGGAATTTATGATTTGAATTCATAGTTAGTGCTCTTTTATGTTCTTCCTGGCTCTACTTTAATTTTTGTTGCCATTCCTTCCTGACCTTTCTTGTCGTTTAACTCTTGCTTTGGGGTTCAAAGTTATTAATTGCATTGCCTTTGTGGAATGTTTGGTACTTGGTTTAACAGGTTGCAATCCTCATATATCCGTGTGTAATTCTAGTTATTGGTAAAAATAAAGAACCTTCACATTGACTGATTCCTCTTTTCCAGCGTGCTGGTGCTCATGATGAAAGGGAATACCTCCTATTGGCAGTCGTCTTACTGCAAGGTATGTGGTGTTGGTTACTAGTGCCTAGATTTCAGAATGAGCCCAGCTATGCTGAACATGTTCACTTTGAATTTTGCTGCAGTGGCAACACTCATGATGATATGCTACTTGCTAAACTTGAAACTGTATACACTTGCTCTGATGACCCTGGTTCTTCAATGGTTGGTCATCTTCCATTTGCATTAAGACCTTTGTTCATTGGGTGTGTTAATAATATATTGTATACTTATTTACATCGGCATATTGCAGTTTGCATTCAACATGGATCAAGGGATCCCTGTGTCTCCAGAGTGGCCGGTTTTCAACAGAGTGAATGCTCGTGCTAGACAGGGTTTTGTTATTGGACCTGCATGCTTTCTTGTAAGGTAAGTGCTCGTCTCTGTTGATGTTCTCAGAGGAGGAACATAAGAGCATGTAGAAGCAAGTTTGCTATATAGATTGATTAGTTATTCTTTGCTTCAGAAGCTGCTGAAAATTTTGAATTTCAGCATTTTTTGTTCTTATTGGTCATACTTTTATCATTACACAGCTTGTCCGGTGGACATGTGGTGGGTAAACTCCCCCCTCACGAAGCATTTCGAATTGGTGGAAGAAATAGTGTGAGAGGTTATGAAGCAGGGACGCTCGGATCAGGTCGCTCATATGTTGTTGGAAGTGGAGAAATGTCATTTCCAGTGGTAAGTTGTAAGCTGTATGCATATTTGTAGTTAAGCATTGTGCACTTTGAACTGGCCTAGAGCTTTAATGGTTCTTTTTCGTTGTTTATATATGCACTTATGATTGTATTTTACAGATGGGAGGAGCAGAAGGGGTCGTGTTTGCCGACTATGGAACTGATCTTGGATCAGGCTCAACTGTTCCAGGTTTGGCCATTGTCCTCTTTGCCTGTTTTACTCACTTTTACCTTTGACACCAAAACAATTTTGGCATCATATTTCATTTGAAAATAATCTGTGCCTTAATTACTTGACCATGGGCTCAGTTTAAACTGTGTGACAAGTCAAGTATATCACATCCTACGTCTTGATACCAGGCGATGCTGCTGGGGCAAGAAACAAGCCCGGAAGTGGAAGCAGATACGGCATTGGTGTTCGTGTGCCCTTTCCTTTCGGGCCGCCGCTAAGACTCGAATATGCATTCAATGATGAGGGAACTGGAAAGTTTCATTTTCGCATTGGCCGCTGAAACTAAGAGCCTATCCTTGCATCTTTTTTACATCTTTTCAGGCCTTCACCTTCTGAAACACATGAGATGAGATGAAAACATATTCATATTAAATCTAGGAATCAGAGATAGCAGAGACAATAATGTTGTGATTATCTGTACAAGGTGCAGTTTATTTAGATATTATATTGAAAAAATATGTTATCATAGTTGAAGTATTTTTATTTGAATCGAATCAATTCTCATTCAATTAAATTGTGGCATCATTGGCGATGTCAATCTTAATTGTCCAAGAGAGGGTTGCACTGAGCAGTCGTAAGTCTAGAACTAGTGAGCCAAACCCCTTAACATTTAATCGAGAGTTGTCATTATCAAATCTCTCTTTCTCATGATACTTACACGTAACATCAACTATTAATATACAATCATTTCGATCTTTTCCAAGCTCGCCTTCTCATTTATTTTCAGAGTAAAAATTATATAGATATTTGAATTTTGTTATTTAATGTCATTTTGGTACCTGCGAATTAAAATTCTTTTTATCCCCTGACTTTTCAAACTAGCTTTAAAATCATCTTTATCTTTTTAATTAACTTCAAATTATTCTTTTCAATGATTTTCCAACATTTGTTTCCTAATCAAATTATATGATTTTCTAAATATCGATCCCCTTTTTAAAATTTTACCTTATTGACTATGATTATTTTGGTCCTTCACGCTCAAACTTTTTAGTGCAATTTTACTCTCCTGGAACACTGATTTTTATAGTATAAACTTAATCTTTTTCTATCAAAATATTTTTTCATAAAAGAATTTAGCTTGCAGTAAACAATATTTCATAAAATAAAAATAATATATTTTTATTTCAAATACATTACATTATTGAAAATTATTTTCGTCAACATATACTCTTGAATGCAGAAAAAATTATATTATTTTCGTCTATATGTATATTTAGTTTTCATGAAGTATTTATTTATGAATAAGTTTAGTCTTGTTAAATTATGTTTTAAAAGAAGAAATTATTAACTCGTTTTTCTGGTATAATAAGAAGAATGGCTGCTTCTTCAACTTAAAGGTAATTATCGTGAGAGCTCGGCTTCAAACATATGCCACTGCAGCGGCAGATTTGTGAAGGTGCCGAATTAGGGGATTGTTTTCTAATCTTGATAAATTGGTTGTGCAAGGTTTTGATTTACCCTTATTCCCTGAAACTTTGAAGGTAGTGGCTAATTTTTCTAAAGTTGAGTGTCTGGAAGGAGTGGACAGGATGAGAAGTGGGAAAGTCCTGATTGTTCTTGACTGAATTTTTTCTAAAATTTGATACTCCTATCAATGATACAATTCCAGAATTATGGTGCGAGAGCGTGCCCTGAGCAGAGAGTACATCTATCTATATCATCTAATCGTCCGAGAGCTACTCATCCTGATTATGCCTGCAATAATGAGAATGATATCTTGAATTTATTCTTAGCACTTTTTAGAAGTAAAACAAAGTTCCTCATAAAATTAAGAAAACTGAGTTATTCAGCTTACCCACTTGAAAGCCGAAATAATGCAAAGTCAAATTGACACTCTCGAACCACCTCAGGACTACTAAGTACGAAGAGCCATACATCAAAAGCTATATGGGCATCAAACGGAAGGTTTGGTCGAAACAATACGCTCTTCGAATACATACATAGAATAATACAAAATCCGTGGACAAAGCGAAATCAGGAGGATACTCAACCGAACTAACAGTCAAAAATGAGATAGAGAAACAAACAGGAAAATTAGAACGCAACGCGATCATGGAATGACTAATGGACATTGTACTGGAAGTGACAAATGAAGGCTTAGATAGTAAATCCTCCGAGCGCTGCAAGGACACATCTTTTAGTAAGAGAGACTAAGAGAGGACCAGTAAGAACGCAAAAAAACTATCGCATATATAATAATTGCACGAATGAACAGACAGAATAGGTCGATTCGGTAACACGTAAGTATCAACGATGACCTATTCCTGTATATCAAGTGTCGTGGGGGAGAGTGTTCGAGAGCTGCTCGATAGGACAATCGACAGAATGACTCTAACCTGCATACTTACTTATAATAGATGTATTAAGAGCTGTCCAATCCAGGAGAGCGGCGACGGGTTAAGCATGATATGAAAAACGAGGGCAGTTGATGACTTAGGAGTTATGCATTTCCCGAGGATAGTCCGGTCCAAAAGTGTGTGACAGCTGGACCCCTATTCAGAAGTCGTCGCAAGTAAATCGACGAGAGACATCGCTTGCAGTATCGGAGAATCTATCAGATCAAGATCAACAATTTGAATGTACAACAGAATTGATATTATATCAAACAATTGTGTTTAGTAACGAGTTATGGCCGTACGTATACGTTCATGTTAAAGCTCAATTCCAGATAAAATCCACAGTAACAAACGCTTGCATTGATAAAGTCCCCCTCGAGGCTGAAGATTGTAATTAGTGGTACAATCGCTTCCAAGATAAACCCTTTTTCATCTGCACTGCAGCAAGTGAAATGATGATAGAACCATGCATGTCTGAAGATAAGAAATACAGTTCTCTAGCTAAAA
Organism: Sesamum angolense; assembly: GCA_034509725.1. NCBI lineage: Eukaryota > Viridiplantae > Streptophyta > Magnoliopsida > Lamiales > Pedaliaceae > Sesamum > Sesamum angolense. Next base: position 851,040 of record JACGWL010000014.1, on the reverse strand, counting down.
GTAGGAAGAACGAGACACTACGGAAGGCGCGCGCACACCACCACACTGTATTAGTTATCTACGTGCGCATGGCTGCCTGATGTATTTATATGGATTTACTGTTCAGTATTGGCATACATGGAAGACATCGTATAAACCGGTTCTTGGAGTAATTTAAGCTGTCAAGTCTACATACACTCTTATTTACCATGTCCGGAAGCTCTCATACCCCATATTGCTGCAAATAAAAAATTGATTTTCTTACATTTTTAAGAATAAAACAGTTTCTGTCATAAAATTCCATGATAGCATGAGTTATTATCGAATTGAAGCTCACCCTAACTTATTGGGACCAGATTAAATGATTAGTCCTCGCATACCCCACCAATAGTTAACATAGTCTAACAGTAAATATGTCTATAGAGAAGAAATGGACACATACGAGGAGCAAATTGCAATCGACAGCAAGTAAGTGCACTCATTCATTAATAAAATTATACGAACTAAAATATGAAGAAGTAGTCATTGTGCTTTAGCGCGTAAGTATAGGCCTATAGCAGAATGAGAAAATGAAATATTTGAATAAGTAATGAGCTACACTTTAATCAAATGACTATAACATAACGGTGAACATAAGTAAACCCAATGTTATCCACAGCTAACAAAAATTCCACACACTCATCCAAACGCAACTACAGATCACTCTAATTACCAATCACAAAATGCAATCGATTGGCACGAAGATAATCGCTAATACCTACAGACTCATACGATCTACGAGAAAGAATACAAAGCACATGACATAGATACTAGATGCACAATAATAACACACATTATCAGCAGCAACACACTCACAAGACATTAAACTTATTTCACATAAGGCAAGCCATGCTATCAGCAGAATACGAAGGAAGGATTACTGAGAAAAGAGATGTGAGCAATAGATAAGTATCGAAGAGATGAGAGTGTGAGGTGGGTTCTCTGAGTTTGATTTATCTGTTAGTCTAGTTTTCAATACGAAATTAGTCAGTTTAAATCAAAAATTACTGGATTTGAATCATATGTCAAATGAAATTAAATACCGTTTGAATAAGATATAGAAACAATTATTCACGTTAGATGAAATCAAGCAGAAATCTTCGTGGTATCGGCGGATTAGTCCGTTGAGAAGAAATAGATATCGAGAGCGGCGCGGATTGTAAGATACAGAGCACCGCTAAACCAAAATGGATGTACAGACTTTCATTCTTATCTTAATACTTTATATGTTGGGTGTAGATAGGTAATTCATGATCAGTATAGAAATATTCGTTTATGTTACTATTGTAATGGTGTTAATTGAAAGTAGTTCGACGACTATAGGAGAATTGGTAGTTTTCTTTTACTGTATTAATATAAATATACACATATTTCTAAAAGACTGGTGAAGAGAGTTTATATTATGAAGTACAGAATTATATGAGTTGTATATTTGTAAGTGATTCATTCAACAGGATGTACTTATAACTCTAAGAGTTGGCAGTCGACGTCTAAATTGGAAAGTTGTGTGGAGATGACAGGCGATTAGATAGGTGTGACAATAATATAGAGGAGAAGCAATAACAGAGAGCGAGTCCAATTCGAAAAGAGGCTATATATGGATTGGAGACCGAAGATCCAGATGCAGTAGCCCATGACAACTCATCCCTATAGACGCACATCTGGGTGTATCATTATTAAAGTAGCTACCATGACTATAGAAATTCAAATCTCGAAGATCACTATAGAATAATAATAAATTAAGTCCATGCAGCAGTAGATTGCGAAGTGTCATATACTTAGGGACATCCACTGGTTATATCCATAAAACAGAGATGTTCCTGTGCATATCTTGAATATCTTTATGAGGCTTTAATAGTGAGTAATTGAATATACAGGACAGAACACTTCCTTGAGTAGTCTGATTATATTGTGATTTATCTGCATTCGCATTTACTTACTATTAGATATTGTTATCGGACTAGATAGATCAAGATAAGTTAGATATGCATGATAATATAGGCACTTTATTGAGACTCATTTTTCAACACACTCACAATTCAGTGACGACTATGAATGTCTCATTGATGACAGTGAGATTGATTTGAATAGGTTATGGCAGTCACGAGCAACAACTAGATAGATGAAACACACAATTGATCACATTTTCTAGCGAAACTTCTTATTAAGTAGATTTTCACTCTACGCATATCTCTACTATCTATTTATGCTCTATTGATTGACATTCAGGGTTTTATATTTAACTGAATATCATTCTTCTGAGATGTATTTCATTTTTAATATATCTCTACTAATATTGTTTTTGTCATCGTTACACAAGACCAACTAATCTTATGAAAAATTATTAGATTACCAATTTCTATTTTTCAATTCTTTTTTTTTCTAGTGAAACATAGAAATAATTTTATACATATTTGTGTTCATAAGAAAACACATGCAATGCTATGGTACTAGTAATTACCTTGAATTATAAGATCTTTCTAGTATTTATTTATTGTACATTAGCAAACTTATCAAAATCAAAACACGTTCTAAACCATCATGACTTTGGAAGCATTGCTTAAAGTCCAAATTGTGAATGATATCGTCTTTGGTACGAATACGCAACATGGATAATATAACTTTGATCTCACGGTAAACTGTTTATAGATACTGTAATAATTTTGATGAATATTTTGTTTCTTAATTTTCTGTTTTAGTAGTGTTGTGATATTATTTTAAGTGACCTAGAATCTTCTTGAGCATATTTCAATTATTAAGATATAAATTTTATATTATGAATATGATTAATATATGCTCGCGAATAGAGTCGTGAATGTAAATAAGATATGTTGACTACATGTCATAATTATATAGATTTCTGCATTATAGAGATATTGGTAATATCCTGCTCATATTTGATCATAAATACATAATCTAGATGAGCTTTAGTGCTACGTGTATAGTAGAATTACAAACTCACTAATCTTTCAATCACAACAAACTAATATAATACCTCATATTCTTTAGTTTAATAAATAATTATCTCCATATTATTAGTGATAACGACCCTTCACTATAGCATTAATACTAAAGCTAGTCAGTAGCAAACCATAATGGCTATGCACACGAGTAAATATATATGCTTATCTTTTATATATAATATAGAAACTAAATACATAATATTATAATTTAGTTATATAATATATATGACATATTATACCTTATATCATTATTAATATAATTATAAAATGTGATGTTGTTGAATGAACTGAATTTTTTTATCGCAAATAAAAGTTTATTGTTTTAATGAAAAATATTAAGTAGTGTTTTGTTTTAAGATATAGTCAATTTTTACCATATACATCCTATATAGTACATTAATTTAAAATAAAGAATTAATATGTATATAATCTTATCTCAGAGTCGGTTACTAAATAATTCCTGAAGAATTTGTTTCTATGTCGTTAGAAAGACTTAGTCTAATAGCTCAATTTTATATGCTTTGTCATTATGTCTCCTTCTGTATTTTCCACATTACCTATACATCTAAATATCTTGCATCATTAAATATATAATTAGTGTCTTCCATAGATTAATTAGAAGTGGCATTATCGCACAATAACTGTACGTATGTAATCAATTGTTTCATTCAGTAAACATGTGCATAATTAAAGTTAATGTATGAAAACTAGCCAATGACAAACTCAGATACAGGAACACAGACTTAAATATAATATTTTCTACCTCTTATATTCCATATTGTATGTATTAACGTAATTTTTTCTTTAAAATTAGAGAATATAAAGTTAAGAATATAGACATATAACATGTATAAATAAGGTATATGATAGAGATGTACTTACCTTACTTTAATGAATAGTAAATTTATTTAATTATAACTAAATACATTATGATATATTAAATTATATATTATTTGAGTCATCGAACTTTGGATATAGTACATATTTCTTAATTAATTATAAAATAATCATAATATGGTAAGAAAAATAGATAAAACATATTCCAAAATACATTTAAAAGAACTGCAGTATGTATAATTAAATTCAATATATGAACATACTAATGTAAAATTCGAATACACATTTATTTTTCAGATAATAAAAAGAGGGAATAATATAATGAATAAATTAAGTGTAGTCATAGTTGACATTAAGTCTCTATTTAATTTAGTTTTTATTGTATTGTGACTTATATTCTAAGTAAAAGAAATCAATTAGCAAAAAGGTTTTGAATATTTATATCCCTTGCATCGTTATAGACTCTTAATCCTTAACGCACGAGTAAGTAAGAACGGTATTGTAAATAGGGCGGGGTTGATTCGCGTGCAAGTTTACTCGCTATCTCGCTTGATTTCGGTCTTTACGCCTTTCAATAAAATGGACGACACCTTGCCAATGTGAATGGAGTCATCAGTGCACAAACGTTCCTATTTCCTTACAAGAATCTCCAACAACATGCGGTACTAGAGAGTAGTTACAAAAAGTGTGTACCAGCAACAAAATTACTTTTTTGTAGAGCCCACGCTTTTTATTATAATATATATGTCCAATGAATACACCACCGCTTAATAGCACCCATTGTGTTTTAGCACCATTGTGGTTTCTGTATTTTCTCTCTTTCATCTCTTTCCGGTTCTCTCATCTCTCTTTGTTTTTTTTTTTTTGAAATGTGGCTAGAGTTTCTAAAGAAGCTGAAGGCAAAAGCTCCAAAAAAAGGAGGGGTACTTGACAGCAATACATGTGGACATTGCAAAGGCTCTCCAGAAGAAGGACGTAGAGGAGGCTCCGAAGAAGGACGCAGAAGCTCTCGAGAAGAAGATGTTGGCACCAATACGTGGTAAGGATCCTGAGGACGGGTGGACTCTTCGGCAGGATTCCACGAAAAAGCTCTCTCTGATGAAGGGAAAGTCGGGGCTATAATGGGGTTGGTATTTCAAATGTAATGATCCAACACTTCTAGCAGTGGCAGTCTTGGCCGATGCAACGTACAACAATGAATACACCCACATGGGCCAAGGCTACCATTGCTATAAGTTTTGGATCTTCAAGATTTAAAATCCAACCCGACCCCCTGCACCAAACTGAACTTTTTGCTGGAATGCCGCCAAATAGTCGAGCCTTCGGGATACTCACCTAGTTTCAAGCATTTTCCTCGGAGAGGGTTTCTTCTTCGCGTTCATCTTCTTCGGAGCCTCCTCTGCCTTCATTCTTCTTGTTAATCTTCTTGAGAGCCTCCTATGTGTTAATCTTCTTGAGAGCCTCCTCTGCCTTCATCTCTTTATAAAACTACTGTCTCCTTTCTCGTGTTCCAAGGCCACATTTCGAAGAAAAAACGAGCGGAAAAGTGAGAAGAATGAAAAGAGAGATGAAATGCAAATCATCACGACCATTTTGTCCTGACCTATCAAAGGAGACCTTAAGCCGGTGGTGTTATATAATATAAACAAGAGTTATTATATATATATGATGTGGGGCCCAACAGAAGAAATTATTTCGATTGCTGACATAACAACTTGTTACTAATGCAAAGGCAATATTCACCTAGTTAATTAAAGCAATTCCCACGCGCCGACCACGCGCTTCGTTTTTCCATTTAGCGTTATTACCTCTATCTTGAATAAAAGTACATATCAATAATATGAAAAGATTAGAACTTAAATGATATGATCAATGTTAATATGTCAATACAGAAAAAAGTAATTGAAGGCAATACGTATATGGGGTTTTATACAGTGTTAGAGGGTACATATATTGACCTTTAGGCTTATAATAATTTCAAAAAGGTTTTGGGTATTATTTTTGTGATTCTTCTAATACTTGATACCGAATAAATATTTAAATATAATAAGAGTGAAACTATAAAATAAAATAAAGAAGATATAAACTACCAGCTGAAAAATCTATATCACATAAATCTAATAAGATATAACTAAAACATATTGTGAGAGAATGTCAAAATCTGATATATATATAGTAATCTAAAATATTGTTTACTTCATACTAGTTTTTAAAATACAGTTGCGATTGATTTGTATAGTTTGTTTATTTGATTAGAAATATAATTTACACTAAGATAATCAGTCTCATAAAAGCTTATAAACTATCTATTAATCAAGTTACAGATATTCTTCTTATAATGAGATCATTATTATAAAGTAGAATAACTATAATATATATAACATATTATAACACATTCTTAATAAAAATTCTATTACCTAGTTAAAAGTATGAGTTTCCAATATTAACAATAAAGTAATAATTCTTAAACCTTAATATAGTGATCTTTAATTATATAAAATTTAAAATCTGCAATATGGAAAAAAGGTATAAGACAATAATTCACAGTCGGAATGTCGAGATAAAATCTATTTTGTCATGGTGACGCTTTCTAGATGTTTGTATACTATATTTCTACAGTAATGATGCACTATTTAGATAAAAAGTTAGATATTACGCTAGCGTAAATTGGAATTTGCATTAATGCCTTTTTATGTCAAGTTACAGCCTAGATGTTAGTATATTAAAATGCAAGACTACTCTTATATAATGATGACGTAAATGAAACTCAGAAGAAAATTAGATTATATTGAAACTTTTACTACAATACAGTACTATGCAAGAGAAACAATCTTACAAGCATTATTAATAAACTCTCTGGATAAGTTTCTACATTACACACATCTAATTAATTCTGAGGATTTTACATTTTCTGATATAGGGTTGGGTCATAAATAACGTTGTAACAAATGTGATGTGTATGTAATACATCAATACTGAACATTGTTTCATGCTATTTATCGCTCTAAGAGAATAAAGAAAAACATTACTGTTGAGCATAAAAAATCTCTATATAGAACACATGCTATTTATTAATATATTATTATTTATTTATTTGACTGAGGACACAATTATATTTTCCTCTCGCCAAAAAATATTGTGTCAAATAGTGTGGATAAGATGAACGTGGAAAACTTTAAACAACCAACATTGAATGGTTTAAACAAAATCCCACAAAATGCAAAACTTCAACAGTTCTTGGAAAAGAAATCAATTCACAATAGCAGCAATTTCTACTAAAATTATATTATTATTATTATTATTATTATTATTATTATTATTATTATTATTATTATTATTATTATATGAAAAATTCGAGCACAGACTATATATACAATCATTTCAATCTTATTCAAACTCGTCTTCTTATTTATTTTTAGGAAAAAAATATATTTTGATATATGAATTTTGGTATTAATGACACATTGGTAGGTGCAGGATAAAGTTTATTTCCATCCTGATTTTTTAAACCACTTTCAAAATCATCCAGCTAATTCTTTTTTAGTTAACTTCAAATTAGTCTTTCAAATAATTTTTGGGCATTAATTTACTGTCAGAAATTATATGATTTTCCTATATTACCCTTTCAAAAATCTTACCTTATTGATATGAATCATTTTGGTCAAATTTCTAGTGCAATTACTCCCTTGCATATAGATTTTTATCCAAGAAACTTAATTTTGTTTTTCAAAATATTTTTTGCCTAAAAAAAATTACAGTTTGCAAGTAAAAAAATATTTCCATCAAATTATAAAATTATTTTCAAAATACTTTTATATTTTAAGAAATTATTTTTGCCAACGTATACTCTTGTATGCAGAAATTAAAAAAATATTATTTTAGTCAATATATATATATATATATATTTAGTTTTCATGAAATACGCAATAATTTGGTATTGTAATATGTCTAAAAAAAAATTGTAACTCGTTTTCTCGAAATGGCGGTGGCTGCGGCGGCTGTTGTCTCGTTTCTTATTATAATTAGAATAGAATAGAGATTATATTGACATCGTAAATTTATGAAAATGACCAAACGGCTTTGACTCATAATTAATTATATATGATTGATAAGAATATTGACTTTCAATTCTACGTTTGAATGATTTAAATTTGCTTTTTATTTAATTGTTTCAACATTACTATATATAAAGCACAAACACGTAAATAACCATTTGGTGTGTTTTTAAGTAAAATGATTAAGATTATATACCCCTAATTAAAAATATAATTTTCATATAATCTTTTCCATTCTTCTCTTTTTAATTTGTATGGCGCATTCATTATTGAGTTTTTGATTATTTATATATTCTATTAATCTGTTTTGAACTTATATATATTATTTACATATTATTTTTATTTTTTCACTTATCATAATTCAAGAGGTACATTCAAAGTCAACAAGTAATTTTAATTGTATATATTCAAAATTTAGACATACGCGTAGAATGTGCCTCCAATACCAGCATCAAATAACGTATTCAAAAATTGAAGAAATTAAGTATTTTAGGTATAATTACACCAAAAAAAAATAAAAAAAAATTGAACCATCAGTGCACTGTATGCTTTTTCTATCGAAATTCTAAGTAAATTTTGGACAAAAATCTTTTAGGGTTAAATTTTGATTTGAGAAAATGATTTGAAAAAGAAAATAATTAAATAACTTTTTATGAAATGAATTTAAAATTCATCAGTATTTAACAAAATATAGTTCAAAATATAATTCGATTTCAAATTCTTTGAATCTAAGATCCTCCAAATAAATCAAAAGAATATATAATTGGGGATAATTTCAAATCGATAAATTCAAATTATATAGCCTTAAAGATTTTATCTTTACATGCAAACGTATTTATTTATGCATGAGTTTTAATTAAGTACATCAATTCAAATACAATAATAATAATAAATTTGTTAAAGACTTGAAAACAATATTATAGACTCCAATGGATATCCAAGAATGTGATGCTTCCACTTTTCTTTGGAATCACTTTCCATCTTCTATTCTATTTAATATACATATACCATGTACGTGTATAAAAAAAAAAATTCAAAATAAAATACATAATATCAGTTTTATACACATATTTATATATAAAAATGAAATAAGGTTTACAATAAAAAATCGAATCCGCAACTTTTGGGGCTTCAAACAACTCTATATGATTGGTCAAATAAATGTCCGTTACAGGAATTTTGCTTTGATTTTCACAAGCTTTGACAATTACATGAAGCTGATATTTCCGATGACTTTTCCCCACTTAGAATTAATCATTGTGTGGTAAAGGGAAGATCTCTACTTGACTGTCACTAGTTTTCATCATCCACACGCAAATTTCATGCTCCATTACTACAAATCTTTCTTTGTGTTCATATCGTCCACACCTCAAAGTTCATCAAGTGCTGAAAACTTTGAATCATGAGAGAAAGAAATGTACATTTCTAACAATTCAGCCATCATGTTCTTGAATTTCATACTTCTCGTTTTGTTTTCCTTTTCTTGTTTCCCTTGCATGCATAGTTCCATAATTCGTAACAATGAGACGGATTATGAGGCCTTACTTGCCTTCAAGGCCGCGATTAATGACCCTTTACACTCTTTAGAGTCCTGGAATTCGTCCATCCATTTCTGCCGATGGAAGGGCGTAACATGCGGCAGTCGACACGAAAGAGTAATTCGATGAACCTGGTGTAGAAGTCAAACCTGACAGGTTTCCATCCTCCTCAATGAGAAATCTCGCCCAGTTTGCCAGGTCTTAAGTCCTGGAGGCAATAAATAGGCTATTCCGCCCATGTACCGCGTATAGCACTCGAAAGCCACTAAAAGTTCCAACACGGATATATTACCCTAGTTCTCTTCTAGTCGCCCATGCGCCGCATCTGACACTACGCACGCCACCCCCCACACCGCTACCACCCGCCGCGCTCCCCTACTCGACACAACATCATAAGGATTGATAAAAAATTATTATATAAGAAAACTAAAGTAATAAAATAAATATAAATTAGTAAAAAGGTATAGAAAAACCCAAAACAACAACAAAAACTTATCCGCGGCGCATACTCGCACGAGATACACGCCTGACGGCGCAGTTCTCAACAAAAACGAGCTCGTACGTAGCCCTGCGCCGCTCCCCGTTCACCGGCTCCTTCCCTCGTCTTTTCGTGCTCCTAGAAAAAAGCACAAAAGGCATGATAAGACACCACACGTAGCCGGTTTTTTCTATGAACAAACCAAGAGAATTACACACCTATACATACGTCTACTAGCGCGTTTTTTCTCTTCGTGTAGAAGACCACGTACAGCAATAGACAACGGTGACGTCTCCAGAATCCCCCCACCTCACCCCAAGGAACAAGTAATTAATTTTGTATGTAATTTGCAAGTAATTAGATATCTTGCTAAATGAGAGATTCAATTGGATAGATAGGCCAAGGATTAAATTGAATGAGATTAATTTAAATTGGGCTGTCCTCATATTAATAAGTTGCAGACCTACTCAACCTAATTAATAAAGATAATTTTACGAGTGTAATTATTAATGGATGAAGAATACATAATTGGCTTAATTTGGTGGATTTTTATTAGTTTAGATTAAGTGGGCTTGGAATTTTTATAAATTTTCGGCCATCCGACCCAATTAAGCATGAGAACATTT